>CM023867.1:25733144-26468377 GCA_013389735.1 Phaseolus lunatus
TAGCCTGGTCGTTCCCTAGTGACTCACACAGTACGCTTCAGACTAGGGTCTTCCAACTGCTTATCCTTTATCATTCCAAGGAAGTCATTAGTATAGCCAGCTTACTACAACTAATGTGATTCACGTGGAACTCTACCCCAAGGTTTAAATCTCTGAATTGCTCGATCAGTTTCTGCTCTTCCATCATCATGGTGGCTACTTGTACTGATTTTCTACTCAAGGCATCTGCCACTACATTGGCCTTCCCTGGATGATACATGAGTTGAAAATCGTAGTCCTTTAGAAACTCCATCCACCTTCTTTGTCTCATGTTTAGTTCCTTCTGATCGAACAGATATTTCAGGCTCTTATGGTCACTGAACACCTGGAACCGAGCTCCATATAAATAGTGCCTCCAGATCTTCAAGGCAAATACCACAGCCGCCAACTCCAAATCATGCGTGGGGTAGTTCCTCTCATGAACCTTGAGTTGCCTTGAAGCATATGCAACCACTCTTTTCTCTTGCATCAAAACACATCCCAAGCCCTGATGTGAAGCGTCACAGAAGACATCAAAAGGTCTTCCTACTTCGGGGATCACCAGCACTGGAGCACTAGTCAACCTCTCCTTTAATTCCATGAAGCTCTGCTCAGATCGGTCGGTCCAAGCAAAAGGTTGATCCTTGCGGGTCAGCTGTGTTAAGGGAGCCACTACCTTGGAAAAGTCCTCAATAAACCTCCGATAGTAGCCCGCCAACCCCACAAAGCTCCTTATCTCGGTGACTGTCTTTGGACGTTCCCACTGCAGCACTGCCTCTACCTTGGCTGGATCCACCGAGATCCCCTGGGCAGATATCACGTGTCCTAAGAAGTTGACTTCCTTCAGCCAGAACTCGCACTTAGAGAACTTGGCATAGAGTTGCTTCTCCCTCAGTATCTCCAATACTGTCTTCAGGTGTTCCTCATGCTCTTCCTCGGTCCTTGAATAAATGAGGATGTCGTCTATGAAGACCACTACAAACTTATCCAAGAAAGGGCGAAAAATCCTATTCATGTAGTCCATGAACAGGGCTGGAGCATTGGTGACTCCAAACGGCATCACTACATACTCATAGTGCCCATACCGAGACCTAAAAGCTGTCTTTTGAACATCTTCAGCTTTTACCAAAATTTGGTGGTACCCCGATCTCAGATCAATCTTGGAGAACACCGAGGCCCCATGTATTTGATCCATCAAATCATCAATCCTCGGCAGGGGGTACTTGTTCTTGATGGTCAACTTGTTCAACTGCCTGTAATCTATACACAGCCGAGACCCTCCATCCTTCTTCTTGACTAGGAGCACTGGAGCCCCCCATGGAGATACACTGGGTCTGATGAATTGTTTCTCCAGCAACTCTTCCACTTGCTTCTTTAACTCTACTAACTCGGCTGGTGCCATCCTGTAAGGTGCCATTGACACTGGTCCAGCTCCAGGTACCAAGTCAATAGAGAATTCCACTTCTCTCTTAGGGGGTAACCCAGGTACTTCTTTTGGAAATACATCCGTGAAATCTTTCACCACGGGTATTCTGCTTACGTCCCCTTTATTCTCCACCTCCGACCGAGCGAGTATCATGAAGCACCTCGCCCCTTCTTCCAATTCCGTCTGCCCTTGCTGAGCAGATATCACCTCTGATCCTTGGAGGTCTGGAAACGCAATCCTCTGACTACCGCAATCAATGAGAACGTGATTGGCAGCTAACCAATCCATTCCCAGGATAACATCTAGGTCCTGAAGAGGTAGGCAGATCAAGTTCACCTTGAATCTGCGTCCCTCTACAATCACTGGACATTCGGGGCATACTGTAGAGGTCGACACCTGTCCTGACGCAGGTGTAGAGACCAACAGTTCGAAAGGTAACTCCTTCACTAGGAGGTCCAACTCGGCTACACACAGGCTTGACACAAAGGAGTGTGTCGCTCCAGAATCAACCAAAGCTTTTACACCTCTACCAGCAATAAAACATACACCTTGTATGAGGTTACCTGACTGAGAGGCCTCTGCTCCAGACATGGCGAACACTCTCCCTATCGCCTGAGGTCTGCTGCCTTCATTTCTCATCTGCTGGGAGCCACTGGGTTGGGTCGCCCCATTCCTGCTAGGGCATTCTCTAGCAACGTGCCCTGTCTTTTGGCAGGTAAAACACCTTCTCTCTGAAGCCTTCTTGGGGCACACGTTGGGCGTGTGTGGTCCACCACAATGGAAACACTTGGGTTTCCAAGGTTGCCGCTGCTGAAACTGGGATGACGTTGTTCCCACCCGATGTGGTGGAGGTCTCGCATAGGGCTTGCTTTGTGGGTGTTGTGCCTTAGCTTTCCCACTGGAAGAACCTACGGGGTGTGACCTGACCACCCGAGAATCACCCTTTTCCAGGGTCTCCACCATCTTCGCCTTTTCCACTAAGGCGTGAAATTCCCTGATGCACATCGGGGCTATGGTCCTCTTCAGTCCATGCTTCAGCCCCTCTTCGAATTTCCTACACCTCCAGGCCTCGGAGGTCGCCTGGGTATAGAACCGGGCGAGGTACTCAAAACGAGCAGCATAGGCGTTCACTGACATATCTCCCTGCTCCAACTTCAGGAACTCTGCTTCCCTCGCAAACTTGGCGCTGTCTGGGAAGTATTTCTCCAAGAACCTCACCCTGAAACTCTCCCAATCCAATACATCCCCTCGGGCCTCCATCATCTGCTGAGCTCCCATCCACCAGAACTCAGCTTCTCCTGATAGCAGATAAGTGGCGAACAACAATTTCTTCTCTTCAGGGCAGGAGGTCGCCCTAAAGATTTTCTCCAGCTCTCTGACCCACTGATCTGCCTGATCAGGGGTAGCATTCCCACTAAACTTGGGTGGGTTGTGTCTCATGAACTCGGTCAGTCCCATCTGTTCTTGAGGCTGACCGACGTGGGAGTTTGTCTCAGCAGATCGAGCAGTTTCCCAGTGTTGCATTGTAGCTTGATGGTTCTGAGCCATCGCTGCATTCTGCTGCTGAATGGCAGTTGCCATCATCTCGATGGCCTTGGCAATCTGGCTCATCTCTGAGGAAGGTTGGGGTGGGGTAGAAGGTCTACGTGCCATCTTCTTCGTTTTGGATTCTGAATCTATTGGTTTCTATATTCCCTACAACTACAAGAATGAGATCGATCAGAAATCAATTCATTCAGGATGTACCATCTAAACCTTACAAAGGTCAGCATCTCAAAGTCATTAAGAATTTGAGTTCATCAACAGGATTATAACACTTATAACTTCAAACAAAACACCAGAACAATTACTGGTGTGCAGACATCAATCCAAACGACCACTCTTAGTCAATTACGAGAACACCAAATAAATCACACCAGAATTCAATGTAGGCTAAACATCAAACCTTTGGAATTAAGATTACGAATCATCCCGATCCAGTTATGAGTGTGCACCCTCATTACTTTATCAGGATCTTCTCATTCTTAATACCAAGATTTTCAATTAGAGCATACATTCACTAAGGCACACACAAAATCTCAATACAAAAACGCTTGAAAACCTTTCACTATAATTGTTATTTAAAACTCAAATAGATTTTATGAGCAGAAGAAACACAATGGATCCACAGCCCTCAGGTCATCCTAAGGACGAACTGCTCTGATACCATTAATGTAACATCCCGCCAAAATAAAGCCATACATACATGTATAATGAAAATAAAGGTGCACAAATAATATTGAAGAATGATAATATATATATATAAGTAATGAAGTTGCTCCTCTTAGGGAGTTTAATACATAACCAGTCAAATGTTTTCAAAATTTAATGAATTCAATCAAATACAACAAGACCGGCGATCTCCACACATGAACCGGCGATCTGGTAACAGAAGGCCCAAACAGGCGATCTGCTAGCAGGACATAAATCCGGCGATCACCACCAAGAGATAGAAAACCGGCGATCTCTTCCTCGGCGACCACTCACTAAGGAGTTCTACATCCTGGAAGATCATCTGCTCCCGTGTAAGTTATACACGATCATCACAGTTTAAAGAGAAAAATAGCCAACGAACAAAACACGCAGGGTAAGCTAGATATTTTAAAGAGAGTTTAAATAAGAATACTTAAAATAAAATCAAGGTAAACAATTTCCAAGATATTCACGTAAAGTTATCAAGTTTCTCATACTCTTCACCTGATCGCCCAGAAATCACACATTTCGCAATATTTTCCAGTCATTCTATTTCACAACTGTATCAAGTGTCTATCAATTTCAAGTTCCTCATTTCACATGTCAGACCACCGCTGACCCAGCACACAAGACACTTGACACTACTTCCGGAAGACTCGTGCATTGACTAGACTCAGAGATTCTGCACCTGTCATACAAAGCTGTTGTAATGTTTCCACAGCTATGCGCATCAACACATTCTCGATCTCAAGTTCACCATTCTCACAGTATGACAGGGTTAATCCATATAACAGGTCGAGCTCGTTCTGTTTCACACGACTCACCCATACATATGAACCTCCTTCGACTCTCAACGCCTGAATAACTTCATCTATATGAATCCATTATCTCAGGAGAGTCAGGATAATCTCATTATAGACATCACCGATCAATGCACATCCTACACGATCTTACACGGTATTTTCTTTCCTGAAAATACTATGCCTCGATCCCACATTCACCACATCCAACACATCACATAACACTTAAAGGAAAGATTTCAATCACAGCAAAACTCACTCCAAGGTTCTTATTTTCGAATATCTCATTTAAATCTCAAACCGTTTCAAAGCAACATCAAAAACAGCGAGTTCGCAAATAACGCCAAAACCGACGATCTAGTTCAAAAACAGGGTATTTCGAAGTCTGCATTTAAAACTGGCGACCACGTCGCCCAAACACATAGCACAGAGCATTTTACAAGGATGAAAACGAAAACCGGCGACCACGTCGCCCTCACTTCAGAAATAGCTAAACTATGGCTTGTATTGAAAATGAAGTCTAGCTTCCCTTACCTGGACTTGCGCAAAACACCAGGAGCTCCGAAACCCAACGAAGCTTGAACAACGCCTTGGCTCTGTTTTTTTTTGCGTCTGGTTGAAGGACTTGCAGAGAACTGCCCAGGTGCTCTAATGGTGGCTGTCGCTCGTCGTACTCTCGTGTGAAGGTGCTAGAATCGCAGCGCGAAGGAGACAACTGGAGGAGAAGGGAGGTAACTCACTCTTTCTCTCTTTGAAGGCTGCAACGTTTCTTTCTCTCAACAGTGGGTCTCTGCATCTTAAACCAACTTATCCACCAAAAGTAGCTGCCACACCCACTCTGCAGAGAAGTCTGAGTGTACGTTTCCCTGAACAGTACGACTACAGTTGTCTCTTGCGCAGGCCAACAACTCCCTGAACAGTAATACTGAGCGTGCCTCTGCGCAGGCTAACACTCTGAGGTCACTATTCTGAACCACTCTTTTTGTCTACGTGGCGCGCGTGCAGGACGTTCCATGCTGGAAGTCTGGGTCCCACCTTCTCTGTGTGTAACTCGACGTCGCGCGATGACCTTTCACCGATGACCACAGGCGCGAAGTCTATCCACCGATGACCTCTCCCGCGAAGGCTATCCACCGATGACCTCTCGTGCGAAGGCCATCCACCGATGACCTCTCGCGCGAAGGCTATCCACCGATGACCTCTCGCGCGAATACAATCCACCGATGACCCCTCGCGCGAAGACAATCCACCGATGACCTCTCGCTGGCGAACGACCGATGTCTCCCCCTGGCAAAGCCCGCATGCCTCTTGCGCCCTGGCAATGCCCGCATGCCTCGCGCCCTGGCGATGCCCGCATGCCTCTCGCGCCCTGGCAATGCCCGCATGCCTCTCGCCCGCGCGATGCCTGCATGCCTCGCGCCCGCGCGAAGCCTGCATGCCTCGTGCCCTGGCGCTCATGTGTAGCAGGCGACCGGCGATCATATACTACTAGGCGATCTCATAGTCTTCCAAACTACACTTTCCTTCCTTTTCATTTTAAATAAAGACATACTTAGAATTCATTTAAAATATATCTCTTTTATTCCAATTTAATTTTACAGGTCCTTACAACAGACGCCTCTTTTGGTTTTGAGGCTGTCTTCATAGCACTTTCTAGTTGTCTTCTGATCTGACCTCATAGTAATCACCACGCCATCAAGAAAGGGAAGGTTTAACTTCATGTGTCTCGACGAAGGTACTGCTCCCAACCTATTCAAAGCGGGCCTGCCCAAAAGAATGTTATAAGTGGATGGTGCATTGACTACAAGGTACTTGATGTTAACTGTGCGAGACACCTTGTTGTCTGTGAACGTGGTTCTCAACTCAATGTATCCTCGGACCTCCACCTGGTCTCCTTCAAATCCATGCAAACACTCGGTATAGGGCCTCAACTGGTCGGGGGATAATTGTAGTTTGTTGAAGGTCGGCCAAAACATCACATCCACCGAGCTTCCCTGATTGACCAGGACGCGGTGTACCTTCCTTCCCACGGTCACGACCAAGATCACTATGGGGTCATTATCGTGTGGGACCACATCTGCCTTTGTAAAAGTGAGGTCAGGCTCGGGGAACTGGTAGAGGTTTACTTCCCCAACAGCCATTACCTCTCTGGTGTACTTCCTTCGCTGGGATGCGGTACACCCTCCGCCCGAGAAACCCCCAGAGATAGTGTTGATTTCTCCATGGATGGGTACCTCGTGCCCCTGATCTACCGCAGGAGCCGTAAATGCAAAGTTTCCCTGAGGTTCCTGCAAATAATCCGTCAGAAAACCGCTCCTTACCAGGTCGTCTATCTGATACCCCAAGGAGAGACAGTTGCTTAGAGTGTGACCATGCGCTTGATGGAAGTCACACCACTTGTTTTTGTGTGGGCCCAGCTTCTTGTCAGACTTCGGGGGAAATTTCAACCTATTTGCCACCTCGGGGATGGCTATCAATTCCTTGAGCTCTATTTTGAAACTATGCCTCGTGGGCTTAGGCTTTCTGGGCTCATACGGTGTTGCTTTTGCCTTCTTCCCCGTGGTGGCCTCATGTACCCTCAAGGGCTGATCGCATCCTGGTAAACGGACTTTGGGTGGTTCCACCCTAGCACACTTCTCCGCCACGTGCCCTTCTGCAGTGATATGTGCCACAGTGCGACACTGGATCTCCTCAAACGTCCTGGATCTCCTCAAACGTCCTGGGTGGACACCTTATCAACGCGTCACTAAGGAGTCCTGGGAGGATTCCCCTTTCAAACGCATGCACGATCATGGCCTCATCTTTAGTCTGCAATCTGACAATGAGTGCCGCAAACCGATTTAGGAAGTCTTTCAGTGGTTCTTCCTGGAACTGCCTTACATCAAAGAGGTCGAACGCGACAAGTGGGCACGCACGGTTGATAATGAACTGTTTCTTGAAGAACTCCGTGAACTGGCCAAAAGACGTGATGTGTCCATTTGGGAGCCCGATGAACCAGTTTAAGGCCATACCTACAAAAGTACCCATAAAAGCCCCGATGAACCAGTTCAAGGTCGTTCCTCCAGAGATCATCATCTGGGTGTGGAAAGCCGTGATATGGGCCTCTGGATCCTCAACCCCAATGAAGGAGATTTTTGGGATCACAAAAGACGCTGGTATGACCGTCTCCATGATCTCTAGAGAGAAAGGCATGGGGCGAACCCTAGCTGGAGGTGGCACCCCTGGATCCGCCACCACACGTTCTCCTATTCCTCTCCTTAACTCTTCGTTGGCCCTGCGTAGTTCTTCGTTTGCCACCAACGATGCGTTTAGGTCTGCCCTAAATTGATCTTGGTTGGCGGTGGATGCTGTAAATGCCTGCTGAAGGTTGCGGATCGTCTGCATGGATGGTTGCAGTTTGATCACCCTCATCTCTTCCAGTGCCACCTTGCCTTGTACTCCTCATGTTGATTGGTTTTACTGATCACGACTGTGGATGGGACCTAGTTTTATCGAGCCCCACGGTGGGCGCCAAATGTTCTTGCCGGTTCACTCGGTTGTCGTTGACTCTGAAGTAGGTAGTGACTCCTTTCTATCTTGCAGTGGGTTGATGGCTCCGTTGAAGCAGAGGGGCCCTACTTGTAATTGCACTCCGACGCTCAAGTCAGTACAGGGCATGAAACATCAAACAACTAAGATATCTCAAGTTGAGAGTGTATGAGAACTCTAAGCTTGCAAAGAATTGAGTTGGTGTGTGAACCTTTGTTTACCTTCGGCGTTACCCCATTATATAGTTGTTTTTAGGTTACCTGCCGCATACGTGCCCCTGCCCAAGCGCTGCCTCTAGTGAATTTAGGGTTACCTTTTTCGGGATTCTAGGGTACAATTCCCCTATAATCCCGTGGCAACCTTCCTTTCTTAGAGTGCAACTCTCGTGGGCCTATCTCTTTTCTGGAGTGCGTCACTTAAGGTGTAGCGGCTAGGGTTTCAGTGCCTAACCCAGCGCTGCCAACCCAAACTTATCTAATAACTTAATATCTCACGTGCCTCAAAACCTTCACGTGCCTCCCATGCGTTTCTAAGGATAATTCTATTGTGTCAGAGCCTTACGTCTTGAACACATTCTATATTTTATAAAAAGTATTTAATTAATATTTGAAACAATAAGATAGTGGATAGGACATGGTGTTCTTGCCGGTTGACTCGCCTATCGGTTGACTCCACGACCCTCACACGCCTCCTTCCTCACGTTGATACGGGCTTGGTTCTCTCGAAGCAATCTGCACCTACAAAAGAGAAAGGGGTCGCCCTAGAGGCCGTTTGCACTCCGACGCTCAAGTCAGTGTAAGGCAAGGAACACCAAGTGTATTGAGTTTCTCTCTGTGTGTTTAGGTCTAGAAACTGCATACCTTTGTGAAGTATCTTACTGTCCCTTATATAGTCTAGGGTTTACTGCGCCGCTAGCCCTAATTAGGGTTCGCTGCGCTACTAGCCATATTTAGGGTTTACTGGAATACCCTTACGCCGTTATCACCCAATCTTAGGGTAATCTAGCACATAAGGTTTCCTTCTCTGGAGTGCAAACTCTCACAGGGTGACCACCTGGGTGCCTCCTTGTGCACTTAGTCTCTGGGGCCACCTGTTCTAGGAGTGCCTTCACTGTTTACGTGCCATGCATGTAGCTTCACTGGGAAAACCCTAGCTCTGGTGAGTACTCGTCCCCTCAGGACTCTACACCCAACTGTGCTCTCCCTGCTACCCGCATAGGCACTTCGTGATCCAGGCCTCTCCCTGATTCTGGGTATTCAACTGGTCACTGGCCCACTCTGAGAACCAATCTTAGCTGTTCTGTTTACGCTGTTCAAATCACCCAAGGCCGATGTCACCTCGCCACACTCTGTCGCCGAGGACTCCTCGACCTGCTGAGTGACGATGATACCTCCGCCCATCCTGGTGATCTGACGACTACTCACCCGTCTCTGTAGTCTGATGACTCGTCACCCCTCTCTGCAGGCTGATGACTCGTCACCCCTCTTTGCAGGCTGATGACTAATCACCCCTTTCTGTAGGCTGATGATTCATCACCCTTCTCTGTTCAATACCCCCTGTGGGGTCCATTCCACGTGGCTTTGGCCCATGCTGTGGGACCCAGTTGACGTCCGAGGACTGGTGATAGGTTGTTCTTCATGACCATTTGTTCTTCTTAAAATATGAGGTAAAAAGGTGGTGGAAGCTATGGATGATATGGGTCAAGGATGACTCATATAGAGCTATGGGTTCCTTGTAGGTGCATGAAAGGTATGGAGAGTGATAGAGGAAGGTGAAGATGAAGATCAAAGTGTCTAACCTAGAGAGACTAGACAAAGAGTAGAAGCTATCATAATTTTGGCAGCATTTACTCATATAAATTGATCTTAAAAAAACATGAGCCAAAGCACCCTATTTATAGGAGATGGTGCCTTGGAGAGTAAGGAGCAAGGGTAGGATGGGAAATACATAAAAGAGGGGGCTGCTAGGGTGTTGACTAAAGGTCAATGCAGCCCCTTAGCATGCTTCTAGAAGGTAGGGCTACATTCCTACCCTAAAAGGCCTAGGTACAAGCTAAATTGTTAAATATACCCCCTATTGTGCTAAATGAACCTTACTCTACTGAAATTACAAATAAATTGAAATTAATTGATGCTCAGCTCCCATGGCTTGGGCTCTACTCCTTGTGGTCCTTTGAGGGGTCTTGGAATATGTAAACAAAAGTTTCTCTGCCATCAGTAGCAGAGTCCCAATTTTCTTAAATACTCTTTTCCATGGACCTAGTTGTTGGGCCTGAGCTTGGGCTTAGGCTTGGGCTTGGGCCTCTTCCATCATCCCCTCCTTCTTGAGAGGATCTGTCCTCAGATCTACAGGGTTGATCTCAAACAGCAGCCTTATTCCTGCTTTGAAAACTATGCTCATCCTCCAGGATCAAATATTAACCTACAGTAAACATTATAGAAAAGTGAGATAAGAAAATTAAGACTAGTGTATTCAAATAAAATAGTAAGGAAATAAGGCCCTTTTCTATTTTTATAAAAGTTTTGTTTGAAAGAAATAGGGCCCTTTTCAACAATATTTTTGCTTCCTTTGTGTTGTTCATTGCCCAAGATAAGCAACATCACAAAGTGTTGTTTTTGTGATTTTTGAGAATAAGAGTAAGCATCATGATTCAAAGGAAAAGAAGAGTTCAAAGTATTGCAATCCCCCTTTAAGGGTTCTTTTCCCACTATGCTTGTAGGAGATGTTGTAAGATACTCTTCATTCTTTCTAGATTCCTCTTCTTTTTCAAATAACCACTCACTTGGCTTTTCTGTGCAGGAAAGATTTATATCTATATCTGGTTCAGCTTCAGACACAGATTTTTCTTCAAGCATATTCTCACAAGGGTTTTCTATGGAAGAAGAATTTAAGTCAATGTCTAGTTCAACTCCAAACAAAGGATTTTTTGTACTTTCCTTTTCTATCATCACTTTTTCTTTCTTTTCTTTCTCTTCTCTATCTTTCCTTTCATTCTCCTCTCTTTCTCTTTTGTCTTTCTCTTCTTTCTTTCTGATAAGAGCTTGTAATTTTTGTTTAAACTCTTTTTCTCTTCTAGTTCTTCTAGGTGGAGGTTGATAATAATCATTAACTCTCAAACTCCCCTTAGCATGTGAGTCATTTGACCTAGAACTAGATGCATGTGATGCCTGGGGTTTTTTTAATTTTCTAATGTATTCATCTTTTTCCTTGCCAATCTTCAACACTTCTTTCAAAATTGCAAGATGGGCATCTCTTTCTTTTTTATCTTCCAAAATTTGAGCCTCATGTTGCAATTGTCTTAGTGATAGTGATTGAAAATCTCTAGCCAATTGTTTCAAAAGAGATTTTGTGGATTTTCTATCACTTTCACTATGACTTGAAGAATGAGTAGACATGTTTAGGGTTTGTGATAAAAGTAATTTTCAAAAAGAAAGATAAGTGGAGTGAAGTAGGTAATTTCCCAGGAAAGGGAGGTGGATCACTAGGATCTCTTAAGTACCAAGCCTTTCCTTAGCCAGATACTATCCCACCACACTTTCACAAACCTTTCTCTAAGAAATTTACTTAGAGCACAATCAAAGATAAAAACAAAATTTTTATGCAAGAAAAACTATATGTAAAGCAATAAAACACAAATGAAAACTGCTATCTAGAAAGCTTTTAAAACTAGTCGAATCCTAAGGTGAGGCTTCTTGGCACTTTGGAACCTTGAAGGCACACTCACCGTCTAAGACGTATTAATCCACTAATTAATCAATGTCCTTGCAAATTACAACTCAAAGAAATACAAAGAAATTAGGTCAACAAATTTTGATGCACAAAAATTTAAAGTCCTATTCTATGCACTCCTTCACTTGTAGCTCCTTTGTGTATATTTGTGTATTTTTCAATGAGGTTGCTGCTGTCCCTTGCTTTGTCTCCTTAGGTTATTCAACCTTAAATCTTTAATCCAGCTCCTCTTTAGTGATATGGCTTTCACCAAAACAAAATTTTAGCTCCACACTCACCAAAGCACTTTTTAGGTCAAATCCACCAAAGAGAGGTCAAGCAAGTTTTAAAGCAACAAAACTCAAATTTAAAATCAAGGACTGTAACATCCCGCCAAAATACTATTCATGTTTATATAATGAAAATAAAGGTAACAAATAGATTGAAGTGAACAAAATATTATATATATGAAATGTAGTTTCTCCTCACAGGGAGTTTAATACAAATTCGGTCAAATTTTCCAGAAACATAAACAAAATACAGTAAAAAAAAAAAGCAGGCGATCTCCTATCGGAAGAGACCGATCTCCTATCGGAAGAGGCCGATCTCCTATCAGAGGACCCAAAACAGCCGATCTGCTACCAGAACAGAAATCAGGCGATCTCCTTCCGGCGACCACTCACTAAGGAGCTCTACTTCCTGGAAAATCATCTGCTCCCGTGTAAAATACACGATCATCACAGTTTTAAGAGAAAACATCCAGAGAACAATACAAAGGGTAAGCTAGATATTTTTAAACTTTAAATTTTAAACTGGACAACCAACGTAGATCAGCCTTTTTAAACATTCACAAGGGTCCATCACTTTCTCATTCATATCACACAGCCATCAAGAAATCACATGTTTCACAATATTTTCAAGAGTCGTTCTATTCACATAATGCACCAAGTGTCTATCAATTCAGTGTTTCTCATTTCTCACGTCAGACTTCCACTGACTCATCACACAAGACACTTGACACTACTTCCGGAAGACTCATGCATTGACTAGACTCATAGATCTGCACCTGTCATACTGCCCACTGTGAAATCACACACATTCACAGGGTCGCCGTGAAATCACACACATTCACAAGCGTATAATGAATCTCAATATCATCACCATCCAAGCATGACAGGGTTAATCCACACCATAGGTCGAGCTCGTTCCCTTTTGAACAACTCACCCATACGTATGAACCTCCTTCGACTCTCAACGCCCGAATAACTTCATCTATATGATTCCATTATATCAGGAGAGTCAGGATATCATAACGAATCACCGGTCAATGCACATCCTACACGATCTTACACGGTATTTTCTTTCCTGAAAATACTATGCCTTGATCTCACATTCACAACATTCAACACATCATGCCACACTTAAATGAATGATTTCAATCACAGCAAAACTCACTCCAAGGTTCATGTTTTCAAATATCACATTTACATCTCAAACAGTTTCAAAACAACACCAAAAACAGGGGAGTTCGTAAAACAGCGCCAAAACCGGCGATCTTGTCCAAAAACAGGGGATTTCGAAGTCTATATTTAAAACCGGCGACCACGTCGCCCTCACTTCAGAAACAGCTAATCTATGGCTTGTATTGAAAATGAAGGCTAGCTTCCCTTACCTGGACTTGCGCAAAACACCGAGAGCTCAAACCCACCGAGCTTGAAGGATGCCTTAGCTCTGTTTTCAGCGCCTGGTCTGTAGAACTTGCAGAGAACCTCTTAGGTGCTCTAAGGGCAACGTCGCTTGTCGCACTGATGCTGGAGGTTGCCTGAGTCTCAACGCAAGGAAGGGAATAAGGGAGGGAGGAAGTTTGCACTCACTCTAACACTCTTGAGTCTGTAACGCTCTTTGCCTTCCCGCAGTGGCTTTTGAATCCCAACTTACCTGTCCACGCATGCTGCTGCTGCCACCCCTTCTGCAGGAAAGCCTGAGAACCACTGCTCTGAACAGTACTACCACTGTTGTCGCTTGTGCATGCCAACCACTGCTCTGAACAGTACGACCGCGAGTGTCTCCTGCGCATGCCAACATTCTGATGTCACCACTCTAAACCACCCTTTTTGTCTACGTGGCGCGTGTGCAGGACGTTTCATGCTGGGAGTCTGGGTCCCACTTTACTCTGTGTGAAACTCGACGTCGTGCGATAACTTTCCACCGCTGACTCATCCTGGCGAACAACCGATGTCTCCTTCGCCCTGGAAGACGACCGATGTCTCCTTCGCCCTGGAAGACGACCGATGTCTACCTCTGGGAGACGACCGATGTCTTCCCTGGCGACGCCCTCATAACTCTCGCGCCCTGGCTACGTCCACATGCATCGCGCCCTAGCGATGCCCGCATGCCTCTCGCGCCTTGGCCACGTCCACATGCCTCGCGCCCTGGCAATGCCCGCATGCCTCCCGCGCCTTGGCCACGTCCACATGCCTCGCGCCCTGGCAATGCCCGCATGCCTCGCGCCCGCGCGATGCCTGCATGCCTCTCGCGCCCGCACGATGCCTGCATGCCTCGCGCCCTGGCGACGTCCACCTGGCGCTCATGTGAAGCAGGCGACCGGCGATCTCATAGCCTTCTAAACTTAACTTTTCCTCCCTTTTTAAATAAAACATACATAGAATTCTTTTAAAATATAACCCTTTTTATTCCAATTCAATTTTACAGGTCCTTACAAGGACTACTGCAAATGGAGTTGATATTTGACAAGACTTGAAAGAGTATTCAATAAAATTTGACAAGCAAAAAATTAAGGCACACAAGAAAAGGTAGCACACAAAGTGGAATCCTAGTGAATGGAACTAGAATAGATGAATAAAACCAAAACAGCACTACAGAATTTTCTTTTGTGTAAATTTTTCACAACTTTCCAATTTTATGCTGGACAGAAAACTTCAAATTTGAGCTTGAAATTTTAACCACAGAAACTTCAATGTTTTAGCTCAAAATAGGCGTTGTAATTTCACCAAAACAGTGAGCCAAATAATTGTAATAATTTTTCCGAAATCACTGCCGCGTCAGCGTTTTTTCAGAGTCAGGATTTTTGCACTCTGTTTGTATTTCATTTATCATTTTTTTTGTATTTTGAATTTTGATGTGCTTCTTCTTTTCAATTTTTCTTAACACATCAAACTACTCCAATCCAAAATTTCAGAATTTTTTACCAAAAAATGTAATTTCTGGGAACGATTCCAGCCAGCACAGTAGCAGTGAAAACAGAGAAATCCTAACTTGGAATTAGAAAACGGTAAAGAAACTTCAAAAACACAATAGAAATGATTGGAAACGAACTTGTATGGAACTAACACACAAGTATGAACTCAAATATGAAAATATAAAAGGCACCAAAGCTTCAAAACCAGAAATATAAACTGCACTCAAAACAAAATCAAGCAACCAAATCAACAATAAAAGGCACCACTTGGAATTTATGACATTGTAGGATGAACATGACTTTGACAAAACTTGTATGGATTCAAAAATCAAAATGACTCAACCACAAACACTTTGCACCGATTAAAAACATCAATAAGACTCAAATAAAATAAAAACAGAACAGCCAACACAAAAGGAACCTAAAACAGTTTGAAAAAAAATGGAAGTTCAAGATCAAGTTGAACCAAAAATACCAAATAGAAATTTAAAAACAGCAACACCAACTTAAAAAGAAATTAAAAACAGCAAGACATTTAAGGATATGATGAACAACATGGAATAAAGAAGACTCAAAAAATAAAATGAAGAGAACACTTATCTCTTGAAGAACCAAAGCTCTAGATACCAAATGATAGGTTGTTCTTCATGACCATTTGTTCTTCTTAAAATATGAGGTAAAAAGGTGGTGGAAGCTATGGATGATATGGGTCAAGGATGACTCATATAGAGCTATGGGTTCCTTGTAGGTGCATGAAAGGTATGGAGAGTGATAGGTTAGGCCAAATCACTTGGAGGAAGGTGAAGATGAAGATCAAAGTGTCTAACCTAGAGAGACTAGACAAAGAGTAGAAGCTAGCATAATTTTGGCAGCATTTACTCATATAAATTGATCTTAAAAAAACATGAGCCAAAGCACCCTATTTATAGGAGATGGTGCCTTGGAGAGTAAGGAGCAAGGGTAGGATGGGAAATACATAAAAGAGGGGGCTGCTAGGGTGTTGACTAAAGGTCAATGCAGCCCCTTAGCATGCTTCTAGAAGGTAGGGCTACATTCCTACCCTAAAAGGCCTAGGTACAAGCTAAATTGTTAAATATACCCCCTATTGTGCTAAATGAACCCTACTCTACTGAAATTACAAATAAATTGAAATTAATTGATGCTCAGCTCCCATGGCTTGGGCTCTACTCCTTGTGGTCCTCTGAGGGGTCTTGAATATGTAAACGAAAGTTTCTCTGCCATCAGTAGCAGAGTCCCAATTTTCTTAAATACTCTTTTCCATGGACCTAGTTGTTGGGCCTGAGCTTGGGCTTAGGCTTGGGCTTGGGCCTCTTCCATCAACTGGTCAGTACACATGGGTAGGGGTATACGTTTCTTAATGGATTGGGATGTGGCAAAAAATCATACTTCTTGAGTATGGGGATGAAAATGAGGATGAATTTTTAATTTAGGGATGGGAATGGAATAATCAACCCTACAACTATCCTGTAGGATGGCATATGAAGTCATCCTTGTGAGTATTGTTTGAACTCGTCCTAGTTTTGATGGATAATCCTTACATTGACTAGTTATGAGCATGGTTATAGGTAACACCTGATTTTTTAAATTAGGTAATAGGGACATGACTATGTACATATTCGACTCATCATTGTCCCAATATTCATTCCCTTCCTCACGCCTGTCTGCACTTTAAATTATTAAAATACTTTTAATTTATTAGGTAACATAAACAACTTATATTAACTTTTCTTTGATCCTTATTCTCTACTTTGGCGGCAGACATGCCACTTATCTTCTGCATTTAGACCATATAATAAGCGCTTACTGTAAGGACCTCAAATTTATTGGAATGAAAGAGTATGTTTTAAGTAAATTCTAAGTATGTTTTATCTAAGTTAAAAAGGAAGGAAAGTGTAGTCTAGAAAAAACTATAAGAGTTCCTTGTTTATACATCATCGCCGGTCGCCTAGATTACACGTCATCGCGCGGGCGCGAGAGGCATGCAGGCATCGCGCGGGCGTGAGAGGCATGCAGGCATCGCGCGGGCGCGAGAGGCATGCAGGCATCGTGCGGGCGCGAGAGGCATGCAGGCATCGCGCGGGCGTGAGGGGCATGCAGGCATCGCGCGGGCGCGAGGGGCATGCGGGCATCGCACGGGCGCGAGGCACGCGGACGTGGCCAAGGCGCGAGAGTTATGAGGGCGTCACCAGGAAAGACATCGGTTGTCTCCCAGAGGAAGACATCGGTCGTTCGCCAGGAAGATGTCATCGGTGATTATCTTCGCGCGAGGTCATCGGTAGTTGTCTTCGCGCGAGGTCATCGGTGGATCGTCTTCGCGCGAGAGGTCATCAGTGGTTTCTCTTCGAGCTGGTAGTCATCGGCGAAAGGTCATCGCGCGGCGCTTAGTTACACACCCAGAGAACGTGGGCCCCAGACTCCCAGCAAGAGATGTTCTGCGCGCGCGCCACGTAGACAAAAGAGTGGTTCAGAATAGTGACCTCAGAGCGTAGCCTGCGCAGAGGCACGCTTAGTAGTACTGTTCAGGGAAGCGTGCACGCAAACTTCCCTGCAGAGTAGGTGGTGGCAGCTGCTTTTGGAGGGATAAGTTGGTTTAAGTTACAAAAATCCACTGCTGAGAGAAAAGAAAACGTTGTTGTAGTCGAAGAGAGAAAGAGTGAGTTCCCTCCTCCGCGTTGCGATTTCAGCCTCTCCACACAAGAGTACGACGAGAAGCAACACCATTGGAGCACTTGGGTAGTCCTCTGCAAGTTCTTCAGACCAGACGCGAAAAACAGAGCCAAGGTATTCTGCAAGCTTCGTTGGATTTCGAAGCTCCTGGTGGTTGCGCAAGTCCAGGTAAGGGAAGCTAGCCTTCATCTTTACTACGAGCCATAGTTGAACCATTTCTGAAGTGTGGGCGACGTGGTCGCCGTTTTCGCTTTCGTCTTCGTGAAATGCTCTGTGTTGTGTGCTTGGGCGACGTGGTCGCCTGTTTTAATATACAGCCTTCGAAATACCATATTTTGAACTAGATCGCCGGTTTTGGCGCTGTTTTGCGAACTCCTTGTGTTTGATGTTGTTTTGAGAACTGTTTGAGATTTACATGAGATATTCGAAAATATGAATCCTTTGAAATGGCTATTGCTGTGATTGAAATCATTCTTTTAAGTGTGGCATGATGTCTTTGAATGCTGTGAATGTGGGATCGAGGCATAGTATTTTCAGGAAAGAAAATACCGTGTAAGATCTTGTGGTAGGTGCATTGATCGGTGATTCCTAAGGGGATATCCTAACTCTGCTGAGGTAATGGAATCACGTAGAGGAAGTTACTCAGTTGTTGAGAGTCGAAGGAGGTCTATATGATGGGCGTCTCGTGTGAAAAAGAACGAGCTCCGTCTGTCCTATGGATTAACCCTGTCATACCAGGAGAACTATGGTAACATTGAGATGATATATGCGCATGCTGTGTGGATTCACAGCGACCCTGTGTGGATTTCACAGTGGTGTGGTATGACAGGTGCAGATCTCTGAGTCTAATCAACGCACGAGTCAATCCGAAAGTAGTGTCAAGTGTCTTGTGTGGTGAGTCAGTGGAAAGTCTGACATGTGAAATGAGAAACTTGAATATTGATAGACACTTGATGCTGTATTGTGAAATGGAATGACTATGGGTGAATGTTGTGAAGTTTGTGATTTTGGGCGATCAGCTGAATGCTATGAGCAGCTCTACGTTTTACATGGATATTTTGGAACTTGGTTTACTTGGATTTTCATGTTCTTGATTTAAACTTCTTTTAAATTATCTAGCTTACCCTTTTATCTGTTATTGTGGTTGTTTTCTCAAAACTGTGATGATCGTGTAATTGTTACACGGGAGCAGATGATCTTCCAGGAAGAAGAGCCCTCTAGTGAGTGATCGCCGAGGAGGAGATCGCCGGTTTTCTGTCTCTATCGGGTGATCGCCTGTGTCTGCCTCCATCGGGTGATCGCCTGTTTTTTTCTGTCTTGATAGGTGATCGGTTTCTTCCGATAGGAGATCGCCTGCTTTGTTTTTTTTACTGTATTTTGTTTATGTTTCTGGAAAATTTGACCGAATTTGTATTAAACTCCCTAAGAGGAGCAACTTCATTTCATATATATAATATTTTGTTCATAGAATCTATTTGTTACCTTTATTTTCATTATATACATTTGTATAGTATTTTGGCGGGATGTTACATTAATGGTATCAGAGCAGTTCGCCTTAGGATGACCTGAGGGCTGTGGATCCATTGTGTTTCTTCTGCTCATAAAATTTATTTGAGTTTTAAATAACCACTATATTGGAAGGTTTTCAAACGTTTTAGTTTTGAACTCTTGCGTGTGCTTGGGTGAACGTGTGCCTAACTGAAAATCTTAGTATTAAGAATAAGAAGGTCTTGATAAAGTGGTGAGGGTGCACACTCATAACTGGATCAAGATAATTCTTAATCTTAATTCCAAAGGTTTGATGTTTAGCC
Source organism: Phaseolus lunatus (assembly GCA_013389735.1). Classification (NCBI taxonomy): domain Eukaryota; kingdom Viridiplantae; phylum Streptophyta; class Magnoliopsida; order Fabales; family Fabaceae; genus Phaseolus; species Phaseolus lunatus. The sequence continues at coordinate 25,752,555 of CM023867.1, forward strand.
TACATTGAATTCTGGTGTGATTTTTGAGTGTTCTTGAATTTGACTGAGGTGGTAGTTTGGACTGATGTTTGCACACCAGTAACTGTTCTGGTGTTTTGTGTGAAGTTATAAGTGTTATGATTCTGTTGATGAACTCAAATTCTAGATGACTTTGAGATGCTGACCTTTGTAAGGTCTAGCTGTTACCCCTTGAATGAATTGATTCTTATCGATTTCATTCTTATAGTTGTAGGGAATATAGAAGTCAATAGATTCAGAAGATGGCACGTAGACCTGCTACCCCACCCCAACCTTCCTCAGAGATGAGTCAGATCGCCAAGGCCATCGAGATGATGGCGACTGCCATTCAGCAGCAGAATGCGGCGATGGCTCAGAACCATCAAGCTACAATGCACCACTGGGAGACTGCTCGGTCGGCTGAAACAAACTCCCACGTCGGTCAGCCCCAAGAACAGATGGGACTGGCCGAGTTCATGAGGCACAACCCACCTAAGTTCAGTGGGAATGCTACCCCTGACCAGGCAGATCAGTGGGTCAGGGAGGTGGAGAAAATCTTTAGGGCGACCTCCTGCCCTGAAGAGAAGAAGCTGTTGTTTGCCACGTATCTGCTATCAGGAGAAGCTGAGTTCTGGTGGATGGGAGCTCAGCAGATGATGGAGGCCCGAGAGGATGTTCCGGATTGGGAGAGCTTCAGGGTGAAGTTCTTGGAGAAATACTTCCCAGACAGCGCCAAGTTTGCAAGGGAAGCTGAGTTCTTAAAGTTGGAGCAGGGGGACATGTCAGTAAACGCCTATGCTGCCCGTTTTGAGTACCTCGCCCGGTTCTATACCCAGGCGACCTCCGAGGCCTGGAGGTGTAGGAAGTTCGAGGAAGGGCTGAAGCATGGGCTGAAGAAGACCATAGCCCCGATGTGCATCAGGGAGTTCCACGCCTTAGTGGAGAAGGCGAAGATGGTGGAGACCCTGGAAAAGGGTGAGTCTCGGGTGATCAGGTCACACCCAGGAGGTCCTTCCAGTGGGAGAGCTAAGGCACAGCACCCACAAAGCAAACCCTATGCGAGACCTCCATCACATCGGGCAGGAGCAGCACCTCCCCAGTTCCAACAGCAACAACCTTGGAAGCCTAAGTGTCTTCACTGTGGTGGACCACACGCCTCCAATGCTTGTTTCAAGAAGACTTCAGAGAGGAAATGTTTCGTCTGCCAAAGGACAGGGCACGTTGCTAGAGAGTGCCCTAGCAGGAATGGGGCGACCCAACCCAGTGGCTCCCAACAGTTGAGAAACGAGGGCGGCAGACCCCAGGCAACAGGGAGGGTGTTCGCCATGTCTGGAGCAGAGGCAGCTCAGTCAGGTAACCTCATCCAAGGTGTTTGTTTTATTGCTGGTAGAGGTGTAAGGGCCTTGTTTGATTCTGGAGCGACACACTCCTTTGTGTCAAGCCTGTGTGTAGCCGAGTTGGGCCTCCTAGTGAAGGAGTTACCTTTCGAGCTGTTGGTCTCTACACCTGCGTCAGGACAGGTGTCGACCTCTACAGTGTGCCCTGAATGTCCAGTGATTGTAGAAGGACGCAGATTCAAGGTGAACTTGATCTGCCTACCTCTTCAGGACCTGGATGTCATCCTGGGAATGGATTGGTTAGCTGCCAATCACGTTCTCATAGACTGTGGTAGGCAGAAAGTAGCGTTTCCAGACCCCCAAGAATCGGATGTGTTATCAGTTCAACGAGGGCGATCAGAGCTGGAAGGAGGGGCGAGGTGCTTCGTGGTGCTCGCCCGGTTGGAAGTGGAGAATAAAGGGGACGTAAACAGGATACAAGTGGTGAAAGATTTCACAGATGTATTCCCAGAAGAGGTGCCTGGTGTAAGGACCTGAAATTTATTGCAATGAAAGAGTATGTTTTAAATAAATTCTAAGTATGTTTTTATTTAGAATAGAAAGGGAGGAAAAAGTTAAGTTTAGAAGGCTACGAGGTCGCCGGTCGCCTGCTACTCATGAGCGCCAGGTGGGCATCGCGCGGGCGCGAGAGGCATGCAGACATCGCGCGGGCGTGAGAGGCATGCAGGCATCGCGCGGGCGTGAGAGGCATGCAGGCATCGCGCGGGCGCGAGGGGCATGCGGGCATCGCGCGGGCGCGAGGCACGCAGGCATTGCCAGGGCGCGATGCATGTGGACGTGGCCAAGGCGCGAGAGTTATGAGGGCGTCGCCAGGGAAGACATCGGTTGTCTCCCAGAGGAAGACATCGGTCGTTCGCCAGGAAGATGTCATCGGTGGTAGTCTTCGCGAGGTCATCGGTGGTAGTCTTCGCGCGAGGTCATCGGTGGTAGTCTTCGCGCGAGGTCATCGGTGGATCGTCTTCGCGCGAGGTCATCGGTGGATCGTCTTCGCGCGAGAGGTCATCAGTGGTTTCTCTTCGAGCTGGTAGTCATCGGCGAAAGGTCATCGCGCGACGTTGAGTTACACCCAGAGAACGTGGGCCCCAGACTCCCAGCAAGAGACGTTCTGCACGCGTGCCACGTAGACGAAAGAGTGGTTCAGAATAGTGACCTCAGAGCGTAGCCTGCGCAGAGGCACGCTTAGTAGTACTGTTCAGGGAAGCGTGCACGCAAACTTCCCTGCAGAGTAGGTGGTGGCAGCTGCTTTTGGAGGGATAAGTTGGTTTAAGTTACAAAAATCCACTGCTGGGAGAAAAGGAAAACATTGTTGTATTCGACGAGAGAAAGAGTGAGTTTCTTCCCTTCTCCTCCAGTTACCTCCTCCGCGTTGCGATTTCAGCATCTCCACACAAGAGTACGACGAGAAGCAACACCATTGGAGCCCCTGGGAAAGTTCTCTGCAACTCCTTCAAAACCAGACGCAAAAACAGAGCCAAGGTATTCTGCAAGCTTCGTTGGATTTCGAAGCTCCTGGTGGTTGCGCAAGTCCAGGTAAGGGAAGCTAGCCTTCATCTTTAATACGAACCATCGCTTAGCCTTTTCTGAAGTGTGGGCGACGTGGTCGCCGTTTTCGCTTTCGTCTTCATGAAATGCTTTGTGTTATGTGTTTGGGCGACGTGGTCGCCGGTTTTAAACATAGTCTTTGAAAACGCTCTGTGGTTGAACTAGATCGCCGGTTTTGGCGTTGTTTACGAACTCCCTGTTTTTGATGTTGCTTTGAAACGGTATGGGATTTAAATGGGATATTCGAAAGTAAGAACCTTGGATTGAGTTTTGCTGTGATTGAAATCATTCCTTTAAGTGTTATGTGATGTGTTTGAATGCTGTGAATGTGGGATCGAGGCATAGTATTTTCAGGAAAGGAAATACCGTGTAAGATCTGTATAGGTGTATTGACTAGGGGCTTGTCTAGAAGGAGATATCCTGACTCTGCTGAGATAATGAAATCACGTAGATGAAGTTATTCAGTTAGTGAGAGTCGAAGGAGGTTCGTATGAATGGGCGAGTTGTTCAAATGGGAACGAGCTCGGCCTGTTATACGAATTAACCTTGTCATACCGAGAGAATGGTAACAATGAGATGGTATATGCGCATGCTGTGTGGATTCACAGTGGTAGGTATGACAGGTGCAAATCTCTGGGCCTGAGTCAACACACGAGTCAAATTGGAAGTAGTGTCATGTGTCTATGCATGGTGGGTCAGTGGAAAGTCTGACATGTGAAATGAGAAACTTGAATATTGATAGACACTTGATGCTGTATTGTGAAATGGAATGACTATGGGTGAATGTTGTGAAGTTTGTGATTTTGGGCGATCAGCTGAATGCTATGAGCAGCTCTACGTTTTACATGGATATTTTGGAACTTGGTTTACTTGGATTTTCATGTTCTTGATTTAAACTTCTTTTAAATTATCTAGCTTACCCTTTTATCTGTTATTGTGGTTGTTTTTCTCAAAACTGTGATGATCGTGTAATTGTTACACGGGAGCAGATGATCTTCCAGGAAGAAGAGCCCTCTAGTGAGTGATCGCCGAGGAGGAGATCGCCGGTTTTCTGTCTCTATCGGGTGATCGCCTGTGTCTGCCTCCATCGGGTGATCGCCTGTTTTTTTTCTGTCTTGATAGGTGATCGGTCTCGTCCGATAGGAGATCGGTTTCTTCCGATAGGAGATCGCCTTCTTTGTTTTTTTTACTGTATTTTGTTTATGTTTCTGGAAAATTTGACCGAATTTGTATTAAACTCCCTAAGAGGAGCAACTTCATTTCATATATATATTATTTTGTTCATAGAATCTATTTGTTACCTTTATTTTCATTATATACATTTGTATAGTATTTTGGCGGGATGTTACACCTGGGTTACCCCCTAAGAGAGAAGTGGAATTCTCTATTGACTTGGTACCTGGAGCTGGACCAGTGTCAATGGCACCTTACAGGATGGCACCAGCCGAGTTAGTGGAGTTAAAGAAGCAAGTGGAAGAGTTGCTGGAGAAGCAGTTCATCAGACCCAGCGTATCTCCATGGGGAGCTCCAGTGCTCCTAGTCAAGAAGAAGGATGGAGGGTCTCGGCTGTGTATAGACTACAGGCAATTGAACAAATTGACCATCAAGAACAAGTACCCCCTACCTCGGATTGATGATTTGATGGACCAGATTCATGGGGCCTCGGTGTTCTCCAAGATTGACCTGAGATTGGGGTATAACCAAATCTTGGTAAAAGCTGAAGATGTTCAGAAGACAGCTTTTAGGTCTCGATATGGGCACTACGAGTATGTAGTGATGCCATTTGGAGTCACCAATGCTCCAGCTCTATTCATGGACTACATGAATAGGATCTTTCGCCCTTTCTTGGATAAGTTTGTGGTGGTCTTCATAGATGACATCCTCATTTATTCAAGGACCGAGGAAGAGCATGAGGAACACCTGAGGACAGTATTGGAAATACTGAGGGAGAAGCAGCTCTATGCCAAGTTCTCTAAGTGTGAGTTCTGGCTAAGGGAAGTCAACTTCTTAGGACACGTGATATCTGCCCAGGGGATCTCGGTAGATCCAGCCAAGGTAGAGGCAGTGCTGCAATGGGAACGTCCTAAGACAGTGACTGAGATAAGGAGCTTTGTGGGGTTGGCGGGCTACTATCGGAGGTTTATTGAGGATTTTTCCAAAGTAGTGGCTCCTTTAACACAACTGACCCGCAAGGACCAACCCTTTGCTTGGACCGACCGATGTGAGCAGAGCTTCAGGGAACTAAAGGAGAGGTTGACCAGTGCTCCAGTGCTGGTGATTCCAGAAGTAGGAAGACCTTTTGATGTCTTCTGTGATGCCTCAGATCAAGGCTTGGGATGCGTCTTGATGCAAGAGAAGAGAGTGGTTGCATATGCTTCAAGGCAACTCAAGGTGCATGAGAGAAACTACCCTACTCATGATTTGGAGTTGGCAGCGGTAGTGTTTGCCTTGAAGATCTGGAGGCATTATCTTTATGGAGCTCGGTTCCAGGTATTCAGTGACCACAAGAGCTTGAAGTACCTGTTCGATCAGAAGGAACTAAACATGAGACAAAGAAGGTGGATGGAATTCCTAAAGGACTACGACTTTCAACTCATGTATCACCCAGGGAAGGCCAATGTAGTGGCAGATGCCTTGAGTAGGAAGTCTATACAAGTCGCCACCATGATGATGGAAGAGCAGAAACTGATCGAGCAGTTCAGAGACTTAAACCTTGGAGTGGAATTTCACGTGAATCGCATTAGTTGTAGTAAGCTGACTATAACTAATGACTTCCTTGGGATGTTGAAGGATAAACAATTGGAGGACCCTAGCCTGAAGCGCACTGTAGAGTCACTAGGGACAGATCAGGCGAGAGGCTTTGAGATGGGCGATGATGGGATCTTGAGGTTTGATGGCAGAATTTGCATACCTGCAAATGATGAGTTGAAGAAGATGATCCTAGAGGAAGGTCATAAGAGTCGCCTTAACCTTCATCCAGGCATGAACAAGATGTACCATGACTTGAAGGAGTCATTTTGGTGGTCAGGCATGAAGAGGGACGTCGCCCAGTACGTGACAACCTGCTTAACGTGTCAAAAGGCGAAGGTAGAGCATCAAAGACCTGGCGGGCTGTTGCAGCAACTGGATATCCCCGAGTGGAAGTGGGACAGCATTGCCATGGATTTTATCACCCATTTACCCAGATCGGTAAAGGGTCATGATGCAATCTGGGTCATCATTGATAGGCTGACGAAGAGTGCCCACTTCCTCCCAGTAAATATGAAGATGCCCATGGCCAAGTTGGCACAGCTGTACATCAAGGAGATTGTGAGGTTGCATGGAGTGCCTTCCAGCATCATTTCAGATAGAGATCCCAGGTTCACTTCACGGTTTTGGCAGACCTTGCAAGAATGCTTGGGAACTAAGTTGAGGATGAGCTCTGCATATCATCCCCAAACAGATGGTCAGTCAGAGAGAACGATCCAGTCCTTGGAAGACCTGCTGAGGACGTGTGTCTTGGATCAATTGGGAGGTTGGGAGGAGGTGTTGCCACTAGTGGAGTTTACCTATAACAATAGCTACCACGCCAGCATTGGGATGGCACCATATGAAGCCCTGTATGGGAGGAAATGCAGAACTCCCTTATGTTGGTACCAGGAGGGCGAGGCAGTCTTGGTTGGGCCAGAGTTGATTCAGCAGACGACCGAGAAGGTAAAGCAGATACAAAGCAGAATGAAAGCCTCTCAGAGTAGGCAGAAGTCCTATGCAGATCAGAGGAGAAAGCCTTTGGAGTTTGCTGCTGGAGATCACGTGTTCATGAAAGTGACACCAACCAAGGGTGTAGGGCGGGCGATCAGGTCAAAGAAGTTGTCCCCTAAGTTCGTGGGACCATATCAGATCTTAAGAAGGATTGGCCCAGTGGCGTATGAGATCGCCCTACCTCCCCATCTGGCGAATCTGCACAATGTGTTTCACGTGTCACAGCTGAGGAAGTACATGGCAGACCCTAGTCATGTGCTGGATGTAGACGACGTGCAGATTAGGGATGACTTGTCCTTTGAAGCCAAACCAGTCAGGATTGACGATCGGCAATGTAAACAGCTCAGGGGCAAGACCATCGACATGGTGAAAGTGGTGTGGGATGAGAAATCGGGGGATTCTACTTGGGAGTTAGAAGAACCCATGAGGGAGGCTTATCCATACCTCTTTTCCTTGTAATCCAATTTTCGAGGACGAAAATTTTTGTTGTTGGGGAGAATGTAAGGACCTCAAATTTATTGGAATGAAAGAGTATGTTTTAAGTAAATTCTAAGTATGTTTTATCTAAGTTAAAAAGGAAGGAAAGTGTAGTCTAGAAAAAACTATAAGAGTTCCTTGTTTATACATCATCGCCAGTCGCCTAGACTACACGTCATCGCGCGGGCGCGAGAGGCATGCAGGCATCACGCGGGCGTGAGAGGCATGCAGGCATCGCGCGGGCGCGAGAGGCATGCAGGCATCGTGCGGGCGCGAGAGGCATGCAGGCATCGCGCGGGCGTGAGGGGCATGCAGGCATCGCGCGGGCGCGAGGGGCATGCAGGCATCGCACGGGCGCGAGGCACGCGGACGTGGCCAAGGCGCGAGAGTTATGAGGGCGTCGCCAGGAAAGACATCGGTTGTCTCCCAGAGGAAGACATCGGTCGTTCGCCAGGAAGATGTCATCGGTGATTATCTTCGCGCGAGGTCATCGGTAGTTGTCTTCGCGCGAGGTCATCGGTGGATCGTCTTCGCGCGAGAGGTCATCAGTGGTTTCTCTTCGAGCTGGTAGTCATCGGCGAAAGGTCATCGCGCGGCGCTTAGTTACACACCCAGAGAACGTGGGCCCCAGACTCCCAGCAAGAGATGTTCTGCGCGCGCGCCACGTAGACAAAAGAGTGGTTCAGAATAGTGACCTCAGAGCGTAGCCTGCGCAGAGGCACGCTTAGTAGTACTGTTCAGGGAAGCGTGCACGCAAACTTCCCTGCAGAGTAGGTGGTGGCAGCTGCTTTTGGAGGGATAAGTTGGTTTAAGTTACAAAAATCCACTGCTGAGAGAAAAGAAAACGTTGTTGTAGTCGAAGAGAGAAAGAGTGAGTTCCCTCCTCCGCGTTGCGATTTCAGCCTCTCCACACAAGAGTACGACGAGAAGCAACACCATTGGAGCACTTGGGTAGTCCTCTGCAAGTTCTTCAGACCAGACGCGAAAAACAGAGCCAAGGTATTCTGCAAGCTTCGTTGGATTTCGAAGCTCCTGGTGGTTGCGCAAGTCCAGGTAAGGGAAGCTAGCCTTCATCTTTACTACGAGCCATAGTTGAACCATTTCTGAAGTGTGGGCGACGTGGTCGCCGTTTTCGCTTTCGTCTTCGTGAAATGCTCTGTGTTGTGTGCTTGGGCGACGTGGTCGCCTGTTTTAATATACAGCCTTCGAAATACCATATTTTGAACTAGATCGCCGGTTTTGGCGCTGTTTTGCGAACTCCTTGTGTTTGATGTTGTTTTGAGAACTGTTTGAGATTTACATGAGATATTCGAAAATATGAATCCTTTGAAATGGCTATTGCTGTGATTGAAATCATTCTTTTAAGTGTGGCATGATGTCTTTGAATGCTGTGAATGTGGGATCGAGGCATAGTATTTTCAGGAAAGAAAATACCGTGTAAGATCTTGTGGTAGGTGCATTGATCGGTGATTCCTAAGGGGATATCCTGACTCTGCTGAGGTAATGGAATCACGTAGAGGAAGTTACTCAGTTGTTGAGAGTCGAAGGAGGTCTATATGATGGGCGTCTCGTGTGAAAAAGAACGAGCTCCGTCTGTCCTATGGATTAACCCTGTCATACCAGGAGAACTATGGTAACATTGAGATGATATATGCGCATGCTGTGTGGATTCACAGCGACCCTGTGTGGATTTCACAGTGGTGTGGTATGACAGGTGCAGATCTCTGAGTCTAATCAACGCACGAGTCAATCCGGAAGTAGTGTCAAGTGTCTTGTGTGGTGAGTCAGTGGAAAGTCTGACATGTGAAATGAGAAACTTGAATATTGATAGACACTTGATGTTGTATTGTGAAATGGAATGACTATGGGTGAATGTTGTGAAATTTGTGATTTTGGGCGATCAGCTGAATGCTATGAGCAGCTCTACGTTTTACATGGATATTTTGGAACTTGGTTTACTTGGATTTTCATGTTCTTGATTTAAACTTCTTTTAAATTATCTAGCTTACCCTTTTATCTGTTATTGTGGTTGTTTTCTCAAAACTGTGATGATCGTGTAATTGTTACACGGGAGCAGATGATCTTCCAGGAAGAAGAGCCCTCTAGTGAGTGATCGCCGAGGAGGAGATCGCCGGTTTTCTGTCTCTATCGGGTGATCGCCTGTTTTTTTCTGTCTTGATAGGTGATCGGTTTCTTCCGATAGGAGATCGCCTGCTTTGTTTTTTTTACTGTATTTTGTTTATGTTTCTGGAAAATTTGACCGAATTTGTATTAAACTCCCTAAGAGGAGCAACTTCATTTCATATATATAATATTTTGTTCATAGAATCTATTTGTTACCTTTATTTTCATTATATACATTTGTATAGTATTTTGGCGGGATGTTACACTTACCAAATCTTCTCAAATACTCGGCGATGTGCTCCTTTCGGCGACTTATTGACCACCTAATCTCCTAATCTTCACACACGGCAATCATGTGCAATCTAGGCGATTACCGATTACATACGAGAAAAATCAGAGACCGCCGCCTTCTTTAACAAACGGCGATCTCATCGACTTCTAAGCTACACTTTCCTTTCTCTTTCTCTTCTTGATCCACGTGTCCTCCTCAAGCACGCCCACAGGATTACCTCACAACTACGTCATTACACCTGACTACTTGGTTAGTACACAAGTGATTCAACAAAGATTTGCATTCGTACCTTCCAAAACTAGTAATTCAAACCACAGAACAAAGGTGGCCTGTTTATTGAGGTACCCTCCCCAAAAGGTCACTTTTCAGCTATAAGAAAAAAGTTTTAGGATCAAAACTTCAATATCTTTGAAGAACGGAGCTCTTGATGCCAATTGTTAGAATTTATGGCCTTAAACAAGAGGGGGGTGAATTGTTTATAAACAATTTTTGCAAACTTGAAAGGTATAACGAAATCTAATGCATAATCACAGATAAAGAATTCTAGGAAACAAGAAAACAAAACTGTTTAAGTTGATTTCCAGAAAATCAACCGGTTGTTTCTATGATTCAACCGGTTGTTTTTATCAACATTGATTAAAACAACTCAAAAGCAGCATGTAATGAGTTTAGGGATAGAGAAAAGCACACAAGCAATTTATACTGTTACTCTTATCCCAAGAGCTATATCCAGTCCCCAGAAACCATTAGGTATCTTCTATGCAATCAAAATCCAGATTACAAAAAACCACACCAAAGAAGTGACCTTGAACACCTCAAGCCACACAATTCCTTTGGCAAACAACACCACAAAATTCAGAGCACCCTCTGATTCTGCTTACACCACAAATATTTAAAAATACAAGAGATAAAGAAAGGATTACACCTGATCAATATCAAAATGAAAGAGTACAAAGCAATCCTATTCCACTTTTTTGTGAAAATCCAAAAGCTTGAAGTAAATCTTGAAAGCTTGAAAGCACTTTGCCAAAACTGAATTCTCAAAACTATTTCTTACCTTTAGGAGCGTAAAACAACCTATTTATATTCCAAAGGTTGGTTAAAAACATTTAAAGCAAGAGCCAATTTAGTTAGAAAACATTTAAAGCTGATTTACAAAGCTTAACAGAAATCTGTTATGGATTTTAAAAAAACAATCGGTTGAATTTTTGAAACAACTGATTGAATTAGTTTGACAGCAAAGTCAACCAAGTCAAACAATTTGGAGAAAACAAAGTACAAGATCATCCTTGATAAAAAATTAGGACAAACATCACTCTTTTTATAATTAAAACCCGAGTCCTTAATGATGAACTTGCAATCTTGGTATGATGATGACAAACAAGAGTTTTCAGGAAGTAACTCTTCTAAAAATTTCAGCAACATATCAAATGAAACGTTGCTCCATCCATGGAGATTCTTAATATGTAACAATCGAACAATGATTGATAATTTATAGAAATTTTTACAACCTGGGTACACTTCTTAATAAGCATCACGTATCAAATTGGTCAATCTAGTTGTTTCAGTATCAAGCTCTTCATTATCTTCATCGATAATGTCATTGAATTTATTTTCTCCAAGATAATTGGGCATCATAAAAGTTTCCTCCACCAAACCATCCAAAACCTTAGACATACTATATTTCTCTCTATCATCATCATATATCTTCTTTGAAGATCCACCCTCTCTATGAAAAACCCACCTAGTATAGTTTCTATGAAATCCATCACACAATAAAGGCTCATGCACATCCTTTCGGTTATCCCAAGTACAATTATTACACTTTTTGCAAGGACATAAAATCTCATCTCCTTGTGCAGCATTTTCAAATGCAAAATTTAGAAAAAATTCCAAACCATTTAAATACCTTGTAGATGTTCTAAGTGCTACCACCCAATTCTCGTCCATGCTTATGTTGTCTTGAAGTTAAAATGAAATACCTGATCAAAAATGAAAAATTATCTATTAATAAAAAAATTATCTATGACTTGAGGAATTAAAGCAGAGTGCTCTTACATGGCAACCCCACCATGCATCCCTTAGAAAATAAACAAACTTGCATGATAAACCACTTGTTCATGGAGAAAGATTTCATATTTGGAACCAAGTTAGACAAACATTTTAAAGGTTCCTTTTAATCAAAATTTGTTGTTAATGAATTGGCTAGGATGCAAAAGCCACTTGTCCTTGTAAAGACAAACTAAAAACTATGCAGATAGTATCACTGACCATTGTTTGTGTGAATTGAAGGTGCAAGCTTATAATTACATACGGATAAGGAGAAACATAATTGTAGGAGCAAGAATCAATTCATGAAGTTTAAATCTTATAAATATAGTGGTACATAAATCATCTCTGAAATTGATAGAAGATAAAATAATACACAAGAATTGATGTGATTCCACTAGCCACAATAACATGATTCTTTGATATTCTATGGAATCAACTTGAGTTGGCAAAGATTAGGCACTTTTATAGAAGAGGATCAATGTTCTATATTTCAAGAACTCACCAAATCTTGCACCACAAACCAAACTCACATGGAAGATCCATTTACTATCAATTGAACCGAAAAGAATTGAAGGAAAACAGAAACGAACCGATCAAAACAAATAAAAGAAAGAATAGTTGCTGGAAAACTGAAAACAGAACCAAAAACTCAAGAAAACCAACTCAAAACATGAACAACTAAAGAGAAGAAAGGAAGGAGAATAGAAAACTTATGAAAATGGATGTAGATTGGTATGAACACGCCACTAGAAGTGATGGATGCTCCTAGATGAGTGTGCTACCGCCACTTGAGGACACCATGGATCCTTCAAGATAAGACTAGAGAAGAAGGCTCAAAGCTCTCCAATGTTCTCTCAAAATTTGAGTAGAGTTTCTTTTCTATAAAATTCCAATCTAGAAAATACAATGAGGGAGGCCTCCTATTTATAGCATGAGGAGCCTTGGAGAACAAGTTGTGAGGGTAGTAAGGGAAGACACAATATGGTGCAGCCTAGGTCATTGACTTTGGTCAATGCCACACCATTTCACTCATTTCTAGAAGGTAGGGTTTCCTTCCTTCCCTAATGGACTTCATAAGCCTAAACTTATAACTTCACCTCCTTATTTACTTCTACACCTATCTACTAAGACACCCCGCCTAAGACTCCTAACTAAAGACTAAAAGATGCTATAACAATAGAGGTTTCTAATGTTTCCCTCTAAGCACCACCAACCAAAGAAATTACAAAAAGAGAGAATAATTGTTCCCTAGCTCCTAAAACTTTGAACATGCTTCTTGTAAGCCTTTGAGGTGGGCTTTGATCTTCATAGGCGTCCTCTATTTGCACCTCTACCTCTTCTTGATCTTGTCGATTGACCTCCATGTCCACTAGAGCTTGATCTCCATCATACTCCCTGAGTTGGAGAGAATTCGACCACGAATTTCTGAGACTATTTGGATTCTTCAAGAGAACCCAATTATTTACAAAAAAAAAAAAAAATGTTCTACTCTTTAAGAAGACTAGTAAGAAGAACTTCAAGTGCTTTGGAATATGGCCCTGTCTTCTTTTTGTGAAGTCTTCTTTTGATTGTAGAGATGACCCTTTATATATAGCATTTTTGGTCATCCTTAAGTGGTCTTGACTTGCATCATACCCCCCAAGTTGGAGAGAATTCGACCACGAATGCAGAACTCCTGCATATAACAAAGTCAACTTGCTCATAGATAAAAAAGGATAAGAAGTGATATTAGAAGTTGACCTATAATTTTGAAGCGCAGGAAGTTCATAGGAAGGTTTATTATCTATATACCAACTTTGGAAAGAATGTTTAGGAATGATAAAACTTTGTGAAGAAAAGCCTCTTAGAAGGGGTAAACCTTTAGGAGAAATTGGAAAGTCATTCCTAACATTCTTTAACAAAGAAAGAAAATAGGTAGAAACCTTGGGTAATGAAAACGATAAGGAAGAATAACAACTTGGAGGTGCAAATTGTAGCATAGCCCGAGTCAACATGATTGATTTAGTGGCATAGGATGAGACTTGGAGACTCGGTTTCTCTTTTCTTTCATTCCCTTTTTCATTTTCTCTTTTGGTTTTCATTTTTAATTGGTCTTTATGGACCTCACTTGGAGAAAGAGATTTTAAAGTGATCTTATGCCCATGGAAGGTAAAAGAAATGTTGTTGGTAAGGCCATCATGTAAAGTTTTCCTATCAAATTGCCATGGCCTACCTAAAAGAAGATGAGTTGCTTCCATAGGGACAACATCACATAAGACCTCATCTTTATATTTGCCAATTGAAAAAGCAATGAGGACTTGTTTATTTACAATAATTTCTCCTACTTCACTAAGCCATTGTAATTTATAGGGCTTTGTATGAGAGATGGTAGGTAAAGCAAGTTTCTCTACCACTCTTGTACTTGCCACATTTGCACAACTCCCCCCATCCACTATCAAAGAACAAATGTTGTTTTGAATAAGACATCTTGTGTGGAAAATATTTTCCCTTTGACTTTCATCAAAAGGTTGTGAAACTTGCCCAAGAAGTCTTCTCACAACTAACAAATCTCCTTCAAGTGGACACTCACTTTCTTCCTCACTAGATGCATGAGAATGCAATGAATGCTTAGGAGAATCCGAATCATGCTCACTAACTACAATGCCCTCATGTATGTACATACTTCGTTTAGAAGGACAATTTGCAGCAATATGACCATAACCCAAACATTTAAAGCATTTAGTATTAGATGTTCTAGTGGGAGATTTAGGCCTTGAAGTAGATGGCTTAGTTTCCTTGGGTTTGAAAGAAGAATCTTTGGAAGGAGGTTTAGAAAAAGAATTTTTGTTTCTCCAAGACTTGGAGTAGTATCCATCATTGGAAATGTTTTTGAAAGAGTTTTTCTTAGCAAGTTGGGCTTCCACCTTCATTGCAAGATGAACTAAAGATCCCAATGATGAATACTCTTGTAACTCAACAATGTTTTGAATATCCTTCCTAAGACCACTTACAAACCTAGCAATCATAGCCTCCTCACTTTCTTCTAATTCAAGTTTAAGCACAAGCATTTCTAACTCTTTATAATATTCATCTACATTTAGCGTGCCTTGTTGAAACCGTTGGAGTTTCAACATGAGGTCTTTCCTAAAATGTGGGGGTACAAACCTAGCGCGCATTTGATATCTCAAAGAGTTCCAAGAGTCCATGGGAGGACCCTTGTGAAACATAAAGTCCTTTACAATACGATGCCACCATTTCATGGCATAATCTACAAATTCTAAGGTGGCTAGCTTATACTTGTGTTGTTCATCTTTGATGTCATGGAGCTCAAATATTTGCTCACACTTAGCCTCCCAATCTAAATACACATTAGGATCACTAGATCCATTGAAAGTAGGAAGCTTGACCGAAGGTAGACTAGCCTTTGCATCTTGATAGTAGCCATTGCCATAGTGAGGTCTCTCCCTTTGGTTGTGATGTCTATGTCCAAGGAATTGGGGTGGAGTTCTCCTTCTCCTATGCGCATCTTCACTGCCAAAATCATTTGAAGAGGCTCTTGTTGAATGTCTATGTGAATGATGCTCATCATGGATTGAAGGAGATGGTCTAGCTTGTGGCACTTCTAGCTTTTGCAATTGCTCTTCCAAACGTCTAATGGTTCTTTGTGTTGCATGTAATTCACCAAGGAGTGAAGCTTTGGAAGG
Source organism: Phaseolus lunatus (assembly GCA_013389735.1). Taxonomy (NCBI): domain Eukaryota; kingdom Viridiplantae; phylum Streptophyta; class Magnoliopsida; order Fabales; family Fabaceae; genus Phaseolus; species Phaseolus lunatus. The sequence continues at coordinate 25,767,860 of CM023867.1, forward strand.
AGAATGCTGCTTGTATGAGGCATCACTTGAAAATCCAGCCATTGGTAATTAAAAACAGCAACACACAAAAACAGTAAACAAGTCAAGAAACAACAATTAGCAAAAACAGTGAGTGTTTGAAGTAAAAAAATAAAGCCGAACTGAATATAGGCAGAAAGAATGGGGCACTCTCAAAGAAATAATGTCCTTGCACTAATCTGATCTTGAGGCCTTGGAGTCCTCAAATGAAAGATGTCAAAGCAAGCAAACCAATCTCAAAGTCAACCACCACAAAACCAATGAAACAATAAAGACAAACAAGAAAAGGTATAAGCAAAGAAAGGTAATTGCAAAAGGAAAACTATATGTAATACAAACTCAAAGAGTAAAGAATGAAAGACAAGCAAGAAAATAAAGAACTCAATGAAGAAAGAAGGCACACCAAAAGAGTCCTAGAGAAAAGTACTAGAGTAGATTTAAGAAACCAAAAAACAGAACTACAAGAAAATTGTTGTATGCAAACTGTGCTATTTTTACAGAGTTAACTGGAATGATTGGAAGCGAACTGGAATGTGAAAAATTTACCACAGAAACTTCAATGTCTCAACTCAACAATGGCACTGGAACGAGGTAAAAACAGTAAGCCAATTGAGAGAAATAAATTTTTCAAAATTGCTGCCCAATTACCGTCTTTTTTCGGCAGGAATGTACACTTTTTGTATTTTTTTTTATCATATTTTGTGTACTTGGAATTTTTTAATACTTTTTTTTGCTATGCTTTTGTAACACTTTGAAGAATGTAAATCTAAATTTTCACAAATTTCTAGTGAGCCAATTAATTGCAGTAAATTGAAAACAGTAGCACGTTTGTAAGAAAACAGAGTATCCTATTTAGGAATGAAAAACAGTATGAAGAACTAGCAAAGACATAATGGAAATTGTGTAAAGGAACTTGTATAGGTCTAGAATACAAGCATGAGCTCAAATCTAAAAATGAAAATGCACAAAGGATCAAGCAATAAACTCAAAAATAGAATATAAACCAAAGCAAGAAATAATCAAAGCTGTAGTGGCCAGACCTCGGTCGTCGAGAACAGATAGTAAAGGGTGAACCACGTAAGCTGGGTCCCACAGCATGGACCAAAGCCACGTGGAGTGGACCTCGCAGGCAGCTTGGATTAGCGGGTGATCGGTCGTCAGTGTGCCTCCTCAGAGAGGGGTGATCAGTCATCAGTGTGTCCCCTCAGAGAGGGGTGATCAGTCTGCACTGACCAAGTAGTCAGGTGTGATGACGTAATTGTGAGGCAATCCTGTGGGCATGCTTGAGGAGGACACGTGGATCAAGAAGAGTAAGAGAAAGGAAAGTGTAGCTTAGAAGTCGATGAGATTGTCGTTTATTGAAAAAGGCGGCGGTCTCCGATTTCTCTCGTATGTAATCAGTAATCGCCTAGATTGCACATGATCGCCGTGTGTGAAGATTAGGAGATCAGGTGGTCAACAAGTCGCCGAAAGGAGCACATCGCCGAGTATTTGAGAAGACTTGGTAAGCACTTATTATATGGTCTAAATACAAAAGATAAGTGGCATGTCTGCCGCCAAAGTAGAGAAGATAAGTGGCATATCTGCCATCATGTATAGTGTGAGCCATGATACCCAGTGTTAACCAGCTCACCATGTTAAGGTTGTGCCCAGAGTAGCCTGTGCACTAAGCTACTCCCTGTGTGGATAACTTAGTCGCAGGAGCAAAGTGAAAGTAACGTTTCAGCTGCAGGTACTCCAGATGGTGACACGTGTATGACCAGATGTTATCCACGTGTCAAGAGGAATAACCGTCAGGAGAGAGAAAGACTCAGGTATATATATAAAATTCTTAACGGAATTCGGGGGGAGATTTTTCTCATTGGTGGTGATTCACTTGCACACGGATCTGAGTTTTCTCTGAAATTATTTGTTGATTCGATTACTGACTTGAGCATCAGAGCGCAACCGGCCGCAGTGGTGCGATACTATTTTTTTCAGGTCTCTTTGAGGATTATCAGGTGAAGGTCATCGGTGTACTTGGCGTGAAGCTGGAGAGGAAGAGGTTTGGAAAGGAGAAGTTCCAACGCTTTGGTCAAGATGCTGGATCATCAGGCGCCCACCGTGGGGCTGTACAAACTGTGATTCCCATCCACAGTTGAGTTTGTGAGGTTTTCGGTAGTTTCTGTTCGATTGCTTGCTGCCGCAATCGTTTTTCGGAGGTTTTGACCGTTTGAATTGAAGTTCAATCGGTGAAGAGTGGTTTTCTGGAGGTTTTGACCGTTTGAATTGAAGTTCAATCGGTGAAGAGTGGTTTTCTGGAAGTTTTGACCGTTTGAATCGAAGTTCAATCAGTGAAGAGTGGTTTTCTGGAGGTTTCTACCAATTGATTCCTGGATCAATCGTTGTGCGAAGGAAGTTGAAACGTTTCTTGAGCGTTGTTGCGAGATAACTTTTGCGTGTTGAAAGGTAACTGTGTGAAATTAGTAGAAGTTTCATGAGAAAAATGAGGACAACCAGATCTAGTTCAGTTGCACCACAATCCGGAGAGAATAACGTGACGATGTCACAAATGCTGGAGATGATGCGTGCTTTGCAAGAAAATGTGGCAGCATTGCGCGTCGAGCAGACGAAGATGCACGACGACCTGGTCGCCTCTCAGGCCAGGAACGAAGAGCTGAGTAAGGTTAATGAAGAGTTACGTAAGGCTTTTCACGAGCAGAGGGAGAGTGCTGCGACCAGTGGAGGTGCGCCACCGTCTCCGCTACGAGTTTTTCCAATGCCATTTTCGCAGGCGATCATGGACGTTGCGATTCCTACAAACATCACGGCGGTGAAGGCCTCCTTCACTGGAGTGGAAGATCCAGAGGCTCACCTTACCGCGTTCCATACGCAGATGATGCTGTCGGGAGGATCGGATGCGGTCTATTGCAAGATGTTCATGAGCACTCTCCACAGCACAGCGTTGGATTGGTTTGTAAGCCTACCTACTGGACACATTTCCAGTTTCCAGCAATTCTCCAAGCTTTTCGTCGATCAGTACATTGTGAATAAGGCGCCGCCTATGGTGTCGTACGATCTGTTCGACGTAAGGCAATTCCAGGGGGAATCTTTGAAGGACTATCTGAATAGGTTTGGAGCTCAAATAGTCCGACTACCAGGTAAAGATGAGGAGATGTTCATGCATGCCTTTAAGAAGGGCGTGCTACCTGGACCCTTCAGCGAATCGTTAATCAGGAGCCACCCTGCAACGTTTGCAGAGATTCGGTGACGTGTTGTGGCTCACATCGCCGCTGAGAATGAAGTGATAGAGAAGAGAGGGAATATGGCTCCTGCGAAACCCCTTTTTAGTTTAGTGCATGGTTGTGACGCGATGATTCCAGTTGAAAATCCAGGAGAGCTCGCCGAGATTTCAACACTTTGTAGCAGAAGAATCAAATGAAGAGAGAAGAATGAACCTGGATTTACTGGATGAGGTCAGAGAGGAAGCAAGAGTGAAAGCTGAAGCGGTGAAAAGAAGAATTGAAAGATACAATTCTAGAGTAATACCGAGGCAGTTCAGAAGCGGCGATCTGGTGATGAGGAAGGCCCACCGGTACGAGATGGAGAATAAGTTGTCACCAAAGTGGACAGGACCGTTTAGAATAACCGAAGCACTCGGGAACGGCGCCTACCGCTTGGAGACACTAGAAGGAGGGGCGATTCCTCGTACTTGAAACGCCACACACCTCATATTTTATTTCAGTTAAAGCTTCGTAAGTAGTACAAACTCAGGGGAATCATAAACAGTTTTGTAAAAACAGTTACAAGGGGGCACTCTTTTTTCCCTAAGGAAGGTTTTTAACGAGGCCACCCAAGAAATAAGATATTCGAAATTGAAATTTTGAAGTATACTAAAGTTTGTGTGCATATCGTTTTAAAGAAGTTTTTGGAAAAACCTTATCACCTAAAGTGATTCGAGGTAGAAGTAAACTGATTGCGCACGTTTTAAGTAAAAGTTTTTAAGACCTCATCGCCCTTAGGCGATTAGAGGCACAAGTGAAAAGCTTTTAAAGTCCTCATCGTCCTTTGGCGATCGGAGGCATCCAGCGAAGTTCAAAGTCCTCGATGTTCTCGCGCATCTTGAGGCAATAGAGGAAGTCCTCCTTGCCTTTGAGCAAGTGTAGGCAATAGAGGAAGTTCTCCTTGCCTTTGAGCAAGTGCAGGCGAGATAAAGGAAGACCTCCTTGCCTTTGAGCAAGTGCAGGCGAGAAAGAAGAAGTCCTCCTTGCCTTTGAGCAAGTGTAGGCAACAGAGGAAGACCTCCTTGCCTTTGAGCAAGTGTAGGCAACAGAGGAAGACCTCCTTGCCTTTGAGCAAGTGCAGGCGAGAAAAAGGAAGTCCTCCTTGCCTTTGAGCAAGTGTAGGCAACAGAGGAGGACCTCCTTGCCTTTGAGCAAGTGCAGGCGAGAAAGAGGAAGTCCTCCTTGCCTTTGAGCAAGTGTAGGCAACAGAGGAAGACCTCCTTGCCTTTGAGCAAGTGCAGGCGAGAAAGAAGAAGTCCTCCTTGCCTTTGAGCAAGTGTAGGCAACAGAGGAAGTCCTCCTTGCCTTTGAGCAAGTGTAGGCAACAGAGGAAGACCTCCTTGCCTTTGAGCAAGTGTAGGAAAAAGAGGAAGACCTCCTTGCCTTTGAGCAAGTGCAGGCGAGAAAGAGGAAGACCTCCTTACCTTTGAGCAAGTGCAGGTGAGAAAGAGGAAGTCCTCCTTGCCTTTGAGCAAGTGCAGGCGAGAAAGAAGAAGTCCTCCTTGCCTTTGAGCAAGTGTAGGCAACAAAGGAAGTCCTCCTTGCCTTTGAGCAAGTGTAGGTGATCCTGCCGCTTGACTCGAACGTGGGGGATTGCCTCGTCACTCCTTCGTCTAGCCTTCTACTCTGCAAGAACGCTCCAAGAACCACCACCGGAACTCCAAACGCTGCCTGCAAAACAACGCAGACGGCGCCTCTAGCGGCCGTGTGCACTCCGACGCTCAAGTCAGGCAATAGGAACACCAAAAACTATCACTGAATCTCTCTGTGAGACTCGTGTGTGCTCTCAGATCCACTTTCTCTCTCTATAACTGTTTTCTGTCATCACTGTGCAACATGTAAGAACGCTCCCACAGTGACTCAGAGAAAACTATGTGTGAGACTGTGTAAGCTTCTAAAATGAAAAGAACTCCCTTACCTTACATGACGTGGAGTGCTTTATACCTGGGCCGCGCCTCTCTCCCAGATGGTGACACGTAGAGGCATGCAGCTGGCATCTACCGTACACGCGTCACACCTGGAGGGCTTCTGCGCTTCTCTCAGTGCGGGCCGCATGCTCCGAGGAGAGCGCCAGGTGTGGCTAGTCTAAACTCACTTGCCAGGCGCATCCTGTCTGCATGGCCTCGCCGCACGTCCTCTGAGTGGGCATCATGCGAGGTGCATGCCTAACGTTCTCGCTGGGAACCTTGGTCCCAGCTTAACACGCGTTGGCTAGAACCCCGATGACCGATCGCCCTCTGCATGCACTTACGAACGATCGTCCTCTGCATGCACTTACGACCGATCGCCCTCTGCATGCAGTTACGACCGATCGCCCTCTGCATGCACTTACAACCGATCGCCCTCTGCATGCACTTACGATCGATCGCGCTCTTCATGCAGTAACGCCCAACCGATGCCTTATAACTTTCCCCCGATGACCAGCTGTGCCTCATAACTTCCCCCCGATGACCGGGCGGTGCCTCATGCCTATCCACTGACGTTCGTGCGGTGGCTCATGACTATCCACCGACGTCCGTGCGGTGCTTCCAGGCGCATATCTAGGCACCGCTCTGGGGGTGGTGGCCACTTGGTATCTGACTACCGATCACCGTTCTAGGTGATCTCCTCCTTGACTCACTTGCTCTTTTTACCACGTGCCACCCTGTGCACGGTCCACGTGGTCAACTGCTGCTGACGTCATCAACTACTGATGACCGACCGGATCACAAGCCCCCCAGTCTCGAGCTGTGAACTTGTTCTCAGCGAAGAGACTAAGTGGTCGCGCCCTCGGTCCACATGGCAGGTGGGGCCACGCCACGTGTTGCTCACGTATCTGCCCCTTGATGTTATGGCTTCCATACTTTATCCTTCGACACACGGACGCACTAATGGCCCCCACTGGGTGTCGCTGCCGCTTCCTTCATTCAACAGAGGCGTGCGCATTCTTCTTGATCATCTATTGATTCACCTTTTCTGTTTTCTTCTTCTCACCTGTAAGGACCTGTAAAATTGAATTGGAATAAAAAGGGGTATATTTTAAATGAATTCTAAGTATGTTTTTATTTAAAATAAAAAGGAAGGAAAGTGTAGCTTAGAAGACTATGAGATCTCCTAGTTAGTACTTAATCGCCGGTCGTCTACTACACATGATCGCCAGGGCGCGAGGCATGTGGACGTGTCCAGGGCGCGAGAGGCATGCGGGCATCGCCAGGGCGCGAGGCATGTGGACGTGGTCAGGGCGCGAGAGGCATGCGGGCATCGCCAGGGCGCGAGGCATGTGGACGTGGCCAGGGCGCGAGAGGTATGCGGGCGTCGCCAGGGATAGACATCGGTCGTCTCCCAGAGAGAGACATCGGTCGTCTTCCAGGACGAGAGAGACATCGGTCGTCTTCCAGGGCGAGGGAGACATCGGTCGTTCGCCAGGATGAGTCAGCGGTGGAAAGTTATCGCGCGACGTCGAGTTTCACACAGAGTAAAGTGGGACCTAGGCTCCCAGCATGAAACGTCCTGCACGCGCGACACGTAGGCAAAAAGGGTGGTTCAGAATAGTGACCTCAGAGTGTTAGCCTGCGCAGAGGCACGCTTAGTCGTACTGTTCAGTGCAGCGTACACGCAAACTTCCCTGCAGAGTGGGTGGTGGCAGCGGCTTTTGTGGACAAGTTAGTTTAAGATGCAAAAACCCACTTCTGAGAGAAGGAAACGTTGCAGTGGTTCAAGAGCGAAAGAGTGTGTTTACCTCCCTTCTTCTCCTTTCTCTCCTTCGCACTGCGACTCAGGCACCTTCACCCAAAAGTACGACGAACGACGGCTACCATTAGAGCACCTGGGAAGTTCTCTGCAAGTCCTACAAACCAGACGCAAAAACAGAGTGAGAGCATCTTTTAAGCTTCGTGGGGTTTTGGAGTTCTTGGTGTTTTGCGCAAGTCCAGGTAAGGGAAGCTAGCCTTCATTTTCAATACAAGCCACAGATTAGCTGTTTCTGAAGTGAGGGCGACGTGGTCGCCGGTTTTCTGTTTCTTTTCGCAATGCTCCGTTTGGTGTGGTTGGGCGACGTGATCGCCGGTTTTAAATACGGATTTCGAACTCCCCTGTTTTTGTGTTGTTAGAAGCTGTTTGAGATTTAAAGGTGAAATACATGTAATACTCGAAAATCTGAACCTTTGAAATGATTGTTGCTGTGATTTGAATCATTCATTTGAGTGGTATGATGTTTGAATGTTGTGAATGTGGGATTAAGGCATAGTATTTTCAGGAAAGGAAATACCGTGTAAGATCGTGTGTAGGTGTATTGACTAGGGGCTTGTCTAGAAGGAGATATCCTGACTCTGCTGAGATAATGGAACCACATAGAGGAAGTTATTCAGTTGGTGAGAGTCGAAGGAGGTTCATACGTATGGGTGAGTTGTTCAAAAGGGAACGAGCTCGGCCTGTTATATGAATTCACCCTGTCATACCGGGAGAGTTGATGACATTGAGATTATATATGCGCATGGCTGTGTGGATTTCACAACGACCTTGTGTGGATTTCACAGTGGTATGGTATGACAGGTGCAGATCTCTGAGCCTGAGTCAACGCACGAGTCAATCCGGAAGTAGTGTCATGTGTCTATGCATTGTGAGTCAGTGGAAAGTCTGACGTGTGAATCTTGAATACTGAAAGTAGCAAATGGACACTTGACGAGTATGTGGATAATGGATATGTTGATGGTGGTAATTGTTATGGATCATGAATGGTGTGAAGTTTTATGTTTACTATTGATTTAAAAGCTTTTAAACCATCTAGCTTACCCCTTTTCTTTTGTATTGCTCTGTGGCTGTTTTTCTCTTAAACTGTGATGATCGTGTATTTCTACACGGGAGCAGACGAGGTTGCAGGTGGTGGAGCTCCTCGGTGAGTGGTCGCCGGGAGGAGATCGCCCACATATAGTTCTGTTAGGCGATCACCCTTTTTAAGTTGTATGATAGGAGATCGGCTGTTTTTGGCCTTCTGATAGTAGATCGCCGGTTTATGTAGGGAGATCGCCGGTTTCAATTTATTTGGCTGTATTTTGTTTAAGTTTTGGAAAAATATACTGGTTATGTATTAAACTCCCTGTGAGGAGAAACTTATTTATTTATATAAAATTTTGCTCACCTCAATCTATTTGTCACCTTTACTTTCATTTTATATTTATTTCAAAGTAATCTGGAAGGATGTTACATCACCCGTGTTGGGGTTCCCTGCGTTTCTCCTCTTTAACTCTCTGCATGTGACTAACTGTCAACTAGCTTAGGCTTTTGCCCGATCTCACTGCAACCCCTCAAACTTGGCTTCTGACTTGATCGCGGCTAACTATTACCTTAGCATTGCCTTCAACATAACTTCGTGCTGGATGACTGACTTAACGGGGCCTAAACGCTTCGGCCTCACGCAGCAAAACTTGCTTCTACCACCGACTAGCATGTTAGCGCACCACCGATCAGTCATCGCGCTTCTGGCTTTGCTACACTTCTCTGCCACTCCAGCGCTGAGTGCATAGAGGGCCTGAACGCCAAAGACAATGTGTTTTGGGGAAGAGGAGTGCTTCTCGACGACCCCTCGTGCCTCAGCCTCGCTGTAAGAAGTCGTGAGCGAGGTCTTGCTTCTTTCGCCTCAGCCTCGCTGTACAAAGCCGAGGTGAGGTCTTTTCTCTCGCCTCGACCTCGCTGTACAAAGTTGAGATGAGGTCTTTCTCGCCTCAGCCTCGCTGTACAAAGTCCAGGTGAGGGCTTTCTCTTGCCTCAGCCTCGCTGTACAAAGTCGAGGTGAGGACTTTCTCTCTTGCCCCAACCTTGCTGTATAAAGCAGAGGAAAGGGACTTGGTCTCGCCTGCACCTCGCTGTACAAAGTTGAGGGAGGACTTTCTTCTCTTGCCCCAACCTTGTTGTATAAAGCAGAGGAAGAGGACTTTCTCGTGGGTGCACGCTCCCAGGGGAGCGGCAGGCGTGGCTGTCTGAGCGCACTCACCAGGCGCACCCTGCCTGCATGGTCTCACCGCACGTTCTCTAAGTGAGTGCATGCTCCCAGGAGAGCACCTGACGTGGCTGATCTGAGCGCACTCGCCAGGCACATCCTGCCTGCATGGCCTCATCGCGCGTCCTCCGTGTGAGTGCATGCTCCCAGGAGAGCACCTGACGTGGCTGATTTGAGCGCACTCGCCAAGCACATCCTGCCTACATGGCCTCATCGCGTGTCCTCCGTGTGAGTGCATGCTCCCAGGAGAGCACCTGGCGTGGCTGGTCTGAGCGCACTCGCCAGACACATCCTGCCTGCATGGCCTCATCGCGCGTCCTCCGTGTGAGTGCATGCTCCCAGGAGAGCACCTGACGTGGCTGATTTGAGCGCACTCGCAAAGCACATCCTGCCTGCATGGCCTCATCACGCGTCCTCCGTGTGAGTGCACGCTCCCAGGAGAGCACCTGGCGTGGCTGGTCTGAGCGCACTCGCCTGACACATCCTGCCTGCATGGCCTCATCGCGCGTCCTCTGTGTGAGTGCATGCTCCCAGGAGAGCACCTGGTGTGGGTGGTCTGAGCGCGCTCGCCAGGCACATCCTGCCTGCACGGCCTCATCGCGCGTTCTCTGAGTGAGTGCATGCTCCCAGGAGAGCACCTGGCGTGGCTGGTCTGAGCGCACTCGCCAGGCACATCCTGCCTGCATGGCCTCATCGCGTGGTTCCATGCACGTCCCCACCAGCGAGGAGCTCTTCTTCTGGAATCATGCGAGGTGCATGCGTAACGCTCTCGCTGGGAGCCTGGGTCCCAGCTTAACACGTGTTAGCAAGACCCCGATGACCATGCACCAACCAAGTGCTCACTCCCTACATGCACCGACGGCTGATCGCGGTCTGCATCCACTGATGGCTGATCGCGCTCTACATCCAGGCACTTATCTAGGGGCTGATCTGTGGGTGGTGGCCACTCAGTAACTGACCACCGATCACCTGTACTTGCACCTGGGGCAAGGAGAACTTTAAACTGGGAACACCCGCACACTTTATGTACTGAAATCTCTTTTTATTGGGTGGCCTTGTTAAAAAAGGTGCCCCCTAATTTGCTCAACTGTTTTCAATAGATATACTGAGCATCTACTTTACAACTTAACCGGAATAGAAACTTAAGTGTGCAGCGTTCCACATCCTAGGAATAGTTGCTCCATCCAGAGTCTCCAGCCAATAAGCTCCACTCTCCAACACCTCAACTACTCTGGACGGGGTCTCCTTTCTTCGGCGATGACCGCCCTGGCTACGCCTGACTCATGAGGGGCGATCATGCCCTCTGCTTCAGCTTCCACCTGGGCTACCTGGGAGCCCCCCCAGCGTAGCATCTTCCACCATCTCACGTTCCCATGCACAGGGACTTCGTGTTGCTGATCATCTGCCTGAAACCCCGAAGCGTGATCACCTGGCGCCTCTCTTCTCAGAGATCTCTGTCTCTGCTACCATGTGCACCACCGCGCGTCGCCGAATCTCAGCAAAGGTGGCAGGGTGGCTCCTGATGAGCGATTCACTGAAAAGGCCAGGCAGCACGCCTTTCTTGAATGCATGCACCAGTATGTCCTCGTCCTTGCTGGGCAATCTCACCACGTGCGCGCCAAAATGGCTGAGGTAATCCTTTAGCAACTCCCCCTGATACTGGCGCACGTTGAACAAATCATAGGACACCACTGGTGGCGCTCTGTTGACGATGTACTGCTTTGTGAACAACTTTGCAAACTGATGGAAAGAGGTGATGTGGCCCTCTGGCAGGCTCACGAACCACTCCATAGCTACTCCGCTCAGCGTGCTCATAAACACCTTGCAGTACACAGCATCTGAACCTCCAGACAGCATCATCTGAGTGTGGAAGGCGGTCAGATGCGCTTCTGGATCTTCTACCCCCGTGAACGACGCCTTCACTCCCACCAGGTTGGGAGGCACCACCGTGTTCATGATCTCGGGGGAGAAAGGCATAGGGAACGCTCTAGGAGGCGATGGCGGCGTCGACGTCCCATCTTCGACTGCGCGCTCCCTCTGCGCCTGCAACTCCCTACACAATTCTTTGTTTACGCGGTTCAACTCCTCATTTCTGCTACGCAATGCAGTCAGCTCTGCATGCATCTTCTCTTGCTCAACTCTTGATGCCGCGACACTATCTTGCAGCGTGCGCATCATCTCCATGACCTGCACCATGGTAACAATACCTTCTTCAGAAGGTGGCGTAGGTGAGGTTCGTCTGGTTCTTCTACTCATTTTTCTCAAGAACCTCAACGAAAGCTACAAGAAACTGCAAGAACCTCAAGAAACTGCGACGTGGATGGGAACAAGATTCACACGTGCCCCACAGTGGGCGCCAAATGATCCTGCCGCTTGACTCGAACGTGGAGGATTGCCTCGTCACTCCTTCATCTAGCCTTCTATTCTGCAAGAACGCTCCAAGAACCACCACCGGAACTCCAAACGTTGCCTGGAAAATGTAACATCCCACCAAATACATTTCATATTTATATAATATAAATGAAGATAAACAAGTATTTTGAAATAAACATAATCATATATATATATAATGGAGTTTCTCCTCATCGGGAGTTTAATACATAAACTGTGAATCTTTCCAAAATAAACTTAACCAAAAATACAACAAAAGACAAATCGGGCGATATGCTAAAAAAAAAAAGGGCGATCTCCTAGTCAATCAGGTGATCTCCTATCAGCCAGGCGATCTCCTATCAGCCAGGCGATCTCCTATCAGACCGGCGATCTCACCTTCCTGCAACGTCATCTGCTCCCGTGTAAATCATACACGATCATCACAAGTTTTAAGAAGAACATCCACAAACGAAAACGCAGGGTAAGCTAGGCAGTTTTAAAAGAGAATTTAGATATGAACTTTAAAATCAAGATAAATTAATTTAAGGCACCCACGTAAAAACATCAGCTTTCTCATTCTTCCCACATACCATCAAGTAAAAACCCACATTTCACAATTCCTCAAGAGTAGTTCATATCACACAGTGCAGCAAGTGTCTATCCACATACAGTGTTCCTCATTTCTCACGTCAGGTTTTCCACTGACTCACAATACATAGACATAAGACACTAATTCCGGAATACTCGTGCATTGATTAGACTCAGAGATCTGCACCTGTCATATTGCCCACTGTGGAATCTCACACATCCACAGGGTCGCCGTGAAATCTCTCACATTCATCAGCGTATAATGAATCTCACACATCACCATACAGCATGACAGGGTTAATCCACGCAAAACAGGTCGGTTTGTTCTCTTTCAAACAACCCACCCATACAGGTGAACCTCCTTCGACTCTCAACAACTGAGTAACTTCCTCTACGTGAGTCCATTACCTCAGCAGAGTCAGGATATCTCGTTCTTAATCACCGATCAATGCACCTACTACAAGATCTTACACGGTATTTTCTTTCCTGAAAATACTATGCCTCGACCTCACACTCACCACATCCAACACATCATACCATTCAAATAAATCATTCAAATCACATCAACAACCATTTCAAAGCTTCAGATCTTCGAATACCTCATGTAAATCTCAAGTAGTTTCAAAACAGTATCAAAAACAGAGGAGTTCGTAAAACAGCGCCAAAACCGGCGATCTAGTTCAAAAACAGAGTGTGTCGAAGATTGTATATAAAACCGGCGACCTCGTCGCCCAAGCACACATACGGAGCATTTTACGCAGATGAAAACGAAAATGGCGACCACGTCGCCCTCACTTCAGAAGATAGCTAAACTATGGCTCGTATGGAAAAGAGGTCTAGCTTCCCTTACCTGGACTTGCGCAAACACCAGGAGTTCCGAAATCCAACGAAGCTTGAAGAACGCCTTGACTCTGTTCTTGTGTCTGGTTTTGAAGAGCTTGCAGAGAACCACCCAAGTGCTCCAATGGTGGCTGTCGCTCGTCGTATTCCCGCGTGAAGGTGTACTAGAATCGCAGTGTGAAGGAGAGAAATGGAGAGGAGGGAACTCACTCTTTCTCTCTTCGACTACAACAATGTCTTCCTTTTCTCTCAGCAGTGGATTTCTGTAATTTAAACCAACTTATCCCTCCAAAAGCAGCTGCCACCACCCACTCTGCAGAGAAGTCTGAGAACCACTGCCCTGAACAGTACTACCACTGTTGTCTCTTGTAACATCCCACCAAATACATTTCATATTTATATAATATAAATGAAGATAAACAAGTATTTTGAAATAAACATAATCATATATATATATAATGGAGTTTCTCCTCATCGGGAGTTTAATACATAAACTGTGAATCTTTCCAAAATAAACTTAACCAAAAATACAACAAAAGACAAATCGGGCGATATGCTAAAAAAAAAAAGGGCGATCTCCTATCAGCCAGGCGATCTCCTATCAGACCGGCGATCTCACCTTCCTGCAACGTCATCTGCTCCCGTGTAAATCATACACGATCATCACAAGTTTTAAGAAGAACATCCACAAACGAAAACGCAGGGTAAGCTAGGCAGTTTTAAAAGAGAATTTAGATATGAACTTTAAAATCAAGATAAATTAATTTAAGGCACCCACGTAAAAACATCAGCTTTCTCATTCTTCCCACATACCATCAAGTAAAAACCCACATTTCACAATTCCTCAAGAGTAGTTCATATCACACAGTGCAGCAAGTGTCTATCCACATACAGTGTTCCTCATTTCTCACGTCAGGTTTTCCACTGACTCACAATACATAGACACAAGACACTAATTCCGGAATACTCGTGCATTGATTAGACTCAGAGATCTGCACCTGTCATATTGCCCACTGTGGAATCTCACACATCCACAGGGTCGCCGTGAAATCTCTCACATTCATCAGCGTATAATGAATCTCACACATCACCATACAGCATGACAGGGTTAATCCACGCAAAACAGGTCGGTTTGTTCTCTTTCAAACAACCCACCCATACAGGTGAACCTCCTTCGACTCTCAACAACTGAGTAACTTCCTCTACGTGAGTCCATTACCTCAGCAGAGTCAGGATATCTCGTTCTTAATCACCGATCAATGCACCTACTACAAGATCTTACACGGTATTTTCTTTCCTGAAAATACTATGCCTCGACCTCACACTCACCACATCCAACACATCATACCATTCAAATAAATCATTCAAATCACATCAACAACCATTTCAAAGCTTCAGATCTTCGAATACCTCATGTAAATCTCAAGTAGTTTCAAAACAGTATCAAAAACAGAGGAGTTCGTAAAACAGCGCCAAAACCGGCGATCTAGTTCAAAAACAGAGTGTGTCGAAGATTGTATATAAAACCGGCGACCTCGTCGCCCAAGCACACATACGGAGCATTTTACGCAGATGAAAACGAAAATGGCGACCACGTCGCCCTCACTTCAGAAGATAGCTAAACTATGGCTCGTATGGAAAAGAGGTCTAGCTTCCCTTACCTGGACTTGCGCAAACACCAGGAGTTCCGAAATCCAACGAAGCTTGAAGAACGCCTTGACTCTGTTCTTGTGTCTGGTTTTGAAGAGCTTGCAGAGAACCACCCAAGTGCTCCAATGGTGGCTGTCGCTCGTCATATTCCCGCGTGAAGGTGTACTAGAATCGCAGTGTGAAGGAGAGAAATGGAGAGGAGGGAACTCACTCTTTCTCTCTTCGACTACAACAATGTCTTCCTTTTCTCTCAGCAGTGGATTTCTGTAATTTAAACCAACTTATCCCTCCAAAAGCAGCTGCCACCACCCACTCTGCAGAGAAGTCTGAGAACCACTGCCCTGAACAGTACTACCACTGTTGTCTCTTGTAACATCCCACCAAATACATTTCATATTTATATAATATAAATGAAGATAAACAAGTATTTTGAAATAAACATAATCATATATATATATAATGGAGTTTCTCCTCATCGGGAGTTTAATACATAAACTGTGAATCTTTCCAAAATAAACTTAACCAAAAATACAACAAAAGACAAATCGGGCGATATGCTAAAAAAAAAAAGGGCGATCTCCTATCATCCAGGCGATCTCCTATCAGCCAGGCGATCTCCTATCAGACCGGCGATCTCACCTTCCTGCAACGTCATCTGCTCCCGTGTAAATCATACACGATCATCACAAGTTTTAAGAAGAAACATCCACAAACGAAAACGCAGGGTAAGCTAGGCAGTTTTAAAAGAGAATTTAGATATGAACTTTAAAATCAAGATAAATTAATTTAAGGCACCCACGTAAAAACATCAGCTTTCTCATTCTTCCCACATACCATCAAGTAAAAACCCACATTTCACAATTCCTCAAGAGTAGTTCATATCACACAGTGCAGCAAGTGTCTATCCACATACAGTGTTCCTCATTTCTCACGTCAGGTTTTCCACTGACTCACAATACATAGACACAAGACACTAATTCCGGAATACTCGTGCATTGATTAGACTCAGAGATCTGCACCTGTCATATTGCCCACTGTGGAATCTCACACATCCACAGGGTCGCCGTGAAATCTCTCACATTCATCAGCGTATAATGAATCTCACACATCACCATACAGCATGACAGGGTTAATCCACGCAAAACAGGTCGGTTTGTTCTCTTTCAAACAACCCACCCATACAGGTGAACCTCCTTCGACTCTCAACAACTGAGTAACTTCCTCTACGTGAGTCCATTACCTCAGCAGAGTCAGGATATCTCGTTCTTAATCACCGATCAATGCACCTACTACAAGATCTTACACGGTATTTTCTTTCCTGAAAATACTATGCCTCGACCTCACACTCACCACATCCAACACATCATACCATTCAAATAAATCATTCAAATCACATCAACAACCATTTCAAAGCTTCAGATCTTCGAATACCTCATGTAAATCTCAAGTAGTTTCAAAACAGTATCAAAAACAGAGGAGTTCGTAAAACAGCGCCAAAACCGGCGATCTAGTTCAAAAACAGAGTGTGTCGAAGATTGTATATAAAACCGGCGACCTCGTCGCCCAAGCACACATACGGAGCATTTTACGCAGATGAAAACGAAAATGGCGACCACGTCGCCCTCACTTCAGAAGATAGCTAAACTATGGCTCGTATGGAAAAGAGGTCTAGCTTCCCTTACCTGGACTTGCGCAAACACCAGGAGTTCCGAAATCCAACGAAGCTTGAAGAACGCCTTGACTCTGTTCTTGTGTCTGGTTTTGAAGAGCTTGCAGAGAACCACCCAAGTGCTCCAATGGTGGCTGTCGCTCGTCGTATTCCCGCGTGAAGGTGTACTAGAATCGCAGTGTGAAGGAGAGAAATGGAGAGGAGGGAACTCACTCTTTCTCTCTTCGACTACAACAATGTCTTCCTTTTCTCTCAGCAGTGGATTTCTGTAATTTAAACCAACTTATCCCTCCAAAAGCAGCTGCCACCACCCACTCTGCAGAGAAGTCTGAGAACCACTTGTAACATCCCGCCAAAATAATACATACATCCATGTATAATTGAAATTAAGTGTAACCAAAAAAATATTGAAGAGTGCAAAATAATATGTATTTATATATATATATATCAGAAATGAAGTTACTCCTCTTAGGGAGTTTAATACATAACCAACTCAAATGTTTGCAAAATTTTACGAAAATAAAAGAAATGCAGTAAGACAGGCGGTCTCAAAAGAAAACGGCGATCTCCCACTTTAAAACGGCGATCTCTAACAGAAGACCTCAAAACGGGCGATCTTCTATCAGGGCACAAAAACCGGCGATCACCACCGAGAGGTAGAAACCGGCGATCTCTCCCTCGGCGACCACTCACTAAGGAGCTCTCCTTCCTGGAAGATCATCTGCTCCCGTGTAACAATTACACGATCATCACAGTTTTTAAAGAGAACCAAGCACAACACCAAGAAAACACCACAGGGTAAGCTAGACATTTTAAAGAGAGTTTAAATAGGAACATTAAAATTAAAGTAAAACAAGTTTCAAGATTATCCATGTAAAACGTAGAGCTGCTCATCCCTTCACCTGATCGCCCAAAAATCCAAACAATTCACAGCATTTCTCAGAATCAATCTATTTCACAAACTGCATCAAGTGTCTATCAATATTCAAATTTCTCATTTCACATGTCAGACTTTCCACTGACTTCACAATACATAGACACAAGACACTAATTCCGGAATACTCGTGCATTGATTAGACTCAGAGATCTGCACCTGTCATATTGCCCACTGTGGAATCTCATACATCCACAGGGTCGCCGTGAAATCTCTCACATTCATCAGCGTATAATGAATCTCTCACATCACCATACAGCATGACAGGGTTAATCCACGCAAAACAGGTCGGTTTGTTCTCTTTCAAACAACCCACCCATACAGGTGAACCTCCTTCGACTCTCAACAACTGAGTAACTTCCTCTACGTGAGTCCATTACCTCAGCAGAGTCAGGATGTCTCGTTCTTAATCACCGATCAATGCACCTACTACAAGATCTTACACGGTATTTTCTTTCCTGAAAATACTATGCCTCGACCTCACACTCACTACATCCAACACATCATACCATTTAAATAAATCATTCAAATCACATCAACAACCATTTCAAAGCTTCAGATCTTCGAATATCTCATGTAAATCTCAAGTAGTTTCAAAACAGTATCAAAAACAGAGGAGTTCGTAAAACAGCGCCAAAACCGGCGATCTAGTTCAAAAACAGAGTGTTTCGAAGATTATGTTTAAAACCGGCGACCACGTCGCCCAAGCACACAAACCAAGCATTTCACGAGGACAAAAGCGAAAACGGCGACCACGTCGCCCACACTTCAGAAAAAGCTACACTATGGCTTGTATGGAAAAGAGGTCTAGCTTCCCTTACCTGGACTTGCGCAAAACACCACGAGCTCCAAAACCCACTGAGCTTGAAGGATACCTTAGCTCTGTTTTCCAGCGCCTGGTTGAAGAACTCGCAGAGAACCTCCCAGGTGCTCTAATGGTGCTGCCTCTCGTCGTACTCTTGGATGCAGATGCTAAAAATCGTGGCGCGAAGGAGATATCTGAAGGAGAAGGGAGATAACTCACTTTTCCTCTCTTTGAAGGCTACCACGTTTCTTTCTCTCAGCAGTGGGTTTTCTGCCTCTTAAACCAATTTATCCACCAAAAGCAGCTGCCACCACCCACTCTGCAGAGAAGTCTGAGAACCACTGCCCTGAACAGTACTGCCACTGTTGTCGCTTGTGCATGCCAACTACTGCTCTGAACAGTACGTCCGCGAGTGTTTCCTGCGCATGCCAACATTCTGATGTCACTGTTCTGAACCAACGCTTTTTGCCTACGTGTCTCGCGTGCCGCGCGTCTCATGCTGGAACTCTGGGTCCCACGTTCTCTGTGTGTACTCAACGTCGCGCTATGACCTCTCGACCGATGACCTCTCGCGCTAAGACTCTCGACCGATGACTTCTCGCGCTAAGACTCTCGACCGATGACTTCTCGCGCGAAGACTCTCGACCGATGACCCCTCGCGCGAAGACACACCCCGCAGCATGCCTCGCGCCCTGCGATGCCCGATGACACTCGCCACTCCCTCCTGGAGGTTCTTCATTCCACTATGTTACATCCAAGGTATTCTCTCCACAAGGCTTGGTGACGTCGGTAGCTTCACACTTCCAAGAGTTGATTAGCACAAGTCCTCGTGCGCCCAAGCGTGTAACGTTAAGGATGATTCTCTTATGCTCAAGTATAGAGCTTCGCCTGCCCAGCGTATCCAAGGTTTAACCCACACCTTGATACGCGTGGCTTTTGGGACGTACCAGGGTTGATCCAACATTTTGGCTATACACTAAGTGTAGTTTCGGCGATTAGGTGTACTCTAGGCGACATGCTACTAGGTATACACAGGCGATAGGCGACCAAACGTAAGCTAGGCGATAGGCGACCAAACGTAAGCTAGGCGATAGGCGACCAAGTGCCAGAGAAGTTGGAGATCGCCTACCCGCTTAATAACGGCGATCTTGTAGGCTTCTCAGCTATACATTCCTTCCTTTATATTTAAATAAACACGTGCTTCGAATTCATTTATAATATAACACTTTTATTCCAATATAAACTTCTTGGTTCTTACAATCTCCCCAACAAGAAAAATTTTCGTCCCCGAAAATGAATTACAAGGAAAAGAGGTATGGGTAGGCTTCCCTCATGGGTTCTTCTAACTCCCACGTTGAATCACCCGATTTCTCATCCCACACTACTTTCACCATGTTGATGGTCTTGCCTCTGAGTTGTTTACCCTGCCGGTCATCAATTCTAACAGGTTTTGCTTCAAAGGACAAGTCTTCCCTGATCTGCACGTTGTCCACTCCCAGCACATGACTAGGGTCTGCCATGTACTCCCTCAGCTGTTAAACGTGAAAGACATTGTGCAGATTCGCTTAAATGGGGAGGTGGGGCGATTTCATAAGCCACTGGACTGATCCTCCCTTAGGATCTGACATGGGCCAACAAACTTAGGGGGCAGCTTCTTTGATCTGATCGCCCATCCTACACCCTTGGCTGGTGTCCTCTCTCATAAAGACATGATCCCCAGCAGCAGACTCCAAAGGTCTTCTCCTCTGATCTACATAGGACATCTGCTGACTTTGAGAAACTTTCATTCTGTCTTGCATCAGTTTTACCTTCTCGGTTGTCTGTTGAACCAATGCTTACTACTCCAATACCTCATCAAATTCCATTCTCCTCCCCTGCATATGGAGCATGCTGTTCCTTTGAGTGCCAACCCAGAACTCGCACTCTACTTCCAACCCTGAAGACTTGGTCGAGCAAGTCCAGAACTAAGCCCTTAACAGAACCAGGACTAGCCCCTTGTAGAGAGAAGTGAGCAAGATTCCTTCATCGGAAGGAAAGAGGACAGCTGACTACTGCTCATGTCCCCCAGCCAATTTAAACTAGGATCCAAAATATCCTTCTAGGAATCAACTTCCGCATCTAGATCAAAACCATCCCTCGACTTCTCACTGCTGATCTAATTCTCATGCTCCCTAAAGGAATACCTTGGGTTCACCACTATGCTACATAATTCTGCACCTTATAAAGACAAAGTTCTTGTTGCTGTTACTTTCCAAATCATCACTATGACTTCTTTTGCCAACTCGGCTTCCTGTCCCCATCATTTCCTCCTTGTTCAATGTATACATTGGATGCGTTGATTTGAGTTCAGGTGCCTATCTGGAAAGGCATACAAGAACGAACACACCATATATCTCAACCACAACCATGCAAGTAGTGGAGCTGATTGGAAAAAAATTTCCTCTGCATCCAGAATCTCTTGCTTAAGGACAACTCTATTCTTCTCCTCCTAGAAAAATAGACTATTTCCACTCACAATCCCTTCCACACCCAACTTTCTGAAATTTACTACATCTCTAGAAGGACTCAACATCATCGTAACACGGCTTACCTTCCTTCTCATCCACAGCCATTTCCTCCTTCCCTTCTACATTCACAGGCCGATCTGCATCCTATTTTGCCAAATTCAGGAGGCTTACGGTTTCGGAATCCTTTTATCCCAACCCACCATTTCCATAATCATCTTTCCAATCACGATCAACAAAACAGCATCCCTTCTGCGTGAAGCTTAAGCCAGAACCATCTCATGCTGTCTCGTCGACATGAACATCTTATAAGCTCCAAAAGAAAAATTCATTCTTGGAATTTAACTCTGGCACTTCCCATGGATACACTTGCTTAAGCTTTAAACCCCCAGCATCCTGCTTATTTACTCTCCATAACTTATATGTAGCTGAAACTAAACCTTGGTACAACTAAATCTAACTTACACTTGCTTCTTTAATTCCATCAACTCAGCTGAAGCCATTGCCACTGGTCCAGCTCCAGGCACCAAAACAATAGAGAGTTCCACCTCTCTCTTAGGAGGTAATTCAGGTATCTCTTCTGGAAATACATCCATGAAACCCTTCACCAAGGTATCCGACTTACGTCCTCTTCATTCTTCACTCCCAACTGAGCTAGGATTCACGAAGCACCTCGCCATCTGGCTCTTGGAGATCTGGAAACGCTAACTTTCTGCCTACCGCAACCTATGAGAATGTGATTGGCAGATAGCCAATCCATTACTAAGATAACATCCAGATCCTGAAGAGGTAGACAGATCAAGTTCACTTTGAATCTGCGTCCCTCTACTATCACTGGACATTCAGGGCAAACTGTAGGGGTCAACACCTGTCCTGACGCAGGTGTAGAGACCAACAGTTCGAAAGGTAACTCCTTCACTAGGAGGCCCGACTCGGCTACGCACAAGCTTGACACAAAGGAGTGTGTCGCTCTAGAATCAAACAAAATTCTAACGCATCTACCAGCTATAGAGTAACACTCGGTACTAAGTTACCTGGCTGGGATGCCCCCGCTCCAGACATGGCAACCACTCTCCCTGCTGCCTGAGGTCTGCTGTCTTCGTTCCTCAACTGCTGGGAACCACTGGGTTGAGTCGCCCTATTCCCGTTAGGACACTCTCTAGCAAGGTGTCCCGTCTTTCGGCAGATGTAGCATCTTCTCCCAGAATTTCTCTTGGGGCACACATTGGATGTGTGTGGTCCACCACAATGGAAACATCTGGGTTTCCAGGGCTGTTGCTGCTGAAACTGGGGCGGAATTGCTCCTGCCCGATGTGGTGGAGGTATCACATAAGGCTTGCTTCGTGGGTGCTGTACCTTGGCCTTCCCACTGAAGGGACCCCTTGGGCGTGATCTGATTACTCTGGAATCACTCCTCTCCAGGGTCTCCACCACCTTTGCCTTCCCTACTAAGGCATGAGACTCTCTGATCCACTGATCTGGTCGGTTCGAAGAAACGTTCCCACGGAACTGGGTTGGGTTGTGCCTCATGAACTCGGTCATCCCCATCTGCTCCCGAGGCTGATTGACATGGGAAGCTGTTGCAGCCGATCCAGCAGTTTCCAAATGATTCATTACAGCCTGATGAATCTGGGCCATTACCATATTCTGCTGTTGGATGGTAGTTGCCATCATCTCCATGGCCCTGGCGATCTGACCCATCTCTGAAGAAGGTTGGGGAGGGGTAGAAGGTCTACGTGCCATCTCCTTCGTTTTCAGATTTTTGAAACTATAAGGTTCCTATATTCCCTACAACTACAAGAATGAGATCGATAAGAAATCAATTCATTCAAGGGGGGTAACAGCTAGACCTTACAAAGGTCAGCATCTCAAAATCATAAAGAATTTGAGCTCATCAACCGAATCATAATGCTTATAACATTAAGCATAACACCAGCACAACTACTGGTACGCAGTCATCAATTAAATCAACCATTTTCAATCAATTACAAAGACACTCAAGAGAATGAAATAGCTCACACCAGAATTCAATATATGCTAAACATCAAACCTTTGGAATTAAGATTTAGACTCATCTCGATCCAGTTATGAGTGTGCACCCTCACTACTTTATCAAGACCTTCTCATTCTTAATACTAAGATTGTCAGTTAGAACATATATTCACCAAAGCACACACAAAATTTCAATACAAAAACGTTTGAAAACCTTTCACTATAGTTGTTATTTTAAACTCAAATAACTTTCATGAGCAGAAGAAACACAATGGATCCACAGCCCTCAGGTCATCCTAAGGACGAACTGCTCTGATACCATTAATGTAACATCCCGCCAAAATAATACATACATCCATGTATAATTGAAATTAAGTGTAACCAAAAAAATATTGAAGAGTGCAAAATAATATGTATTTATATATATATATATATCAGAAATGAAGTTACTCCTCTTAGGGAGTTTAATACATAACCAACTCAAATGTTTGCAAAATTTTACGAAAATAAAAGAAATGCAGTAAGACAGGCGGTCTCAAAAGAAAACGGCGATCTCCCACTTTAAAACGGCGATCTCTAACAGAAGACCTCAAAACGGGCGATCTTCTATCAGGGCACAAAAACCGGCGATCACCACCGAGAGGTAGAAACCGGCGATCTCTCCCTCGGCGACCACTCACTAAGGAGCTCTCCTTCCTGGAAGATCATCTGCTCCCGTGTAACAATTACACGATCATCACAGTTTTTAAAGAGAACCAAGCACAACACCAAGAAAACACCACAGGGTAAGCTAGACATTTTAAAGAGAGTTTAAATAGGAACATTAAAATTAAAGTAAAACAAGTTTCAAGATTATCCATGTAAAACGTAGAGCTGCTCATCCCTTCACCTGATCGCCCAAAAATCCAAACAATTCACAGCATTTCTCAGAATCAATCTATTTCACAAACTGCATCAAGTGTCTATCAATATTCAAATTTCTCATTTCACATGTCAGACTTTCCACTGACTTCACAATACATAGACACAAGACACTAATTCCGGAATACTCGTGCATTGATTAGACTCAGAGATCTGCACCTGTCATATTGCCCACTGTGGAATCTCATACATCCACAGGGTCGCCGTGAAATCTCTCACATTCATCAGCGTATAATGAATCTCTCACATCACCATACAGCATGACAGGGTTAATCCACGCAAAACAGGTCGGTTTGTTCTCTTTCAAACAACCCACCCATACAGGTGAACCTCCTTCGACTCTCAACAACTGAGTAACTTCCTCTACGTGAGTCCATTACCTCAGCAGAGTCAGGATGTCTCGTTCTTAATCACCGATCAATGCACCTACTACAAGATCTTACACGGTATTTTCTTTCCTGAAAATACTATGCCTCGACCTCACACTCACTACATCCAACACATCATACCATTTAAATAAATCATTCAAATCACATCAACAACCATTTCAAAGCTTCAGATCTTCGAATATCTCATGTAAATCTCAAGTAGTTTCAAAACAGTATCAAAAACAGAGGAGTTCGTAAAACAGCGCCAAAACCGGCGATCTAGTTCAAAAACAGAGTGTTTCGAAGATTATGTTTAAAACCGGCGACCACGTCGCCCAAGCACACAAACCAAGCATTTCACGAGGACAAAAGCGAAAACGGCGACCACGTCGCCCACACTTCAGAAAAGCTACACTATGGCTTGTATGGAAAAGAGGTCTAGCTTCCCTTACCTGGACTTGCGCAAAACACCACGAGCTCCAAAACCCACTGAGCTTGAAGGATACCTTAGCTCTGTTTTCCAGCGCCTGGTTGAAGAACTCGCAGAGAACCTCCCAGGTGCTCTAATGGTGCTGCCTCTCGTCGTACTCTTGGATGCAGATGCTAAAAATCGTGGCGCGAAGGAGATATCTGAAGGAGAAGGGAGATAACTCACTTTTCCTCTCTTTGAAGGCTACCACGTTTCTTTCTCTCAGCAGTGGGTTTTCTGCCTCTTAAACCAATTTATCCACCAAAAGCAGCTGCCACCACCCACTCTGCAGAGAAGTCTGAGAACCACTGCCCTGAACAGTACTGCCACTGTTGTCGCTTGTGCATGCCAACTACTGCTCTGAACAGTACGTCCGCGAGTGTTTCCTGCGCATGCCAACATTCTGATGTCACTGTTCTGAACCAACGCTTTTTGCCTACGTGTCTCGCGTGCCGCGCGTCTCATGCTGGAACTCTGGGTCCCACGTTCTCTGTGTGTACTCAACGTCGCGCTATGACCTCTCGACCGATGACCTCTCGCGCTAAGACTCTCGACCGATGACTTCTCGCGCTAAGACTCTCGACCGATGACTTCTCGCGCGAAGACTCTCGACCGATGACCCCTCGCGCGAAGACACACCCCGCAGCATGCCTCGCGCCCTGCGATGCCCGATGACACTCGCCACTCCCTCCTGGAGGTTCTTCATTCCACTATGTTACATCCAAGGTATTCTCTCCACAAGGCTTGGTGACGTCGGTAGCTTCACACTTCCAAGAGTTGATTAGCACAAGTCCTCGTGCGCCCAAGCGTGTAACGTTAAGGATGATTCTCTTATGCTCAAGTATAGAGCTTCGCCTGCCCAGCGTATCCAAGGTTTAACCCACACCTTGATACGCGTGGCTTTTGGGACGTACCAGGGTTGATCCAACATTTTGGCTATACACTAAGTGTAGTTTCGGCGATTAGGTGTACTCTAGGCGACATGCTACTAGGTATACACAGGCGATAGGCGACCAAACGTAAGCTAGGCGATAGGCGACCAAACGTAAGCTAGGCGATAGGCGACCAAGTGCCAGAGAAGTTGGAGATCGCCTACCCGCTTAATAACGGCGATCTTGTAGGCTTCTCAGCTATACATTCCTTCCTTTATATTTAAATAAACACGTGCTTCGAATTCATTTATAATATAACACTTTTATTCCAATATAAACTTCTTGGTTCTTACACCACTGCCCTGAACAGTACTACCACTGTTGTCTCTTGTAACATCCCACCAAATACATTTCATATTTATATAATATAAATGAAGATAAACAAGTATTTTGAAATAAACATAATCATATATATATATAATGGAGTTTCTCCTCATCGGGAGTTTAATACATAAACTGTGAATCTTTCCAAAATAAACTTAACCAAAAATACAACAAAAGACAAATCGGGCGATATGCTAAAAAAAAAAAGGGCGATCTCCTATCAGCCAGGCGATCTCCTATCAGCCAGGCGATCTCCTATCAGACCGGCGATCTCACCTTCCTGCAACGTCATCTGCTCCCGTGTAAATCATACACGATCATCACAAGTTTTAAGAAGAACATCCACAAACGAAAACGCAGGGTAAGCTAGGCAGTTTTAAAAGAGAATTTAGATATGAACTTTAAAATCAAGATAAATTAATTTAAGGCACCCACGTAAAAACATCAGCTTTCTCATTCTTCCCACATACCATCAAGTAAAAACCCACATTTCACAATTCCTCAAGAGTAGTTCATATCACACAGTGCAGCAAGTGTCTATCCACATACAGTGTTCCTCATTTCTCACGTCAGGTTTTCCATTGACTCACAATACATAGACACAAGACACTAATTCCGGAATACTCGTGCATTGATTAGACTCAGAGATCTGCACCTGTCATATTGCCCACTGTGGAATCTCACACATCCACAGGGTCGCCGTGAAATCTCTCACATTCATCAGCGTATAATGAATCTCACACATCACCATACAGCATGACAGGGTTAATCCACGCAAAACAGGTCGGTTTGTTCTCTTTCAAACAACCCACCCATACAGGTGAACCTCCTTCGACTCTCAACAACTGAGTAACTTCCTCTACGTGAGTCCATTACCTCAGCAGAGTCAGGATATCTCGTTCTTAATCACCGATCAATGCACCTACTACAAGATCTTACACGGTATTTTCTTTCCTGAAAATACTATGCCTCGACCTCACACTCACCACATCCAACACATCATACCATTCAAATAAATCATTCAAATCACATCAACAACCATTTCAAAGCTTCAGATCTTCGAATACCTCATGTAAATCTCAAGTAGTTTCAAAACAGTATCAAAAACAGAGGAGTTCGTAAAACAGCGCCAAAACCGGCGATCTAGTTCAAAAACAGAGTGTGTCGAAGATTGTATATAAAACCGGCGACCTCGTCGCCCAAGCACACATACGGAGCATTTTACGCAGATGAAAACGAAAATGGCGACCACGTCGCCCTCACTTCAGAAGATAGCTAAACTATGGCTCGTATGGAAAAGAGGTCTAGCTTCCCTTACCTGGACTTGCGCAAACACCAGGAGTTCCGAAATCCAACGAAGCTTGAAGAACGCCTTGACTCTGTTCTTGTGTCTGGTTTTGAAGAGCTTGCAGAGAACCACCCAAGTGCTCCAATGGTGGCTGTCGCTCGTCGTATTCCCGCGTGAAGGTGTACTAGAATCGCAGTGTGAAGGAGAGAAATGGAGAGGAGGGAACTCACTCTTTCTCTCTTCGACTACAACAATGTCTTCCTTTTCTCTCAGCAGTGGATTTCTGTAATTTAAACCAACTTATCCCTCCAAAAGCAGCTGCCACCACCCACTCTGCAGAGAAGTCTGAGAACCACTGCCCTGAACAGTACTACCACTGTTGTCTCTTGTAACATCCCACCAAATACATTTCATATTTATATAATATAAATGAAGATAAACAAGTATTTTGAAATAAACATAATCATATATATATATAATGGAGTTTCTCCTCATCGGGAGTTTAATACATAAACTGTGAATCTTTCCAAAATAAACTTAACCAAAAATACAACAAAAGACAAATCGGGCGATATGCTAAAAAAAAAAAGGGCGATCGCCTAGTCAATCAGGTGATCTCCTATCAGCCAGGCGATCTCCTATCAGACCGGCGATCTCACCTTCCTGCAACGTCATCTGCTCCCGTGTAAATCATACACGATCATCACAAGTTTTAAGAAGAACATCCACAAACGAAAACGCAGGGTAAGCTAGGCAGTTTTAAAAGAGAATTTAGATATGAACTTTAAAATCAAGATAAATTAATTTAAGGCACCCACGTAAAAACATCAGCTTTCTCATTCTTCCCACATACCATCAAGTAAAAACCCACATTTCACAATTCCTCAAGAGTAGTTCATATCACACAGTGCAGCAAGTGTCTATCCACATACAGTGTTCCTCATTTCTCACGTCAGGTTTTCCATTGACTCACAATACATAGACACAAGACACTAATTCCGGAATACTCGTGCATTGATTAGACTCAGAGATCTG
Organism: Phaseolus lunatus; assembly: GCA_013389735.1. Lineage (NCBI taxonomy): Eukaryota > Viridiplantae > Streptophyta > Magnoliopsida > Fabales > Fabaceae > Phaseolus > Phaseolus lunatus. Next base: position 25,795,807 of record CM023867.1, read on the forward strand.
CACCTGTCATATTGCCCACTGTGGAATCTCACACATCCACAGGGTCGCCGTGAAATCTCTCACATTCATCAGCGTATAATGAATCTCACACATCACCATACAGCATGACAGGGTTAATCCACGCAAAACAGGTCGGTTTGTTCTCTTTCAAACAACCCACCCATACAGGTGAACCTCCTTCGACTCTCAACAACTGAGTAACTTCCTCTACGTGAGTCCATTACCTCAGCAGAGTCAGGATATCTCGTTCTTAATCACCGATCAATGCACCTACTACAAGATCTTACACGGTATTTTCTTTCCTGAAAATACTATGCCTCGACCTCACACTCACCACATCCAACACATCATACCATTCAAATAAATCATTCAAATCACATCAACAACCATTTCAAAGCTTCAGATCTTCGAATACCTCATGTAAATCTCAAGTAGTTTCAAAACAGTATCAAAAACAGAGGAGTTCGTAAAACAGCGCCAAAACCGGCGATCTAGTTCAAAAACAGAGTGTGTCGAAGATTGTATATAAAACCGGCGACCTCGTCGCCCAAGCACACATACGGAGCATTTTACGCAGATGAAAACGAAAATGGCGACCACGTCGCCCTCACTTCAGAAGATAGCTAAACTATGGCTCGTATGGAAAAGAGGTCTAGCTTCCCTTACCTGGACTTGCGCAAACACCAGGAGTTCCGAAATCCAACGAAGCTTGAAGAACGCCTTGACTCTGTTCTTGTGTCTGGTTTTGAAGAGCTTGCAGAGAACCACCCAAGTGCTCCAATGGTGGCTGTCGCTCGTCGTATTCCCGCGTGAAGGTGTACTAGAATCGCAGTGTGAAGGAGAGAAATGGAGAGGAGGGAACTCACTCTTTCTCTCTTCGACTACAACAATGTCTTCCTTTTCTCTCAGCAGTGGATTTCTGTAATTTAAACCAACTTATCCCTCCAAAAGCAGCTGCCACCACCCACTCTGCAGAGAAGTCTGAGAACCACTGCCCTGAACAGTACTACCACTGTTGTCTCTTGTAACATCCCACCAAATACATTTCATATTTATATAATATAATGAAGATAAACAAGTATTTTGAAATAAACATAATCATATATATATATAATGGAGTTTCTCCTCATCGGGAGTTTAATACATAAACTGTGAATCTTTCCAAAATAAACTTAACCAAAAATACAACAAAAGACAAATCGGGCGATATGCTAAAAAAAAAAAGGGCGATCTCCTATCATCCAGGCGATCTCCTATCAGCCAGGCGATCTCCTATCAGACCGGCGATCTCACCTTCCTGCAACGTCATCTGCTCCCGTGTAAATCATACACGATCATCACAAGTTTTAAGAAGAAACATCCACAAACGAAAACGCAGGGTAAGCTAGGCAGTTTTAAAAGAGAATTTAGATATGAACTTTAAAATCAAGATAAATTAATTTAAGGCACCCACGTAAAAACATCAGCTTTCTCATTCTTCCCACATACCATCAAGTAAAAACCCACATTTCACAATTCCTCAAGAGTAGTTCATATCACACAGTGCAGCAAGTGTCTATCCACATACAGTGTTCCTCATTTCTCACGTCAGGTTTTCCACTGACTCACAATACATAGACACAAGACACTAATTCCGGAATACTCGTGCATTGATTAGACTCAGAGATCTGCACCTGTCATATTGCCCACTGTGGAATCTCACACATCCACAGGGTCGCCGTGAAATCTCTCACATTCATCAGCGTATAATGAATCTCACACATCACCATACAGCATGACAGGGTTAATCCACGCAAAACAGGTCGGTTTGTTCTCTTTCAAACAACCCACCCATACAGGTGAACCTCCTTCGACTCTCAACAACTGAGTAACTTCCTCTACGTGAGTCCATTACCTCAGCAGAGTCAGGATATCTCGTTCTTAATCACCGATCAATGCACCTACTACAAGATCTTACACGGTATTTTCTTTCCTGAAAATACTATGCCTCGACCTCACACTCACCACATCCAACACATCATACCATTCAAATAAATCATTCAAATCACATCAACAACCATTTCAAAGCTTCAGATCTTCGAATACCTCATGTAAATCTCAAGTAGTTTCAAAACAGTATCAAAAACAGAGGAGTTCGTAAAACAGCGCCAAAACCGGCGATCTAGTTCAAAAACAGAGTGTGTCGAAGATTGTATATAAAACCGGCGACCTCGTCGCCCAAGCACACATACGGAGCATTTTACGCAGATGAAAACGAAAATGGCGACCACGTCGCCCTCACTTCAGAAGATAGCTAAACTATGGCTCGTATGGAAAAGAGGTCTAGCTTCCCTTACCTGGACTTGCGCAAACACCAGGAGTTCCGAAATCCAACGAAGCTTGAAGAACGCCTTGACTCTGTTCTTGTGTCTGGTTTTGAAGAGCTTGCAGAGAACCACCCAAGTGCTCCAATGGTGGCTGTCGCTCGTCGTATTCCCGCGTGAAGGTGTACTAGAATCGCAGTGTGAAGGAGAGAAATGGAGAGGAGGGAACTCACTCTTTCTCTCTTCGACTACAACAATGTCTTCCTTTTCTCTCAGCAGTGGATTTCTGTAATTTAAACCAACTTATCCCTCCAAAAGCAGCTGCCACCACCCACTCTGCAGAGAAGTCTGAGAACCACTGCCCTGAACAGTACTACCACTGTTGTCTCTTGTAACATCCCACCAAATACATTTCATATTTATATAATATAAATGAAGATAAACAAGTATTTTGAAATAAACATAATCATATATATATATAATGGAGTTTCTCCTCATCGGGAGTTTAATACATAAACTGTGAATCTTTCCAAATAAACTTAACCAAAAATACAACAAAAGACAAATCGGGCGATATGCTAAAAAAAAAAAGGGCGATCTCCTAGTCAATCAGGTGATCTCCTATCAGCCAGGCGATCTCCTATCAGACCGGCGATCTCACCTTCCTGCAACGTCATCTGCTCCCGTGTAAATCATACACGATCATCACAAGTTTTAAGAAGAACATCCACAAACGAAAACGCAGGGTAAGCTAGGCAGTTTTAAAAGAGAATTTAGATATGAACTTTAAAATCAAGATAAATTAATTTAAGGCACCCACGTAAAAACATCAGCTTTCTCATTCTTCCCACATACCATCAAGTAAAAACCCACATTTCACAATTCCTCAAGAGTAGTTCATATCACACAGTGCAGCAAGTGTCTATCCACATACAGTGTTCCTCATTTCTCACGTCAGGTTTTCCACTGACTCACAATACATAGACACAAGACACTAATTCCGGAATACTCGTGCATTGATTAGACTCAGAGATCTGCACCTGTCATATTGCCCACTGTGGAATCTCACACATCCACAGGGTCGCCGTGAAATCTCTCACATTCATCAGCGTATAATGAATCTCACACATCACCATACAGCATGACAGGGTTAATCCACGCAAAACAGGTCGGTTTGTTCTCTTTCAAACAACCCACCCATACAGGTGAACCTCCTTCGACTCTCAACAACTGAGTAACTTCCTCTACGTGAGTCCATTACCTCAGCAGAGTCAGGATATCTCGTTCTTAATCACCGATCAATGCACCTACTACAAGATCTTACACGGTATTTTCTTTCCTGAAAATACTATGCCTCGACCTCACACTCACCACATCCAACACATCATACCATTCAAATAAATCATTCAAATCACATCAACAACCATTTCAAAGCTTCAGATCTTCGAATACCTCATGTAAATCTCAAGTAGTTTCAAAACAGTATCAAAAACAGAGGAGTTCGTAAAACAGCGCCAAAACCGGCGATCTAGTTCAAAAACAGAGTGTGTCGAAGATTGTATATAAAACCGGCGACCTCGTCGCCCAAGCACACATACGGAGCATTTTACGCAGATGAAAACGAAAATGGCGACCACGTCGCCCTCACTTCAGAAGATAGCTAAACTATGGCTCGTATGGAAAAGAGGTCTAGCTTCCCTTACCTGGACTTGCGCAAACACCAGGAGTTCCGAAATCCAACGAAGCTTGAAGAACGCCTTGACTCTGTTCTTGTGTCTGGTTTTGAAGAGCTTGCAGAGAACCACCCAAGTGCTCCAATGGTGGCTGTCGCTCGTCGTATTCCCGCGTGAAGGTGTACTAGAATCGCAGTGTGAAGGAGAGAAATGGAGAGGAGGGAACTCACTCTTTCTCTCTTCGACTACAACAATGTCTTCCTTTTCTCTCAGCAGTGGATTTCTGTAATTTAAACCAACTTATCCCTCCAAAAGCAGCTGCCACCACCCACTCTGCAGAGAAGTCTGAGAACCACTGCCCTGAACAGTACTACCACTGTTGTCTCTGGTGCATGCCAACCACTGCTCTGAACAGTACTGCCACTGTTTGTCGCTTGTGCATGCCAGCCACTGCTCTGAACAGTACGACCGTGAGTGTCTCCCGCGCATGCCAACATTCTGATGTCACTATTCTGAACCACTTTTTCGTCTACGTGGCGCGCGTGCAGAACGTCTCTTGCTGGGAGTCTGGGGCCCACGTTCTCTGGGTGTAACTCAACGTCGCGCGATGACCTTTCGCCGATGACTACCAGCTCGAAGAGAAACCACTGATGACCTCTCGCGCGAAGACGATCCACCGATGACCTCGCGCGAAGACTACCACCGATGACCTCGCGCGAAGACTACCACCGATGACCTCGCGCGAAGGCTACCACCGATGACCTCTTCCTGGCGAACGACCGATGTCTTCCTCTGGGAGACAACCGATGTCTTCCCTGGCGACGCCCTCATAACTCTCGCGCCTTGGCCACGTCCACATGCATCGCGCCCTGGCAATGCCCGCGTGCCTCGCGTCCGCGCGATGCCCGCATGCCCCTCGCGCCCGCGCGATGCCTGCATGCCTCTCACGCCCGCGAGATGCCTGCATGCCTCTCACGCCCGCGCGATGCCTGCATGCCTCTCGCGCCCGCGCGATGCCTGCATGCCTCTCGCGCCCGCGCGATGTCCACCTGGCGCTCATGTGTAGCAGGCGACCGGCGACCTCGTAGCCTTCTAAACTTAACTTTTTCCTCCCTTTCTATTCTAAATAAAAACATACTTAGAATTTATTTAAAATATAACTCTTTTATTCCAATAAATTTTTCAGGTCCTTACATTCTCCCCAACAAGAAAAATTTTCGTCCTCGAAAATTGGATTACAAGGAAAAGAGGTATGGATAAGCCTCCCTCATGGGTTCTTCTAACTCCCAAGTAGAATCCCCCGATTTCTCATCCCACACCACTTTCACCATGTCGATGGTCTTGCCTCTGAGCTGTTTACATTGCCGATCGTCAATCCTGACTGGTTTTGCTTCAAAGGACAAGTCATCCCTAATCTGCACGTCGTCTACATCCAGCACATGACTAGGGTCTGCCATGTACTTCCTCAGCTGTGACACGTGAAACACATTGTGCAGATTCGCCAGATGGGGAGGTAGGGCGATCTCATACGCCACTGGGCCAATCCTTCTTAAGATCTGATATGGTCCCACGAACTTAGGGGACAACTTCTTTGACCTGATCGCCCGCCCTACACCCTTGGTTGGTGTCACTTTCATGAACACGTGATCTCCAGCAGCAAACTCCAAAGGCTTTCTCCTCTGATCTGCATAGGACTTCTGCCTACTCTGAGAGGCTTTCATTCTGCTTTGTATCTGCTTCACCTTCTCGGTCGTCTGCTGAATCAACTCTGGCCCAACCAAGACTGCCTCGCCCTCCTGGTACCAACATAAGGGAGTTCTGCATTTCCTCCCATACAGGGCTTCATATGGTGCCATCCCAATGCTGGCGTGGTAGCTATTGTTATAGGTAAACTCCACTAGTGGCAACACCTCCTCCCAACCTCCCAATTGATCCAAAACGCATGCCCTCAGCAGATCTTCCAAAGATTGGATCGTCCTCTCTGACTGACCATCTGTTTGGGGATGATATGCAGAGCTCATCCTCAACTTGGTTCCCAAACACTCTTGTAAGGTCTGCCAAAACCGTGAAGTGAACCTGGGATCTCTATCTGAAATGATGCTGGAAGGCACTCCATGTAACCTCACAATCTCCTTGATGTACAGCTGTGCCAACTTGGCTATGGGCATCTTCATATTTACTGGGAGGAAGTGGGCACTCTTTGTCAGCCGATCTACTATGACCCAGATTGCATCATGCCCCTTCGCTGATCTGGGTAAATGGGTGACAAAATCCATGGCAATGCTGTCCCATTTCCACTCAGGGATATCCAATGGCTGTAACAACCCGCCAGGTCTCTGATGCTCTACTTTTGCCTTTTGACACGTTAAGCAGGTAGTGACATACTGGGCGATGTCTTTCTTCATGCCCGCCCACCAAAATGACTCCTTCAAGTCATGATACATCTTATTCATACCTGGGTGTAGGCTAAGGCGACTCTTGTGACCTTCATCTAGGATCATCTTCTTTAACTCATCATTTGCAGGTATGCAAATTCTGCCATTAAACCTCAAGATCCCATCTTCGCCCATCTCAAATTCTCTCGCCTGGTCAGTCCCCAGTGACTCTACAGCATGCTTCAGGCTCGGGTCCTCCAATTGCTTATCCTTCAACATCCCCAGGAAGTCATTAGTTATAGTCAGCTTACTACAACTAATGTGATTCACGTGGAACTCCACCCCAAGGTTTAAGTCCCTGAACTGCTCGATCAGTTTCTGCTCTTCCATCATCATGGTGGCGACTTGGATTGATTTTCTACTCAACGCATCTGCCACTACATTGGCCTTCCCTGGGTGATACATGAGTTGAAAATCGTAGTCCTTTAGGAACTCCATCCATCTTCTCTGCCTCATGTTTAGTTCCTTCTGATCAAACAGGTATTTCAGGCTCTTATGGTCACTGAATACCTGGAACCGAGCTCCGTAAAGATAATGCCTCCAGATCTTCAAGGCAAACACTACCGCTGCCAACTCCAAATCATGAGTAGGGTAGTTTTTCTCATGCACCTTGAGTTGCCTTGAAGCATATGCAACCACCCTCTTCTCTTGCATCAAGACGCATCCCAAGCCTTGATGTGAGGCATCACAGAAGACATCAAAAGGTCTTCCTACTTCTGGAATCACCAGCACTGGAGCACTGGTCAACCTCTCCTTTAGTTCCCTGAAGCTCTGCTCACATCGGTCGGTCCAAGCAAAGGGTTGGTCCTTGCGGGTCAGTTGTGTTAAAGGAGCCACTACTTTGGAAAAATCCTCAATAAACCTCCGATAGTAGCCCGCCAACCCCACAAAGCTCCTTATCTCAGTCACTGTCTTAGGACGTTCCCATTGCAGCACTGCCTCTACCTTGGCTGGATCTACCGAGATCCCCTGGGCAGATATCACGTGTCCTAAGAAGTTGACTTCCCTTAGCCAGAACTCACACTTAGAGAACTTGGCATAGAGCTGCTTCTCCCTCAGTATTTCCAATACTGTCCTCAGGTGTTCCTCATGCTCTTCCTCGGTCCTTGAATAAATGAGGATGTCATCAATGAAGACCACTACAAACTTATCCAAGAAAGGACGAAAGATCCTATTCATGTAGTCCATGAATAGAGCTGGAGCATTGGTGACTCCAAATGGCATCACTACATACTCGTAGTGCCCATATCTAGACCTAAAAGCTGTCTTCTGAACATCTTCAGCTTTTACCAAGATTTGGTGATACCCCGATCTCAGGTCAATCTTGGAGAACACCGAGGCCCCATGAATCTGGTCCATCAAATCGTCAATCCGAGGTAGGGGGTACTTGTTCTTGATGGTCAATTTGTTCAATTGCCTGTAGTCTATACACAACCGAGACCCTCCATCCTTCTTCTTGACTAGGAGCACTGGAGCTCCCCACGGAGATACACTGGGCCTGATGAACTGTTTCTCCAGCAGCTCTTCCAACTGCTTCTTTAACTCTACTAACTCGGCTGGTGCCATCCTGTAAGGTGCCATTGATATTGGTCCAGCTCCAGGTACCAAGTCAATAGAGAATTCCAATTCTCTCTTAGGGGGTAACCCAGGCACCTCTTCTGGAAATACATCCGTGAAATCCCTCACCACGTGTATTCTGCTTACGTCCCCTTCATTCCTCACTTCCAACCGAGCTAGCATCACGAAGCACCTCGCCCCTTCTTCCAACTCTGATCGCCCTCTTTGAACTGGCCACACCTCTGATTCTTGGGGGTCTGGAAATGCTACCTTCTGCCTACCACAGTCTATGAGAACATGATTGGCAGCTAGCCAATCCATTCCCAGTATAACATCCAGGTCCTGAAGAGGTAGGCAGATCAAGTTCACTTTGAATCTACGTCCCTCTACTATCACTGGACATTCAGGGCAAACTGTGGAGGTCAACACCTGTCCTGACGCAGGTGTAGAGACCAACAGTTCGAAGGGTAACTCTCTCACCATAAGGCCCAACTCGGCTACACACATGCTTGACACAAAGGAGTGTGTCGCTCCAGAATCAAACAAAGTTTTTACACCTCTACCAGCTATAAAGCAAACATTCTGCACAAGGTTACCTGATTGGGACGCCTCAGCTCCTGACATGGCAAACACCCTCCCGGTTGCCTGAGGTCTGTTGCCTTCGTTCCTCATCTGCTGGGAACCACTGGGTTGAGTCATTCTGTGCTGAGTAGGACAATACTTGGCAACGTGCCCCGTCTTCTGGCAGGTAAAGCATCTCCTCTCTGAGTCTTTCTTGGGGCACACATTGGCTGTGTGTGGCCCACCGCAATGGAAACATTGAAATTTCCTGGTTTGTTGCTGATGAGACTGGGGTGGTGCTGCTCTCGCCCTATGCTGTGGAGGCCTCGCGTAGGGCTTAAACTGCTGTTGCTGTACCCTTGCCTTCCCATTGGAGGAACCGCCTGGGTGGGACCTGTTCACCCGAGACTCACCCTTCTCTAGAGTCTCCACCATTTTCGCCTTCTCCACTAAGGCATGAAATTCTCTAATGCACATCGGGGCTATGGTCCTCTTCAGCCCATGCTTCAGTCCTTCTTCGAATTTCCTACACCTCCAAGCCTCAGAGGTGGCTTGGGTATAAAACCTGGCGAGGTACTCGAACCGAGCAGCATAGGCATTCACAGACATATCCCCCTGCTCCAACCTCAGGAACTCAGCTTCCTTCGCAAATCTTGCGCTGTCTGGGAAGTACTTCTCCAAGAACCTCACTCTGAAGCTTTCCCAATCCATCACTTCCTCTCGGGCCTCCATCATCTGTTGAGTTCCCATCCACCAGAACTCAGCTTCCCCAGACAGGAGGTATGTGGCAAACACCAGCTTCTTGTCTTCAGGGCAGGAAGTCGCCCTGAATATCTTCTCTAACCCCCTGACCCACTGATCTGCTTGATCAGGGGTAACGTTCCCACTGAACTTAGGTGGGTTGTGCCTGAGGAACTCAGTCAGTCCCATATGCTCCTGAGGCTGACCGACGTCGGGGTTTGTTGCGGCCGATCTGGCGGTCTCCCACTGTTGCATTGTAGCTTGGTGATTTTGAGACATCGCCGCATTCTGCTGCTGGATGGCACTTGCCATCATCTCGATGGCCTTGGCGATCTGACCCATTTCAGAAGAAGGTTGGGGAGGGGTAGAGGGTCTACGTGCCATCTCTCTTGTTTCGGATCTTGAAGCTATGAGTTTTCTATATTCCCTACAACTACAGGAATGAGATTGATAAGAAATCAATTCATTCAGGAGGTAATAACCAGACCTTACAAAGGTCAGCATCTCAAAGTCATCAAGAATTTGAGCTTAACAACATACTCGTAATACTTAGAATCTCAAGCAAGGTATTAGAACAGCTACTGATATCATCACCATCAGTTCAAACAACCATTTTCAGTCAATTGCAGAAACACTCAATAAGCTAAACTAGATCACACCAGCATTCAATGTATACTAAACATCAAATCTTTGGAATTAAGATTGAGAATCATCTCGATCCAGTTATGAGTGTGCACCCTCATTACTTCATCAAGATCTTCTCACCCTTAATACTAAGATTTTCAGCTAGAGTATACGTTCACTAAAGCACAGAAGCACACACCAACTTTTCAATACAAAACGTTTGAAAACCTTTCACTATAGTTGTTATTTAAAAACTCAAATAACTTTTATGAGCAGAAGAAACACAATGGATCCACAGCCCTCAGGTCATCCTAAGGACGAACTGCTCTGATACCATTAATGTAACATCCCACCAAATACATTTCATATTTATATAATATAAATGAAGATAAACAAGTATTTTGAAATAAACATAATCATATATATATATAATGGAGTTTCTCCTCATCGGGAGTTTAATACATAAACTGTGAATCTTTCCAAAATAAACTTAACCAAAAATACAACAAAAGACAAATCGGGCGATATGCTAAAAAAAAAAGGGCGATCTCCTAGTCAATCAGGTGATCTCCTATCAGCCAGGCGATCTCCTATCAGCCAGGCGATCTCCTATCAGACCGGCGATCTCACCTTCCTGCAACGTCATCTGCTCCCGTGTAAATCATACACGATCATCACAAGTTTTAAGAAGAACATCCACAAACGAAAACGCAGGGTAAGCTAGGCAGTTTTAAAAGAGAATTTAGATATGAACTTTAAAATCAAGATAAATTAATTTAAGGCACCCACGTAAAAACATCAGCTTTCTCATTCTTCCCACATACCATCAAGTAAAAACCCACATTTCACAATTCCTCAAGAGTAGTTCATATCACACAGTGCAGCAAGTGTCTATCCACATACAGTGTTCCTCATTTCTCACGTCAGGTTTTCCACTGACTCACAATACATAGACACAAGACACTAATTCCGGAATACTCGTGCATTGATTAGACTCAGAGATCTGCACCTGTCATATTGCCCACTGTGGAATCTCACACATCCACAGGGTCGCCGTGAAATCTCTCACATTCATCAGCGTATAATGAATCTCACACATCACCATACAGCATGACAGGGTTAATCCACGCAAAACAGGTCGGTTTGTTCTCTTTCAAACAACCCACCCATACAGGTGAACCTCCTTCGACTCTCAACAACTGAGTAACTTCCTCTACGTGAGTCCATTACCTCAGCAGAGTCAGGATATCTCGTTCTTAATCACCGATCAATGCACCTACTACAAGATCTTACACGGTATTTTCTTTCCTGAAAATACTATGCCTCGACCTCACACTCACCACATCCAACACATCATACCATTCAAATAAATCATTCAAATCACATCAACAACCATTTCAAAGCTTCAGATCTTCGAATACCTCATGTAAATCTCAAGTAGTTTCAAAACAGTATCAAAAACAGAGGAGTTCGTAAAACAGCGCCAAAACCGGCGATCTAGTTCAAAAACAGAGTGTGTCGAAGATTGTATATAAAACCGGCGACCTCGTCGCCCAAGCACACATACGGAGCATTTTACGCAGATGAAAACGAAAATGGCGACCACGTCGCCCTCACTTCAGAAGATAGCTAAACTATGGCTCGTATGGAAAAGAGGTCTAGCTTCCCTTACCTGGACTTGCGCAAACACCAGGAGTTCCGAAATCCAACGAAGCTTGAAGAACGCCTTGACTCTGTTCTTGTGTCTGGTTTTGAAGAGCTTGCAGAGAACCACCCAAGTGCTCCAATGGTGGCTGTCGCTCGTCGTATTCCCGCGTGAAGGTGTACTAGAATCGCAGTGTGAAGGAGAGAAATGGAGAGGAGGGAACTCACTCTTTCTCTCTTCGACTACAACAATGTCTTCCTTTTCTCTCAGCAGTGGATTTCTGTAATTTAAACCAACTTATCCCTCCAAAAGCAGCTGCCACCACCCACTCTGCAGAGAAGTCTGAGAACCACTGCCCTGAACAGTACTACCACTGTTGTCTCTGGTGCATGCCAACCACTGCTCTGAACAGTACTGCCACTGTTTGTCGCTTGTGCATGCCAGCCACTGCTCTGAACAGTACGACCGTGAGTGTCTCCCGCGCATGCCAACATTCTGATGTCACTATTCTGAACCACTTTTTCGTCTACGTGGCGCGCGTGCAGAACGTCTCTTGCTGGGAGTCTGGGGCCCACGTTCTCTGGGTGTAACTCAACGTCGCGCGATGACCTTTCGCCGATGACTACCAGCTCGAAGAGAAACCACTGATGACCTCTCGCGCGAAGACGATCCACCGATGACCTCGCGCGAAGACTACCACCGATGACCTCGCGCGAAGACTACCACCGATGACCTCGCGCGAAGGCTACCACCGATGACCTCTTCCTGGCGAACGACCGATGTCTTCCTCTGGGAGACAACCAATGTCTTCCCTGGCGACGCCCTCATAACTCTCGCGCCTTGGCCACGTCCACATGCATCGCGCCCTGGCAATGCCCGCGTGCCTCGCGTCCGCGCGATGCCCGCATGCCCCTCGCGCCCGCGCGATGCCTGCATGCCTCTCACGCCCGCGAGATGCCTGCATGCCTCTCACGCCCGCGCGATGCCTGCATGCCTCTCGCGCCCGCGCGATGCCTGCATGCCTCTCGCGCCCGCGCGATGCCTGCATGCCTCTCGCGTCCGCGCGATGCCTGCATGCCTCTCGCGCCCGCGCGATGTCCACCTGGCGCTCATGTGTAGCAGGCGACCGGCGACCTCGTAGCCTTCTAAACTTAACTTTTTCCTCCCTTTCTATTCTAAATAAAAACATACTTAGAATTTATTTAAAATATAACTCTTTTATTCCAATAAATTTTTCAGGTCCTTACAGAAAACAACACAGACGGCGTCTCTAGCGGCCGTGTGCACTCCGACGTTCAAGTCAGGCAACAGGAACACCAAAAACTATCACTGAATCTCTTTGTGAGACTCGTGTGTGCTCTCAGATCCACTTTCTCTCTCTATAACTGTTTTCTGTCATCACTGTGCAACATGTAAGAACGCTCCCACAGTGACTCAGAGAAAACTATGTGTGAAACTATGTAAGCTTCTAAAATGAAAAGAACTCCCTTACCTTACATGACGTGGAGTGCTTTATACCTGGGCCGCGCCTCTCTCCCAGATGGTGACACGTGGAGGCATGCAGCTGGCATCTACCGTACACGCGTCACATCTGGAGGGCTTCTGCGCTTCTCTCTGTGCGTGCCGCATGCTCCCAGGAGAGCGCCAGGTGTGGCTGGTCTAAACTCACTTGCCAGGCGCATCCTGCCTGCATGGCCTTGTCGCACGTCCTCTGAGTGGGCATCATGCGAGGTGCATGCGTAACGTTCTCGCTGGGAACCTTGGTCCCAGCTTAACACGCGTTGGCTAGAACCCCGATGACCGATCGCCCTCTGCATGCACTTACGACCGATCGTCCTCTGCATGCACTTACGACCGATCGCCCTCTGCATGCACTTACAACCGATCGCCCTCTGCATGCACTTACGACCGATCGCGCTCTTCATGCAGTAACGCCCGACCGATGCCTTATAACTTTCCCCCGATGATCGGCTGTGCCTCATAACTTCCCCCCGATGACCGGGCGGTGCCTCAAGCCTATCCATTGACGTCCGTGCGGTGGCTCATTACTATCCACCGATGTCCGTGCGGTGCTTCCAGGCGCTTATCTAGGCACCGCTCTGGGGGTGGTGGCCACTTGGTATCTGACTACCGATCACCGTTCTAGGTGATCTCCTCCTTGACTCACTTGCTCTTTTTACCACGTGCCACCCTGTGCACGGTCCACGTGGTTAACTGCTGCTGACGTCATCAACTACTAATGACCGACCGGATCAGTAGGCAACAGAGGAAGACCTTCTTGCCTTTGATCAAGTGTAGGCAATAGAGGAAGACCTCCTTGCCTTTGAGCAAGTGCAGGCGAGAAAGAAGAAGACCTCCTTGCCTTTGAGCAAGTGCAGGCGAGAAAGAAGAAGTCCTCCTTGCCTTTGAGCAAGTGTAGGCAACAGAGGAAGACCTCCTTACCTTTGAGCAAGTGTAGGCAACAGAGGAAGACCTCCTTACCTTTGAGCAAGTGCAGGCAAGAAAGGAGAAGTCCTCCTTGCCGTGAGCAAGTGTAGGCGACAGAGGAAGTCCTCCTTGCCTTCGAGCAGGTGCAGGCAAGAAGGGTTCATATAAAGGAACGACAGGTGAAAAAGCGAATAGAAGGTTGCAAAAGGTGATCCCACAAAGGACGCCTTATTTGGGTAAAGAAGGCAACATCGCCCAAAATTAATTCGGCGAGTACCAGATCAGAGGAATTTCTGGCGATGATGCAGAACACTTGGCATGTCAGTTAAACGCACAAAGAAACAAGGCTAAGTGAAGAGAACGAAAGATAACCTATATGCTTGTCTAGCTGGTCTTCGAGAAACTCAAAGCTAATGATAGACGTTGTGGGAAGGGTGATTTTGGAGGCGGCTACGCTTTTCCAGAAAAGGCAGAGGTCTCTGTCCAATGCTACCATGTTGTCAGGGCTCCTTGCCCTCCTGAAGCTATCCTTGGAGCCTTTGTTTCCCTTGTCCACCCAGTACAAGGGAAAGCCATCGAGCAAAGAAGGGTCCTCGTCGTTTTTACAAACCTTTACAAACTTTTCCTTCCAATCCTTATAAGATTGCTGGAATATCGAGAAGAAGGACCTTCCAGCAATTCCGTTCAGGCTTACCCAGAGGCGATCTCCAGGATTTTTGGCTTCGAACAAGAATAAGAAGACATCCACTGAAGAGGTCCTCCTCAGCTTATCAGCCAAGGTCGACTCAGGAGGAATCTCCCATCACCAAAGTATACACAAGAGGTATTCTGGAGCTTATCAGTCGAGAAGGGGGACTTCAAAGATTAATCAGTCAAGAAAACCAGCATGAGTCAAGAAGTAAAGTTAGCACCACATCAAGTTAGCTCAGGAAAGGTTTTTGCTGTGGATTGAAGGGTGAGATGCACACATCAGTTAGCACGGTCACCAAGCACAACCCACACAAGGTGAAAGTTGAGCTGTAAAGGAGAAAGAGTGATTCAAGTTGTAAAGACAAGATTTATAATTCATTCATTACAAGCAGATAATGGTCGTCGAAGGAAAGGGGCAGAAGTAAGAACATTTATGTAGTGGCAAGACCTCGGTCGTCGGCCAAGAGGTGAGAGCTTGTCAGCCCGTCAGGCGAGTTGTAAGGCTCTTCGTTGAGACAAGTCACAACTCGAACCTGGGGGGCTTGTGTAGTGGCCAGACCTCGGTCGTCGAGAACAGATAGTAAAGGGTGAACCACGTCAGCTGGGTCCCACAGCATGGACCAAAGCCACGTGGAGTGGACCTCGCAGGCAGCTTGGATTAGCGGGTGATCGGTCGTCAGTGTGCCTCCTCAGAGAGGGGTGATCAGTCATCAGTGTGTCTCCTCAGAGAGGGGTGATCAGTCTGCACTGACCAAGTAGTCAGGTGTGATGACGTAATTGTGAGGCAATCCTGTGGGCATCCTTGAGGAGGGCACGTGGATCAAGAAGAGTAAGAGAAAGGAAAGTGTAGCTTAGAAGTCGATGAGATTGTCGTTTGTTGAAAAAGGCGGCGATCTCCGATTTCTCTCGTATGTAATCAGTAATCTCCTAGATTGCACATGATCGTCATGTGTGAAGATTAGGAGATCAAGTGGTCAACAAGTCGCCGAAAGGAGCACATCGCCGAGTATTTGAGAAGACTTGGTAAGCACTTATTATATGGTCTAAATACAGAAGATAAGTGGCATGTCTGCCGCCAAAGTAGAGAAGATAAGTGGCATATCTGCCACCATGTGTAGTGTGAGCCGTGATACCCAGTGTTAACCAGCTCACCATGTTAAGGTTGTGCCCAGAGTAGCCTGTGCACTAAGCTACTCCCTATGTGGATAACTTAGTCGTAGGAGCAAAGTGAAAGTAACGTTTTAGCTGCAGGTACTCCAGATGGTGACACGTGTATGACCAGATGTTATCCACGTGTCAAGAGGAATAACTGTGAGGAGAGAGAAAGACTCAGGTATATATATAGAATTCTTAACGGAATTCGGGGGGAGATTTTTCTGGTCATTGGTGGTGATTCACTTGCACACGGTTCTGAGTTTTCTCTGAAATTATTTGTTGATTCGATTATTGACTTGAGCGTCAGAGCGCAACCGGCCGCAGTGGCGCCATACTGTTTTTTCAGGTCTCTTTGAGGATTATCAGGTGAAGGTCATCGGTGTACTTGGCGTGAAGCTGGAGAGGATGAGGTTTGAAAAGGAGAAGTTCCAACGCTTTGGTCAAGATGCTGGATCAAAAGCAATAAAAGTACTACTAAAAGTAATGACAATTATGGAATAACATGACTAAGACAAAACTTGACATGATTACAAAATTAAAAGACATATCACAAGATATAACAAGTGAAAGGAAGCTTAAGGTCAGCTCTAGGAAGGAGAATGCCATTCCAAAAGAGCAACCAAACTTATATGAACAATGAGTGCCATAAACCTTTTCACAAACACTTGGTGGAACAAATGAAAAACAGCAATAAAACTCAAAATAAGCCTAAAAACAGTAATGTAAACACAAGAATATAGAGCTCTTGAATTAAAGTGCAACACAACTCAAAAATTAAACAAGAACACACCTAAACTCTAGATACCACATGATGTGATTCCACTAGCCACAATAACATGATTCTTTGATATTCTATGGAATCAACTTGAGTTGGCAAAGATTAGGCACTTTTATAGAAGAGGATCAATGTTCTATATTTCAAGAACTCACCAAATCTTGCACCACAAACCAAACTCACATGGAAGATCCATTTACTATCAATTGAACCGAAAAGAATTGAAGGAAAACAGAAATGAACCGATCAAAACAAATAAAAGAAAGAATAGTTGCTGGAAAACTGAAAATAGAACCAAAAACTCAAGAAAACCAACTCAAAACATGAACAACTAAATAGAAGAAAGGAAGGAGAATAGAAAACTTATGAAAATGGATGTAGATTGGTATGAACACGCCACTAGAAGTGATGGATGCTCCTAGATGAGTGTGCTGCCGCCACTTGAGGACACCATGGATCCTTCAAGATAAGACTAGAGAAGAAGGCTCAAAGCTCTCCAATGTTCTCTCAAAATTTGAGTAGAGTTTCTTTTCTATAAAATTCCAATCTAGAAAATACTATGAGGGAGGCCTCCTATTTATAGCATTAGGAGCCTTGGAGAACAAGTTGTGAGGGTAGTAAGGGAAGACACAATATGGTGCAGCCTAGGTCATTGACTTTGGTCAATGCCACACCATTTCACTCATTTCTAGAAGGTAGGGTTTCCTTCCTTCCCTGATGGACTTCATAAGCCTAAACTTATAACTTCACCTCCTTATTTACTTCTACACCTATCTACTAATACACCCCCCCTAAGACTCCTAACTAAAGACTAAAATATGTTATAACAATAGAGGTTTCTAATGTTTCCCTCTAAGCACCATCAACCAAAGAAATTACAAAAAGAGAGAATAATTGTTCCCTAGCTCCTAAAACTTTGAACATGCTTCTTGTAAGCCTTTGAGGTGGGCTTTGATCTTCATAGGCGTCCTCTATTTGCACCTCTACCTCTTCTTGATCTTGTTGATTGGCCTTCATGTCCACTAGAGCTTGATCTCCATCAAGAATTGTCTTGTCAAGCCTCCAATACTTCTAATTAGTTAACTGACTCTAGAATTAGTAAATAGCGAATTTATCTCCAAAGACTACTTTTTTTTAAAAGTGAACTAAAGTTTTGGTCTAAAGTCATGACAAATCAGATAGTTCATAGTGTAGAGGATAAGGAAGATAAAGATTAGCCTCTGTTTTACTCAATCCAATTAAATCGTTCAATCTATTTTTGAGAATTAAGTAAATTTTTTTTAGCTTCATGAAAGGCATTTTACATTTTTTCCAATTCATTTTGTTTCAAAAATTAGAAAAATATAAGATAAAATATTTTAAACTTTAATATTTAAAATTTAGTATACATAAATTATGATGACATAATATTCCATTTCCATATGTAATCATGGTTAGGTCGAATTAGAATAGTTAAAAAGATCATAATATATCAACCTATTTTTATAAAGATGAATGATTACATATCCTTTTTGAAACAGAAGAAATACTTTGTATATATATAAAGATAAAGAAAAATCTGACATAGAAGAGTTCAAGTTGCTGATAGATTAATTAATCAAAGAAGCGAGGGTGAAGAGCTTTTGTGAAAAACAGGTTTCGGTACTAGCTATCCAGGGTAGACTTTAATTTGCTAAACACACCGCAGAATATAGGCACTGCAACGAGAAATTAATTGAGTTCTGTTGTATACCAGCTAGTTAGGCTCATTATTTCACATGCATAACTCTCATATTTGGTTATGCAATCCTTAAATCCAGCATGTTACATATTCCCTTTCATGAACAACATTATTTCTAGTTTTCCACGAAGACATCCTAATATTGAAAATCATTGAAAAGGTGTACCGACCAGTCCTCGGACACCGAGAACAGGTAGTAAAGGGCGAACCACGTCAGCTGGGTCCCACAGCATGGGCCAAAGCCACGTGAGGAATGGACCCCATTAGGGGGTGATCAGTCATCGGTGTGTTCCCTCAGAGTAGGGTGATCAGTCATCGGTGTGTTCCCTTAGAGAAGGGTGATCAGTCATTCCCCTCAGAGTAGGGTGATCAGTCGTCGGTGTGTCCCCTGAGAGAAGGGTGATTAGTCATCAGCATTTTCCCGCAGGGAAGGGTGAGTAGTCGTCAGACCACCAGGATGGGCTGAGGTGTCATCGTCACTCAGCAGGTCGAGGAGTCCTCGGCAACAGAGTATGGCGAGGTGACATCGGCCTTGGGCGGAGACGAGGTGACATCGGCCTTGGGGGAAGACCAGTTATCAGTAAACATGCCCAGAGGTAAGGAGAGGCCTGGATCACGAAGTGCCTATGCGGGTAGCAGGGAGAGCATAGTTGGGTGTAGAGTCCTAAGGGGACGAGTACTCACCAGAGCTAGGGTTTTCCCAGTGAAGCTACATGCATGGCACGTAAACAGTGAAGGCACTCCCAGAACAGGTGGCCCCAGAGACTAGGTGCACAAGGAAGCACCCAGGTGGTCACCCTGTGAGAGTTTGCACTCCAGAGAAGGAAACCTTATGTGCTAGATTACCCTAAGATTGGGTGATAGCGGCGCAAGGGTATTCCAGTAAACCCTAAATATGGCTAGTAGCGCAGTGAACCCTAATTAGGGCTAGCGGCGCAGTAAACCCTAGACTATATAAGGGACAGTAAATACTTCACAAAGGTACGCAGTTTCTAGACCTAAACAGAGAGAGAGAAACTTAAGACACTTGGTGTTCCTTGCCTTACACTGACTTGAGCGTCGGAGTGCAAACGACCTCTAGGGCGCCCCCTTTTCTCTTTTGCAGGTGCAGATTGGTTCGAAAGAACCAAGCACATATCAACGTGAGGAAGGAGGCGTGTGAGTGTCGTGAGTCAATCGACAGGCGGGTCAACCGGCAAGAACAAAAGGCATGGAAAACATGGAGCAAAAGTTATGCATAGCAGCGAGAATAGTGATGTTCCGAGACATACCTTCAACTATAGTCCCAAATAGAGATCCATGGTTATTACTTGAGCAAGAGCTAGAGGTGGAGCAGGGTTAACTGCATCAAGAAATCCAATGAAAAACAAATCAACAAAATAATTTAAATCTTCAATTACTACTAGAAGAAAAGAAACTTAAAAGATAAAAACTAAATAACTACATATGCTTTCAAAAAATACATTCTATATTATCAAGGCTTCGAAACTTAGCCAAGTATACTATCATATTTAGTCGTGGAGCAGGATGTGAAGTTGAACGACGACATCTATCAAATAAAAATAATTATTATCATAACACTACCAAATCAGAATCAACACGTCTTGTACCAAATCAAGGAGAGAATCACTAATTATCAGCATTTTAATATTGGAATCAAAAACAAATAAATAATAAAAAATGAAACAACAATAATCACCTACTAGAAAAACACTAATCCAAGGGTTCAAATGTGAGAAATGAAAATGATCCTGCCGCTTGACTCGAACGTGGAGGATTGCCTCGTCACTCCTTCGTCTAGCCCTCTGTTCTGCAGGAACACTCCAAGAACCACCACCGGAACTCCAAACGCTGCCTGCAAAACACACAGACGGTGCCTCTGGCGGCCGTTGTAGCTCCGACGCTCAAGTCAGGCAACAGGAACACCAAAACTATATCTGAATCTCTCTGTGAGACTCGTGTGTAACTGTAAACTCTAAAATGTGTAAGCTGTAAGAATCTGTAAAAACCTCCCTCAATTTCGTTAAGAGTTTGTATATATACCTGAGTCTTTCTCTCTCCTGACGGTTATTCCTCTTGACACGTGCATAACATCTGGTCGTACACGTGTCATCATCTGGAGTATCTGCAGCTGAAACGTTACTTCCACTGTGCCCCTGCGACTAAGTTATCCACACAGGGAATAGCTTAGTACACAGGCTACTCTGGGCGCAACCTTAACATGGCGAGCTGGTTACCCCTGGGCATTGCAGCTCACACTACACATGGTGGCAGATATGGCACTTATACTCTGTACTTAGACCATACAACAAGTGCTTGCCAAGTCTTCTCAAACACCCGACGATGTGCTCTTTCGGCGACTTGCTGACCACCTGATCTCCTAACCTTAACACACGGCGATCATGTGCAATCTTAGGCGAGTACTGATCCATACCGGCGATGAGCGATTACTCATCCTCAAGGCGATAGGCGATTACTCATCCTCAAGGCAATAGGCGATTACTCATCATCACAGGCGAGAGGCGATTACCATTCTGAGTGATCGTCTCCCTGATTCGCCTGCTATCCTCTACCACGTGTTACCCTGTGAATGGTCCACGTGGTCAACTGCTGCTGATGTCATCGATTACCGATGACAGACCGGATCAGAAAACAAATTGAAAATGAAAACAAGAACAAATTGAAGAATGCATTTGAACAATAGTGTATGAGAGAGCGAGAAAATCTTACCTCCGTTTGAACGAGACAGTGAGACACACGTAGGCAATGACAGTCACACACGCACGTAGCAATAGCCATTTGACAGAGCGAACGAGAAAGATGTAGATGAAGCATGGAGAAGATAGTGAAACGTGAGGAAGAGGAACGTGAGAGATTGAGATTGAGAGAGTGAGGAAGAGGAACGTGAGAGACTGAGATCGAGAGAGTAAGTGATGGAGATCAAGCTCAAGAGGACATGGAGGCCAATCATCACGAAGAAGAAGAGGTTGAGGACGTTCATGGAGATCAAAGTCAACCTCAAAGGCTCACAAGAAGCATGTTCAAAGCTTTAGGAGCAAGGGGACGTTTATTTTCCCTTTTTGTAATTTCATTGTGTGAGGGTGCTTAGAGGAAAACATGAGAAACCTCTTGTGTTAAAGCATCTTTAGGTCTTTAGTTAGGAGCATTAGGAGGGGGGTGCGTTAGTAGATAGGTGTAGGAGTTAAAATAGGAGGTGCCAAAGTGAGAGAAGAAGTCACACCTTCCTCATGACTTGTTTAGGTGCCATTTTCATTTGAATTTGGGGGGAATTTTTGAATTCATTTAGCTTGCATTTCAGCACCTTCACACTATAAATTAAGGTGCTGCCCCTGTATTTTTCATATTTGAATTTTGAATTAGAGAAACTTTACTCAATTTTTGAGTGAGCATTGGAGAGCTTTGCATCTTCTTCACTAGTCTTATCTTGAAGGTTCAATGGTTACCTCAAGTGGCGGCTTGCACACTCATCTAGGAGCCTTCATTCTCTTAGTGGCGTGATCATCCAACCATACCTCCATCTTCATGAGCATTCTCTTCTCCTTCCTTCCTTCTCTTTTAATTTTCATGTCTTAGCTTGTGTTCTTTGTTTTGGTCCGGTGCCTTTATTTTCCAGCACTTATATTCAGTTTCCTATCACTTTAATCGGTTCAATTTGACAATAATTGGAACTTCCATATGAGTTTGTGTTTTGGCATTAGTTTTTGGTGAGTTTTTGACTTAGAACATTGATCCAATTCTAAGAAAAAGTGTCTCTCTAATGACCAACTCAAGATGTTTCCTAAGAATGTCAAGAACCTTTCATCATATGTTCTTGAATTCACATTAGTAAGCAATGAGAGTGAAACAACAACGAGAATCACTGACTTAGAAGAAACAAGACAGTCTTAGTAACTTCGAAAAAACACGATTGAGATTGAGAAAGAAAAACAGTGTGAGAAAGTGAGTTGAAATTCAAAGAATAATTTGTATGAATTTAGTTATGTGTAATATTTAAAATTTTTCTTAAGTTGAAAAATTTAAAAGATAATACTAGTTTAAATTTACTAATTATAATATTTATTTATAAAATATTACTGTTTATTTTGTCTATAGTGACGTTTATATAAAAATTGTTACTATAGTAATTAAAATTTATATTTATTTTATTTATAGTGACATTTATGTAAAAAATGTTACTATAGTAATTAAAATTGATATTTTATAACATTTTAAATAAATGTAACTATGAAAATGCTACTATAGATAGAAAGTGGTGTAGTGTGTGTAGTCTAATGGGAAACATGGAGTCAACTAATGATCTTTTAACTCGAACTTTGCTCACAACTTTGATAATTTAAAATTCATGGAACCAAAATATCATTGGTCATAAAACATATAAGGATACAACATTTCCTTAATTCAAATACTTAAATTTAGGTTGTAATAATAATAAAACATACACAAGAATAATATTAGTATAATAATAATAATATTGATAATGAATGTAATATTATATTACAAGAAAATATGGTATTATTAATGGAAAAATTTTGATTTCCATCAAGTAAGGTGAAAAAATTCATTGTTAGTAAGTTCATGTTGGTTACTTTTGTTAGCTTCCCTTATCGATGGATATGTCCGTTGATAATTATTGGCAACAATATATCTGTTGATAATGATAATGATAATATATTCCTCTGTAATTTCATGCTATTAAATTGTGTTGAATTCATTTTTCCATTGATAATCCATTGGTAATGCAGTAATTTTTAGAATTACACAAATCAAACGATTTAACATGTATATAACAAATCCAAAAATTCCCAACAATATCATATCAAATGGAAAATTTTATATCAAATGTATAAATGAAATACATATTTCTACTGGACAGGAGTGTTCGAGGGCTTGGGACCTCGACTTTTGGGCCCAAAGGGTGGGTCACGAGTTTGGCCCAGATGTTGGTCAACCCATAAAAGGTAATTAAGATAAAAGATAAAGAGATAAAATATCTCTTTATCTTTTATCTTCAGAATAATATCACCACAAGAGATCAAATATCTCTTTATCTTTTATCTTCAGAATAATACCGCCACAAGAGATAAAATATCTCTTTATCTTTTATCTTCAAAATAATATCACAAGAGATAAAATATCTCGTTATCTTTTATCTTCATTATAATATCACAAGAGATAAAATATTTCTTTATCTTTTATCTTAATTACCTTTTCTGGGCTGACCAACCCTTTGGGCCCAAAAGTCGAGATCCCAAGCCCTCGAGCACTCCTGTCCAGTACACAAGCCCCCCAGGCTCGAGCTGAGCTAGGCTAAGCGAAGAGTCCTTTTAGTGCTTTGGCAGCTGACACAACGATTTCTCAGTGGGTAGGTGATAACTCACTAAACCTCAACTAGCTTAAGCCAATGCATGTCTCGTTACTTAACTTAGTAAACCAAGACTAGCTTAAGCATAACAACTATTGTAAATGCGGATAACTCGTCACTTTAGCTAACTCATCTCTACATCTTGAGTATAAAGGAAATAAAGATAACAAGAAATCAATGCTCAATCTAGGTATGAAAAACCATGGGGTTCCCAAATAACTAACCTTTTGACGAACCACACACACACCTAGCTAAGGCAAGCCCATGCTCACTCTCGACTTGCATAGGTGTATCTCGCAAAATTGGCCCGGGTAAAACCGTGGTTGATGGCCAACTAAGGGATGAGTGATCAAAGTGCATAATTATCTGTAAACATTAACTGCTCATACCCTTCGAACTCTTTATCATTTACCAGTAACTTATCTTGCTTTACTTCAATTACTTTGTCACATATGGATGCCTTTAAAACTTAACGCACATGCGCTTAAGTATAACAACTACACATGCAAATAACTTATCACTTAAGCTAACTCATTTTATCATGGAATAACAAAGATAACAAGAATTCACTTTAACAAAGAACTAACATTTTGCTAAACTATACCCCATAGCCACTACGAGCTAATGCTCAAACTTGACGTATACAGGTGTATTCTGTAAGGACCTAGAAACTTTAATTGGAATGAAAGTGTTATATTTAAATAATTTCAGAAGATGTTATTATTTAAAATACAAAGAGCTGGTAATAGAAGTTTCGTAGTAGTCGGACCTCGGACGTCGCCCAAGGTCTGGGGTCAGCTGGTAGAGGTCGGTCAGCTGACCATTGTATTAACCAAGTAGTCAGGTGCGATGACTTTATCGTGAGGTAATCACGTGGGTGTGCTCGAGGAAGACATGTGGATCAAGAAGAGTAAAGGAAGAAAAGTGTAGCTTAGAAGTCTACGAGATCGCCGTTGTTGAAGATGGAGGCGATCTCCGACTTCTTTGGCACATAATCGCCTGTCGCCTAGAGGACACATGATCGCCAATCGCCTATGGTGTACGTGATCGACGGGAGTGCACTTAGTATGTGGTCAAGATGCTGGATTAACCATAGTGGGTTCCAAAAACCACGCGTATCAAGGTGTGGGTTAAGCCTTAGATACGCTGGGCATGCGAAGCTCTATGCTTGAGCATAAGAAATCGTCCTTAGTGTTGCATGCATGGGCGCACGAGGAGTAGTGCTGATCTATTCTTGGAAATGTGAAGCTACCGACATCACCAAGCCATCTGGAGGTGATACCTTGGACGTAACATAATGGGAGGATGAACCTTCAGCAAGGTGTGACGATGTGACATCGGTGACCAGAGTAAGGCGATGTGTTCTCGTCACACACAAGGGCGATAAGAGATCGCCAACAGGATGAGAGGAACATCGGTCATCAACCAGGATGGGAGACACATCGGTGGTCTGCCAGGGTGAGACATCGGTGGTCTGCCAGGGTGAGACATCGGTTGTCTGCCAGGGTGAGACATCGGTGGTCCTCCAGGGTGAGACATCGGTGGTCTGCCAGGGTGAGACATCGGTTGTCTGCCAGGGTGAGACATCGGTGGTCCTCTAGGGTGAGACATCGGTTATCTGCCAGGGTGAGACATCGGTGGTCCTCCAGGGTGAGACATCGGTTGTCTGCCAGGGTGAGACATCGATGGTCCTCCAGGGTGAGACATCGGTTGTCTGCCAGGATGAGGAATCAGTTGCCCGTCAGGAAGAGGAACCAGTCATTGCCGGGATGAGAAGGACATCAGTCATCGCCGGGATGAGAGGCACATCAGTCATCGCCGGGATGAGAAGGACATCAGTAATCGTCGGAATGAGAGGCACATCAGTCGTCGGTGGATAGTCATCGCGCGAGCAGTCATCGGTGGAAGGTTATCGCGCGATGTCGTGTTTCACACAGATAAGGTGGGACCCAGGCTCCCAGCATGAGACGTCTTGCATGCGTGACACGTAGACAAAAAGGGTGTTTCAGAATAGTTAGCATCAGAGAGTTGGTATGGAAAGTGACCCAGAGTTGGTGCGCAGAGACCCACGTGGTCATACTGTTAGAGGAAAAGTATACGCAAGCTTCCCTGCAGAGTGGGTGGTGGCAGCGGCATGCCTGGGAAGGGTGGCTTAAGTTCAAACTTCAGTTTGGATAGGCAGGGTTCGAACGCTGCTTGAGTAGAGAGAAATTGAGTGAGTTGGTTTTAGCTCCCTGTTTCTTCTTCTCCTTCTCCATACGTTCAGACGTCCTAGCGCATCAGTTGGCTATCGGCGACTACCATAGAGCACCTGGGAGGTTCTCTGCAAGTTCTCCAAGCCGGACGCTAAAACAGAGTTAAGGCATCCTTGAATCGCGTTGGGTTGGAGCTCTTAGTGAAGTTTACGCTAGTCCAGGTAAGGGAAGCTAGCATTTTCGTTTATAAAAACTTTAGGCGAGTAGGTTCTGAAGTGAGGGCGACGTGGTCGCCGGTTTCATATTCTTTTTCACGATGCTCTGTTTTTATGTGTGAGGCGATGTGATCGCCGGTTTTAATGTTGTTTTCGAAATCCCCTGTTTTAGTGTCGCTTTGAACTTGTTTGAGATTGATATGTGAAATGCATGTGATATTGGAAAATCTGAACCTTGGTACGATTGTTGCTGTGGTTGGAATCGTTCATTTAAGTGTTGTATGGTGCATTGGGTGAATTGATGATATCGAGTTGTCCTGTGTGGACTTCACTAGCTGTCCTGTGTGGACTTCACGAGCTGTCCTGTGTGGACTTCACTAGCTGTCCTGTGTGGACTTCACTAGCTGTCCTGTGTGGACTTCACTAGCTGTCCTGTGTGTGTAAGAACCTGTAAAATTAAATTGGAATAAAAGGAATATATTTTAAATGAATTTTAAGTATGTTTTTATTTAAAATAAAAAGGAAGGAAAGTGTAGCTTAGGAGACTATGAGATCGCCTGGTTAGTACATAATCGCCTGTCGCCTAGACTACACATGAACGCCAATCGCCTGTAGTGTACATGATCGCCAATTACCTATGGTGAACATGATCGCCGAAAGTACACTCAGTATGTGGTCGGGATACTGGATCAACCATAGTGGGTTCCAAAAACCCCGCGTATCAAGGTGTGGGTTAAGCCTTAGATACGCTGTGCATGCGAAGCTCTATGCTTGAGCATAAGAAATCGTCCTTAGTGTGGCATGCATGGACGCACGAGGAGTAGTGCTGATCTACTCTTGGAAATGTGAAGCTACCGACGTCACCAAGTCATGTGGAGATGATACCTTGGACGTAACATAGTGGGATGAAGAACCTTCAGCAAGGCGTGGCGATGTGTCGTCGGGCATCGCCAGGGCGCGAGGCATGCGGGCATCGCCAGGGCGCGAGGCATGCGGGCATCGCCGGGCGCGAGGCATGCAGGCATCGCCGAGCGCGAGGCATGCGGGCATCGCCAGGGCGCGAGGCATGTGGGCATCGCCAGGGCGCGAGGCATGCGGGCATCGCCAGGGCGCGAGGCTTGCGGGCATCGCCAGGGCGCGAGGCATGCGGTCATCGCCAGGGCGAGACATCGGTCGTCTCCTAGGGAGAGACATCGGTCGTCCGCCAGGATGAGACATCAGTGGATAGTCATCGCGCGAGCGGTCATCGGTGGAAGGTTATCGCGCGATGTCGAGTTTCACACAGATAAGGTTGGACCCAGGCTCCCAGCATGAGACATCCTGCACGCGCGACACGTAGACAAAAAGAGTGGTTCAAAATAGTGACATCAGAGAGTTGGCATGCACAGAGACACGCGTGGTCGTACTGTTCAGGGAACCGTGCACACAAGCTTCCCTGCAGAGTGGGTGGTGGCAGCGGAATTTGTGGACAAGTTGGTTTAGATTCAAAAACTCATTTCCGAGAGGAGAGAACGTTGTTGTGGTTCAAGAGTGACAGAGTGAGTTTACCTTCATCCTCCTCTTTTCTCTCCTTCGCCCTGCGATTCAGGTATCCTCAAACACCAGTACGATGAGCGACGACTGCCCTTGGACACCTGGGGAGTTCTCTGCGAGTTTTCCGTCAGTACGCTAGAACAGAGCTAAGGCATCTTTAAGCTTCGGTGGGTTTTGGAACTCTTGGTGTTTTGCGCTAGTCCAGGTAAGGGAAGCTAGCATTTTCATTTATAAAAAACTTTAGGCGAGTAGGTTCTGAAGTGAGGGCGACGTGGTCGCCGGTTTCATATTCTTTTCACGATGCTCTGTTTTATGTGTGGGGCGACGTGATCGCCGGTTTTAAATGTTGATTTCGAACTCCCCTGTTTTAGTGTTGTTTGAAACTGTTTGAGATTGAAATGTGAATGTGGGATCAAGGCATAGTATTTTCAGGAAAGAAAATATCGTGTAAGATCGTGTAGAGTGTGCATTGACCGGTGATTCGTTTATTATGAGATATCCTGACTCTCCTGATATAATGGAATCATATAGATGAAGTTATTCAGGCGTTGAGAGTCGAAGGAGGTTCATATGTATGGGTGAGTTGTTTGAAAGATAACTACTTGACCCGTTGTATGGATTAACCCTGTCATGCTAGGATAGTGATGATATTGAGATTCATTTATACGCTTGTGAATGTGTGTGATTTCACAGCGACCCTGTGAATGTGTGTGATTTCACAGTGGTGCAGTATGACAGGTGCAGATCTCTGAGTCTAGTCAATGCATGAGTCTTCTGGAAGTAGTGTCAAGTGTCTGTGTGTGATGAGTCAGTGGAAATCTGACGTGAGGAATGAGAAACATTGAATTGATAGACACTTGATGGAATCATGTGAATTGAACGACTCTTGAGGAAATTGTGAAATATGTGATTACTTGATGGTTATGTGAAGGGAATGAGAAAGTTGATGGTTTTTACGTGGGTGTCTTAAAATTTGTTTTATCTTGATTTTAAAGTTTCATATCTAAATTCTCTTTCAAATATCTAGCTTACCCTGCGTTTTTGTTTTGTGGATGTTTTCTTAAACCTGTGATGATCGTGTATAATTTACACGGGAGCAGATGATGTTGCAGGAAGTAGAGCTCCTCAGTGAGTGGTCGCCGGAAGGAGATCGCCTGTTTCTATTTCTGTTAGGCGATCGCCTGTTTTCTGTTTGTGATAGGAGATCGCCTGTTTTTCTGTTAGGAGATCGCCTGTTTTTCTATTTTGCTGTATTTTGTTTAAGTTTGGAAAACTGATTGGTTATGTATTAAACTCCCTGTGAGGAGAAATTTCATTATACATATATATATACATATGTTCACTTCGATATTATTGTTTTACCTTTATTTCATTTTATAAATATGAAAAGATTTTGGCGGGATGTTACAATGTGGACTTCACTAGCTGTCCTGTGTGGACTTCACTAGCTGTCCTGTGTGGACTTCACTAGCTGTCCTGTGTGAACTTCACTAGTTGTCCTGTGTGGACTTTACAGTGGTGTGGTATGTGTCTATGTGTGGTGAGTCAGTGGAAGTCTGACGTGAGAAAGAGAAATATTGAAATTTGATAGACACTTGATGGTTTATGTGAAACAAATAACACTTGATGAAATTGTGAAGTGTGTGAAATGAATGGGGAAAAATTGATGGATTTTACGTGGGTGTTTTAAATCTGTTTTATATTGATTTTAAAGTTTCATACTTCAAGTTTTAGAATAGCTAGCTTACCCTGTGTTTTGTTCTGTGGCTGTTTTCCTTAAAACTGTGATGATCGTGTATTTTACACGGGAGCAGATGATGTTGCAGGTAGTCGAGCTCCTCTGTGAGCAGTTGGAGGAAGAGATCGCCTGTTTTCTTTTTATGCTGTATTTTGGTTTTATTTCGAAACAGTTGATGGAATGTATTAAAACCCCTATAAGAGGGACGTTTCTTTTTGAGATACAATGTATGGGATGATGTATTTTCAATATATATACATATGTTGATTTTATAAATTAATGTCTACGCTTATTTTATTATATAAATATGAAAAGCCTTTGAGGGGCGTTACATATTCCACAGACTTGGGCAAGGGTCACATACCTTGATCTTGCCAAGCATTGCTTAACATGGAGCGTACTCGGATAACTACACCTTTCTGAGCTTGATCGTTCTTTTAACGGACTAGCCCGGCTTACTATGCATTTACACGACTTAGTCATAATACTCATCTGCAAAGCGCCTAGCTCGGGTGCACACCTAGTTAGGTCTTCTTACCTTACATTGAGCCAAACAACTTAGTCATAGTAGATCAACTACAAAGCACTTGAGCTCAGACAGTCATACTAACACCGAGCTAGGTCGTCTTAATTGACAATGAATAACCAATTTACTCACAGGGCGCCTAATCGAATAATCTTTACCTAATTAGGTCGTCTTACCTAACTTAAGCCAAACAACTTCAAAGAACCTAAACTCAGAATCTTACCAAAAAAAGGTCGTCTTACCTAACTTTAAGCCAAACAACTTCTGAGTGCCTTACCGAGAAAAGGTCGTCTTACCTGACTTTAAGCCAAACAAATTCAGAGCTCCTTGATGGAGATCAAGTAGAAGAGGATTTTACTAATGGAGGAAGAGGTCATCCACCCAAGCATTTAAAATTCTTCTTACTAGTCTTCTTAAAAAGTAGAACAGTTTGGGTTCTCTTGAAAATTCAAAAGATAGTAGTATAAATAAATCTTTGTAAATACTCTTGTATAAATTTGTAAATAATATAGAAATATCCTTAGGAGTATGCCAAAGAGGAAAACCAAAAGAAACCTCTAAATGTAAGGCATTTTAGGCACTTTCTTTAGGAAAAAGTGGAAAAAGTGACTTTTCTACTCCTTTCTCTCTTAGGCACTAGAAGGAGCTAGAAGAGTGACTCTTCCCACTCCTTCCCCTTTGTAACATGACCAGCCCTCTCCATTATAAATAGGGGTGCTTGGTACTTTGAATAAAAAGGTTGAAAGTTAGAAGAAAAGAAACTATCTTGAAATTGAGAGAGAGTGAGTTTGTGAGACTTGTCTCTTCTTCTCCTTCATGTCTTATCTTGTGAGCTTTGGAGACTCTCAAGTGGCGGCACCACCCACTCATCTTGGAAGAACCACCCTCCAAGTGGCGTGAATCACATCTCCAAAAGGCTACAACCACATAAGTCATTTCTATTCATCTTCTAAAAATACCCATTTGTGTTTTCTTGTAGTTTTTCCATTTTTAATCGGTTCAATCTTTTTCATGAGTTGTTTCCTTTCATTTGCTGCCATTGTTCTGCACTTTGTTGGTTTATTTCCTTGTTTTCTTGCTGTTTTAATTTCGTCCAAACCATGGGTTTCCATATACATGTGTTGTTCTTGTTTTCCATCCATGGGTTTTTGTTCTTTGATGAATTTCTTGGTGATTTTCTAACTCCTATTGAATTTCAATCAGTATTTTCATTTGTTCTTGGTGTTCTTATGTTGTTCTTGTGTTTCCTTTGAAGTTTGGTACTGTTCTTGAATTGCCCATTCATATTCCATTGTTATCTTACACTACAAGTTACCTATTCATGTGTTTTTAGTATGAACCTTTGTTTTCTTGAGTAGAAACTCTATTAATTGTTCTTTAGAATTTTGATCCTAATTCTTGAAAGTGTCATGAATACAATGAAACCTATATCAACTCAACCCAAACCAAGAAAGGTTCATAATGAACTCACATCACTCCTGAACTCAGAATCTTACCGAGAAAAGGTTGTCTTACCTGACAATGAATAACCAATTTACTCACAGGGTGCCTACTCGAATAATCTTTACCGAGTTAGGTCGTCTTACTTGACTTAAGCCAAACAACTTCAAAGCACCTAAACTCATAATCTTACCGAGAAAAGGTCGTCTTACCTGACTTTAAGCCAAACAACTTCTGAGTGCCTGAACTCTGAATCTTACCGAGAAAAGGTCATCTTACCTGACTTTAAGCCAAACAAATTCAGAGCTCTTGAACTCAAAATCTTACCGAGAAAAGGTCGTCTTACCTAACAATGAATAACCAATTTACTCGTAGGACACCTACTCAAATAATCTTTACCAAGTTAGGTCGTCTTACCTGACTTAAGTCAAACAAATTCAGAACGCTTGAACTTAGAATCTTACAGAAAAAAGGTCATCTTACCTGAATTTAAGACAAACAACTTCAGAGCGCCTAAACTCAGAATCTTACCGAGAAAAAGTCGTCTTACTTGACTTTAGGCCAAACAACTTTAGAGCACCTAAACTCAGAATCTTACCGAGAAAAGGTCGTCTTACCTAACTTTAAGCCAAACAACTTCAGAGCGTCTGAACCAAGAATCTTACCAAGAACAGGTTGTCTTACTTGATTTTACATAACAAACTTACCCGCAGGGCGCCTTCCCAAGTAATTTCACCGAGAAAGGTCGTTTTCTTTGCCAATGGGTAATCGGTTTACACACAGGGTGCGTACTCGGGTAATCTTACCGAGAAAGGTCATCGTATCGTGTGCCAACTTTAAACAAATAAACAAAAAAATGCATCATCTTTCAAGAACAAACTTTTCACTATATGACCTCGTTAAAAAAAAAACCCTAAAAGGAAAAAGATCATCACTCTAACTATCACATTGTTCAACAAGAAAGCATTAAATCATAATAGTTTAACTAAAATAAAACCTGAGGTTCGTCGCGTTCCACGTTCGAGGGATGGCTCTCCTCTCCAGGGTCTCTAGTCTATACGCTCCATTCCCGAGCATCTCGACTACGCTATTGCGTGAGTTAAGCAAGTTATAAACAAAAGACACATTAACAACAATATACCTGATGACAATGGTCCTGGTTGTGTTTTCATCAATGAAGGTCATCCTTAGCTCAGCGTACCCTCGTACTTCTACTTGATCTCCCACGAAGTCGACCAAACACCCATCATATGGCCTCAACTAGTCAGCCTTGGCTTCTTTGTTTGCTTCTCGGAGGGCTCTCATGGTCTCCATGAGTTGCTGTAAGGCGGGGGCATCGCTTCCTTCAAATCCCAACGGCGCCTGCCTTGTGTTCCTCATCTTGTCAGAAAGCTCAAACGCAACAGTGGATGGTGATCCGGTCGGTCATCGGTAGTCGATGACATCAGCAGCAGTTGACCACGTGGACCATTCATAGGGTAACACGTGGTAGAGGATAACAGGCAAATCAGGGAGGCGATCACTCAGAATGGTAATCGCCTGTCGCCTGTGATGATGAGTAATCGCCTATCGCCTTGGGGTGAGCAATCGCCTATCGCCTTGAGGTGAGTAATCGCCTATCGGCTTGAGGATGAGTAATCGCTCATCGCCGGTATGGATCAATAATCGCCCAGCTTGCACATGATCGTCGTGTGTTAAGGTTAGGAGATCAGGTGGTCAGCAAGTCGCCGAAAGAGCACATCGCCGGGTGTTTGAGAAGACTTGGCAAGCACTTGTTGTATGGTCTAAGTACAGAGGATAAGTGGCATATCTGCCACCATGTGTAGTGTGAGCTGCAATGCCTAGGGTTAACCAGCTCGCCATGTTAAGGTTGCGCCCAGAGTAGCCTATGTACTAAGCTACTCCCTGTGTGGATAACTTAGTCGCAGGGGCACAGTGGAAGTAACGTTTCAGCTGTAGATACTCCAGATGGTGACACGTGTACGACCGGATGTTATCCACGTGTCAAGAGGAATAACCGTCAGGAGAGACAAAGACTCAGGTATATATACAAACTCTTAACGAAATTGAGAGGAGGTTTTTTCAGATTCTCAGAGCTTACACATTTGAGAGTTTAAAGTTACACACGAGTCTCACAGAGAGATTCAGATATAGTTTTGGTGTTCCTGTTGCCTGACTTGAGCGTCGGAGCTACAACGGCCGCTAGAGGCGCCGTCTGTGTGTTTTGCAGGCAGCGTTTGGAGTTCCGGTGGTGGTTCTTGGAGCGTTCCTGCAGAGTAGAGGGCTAGACGAAGGAGTGACGAGGCAATCCTCCCCGTTCGAGTCAAGCGGCAGGATCAGATGGGATCAGGTTTTATCGGGCCCCCTGGTGGGCACCAAATGTTCTTGCCGGTTGACTTTCTTGCCGGTTCACCTGGGTGGAAGGCTCCTCTTCTAACCATTCTCTTCTAGATACAGAGCTACGTCTTCTTGTGACTCTGGAAGGTGGCTCTATTGAGACAAAGGTGCTCTACCTGTTGATCACACTTCAACGATCAAGCCAATGAAAGCTTACAAAAATGTAATCAGTTTCAGTCTAGTATTCAAAAACAACGTACCTTCACCTAGGGTCTAAAGCCCCTTTATAACTATTTGTGTGACAGCTTTCACTCACAAGAATATAATCTCAACTGAAAACATTTAATCTTTTATCTTAGCAGAAAAAATACATGTCACGGGCATCAATTATCTTCAGGTGCTAACCATAGGCTAACATTTTGTAGATAAAGAAATATTTTATCTCTTGTGATATTATTCTGAAGATAAAAGATATAATTGTTATTGTTTAAGTCTGTTATCATATTATTCTGAAGATGAAAGATATAATTATTATTGTTTAAATCTATTATCATATTATTCTGAAGATAAAGAGATATTTTATCTCTTGTGATAATATGCATGTTAGTTGCATAATATTTAATAGTTGTTGAGAATAAAAAAGCAACACCCAAGAGTAATGGTGCACACATAAAATAGAATGTTAGCACGTGGTTAACACTTGAAGATAATTGGCGCCCGTGACAGGTGGTTTTTCTATTAAGATAAAAGATTAAATGTTTTCAGTTGAGATTATATTTGTTAGAATTAATGGCTTAAACAAGAGGGGGTGAATTGTTTATTGGAAGTGATCCGGTCGGTCATCGGTAGTCGATGACGTCAGCAGCAGATGACCACGTGGACCATTCACAGGGTGACACGTGGAATAAGATAGCAGGTGAATCAAGAAGGGGATCACTCAGTACGGTGATCGGTGGTCGATTACTAAGTGACAACCACCCGCAGATCAGTGCCTAGATGAGCGCCTGGAAGCAGAGCACGAGAAGTAATCAGTCATCGGTGCATGGTCATCGGGGTTTCTTGCTACACGCAGTTAAACTGGGACCCAGACTCCCAGTGAGAGCGTTACGCATGCACCTCGCATGATTCCAAACCAGAAGAAGAAGAGCTGCTCGCCAGTAGGGTCGTGCATGAGGATGGTATAAGAGAGCTAGTAAACTGGTCAGTGATCAGTGACTCTCATAATCCATTACGTGCATGGCACTGTGTGGTGAGATCATGCATGCAGGATGCAGCGCCTGGCGAGTGCGTTTAGACCAGCCACCCCTGGTACTCTCCTGGGAGCATGCGACTCACTCATAGGGAAGAAACGCGCTAAGTTACTCCGCAAGGGAATAACTTAGGCGCACAGAGAAAAGCACAAAGGCCCTTCAGGTGTGACACGTGTATGGTTAGATGTAAGCTACATGCCTCCACGTGTCACCATCTGAGAGAGAGGCGCGGCCCAGGTATGAAAGCACTCCACGTCATGTAAAGTACACAGTTTTTACAGGTTTACAGATTTTACACACACACAGACTTACACACATTTCTAAGTCATTGTGAGCACGTTTTACACACGTTACACAGTGATAACAAAATTCAGTTAGAGAGAGAGAAAGTGGATCTGAGAGGACACACGAGTCTCACAGAGAGATTCAGAGAGAGTTTTTGGTGGTCCTGTTACCTGACTTGAGCGTCAGAGTGCAAACGGCCGCTAGAGGCGCTGTCTGTGTTGTTTTGCAGGCATTGTATGGAGTTCCAGAGAAGGTTCTTGGAGCGTTCCTATAGAACACGCGGTCGGAGAAGGCTAGACGAAGGAGTGACGAGGCATATCCTCTGTAAGGACCTGAAAAATTAAATTGGAATAAAAGGATATATTTTAAATGAATTCTAAGTATGTTTTTATTTAAAATAAAAAAAGGAAGGAAAGTGTAGTTTAGAAGATTATAAGATTTCCTTGTTAGTACATAATCGCCGGTCGCCTAGACTACACGTCATCGCCAGGGCGCGGGGCATGCAGACGTCGCCAGGGTGCGATGCATGCCGGCATCATCAGCGCGCGAGGCATGCGGGCATCTTCCAGGGGGAGACATCGGTCGTCTGCCAGGATGAGGCATCGGTGGATTGCCTTCGCGCGAGAGGTCATCGGTGGATTGTCTTCGTGCGAGAGGTCATCGGTGGATAGCCTTCGCGCGAGAGGACATCGGTGGATTGTCTTCACGCGAGAGGTCATCGGTGGATAGTCTTCGCGCGAGAGGTCATCGGTGGATAGTCTTCGCGCGAGAGGTCATCGGCGAAAGGTTATCGCGCGATGTCGAGTTGCACACAGAGAAGGTGGGACCCAGACTCCCAGCATGGAACGTCCTGCACGTACGCCACGTAGACAAAAAGGATGATTCAGAATAGTGACATCAGAATGTTGGCATGCGCAGGAGACACTCGCGGTCGTACTGTTCAGGAAGTGGTTGGCATGCGCAAGAGACAAACGTGGTCGTACTGTTCAGAGAAACGTACACTCAGACTTCTCTGCAGAGTGGGTGGTGGCAGCTGCTTTTGTGGACAAGCTGGTTTAAGATGCAAAAACCCACTTCTGAGAGAGGGGAACATTGCAGTTGTTCAAAAGCGAAAGAGTGAGTTTACCTCCCTTCTCCTCCACTCTCTCCTTCGCACTGCGATTCTGGCACCTTCACACAAGAGTACAACGAGCGACGGCCACCATTAGAGCACTTGGGAGGTTCTCTGCAAGTCCTTCAAACCAGACGCAAAAACAGAGCCAAGGCATTCTTTAAGCTTCGTTGGGTTTCGGAGCTCCTGGTGTTTTGCGCAAGTCCAGGTAAGGGAAGCTAGCCTTCATTTTCAATACAAGCCATAGATTAGCGGTTTCTGAAGTGAGGGCGACGTGGTCGCCGGTTTCGTTTTCATCTTCGTGAATGCTCTGTTCTATGTGTTTGGGCGACGTGGTCGCCGGTTTTATATACAGACTTCGAAATACCTTGTTTTTGAACCAGATCGCCGGTTTTGGCGTTGTTTGCGAACTCCCTGTTTTTGGTGTTGCCTTGAAACTGTTTGAGATTTAAATCAGATATTCGAAAATAAGAACCTTGGAGTGAGTTTTGCTGTGATTGAAATCATTCCTTTAAGTGTTATGTGATGTGTTGAATGTGGTGAATGTGGGATCAAGGCATAGTATTTTCAGGAAAGAAAATACCGTGTAAGATTGTGTAGGATGTGCATTGATCGGTGATTCCTAATGAGATATCCTGACTCTGCTGAGATAATGGAATCACATAGAGGAAGTTACTCAGTTGGTGAGAGTCGAAGGAGGTTCATATGAATGGGTGAGTCGTGTGAAAAAGAACGAGCTCGGCCTGTTCCATGGATTAACCCTGTCATACTGTGAGAATGATGAACTTGAGATCGAGATTGTGTTGATGCGCATAGCTGGGGAAACATTACAGCTGTTTAGTATGACAGGTGCAGATCTCTGAGTCTAATCAATGCACGAGTCTTCCGGAAGTAGTGTCAAGTGTCTTGTGTGCTGAGTCAGTGGTAGTCTGACGTGAGAAATGAGGGACCTTGAAATTGATAGACACTTGATGCAGTTTGTGACATAGAATGACTCTGTGCAAATATTGTAAAGTGTGTGATTTCTTGGCAATCAGGTGAAGGGAATGAGAAAATTTATAGTTTTATGTGGGTATCTTGAATTTGTTTTATTCTGATTTTTATGTTCATATTTAAACTCTCTTTAAAATATATAGCTTACCCTGCGTGTTCTGCTCTATGGCTGTTTTTCTCTTAAAACTGTGATGATCGTGTAATTTTTACACGGGAGCAGATGATCTTCCAGGAAGTAGAGCTCCTTACTGAGTGGTCGCCGGGGAAGAGATCGCCTGTTTCTATCTCTTGGTGGTGATCGCCGGATTTATGTCCTGATAGCAGATCGCCTGTTTTGGGGTCTTCTGTTAGGAGATCGCCGGTTTATGTATGGAGATCGCTGTTTTCGTTGTATTTGATTGATTTCGTTAAGTTTTGAAAAAACATTTGACTGGTTATGTATTAAACTCCCTGTGAGGAGCAACTTCATTAC
The DNA here is from genome assembly GCA_013389735.1 of Phaseolus lunatus. Taxonomy (NCBI): domain Eukaryota; kingdom Viridiplantae; phylum Streptophyta; class Magnoliopsida; order Fabales; family Fabaceae; genus Phaseolus; species Phaseolus lunatus. Next base: position 25,833,591 of record CM023867.1, read on the forward strand.
TTATATATATAATTATGTTCTCTTCAACATTATTTGTTTACCTTTATTTTCATTATATAAATATGAATAGTTTTTGGCGGGATGTTACATTAATGGTATCAGAGCAGTTCGTCCTTAGGATGACCTGAGGGCTGTGGATCCATTGTGTTTCTTCTGCTCATAAAATCTATTTGAGTTTTAAATAACAACTATAGTGAAAGGTTTTCAAAACGTTTTTGGTATTGAAATTTTGTGTGTGCCTTAGTGAATGTATGCCCTAATTGAAAATCTTGGTATTAAGAATGAGAGGATCTTGATAAAGTAATGAGGGTGCACACTCATAACTGGATCGAGATGATTCTTAATCTTAATTCCAAAGGTTTGATGTTTAGCCTACATTGAATTCTGGTGTGATTTATTGAGTGCTCTTGTAATTGCCTGAAAGTGGTTGTTTGGATTGATGATTGTACACCAGTAACTGTTCTGGTGTTTTGTTTGAAGTTATAAGTATTATGATTCTGTTGATGAGCTCAAATTCTTAATGATTTTGAGATGCTGACCTTTGTAAGGTCTATATGTTACCTCCTGAATGAATTGATTTCTTATCGATATCATTCTTGTAGTTGTAGGGAACATAGAAAACCTATAGTTTCAAAATCTGAAACGAAGAGAGATGGCACGTAGACCTTCTACCCCTCCCCAACCTTCTTCGGAGATGAGCCAGATTGCTAAGGCCATTGAGATGATGGCAACTGCCATTCAACAACAGAATGCAGTGATGGCACAGAATCACCAAGCTGCGATGCACCACTGGGAAACTGCTTGATCGGCTGAAACAAACTCCCACGTCGGTCAGCCTCAAGAACAGATGGGACTGACCGAGTTCATGAGGCACAACCCACCCAAGTTCAGTGGGAATGCTACCCCTGATCAGGCAGATCAGTGGGTCAGAGAGTTGGAGAAAATCTTTAGGGCGACCTCCCGCCCTGAAGAGAAGAAACTGTTGTTTGCCACCTATCTGCTATCTGGTGGATGGGAGCTCAGCAGATGATGGAGGCCCGAGAGGATGTATTGGATTGGGAGAGCTTCAGGGTGAGGTTCTTGGAGAAATACTTCCCAGACAGCGCCAAGTTTGCGAGGGAAGCTGAGTTCCTAAAGTTGGAGCAGGGGGATATGTCAGTAAATGCCTATGCTGTTCGGTTTGAGTACCTCGCCTGATTCTATACCCAGGCGACCTCCGAGGCCTGGAGGTGTAGGAAGTTCGAAGAGGGGCTGAAGCATGGGCTGAAGAGGACCATAGCCCCGATGTGCATCAGGGAATTTCACGCCTTAGTAGAAAAGGCGAAGATGGTGGAGACCCTGGAAAAGGGTGATTCTCCGGTGATCAGGTCACACCCAGGAGGTTCTTCCAGTGGGAAAGCTAAGGCACAGCACCCACAAAGCAAGCCCTATGCGAGACCTCCACCACATCGGGTAGGAGCAGCGCCTCCCCAGTTTCAGCAGCAGCAACCTTGGAAACACAAGTGTCTCCATTGTGGTGGACCACACGCCTCCAATGCATGCTTCAAGAAGACTTCAGAGAGAAGATGTTTTGCTTGCCAAAAGACAGGACACGTTGCTAGAGAGTGCCCTAGCAGGAATGAGGCGACCCAACCCAGTGGCTCTCAGCAAATGAGGAACGAAGGGGGCAGACCTCAGGCAACAGGGAGAGTGTTTGCCATGTCAGGAGCAGAGGCGTCTCAGTCAGGTAACCTCGTGCAGGGTATATGTTTTATAGCTGGTAGGGGTGTAAAAGCTTTGTTTGATTCTGGAGCGACACACTCCTTTGTGTCAAGCCTGTGTGTAGCCGAGTTGGGCCTTCTAGTGAAGGAGTTACCTTTCGAACTGTTGGTCTCTACACCTGCGTCAGGACAGGTGTCGACCTCTACAGTTTGCCCCGAATGTCCAGTGATAGTAGAGGGACGCAGATTCAAAGTGAACTTGATCTGCCTACCTCTTCAGGACCTGGATGTTATCCTGGGAATGGATTGGCTAGCTGCCAATCACGTTCTCATAGACTGCGGTAGTCAGAAGGTAGCGTTTCCAGACCCCCAAGAATCAGAGGTGATATCAGTTCAGCACGGGTGGTCAGAGTTGGAAGAAGGGGCGAGGTGCTTCGTGATGCTAGCTCGGTTGGAAGTGGAGAATGAAGGGGACGTAAGCAGAATACACGTGGTGAAAGATTTCACGGATGTATTTCCAGAAGAGGTACCTGGGTTACCCCCTAAGAGAGAAGTGGAATTCTCTATTGACTTGGTACCTGGAGCTGGACCAGTGTCAATGGCACCTTACAGGATGGCACCAGCCGAGTTCGTAGAGTTAAAGAAGCAAGTGGAAGAGTTGCTGGAGAAACAATTCATCAGACCCAGTGTATCTCCATGGGGGGCTCCAGTGCTCCTAGTCAAGAAGAAGGATGGAGGGTCTCGGCTGTGTATAGATTACAGGCAGTTGAACAAGTTGACCATCAAGAACAAGTACCCCCTACCCAGAATTGACGATTTGATGGACAAAATACATGGGGCCTCGGTGTTCTCCAAGATTGATCTGAGATCGGGGTACCACCAAATTTTGGTAAAAGCTGAAGATGTTCAAAAGACAGCTTTTAGGTCTCGGTATGGGCACTATGAGTATGTGGTGATGCCGTTTGGAGTAACCAATGCTCCAGCTCTATTTATGGACTACATGAATAGGATTTTTCGCCCTTTCTTGGATAAGTTTGTGGTCGTCTTCATAGACGACATACTCATTTATTCAAGGACCGAGGAAGAGCATAAGGAACACCTGAGGACAGTATTGGATATACTGAGGGAGAAGCAACTCTATGCCAAGTTCTCTAAGTGTGAGTTCTGGCTGAAGGAAGTCAACTTCTTAGGACACGTGATATCTGCCCAGGGGATCTCGGTGGATCCAGCCAAGGTAGAGGCAGTGCTGCAGTGGGAACGTCCTAAGACAGTCACCGAGATAAGGAGCTTTGTGGGGTTGGCGGGCTGCTATCGGAGGTTTATTGAGGACTTTTCCAAGGTAGTGGCTCCTTTAACACAGCTGACCCGCAAGGACCAACCTTTTGCTTGGACCGACCGATGTGAACAGAGCTTCATGGAACTAAAGGAGAGGTTGACCAGTGCTCCAGTGCTGGTGATCCCAGAGGTAGGAAGACCTTTTGACGTCTACTGTGATGCTTCACATCAGGGTTTGGGATGTGTTTTGATGCAAGAGAAAAGAGTGGTTGCATATGCTTCAAGGCAACTCAAGGTTCATGAGAGAAACTACCTTACGCATGATTTGGAGTTGGCAGCTGTAGTATTTGCCTTGAAGATCTGGAGGCACTATTTATATGGAGCTCGGTTCCAGGTGTTCAGTGACCATAAGAGCCTGAAATACCTGTTCGATCAGAAGGAACTAAACATGAGGCAAAGAAGGTGGATGGAGTTTCTAAAGGACTACGATTTTCAACTCATGTATCATCCAGGGAAGGCCAATGTAGTGGCAGATGCTTTGAGTAGAAAATCAATACAAGTAGCCACCATGATGATGGAAGAACAGAAACTGATCGAGCAGTTCAGAGACTTAAACCTTGGGGTAGAATTTCACGTAAATCACATTAGTTGTAGTAAGCTGGCTATAACTAATGACTTCCTTGGGATGTTAAGGGATAGGCAATTGGAGGACCCTAGTCTGAAGCGTACTGTGGAGTCGCTAGGGACAGATCAGGCTAGAGACTTTGTGATGGGCGATGATGGGATCTTGAGATTTAATGGCAGAATTTGCATCCCTGCAAATGGAGAGTTGAAGAAAATGATCCTAGATGAAGGTCATAAGAGTCGCCTTAACCTCCATCCAGGCATGAACAAGATGTACCATGACTTGAAGGAGTCATTTTGGTGGTCGGGCATGAAGAGAGACATCGCCCAGTATGTTTCAACCTGCTTAACGTGTCAGAAGGCGAAGGTAGAGCATCAAAGACCTGGCGGGTTGTTACAGCAACTGGATATCCCTGAGTGGAAATGGGACAGCATCGCCATGGATTTTGTCACCCATTTACCCAGGTCGGTAAAGGGTCATGATGCAATCTGGGTCATCATTGATAGGCTGACGAAGAGTGCCCACTTTCTTCCAGTGAATATGAAGATGCCTATGGCCAAGCTGGCACAGTTATACATCCAAGAAATAGTGAGGTTGCATGGAGTGCCTTCCAGCATCGTTTCAAATAGAGATCCCAGGTTCACTTCACGGTTTTGGCAGACCTTACAAGAGTGCTTGGGAACTAAGTTGAGGATGAGCTCTGCATATCATCCCCAAACAGATGGTCAGTCAGAAAGAAGGATCCAGTCCTTGGAAGATCTGCTGAGGGCGTGCGTCTTGGATCAATTGGGAAGTTGGGATGAGGTGTTGCCGCTAGTGGAGTTTACCTATAATAATAGTTACCACGCCAGTATTGGGATGGCACCATATGAAGCCCTGTATGGGAGGAAATGCAGAACTCCCTTATGTTGGTACCAGGAGGGCGAAGCAGTCTTGGTTGGGCCGGAGTTGATTCAGCAGACGACCGAGAAAGTGCAACAGATACAAAGCAGAATGAAAGCTTCTCAAAGTAGGCAGAAGTCCTATGCAGATCAGAGGAGAAAGCCTTTGGAGTTTGTTGCTGGAGACCACATGTTCATGAAAGTGACACCAACCAAGGGTGTAGGACGGGCGATCAGGTCAAAGAAGTTGTCCCCTAAGTTCGTGGGACCATATCAGATCTTAAGAAGGATTGGTCCAGTGGCTTATGAGATCGCCCTACCTCCCCATCTAGCGAATCTGCACAATGTCTTTCACGTATCACAGCTGAGGAAGTACATGGCAGACCCTAGTCATGTGCTGGAAGTAGACGATGTGCAGATCAGGGATGACTTGTCCTTTGAAGCAAAACCAGTCAGGATTGACGATCGGCAAAGTAAACAGCTCAGAGGCAAGACCATCGACATGGTGAAAGTGGTGTGGGATGAGAGATCGGGGGATTCAACTTGGGAGTTAGAAGAACCCATGAGAGAAGCTTATCCATACCTCTTTTCCTTGTAATTCAATTTTCGGGGACGAAAATTTTTCTTGATGGGGAGAATGTAAGGACCTGAAAAATTAAATTGGAATAAAAGGATATATTTTAAATGAATTCTAAGTATGTTTTTATTTAAAATAAAAAAAGGAAGGAAAGTGTAGTTTAGAAGATTATAAGATTTCCTTGTTAGTACATAATCACCGGTCGCCTAGACTACACGTCATCGCCAGGGCGCGAGGCATGCAGATGTCGCCAGGGTGCGATGCATGCCGGCATCATCAGGGCGCGAGGCATGTGGGCATCTTCCAGGGGGAGACATCGGTCGTCTGCCAGGATGAGGCATCGGTCGATTGCCTTCGCGCGAGAGGTCATCGGTGGATTGTCTTCGCGCGAGAGGTCATCGGTGGATAGCCTTCGCGCGAGAGGTCATCGGTGGATTGTCTTCACGCGAGAGGTCATCGGTGGATAGTCTTCGCGTGAGAGGTCATCGGTGGATAGTCTTCGTGCGAGAGGTCATCGGCGAAAGGTTATCGCGCGATGTCGAGTTGCACACAGAGAAGGTGGGACCCAGACTCCCAGCATGGAACGTCCTGCACGTACGCCACGTAGACAAAAAGGATGATTCAGAATAGTGACATCAGAATGTTGGCATGCACAGGAGACACTCGCGGTCGTACTGTTCAGGAAGTGGTTGGCATGCGCAAGAGACAAACGTGGTCGTACTGTTCAGAGAAACGTACACTCAGACTTCTCTGCAGAGTGGGTGGTGGCAGCTGCTTTTGTGGACAAGCTGGTTTAAGATGCAAAAACCCACTTCTGAGAGAGGGGAACGTTGCAGTTGTTCAAAAGCGAAAGAGTGAGTTTACCTCCCTTCTCCTCCACTCTCTCCTTCGCACTGCGATTCTGGCACCTTCACACAAGAGTACAACGAGCGACGGCCACCATTAGAGCACCTGGGAGGTTCTCTGCAAGTCCTTCAAACCAGACGCAAAAACAGAGCCAAGGCATTCTTTAAGCTTCGTTGGGTTTCGGAGCTCCTGGTGTTTTGCGCAAGTCCAGGTAAGGGAAGCTAGCCTTCATTTTCAATACAAGCCATAGATTAGCGGTTTCTGAAGTGAGGGCGACGTGGTCGCCGTTTTCGTTTTCATCTTCGTGAATGCTCTGTTCTATGTGTTTGGGCGACGTGGTCGCCGGTTTTATATACAGACTTCGAAATACCTTGTTTTTGAACCAGATCGCCGGTTTTGGCGTTGTTTGCGAACTCCCTGTTTTTGGTGTTGCCTTGAAACTGTTTGAGATTTAAATGAGATATTCGAAAATAAGAACCTTGGAGTGAGTTTTGCTGTGATTGAAATCATTCCTTTAAGTGTTATGTGATGTGTTGAATGTGGTGAATGTGGGATCAAGGCATAGTATTTTCAGGAAAGAAAATACCGTGTAAGATTGTGTAGGATGTGCATTGATCGGTGATTCCTAATGAGATATCCTGACTCTGCTGAGATAATGGAATCACATAGAGGAAGTTACTCAGTTGGTGAGAGTCGAAGGAGGTTCATATGAATGGGTGAGTCGTGTGAAAAAGAACGAGCTCGGCCTGTTCCATGGATTAACCCTGTCATACTGTGAGAATGATGAACTTGAGATCGAGATTGTGTTGATGCGCATAGCTGGGGAAACATTACAGCTGTTTAGTATGACAGGTGCAGATCTCTGAGTCTAATCAATGCACGAGTCTTCCGGAAGTAGTGTCAAGTGTCTTGTGTGATGAGTCAGTGGTAGTCTTACATGAGAAATGAGGGACCTTGAAATTGATAGACACTTGATGCAGTTTGTGACATAGAATGACTCTGTGCAAATATTGTAAAGTGTGTGATTTCTTGGCGATCAGGTGAAGGGAATGAGAAACTTTATAGTTTTATGTGGGTATCTTGAATTTGTTTTATTCTGATTTTTATGTTCATATTTAAACTCTCTTTAAAATATATAGCTTACCCTGCGTGTTCTGCTCTATGGCTGTTTTTCTCTTAAAACTGTGATGATCGTGTAATTTTTACACGGGAGCAGATGATCTTCCAGGAAGTAGAGCTCCTTAGTGAGTGGTCGCCGGGGAAGAGATCGCCTATTTCTATCTCTTGGTGGTAATCGCCGGATTTATGTCTTGATAGCAGATCGTCTGTTTTGGGGTCTTTTGTTAGGAGATCGCCGGTTTATGTATGGAGACCGTCGTTTTCGTTGTATTTGATTGATTTCGTTAAGTTTTGAAAAAACATTTGACTTGTTATGTATTAAACTCCCTGTGAGGAGCAACTTCATTACTTATATATATAATTATGTTCTCTTCAACATTATTTGTTTACCTTTATTTTCATTATATAAATATGAATAGTTTTTGGCGGGATGTTACATCCTCCACATTCGAGTCAACGGCAGGATCAGGAAGATTTTGACAAATAATGGAGTGGAATGAAGATTAATGAAGAAGCACAAAAGAAGCAATCAGATCAGCCAAGAAACAAAATTGTTTTTGATTCCAGAAAATCAATCGGTTGTTTATACGGATCAACCGATTGTTTATACCCGCAATTTGTTAAAATAAAAAATCAAACAATTTTAAGGAGTGAGAGATTGAGACACACCAAGTCAGAACACCCTCTGACTTTCTGTACCAACATTTTACAGTTTTACAAAAATGAAAACAATTACAAGAGAGAACAAAAAAGATTACACCTGATACAAAGGAGTTACAACAGATCCTATTCCACTCTTAACCAATCCAAAGCCTAAAGCAATCTTGCAATCTTGCAATCTTGAAAACCTTTCACAATCTTTCAATGTAGTTTTGAATCTCTGTTTCTTACTTTGAAATAAGGAAGTAATCCTAGTTATATAGCTTTCAAAAAATAGTCGTTTAAGGCTATTAATCATGAGCCAAAACAGATTGAAACCATAGAAAACAGATTTAACAGGCTTAACTAAATTTGTTAAGGATTTTCAAAAATCAACTGGTTGAATTGTCAAATCAACCAATTGAATTGATTTGACAGCAAAGTCAACCAAGGTCAAACCAGTTTCAAAAACCTTTCAAACACACTAAGTGTAAAACAACCGATTAACACGATAAATCAACAGGTTGTTTTTCACTTACTTTGAAAAACACTTTTCCCTTTTAAAGAATTGGATTGATTCAGATTTGAATTAAGCTAATAGTGGATTGACAAATTCTAATCTACCCAGAACCCATGCCCACAAGCAGCAAAATAGCCTTCAAGCAATCTTCATGGATTTGGAGACATCAAAGCTTCAAGTTCAATAATATTCTCGTGAGTGAAAGTTGTTACACGAATAGTTATAAAGGGGCTTGGACCCCAGGTGAAGGTACATTGTTTCTGAATACTAGACTGAAACTGATTACATTTTTGTATCCTCTCACTGACTTGATCGTCGGAGTGTGATCAACAGGTAGAGCGCCTCTGTCTCAACAGAGCCACCTTCTAGAGTAACAAGAAGATGCAGATCAGTATCCATAAGAGACAGGTTAGAAGAGGAGCTTTCCACCCAGGTCAACTTGCGAGAAAGTCAACCAGCAAGAACAATATTATTCATGAAGTTAAAAGATCAAATAAATGTGCATCAAGACCTAAAATTTAAAACTAAAGTAAGAATGTGCATAATTAGGGGAGAATATTGGTTTATCTAGATTTCTTTTCTTCTTGATTCCTGATTATTTTGTTTCTACTGAGGGTCTTTGATCCTGCCGCTAACTCGAACGTGGAGGATATGCCTCGTCACTCCTTCGTCTAGCCTTCTGCAACTGCACGTTCTGCAAGAACGCTCCAAGAACCTTCACTGGAACTCCAAACGATGCCTGCAAAACACACAGACGACGCCGCTAGCGGCCGTTGTAACTCTGACGCTCAAGTCAGATAACAGGAACACCAAAAACTCTCACTAAATCTCTCTGTGAGACTCGTGTGTGCTCTAATCCACTTTCTCTCTCTGTGGCTCAATTTTGTTATCACTGTGCAACGTGTATAAACGTTCCCACAATGACTCAGAAACTGTGTGTAGTAAATCTGTGTAAACTTGTAATCTAAAAAACTTGTGTGTACTTGTGATGTGAGTTGATTTTAGGTTCATTATATTTGTGACACTTTCTTAGAATTAGGATCAAGATTCTTAGCAATTTAGAGTGAGTCACCTAAGGAAAATCCCCACTGGACATTAACTTAACAAGTGTTAAGTAGATGTGAAGGTTCATTTCCAAAGGTCCAAGGTTAAAACACAAATAGAGATATGAATGGATGACAATTAAGGTGCAGAATCCAGATTTGAATGGTGCAAAACAAAGCTAGAAACAGAATTGAAATTAAGCACAAAAACAGAATTGAAACAACACACAAATTCAAGGAAGCTTAAGGAATCATCAATGGAGACAATGCCTTCCAAAATGATGAACCAAACTCAACTATGAGTGCTATATCCTTGTACACAACAATTGATATAGGAAGAACACAAAAACAGAACAGAATTGGAAAGGAAAACAGAATTACTGAATAGAAACACAAATTGAAACAAAAGAACCGATTGAAATTCATTAACACCCCTTATTTTAATTCCTACACCTTCCTTTAAAGTTCTACTAAAAACTATACACAAGTAATTACAAAAAGAGACATCCATTGATGCTCTTCTCCCAAAGCTTTAGCCTTGCTCCTAGTCATCCTTTGAGGCATGAAGGATGTTGAGCTAATTGGTTGGGCTTGGGCCCCAACTTGGGCTTGGGCTTCATGGGCTTGGGCCTCAGGCGCCTCCTCTACTTGGTCTTCATCATGCTCCCCGGGTTGGAGAGAATTCGTCCACGAATTTGGAAGACCTGCAGAAAAGGGAGTTAGATCACTAATATTAAAAGAATTACTTCCAAGAAATGTATCAGGCATATCTAACTCATAGGCATTATCGTTAATCCTCTTGATGACCTGAAACGGACCATCTCCTCGAGGCATAAGTTTGGACTTCCTTTGAGTAGGGAATCTATCCTTCCTCAAGTGTAGCCAAACCCAATCGCCAGGTTCAAAGATTAATGCCTTACGCCTTTTGTTGGCATTTTCAGCATATTTGCCAACTTTCTTCTCAATTTGTAACTTGATGTGATTATGCAAGTCTTTAATAAAAGAAGCTTTTTCAAAACCATCCTTGCATAAAATCTCATCAAGTATAGGTATTGGAAGAAGATCTAGAGGTGTTAAAGGATTGAACCCATAAACAACCTCAAAAGGAGAATGGGCAGTTGTAGAATTTACTACTCTATTATAAGAAAACTCAATATGAGGTAGTAAATTCTCCCAAACCCTTGGGTTCCCGGAAATAAAGCATCTTAACATTTGACCCAAAGTTCTATTGACCACCTCTGTTTGACCATCAGTTTGGGGGTGGCAAGTGTAACATCCCGCAAAATAAAACCATACATACATGTATAATGAAAATAAAGGTAAACAATTTATATTGAAGAGTGATAATATATATATGTAATGAAGTTGCTCCTCTTAGGGAGTTTAATACATAACCAGTCAAATGTTTTCAAATTTAAAACGAAATTTAACCAAATACAACAAGACCGGCGATCTCCATACATGAACCGGCGATCTGGTAACAGAAGGCCCAAAACAGGCGATCTGCAGCAGGACATAAATCCGGCGATCACCACCAAGAGATAGAAAACCGGCGATCACCACAAACAGGCGATCTCTTCCTCGGCGACCACTCACTAAGGAGCTCTACTTCCTGGAAGATCATCTGCTCCCGTGTAAGTTATACACGATCATCACAGTTTTAAGAGAAAAACAGCCAACGAGCAGAACACGCAGGGTAAGCTAGATATTTTAAAGAGAGTTTAAATAAGGATACTTAAAATAAAATCAAGGTAAACAATTTCAAGATATTCACGTAAAGTTATCAAGTTTCTCATACTCTTCACCTGATCGCCCAGAAATCACACATTTCGAAATATTTTCCAGAGTCATTCTATTTCACAACTGTATCAAGTGTCTATCAATTTCAAGTTCCTCATTTCACATGTCAGACCACCACTGACTCAGCACACAAGACACTTGACACTACTTCCGGAAGACTCGTGCATTGACTAGACTCATAGATCTGCACCTGTCATACTGCCCACTGTGAAATCACACACATTCACAGGGTCGCCGTGAAATCACACACATTCACAAGCGTATAATGAATCTCAATATCATCACCATCCAAGCATGACAGGGTTAATCCACACCACAGGTCGAGCTCGTTCTCTTTCAAACAACTCACCCATACGTATGAACCTCCTTCGACTCTCAACGCCTGAATAACTTCATCTATATGAATTCATTATCTCAGGAGAGTCAGGATATCATGACGAATCACCGGTCAATGCACATCCTACACGATCTTACACGGTATTTTCTTTCCTGAAAATACTATGCCTCGATCCCACATTAACCACATTCAACACATCACATAACACTTAAAGGAATGATTCAAGTCACAGCAACGATCGTTTCAAAGATTCAGATGTTCGAAGATCACATTTAAGCTTCAACAGTTCAAAGTAACACCAAAAACAGAGAGTTCGCAAACAACGCCAAAACCGGCGATCTAGTTCAAAAACAGGGTATTTCGAGTCTGCATTTAAAACCGGCGACCACGTCGCCCAAACACATAGCACAGAGCATTTTACAAAGATGAAAACGAAAACCGGCGACCACGTCGCCCTCACTTCAGAAATAGCTAAACTATGGCTTGTATTGAAAATGAAGTCTAGCTTCCCTTACCTGAACTTGCGCAAACACCCAGAGTTCCGAAACCCAACAAAGCTTGAAGAACGCCTTGGCTCTGTTTTTGCGTCTGGTTGAAGGACTTGCAGAGAACTGCCCAGGTGCTCTAATGGTGGCTGTCGCTCGTCGTACTCTCGTGTGAAGGTGCTAGAATCGCAGCGCGAAGGAGACAACTGGAGGAGAAGGGAGGTAACTCACTCTTTCTCTCTTTGAAGGCTGCAACGTTTCTTTCTCTCAGCAGTGGGTTTTCTGCATCTTAAACCAACGTATCCACCAAAAGCAGCTGCCACACCCACTCTGCAGAGAAGTCTGAGTGTACGTTTCCCTGAACAGTACGACTACAGTTGTCTCTTGCGCAGGCCAACCACTCCCTGAACAGTACTACTGAGCGTGCCTCTGCGCAGGCTAACACTCTGAGGTCACTATTCTGAACCATTCTTCTTGTCTACGTGGCGCGCGTGCAGGACGTTCCATGCTAGAAGTCTGGGTCCCACCTTCTCTGTGTGTAACTCGACGTCGCGCGATGACCTCTCATCGATGACCACAGGCGCGAAGTCTATCCACCGATGACCTCTCCCGCGAAGGCTATCCACCGATGACCTCTCGTGCGAAGGCCATCCACCGATGACCTATCGCGCGAAGGCTATCCACCGATGACCTCTCGTGCGAAGACAATCCACCGATGACCTCTCGTGCGAAGACTATCCACTGAGGACCTCTCGCGCGAAGACAATCCACCGATGACCTCTCGCTGGCGAACGACCGATGTCTCCCCCTGGCAAAGCCCGCATGCCTCTCGCGCCCTGGCAATGCCCGCATGCCTCGCGCCCTGGCGATGCCCGCATGCCTCTCGCGCCCTGGCAATGCCCGCATGCCTCTCGCGCCCTGGCAATGCCCGCATGCCTCTCGCCCGCGCGATGCCTGCATGCCTCGCGCCCTGGCGACGTCCACATGCCTCGCGCCCGCGCGATGCCTGCATGCCTCGCGCCCTGGCGCCCATGTGTAGCAGGCGACCGGCGATCATGTACTACTAGGCGATCTCATAGTCTTCCAAACTACACTTTCCTTCCTTTTCATTTTAAATAAAGACATACTTAGAATTCATTTAAAATATACCTCGTTTATTCCAATTTAATTTTTCAGGTCCTTACAGCAAGTAGTAGAAAACAAAAGTTGTGTGCCAAGTTTGCCCCATAAGGTCCTCCAAAAGTGGCTTAAAAACTTTGAATCCCTGTCGGATACAATACTTCTAGGAAGCCCATGCAAACGAACAACTTCCTTAAAGAAGAGATTTGCAATATAACAAGCGTCATCTACTTTGTGGCAAGGAATAAAATGAGCCATCTTAGAAAAGCAGTCCACTACCACAAAGATAGAATCCTTTCCTGTCGATGTCTTGGGAAGACCTAAGATAAAATCCATTGAAATATCTACCCAAGGCATTGATGGGATAGGAAGAGGGGTATATAAACCATGGGGATGGACTTTAGATTTAGCCTTCCTACATGCTATACATTTATCACAGAAGTTATGTACGGATTTTCGCATGTGAGGCCAAAAGAAATATTCATGCAATGTTTCTAAAGTCTTAGCAACCCCAAAATGTCCCATAAGCCCACCCTCATGAGCCTCTCTAACAAGAGATTGTCGTATAGAACCATGGGGAACACAAAGTCTTTTTCCTTTGAAAAGAAAACCATTATGTAAGAAAAAGTCTTTGTGTCCTCCTTTGGAACACTCTTGATAGATGAGTGAGAAATCTAAGTCATCATGATATAGTTCCTTTATGTGATCAAAACCTAAATATTGAACATCCAAAACATTTAACAAGGTATGTCTTCTTGAAAGAGCATCAGCAACCACATTAATTTTACCTTGTTTATGTTTGATCACATAAGGAAACTGTTCAATAAACTCCACCCACTTGGCATGTCTCTTATTAAGCTTGCTTTGGCCTTTCAAATATTTTAGGGACTCATGATCACTATGGATCACAAATTCCTTAGGAAAAAGATAATGTTGCCAATTTTGCAAAGCTCGAACAAGAGCATAAAGTTCTTTATCATAAGTGGAGTAATTGATATGACTCCCTTTGAGTTTCTCACTAAAATAAGCTATGGGGTGGCCCTCTTGAAGGAGGACAACCCCAATGCCTATATTAGAGGCATCACACTCAATCTCAAATGTTTTAGCAAAGTTAGGAAGGGCTAAGATGGGGGCCTTAGTCAATTTTTCTTTTAAAGTCACAAAAGCTTTTTCTTGCTCTTGTCCCCACTTAAAGACCACATCCTTCTTTACTATAGCATTGAGAGGTGCAGCAATAGTACTAAAGTCTTTCACAAACCGCCTATAAAAGCTAGCAAGTCCATGAAAACTTCGTACTTCACTAACATTGGAGGGTGTTGGCCAATGTTGAATTGCTGCAACCTTTGTTTGATCAACATGCACCCCTTTATAACTTACAACAAACCCTAGGAATTCTATATGATCAAGTGCAAACATACATTTAGCAAGATTAGCATACAAATGTTCCTTCCTAAGGGTTTCTAAAACTTCCCTAACATGCTTCTCATGATCTTTCAAAGATAAACTATATATAAGAATATCATCAAAATAAACCACAACAAACTTGCCAATGAATGGTCTTAAGACATGATGCATGAGTCGCATGAAGGTACTAGGAGCATTAGTCAAGCCAAAAGGCATGACCAACCACTCATATAAACCAAATTTGGTCTTAAAAGCGGTTTTCCATTCATCCCCCGGTTTAATCCGGATTTGGTTATAACCACTCTTAAGATCAATCTTGGAAAATATTTTAGACCCATGTAATTCATCCAACAAGTCATCTAACCTAGGAATGGGATGCCTATATTTGATTGTAATGTTATTTATAGCGCGACAATCCGTACACATTCTCCATGACCCATCCTTTTTAGGAACAAGGATGACAGGCATAGCACATGGGCTCATGCTATCTTGTACCCATCCCTTAGCAATTAATCCCTCAACTTGTTGTTGAATTTCTTTGGTCTCTGTGGGATTGGTCCTATATGCTGGGCGATTTGGTAAAGAAGCCCCGGGAATGAAGTCTATTTGGTGTTCAATCCCTCTTAAAGGTGGTAAGCCATTAGGAGGATCTTGAAACACATCTTCAAATTCCTTCACCAAATTGTCCAAACATGTGGGACTATCCTTAGCCGACTCACGATCAATAATATTAGGAATAGCTAAAAAAATAGGCTTTTGAGCAACTATTACCTTTTTAACTTCTTGAGTAGTCATGAGAAGGCTTCTCTTGGAACTTTTTTTATCATTTTCATGCTCTCTCTTTTGCTTCATTTTAATTTGGTCCTCATGGACTTCCTTTGGAGAAAGAGACTTAAGTATGACCTTGTGCCCATGGAAGGTAAAAGAAATTTTGTTGGTAAAGCCATCATGAAAAACTTTTCTATCATATTGCCATGGCCTACCTAAAAGAACATGTGTTGCTTCCATTGGGACAACATTACACAAGACCTCATCTTTGTATTTACCAATGGAAAAAGCAATGAGGACTTGTTTGTTAACTATGATTTCTCCAACCTCACTTAACCATTGTAGTTTATAGGGCTTTGTATGAGAGATAGTAGACAATCCAAGCTTATCTACCACTCTTGTACTAGCCACATTTGTGCAACTCCCCCCATCCACAATCAAAGAACACAACTTATCATTAATGAGACATCTTGTATGGAAAATATTTTCTCTTTGGCTCTCTTCAAAAGGTTTTAAAACTTGGCCAAGCATTCGTCTCACTACTAATAAGTCGCCTTCAAGTGGACTTTCACTCTCATGCTCACTTGGGGACCTAGGAGGTGTGGAAGGTCTAGAGGAATCCGAACTATGCTCACTCACAACCACCCCATCACGCATCATCATAGTCCTTTTGGAAGGACAATTAGCCGCTATATGACCATAGCCTAAACATTTGAAACACTTTTTACTTGAAGATTTAGTTGGTGATTTAGGAGTAGAAGTTGAAGGCTTAGAATCTCTAGGTTTGAAAGTAGAATCTTTTGAAGGAATTTTTGAAAAAGATTTTCCTTTGTTTTTCCAAGATGAATTGTAAATGTAAGGACCTGTAAAATTAAATTGGAATAAAAGAGATATATTTTAAATGAATTCTAAGTATGTCTTTATTTAAAATGAAAAGGAAGGGAAGTGTAGTTTGGAAGACTATGAGATCGCCTAGTAGTACATGATCGCCGGTCGCCTGCTACACATGGGCGCCAGGGCGCGAGGCATGCAGGCATCGCGCGGGCGCGAGGCATGTGGACGTCACCAGGGCGCGAGGCATGCAGGCATCGCGCGGGCGAGAGGCATGCGGGCATTGCCAGGGCGCGAGAGGCATGCGGGCATCGCCAGGGCGCGAGACATGCGGGCATTGCCAGGGCGCGAGAGGCATGCGGGCTTTGCCAGGGGGAGACATCGGTCGTTCGCCAGCGAGAGGTCATCGGTGGATTGTCTTCGCGCGAGAGGTCATCGGTGGATAGCCTTCGCGCGATAGGTCATCGGTGGATGGCCTTCGCACGAGAGGTCATCGGTGGATAGCCTTCGCGGGAGAGGTCATCGGTGGATAGACTTCGCGCCTGTGGTCATCGGTGAAAGGTCATCGCGCGACGTCGAGTTACACACAGAGAGGGTAGGACCCAGACTTCCAGCATGGAACGTCCTGCACGCGCGCCACGTAGACAAAAAAGGGTGGTTCAGAATAGTGACCTCAGAGTGTTAGCCTGCACAGAGGCACGCTCAGTAGTACTGTTCAGGGAGTGGTTGGCCTGCGCAAGAGACAACTGTAGTCGTACTGTTCAGGGAAAACGTACACTCAGACTTCTCTGCAGAGTGGGTGTGGCAGCTGCTTTTGGTGGATAAGTTGGTTTAAGATGCAGAGACCCACTGCTGAGAGAAAAAAAAAAGACGTTGCAGCATTCAAAGAGAGAAAGAGTGAGTTACCTCCCTTCTCCTCCAGATATCTCCTTCGCGCTGCGATTCTAGCACCTTCACACGAGAGTACGACGAGCGACAGCCACCATTAGAGCACCTGGGCAGTTCTCTGGAAGTCCTTCAACCAGACGCAAAAACAGAGCCAAGGCGTTCTTCAAGCTTTGTTGGGTTTCGGAACTCTAGGTGTTTGCGCAAGTCCAGGTAAGGGAAGCTAGACTTCATTTTCAATACAAGCCATAGTTTAGCTATTTCTGAAGTGAGGGCGACGTGGTCGCCGGTTTTCGTTTTCATCCTTGTAAAACGCTCTGTGCTATGTGTTTGGGCGACGTGGTCGCCGGTTTTATATACAGACTTCGAAATACCTTGTTTTTGAACCAGATCGCCGGTTTTGGCGTTATTTGCGAACTCCCTGTTTTTGATGTTGCTTTGAAACTGTTTGAGATTTAAATGAGATATTCGAAAATAAGAACCTTGGATTGAGTTTTGCTGTGATTGAAATCATTCCTTTAAGTGTTATGTGATGTGTTGAATGCTGTGAATGTGGGATCGAGGCATAGTATTTTCAGGAAAGGAAATACCGTGTAAGATCGTATGTAATGTGTATTGACCTGGGGCTTGTCTAGAAGGAGATATCCTGACTCTGCTGATATAATGGAATCACGTAGATGAAGTTATTCAGTTGTGGAGAGTCGAAGGAGGTTCATACGTATGGGTGAGTTGTTCAAAAGGGAACGAGCTCGGCCTGTTATATGAATTAACCTTGTCATACCGGGGGAGTTATTGACATTGAGACTATATGCGCATGGCTGTGTGGATTTCACAGCGACCCTGTGTGGATTTCACAGTGGTATGGTATGACAGGTGCAAATCTCTGGGCCTGAGTCAACGCACGAGTCAATCCGGAAGTAGTGTCAAGTGTCTTGTGTGCTGAGTCAGTGGTGGTCTGACATGTGAAATGAGGAACTTGAAATTGATAGACACTTGATATAGTTGTGAAATAGAATGACTCTGGAAAATATTGCGAAATGTGTGATTTCTGGGCGATGAGGTGAAGAGTATGAGAAACTTGATACTTTACGTGAATATCTTGAAATTGTTTACCTTGTTTTTATTTTAAGTATCCTTATTTAAACTCTCTTTAAAATATCTAGCTTACCCTGCGTGTTCTGCTCGTTGGCTGTTTTTCTCTTAAAACTGTGATGATCGTGTATAACTTACACGGGAGCAGATGATCTTCCAGGAAGTAGAGCTCCTTAGTGAGTGGTCGCCGAGGAAGAGATCGTCTGTTTATGGTGATCGCCGGTTTTCTATCTCTTGGTGGTGATCGCCGGATTTATGTCCTGCTGCAGATCGCCTGTTTTGGGCCTTCTGTTACCAGATCGCCGGTTCATGTATGGAGATCGCCGGTCTTGTTGTATTTGGTTGAATTTCGTTTTAAATTTTGAAAACATTTGACCTGGTTATGTATTTAACTCCCTAAGAGGAGCAACTTCATTTCTTATATATATAATATCATGTACTCTTCAATATTATTTGTTTACCTTTATTTTCATTATACATGTATGTATGGTTTTATTTTGCGGGATGTTACATTAATGGTATCAGAGCAGTTCGTCCTTAGGATGACCTGAGGGCTGGGGATCCATTGTGTTTCTTCTGCTCATAAAATCTATTTGAGTTTTAAATAACAACTATAGTGAAAGGTTTTCAAAAAACGTTTTTAGTATTGAGATTTTGTGTGTGCCTTAGTGAATGTATGCTCTAATTGAAAATCTTGGTATTAAGAATGAGAAGATCCTGATAAAGTAATGAGGGTGCACACTCATAACTGGATCGAGATGATTCTTAATCTTAATTCCAAAGGTTTGATGTTTAGCCTACATTGAATTCTGGGTGATTTATTTTGGTGTTCTTGTAATTGACTGAGGGTGGTCGTTTGGATTGATGTCTGCACACCAGTAATTGTTCTGGTGTTTTGTTTGAAGTTATAAGTGTTATAATCCTGTTGATGAACTCAAATTCTTAATGACTTTGAGATGCTGACCTCTGTAAGGTCTAGATGGTACATCCTGAATGAATTGATTTCTGATCGATCTCATTCTTGTAGTTGTAGGGAATATAGAAACCAATAGATTCAGAATCCAAAACGAAGAAGATGGCACGTAGACCTTCTACCCCACCCCAACCTTCCTCAGAGATGAGCTAGATTGCCAAGGCCATCGAGATGATGGCAACTGCCATTCAGCAGCAGAATGCAGCGATGGCTCAGAACCATCAAGCTACAATGCAACACTGGGAAACTGCTCGATCTGCGGAGACAAACTCTCACGTCGGTCAGCCTCAAGAACAGATGGGACTGACCGAGTTCATGCGGCACAACCCACCCAAGTTCAGTGGGAATGCTACCCCTGACCAGGCAGATCAGTGGGTCAGAGAGTTGGAGAAAATCTTTAGGGCGACCTCCTGCCCTGAAGAGAAGAAATTGCTGTTCGCCACTTATCTGCTATCAGGAGAAGCTGAGTTCTGGTGGATGGGAGCTCAGCAGATGATGGAGGCCCGAGGGGATGTATTGGATTGGGAGAGCTTCAGGGTCAAGTTCTTGGAGAAATACTTCCCTGACAGCGCCAAGTTTGTGAGGGAAGCTGAGTTCCTGAAGTTGGAGCAGGGGGATATGTTAGTGAACGCCTATGCTGCTCGTTTTGAGTACCTCGCCCGGTTCTATACCCAGGCGACCTCCGAGGCCTGGAGGTGTAGGAAATTCGAAGAGGGGCTGAAGCATGGACTGAAGAGGACCATAGCCCCGATGTGCATCAGGGAATTTCACGCCTTAGTGGAGAAGGCGAAGATGGTGGAGACCCTGGAAAAGGGTGATTCTCGGGTAATCAGGTCACACCAAGGAGGTTCTTCCAGTGGGAAGGCGAAGGTGCAACACCCACGCAGCAAGCCATATGCGAGACCTCCACCACATCGGGTGGGAACAGCTTCATCCCAGTTTCAGCAGCAACAACCTGGGAAACTTAAATGTTTCCATTGCGGTGGACCCCATACAGCCAACGTGTGCCCCAAGAGAGATTCAGAGAGAAGGTGTTTTTCCTGCCAAAAGCCAGGGCACGTTGCTAGAGAGTGCCCTAGCAGGAATGGGGCGACTCAACCCAGTGGCTCACGGCAATGGAGGAATGAGGGCAACAGACCTCAGGCGACAGGGAGAGTGTTCGCCATGTCTGGAGCAGAGGCCTCTCAGTCAGGTAACCTCATACAAGGTGTATGTTTTATTGCTGGTAGAGGTGTAAAAGCTTTGTTTGATTCTGGAGCGACACACTCCTTTGTGTCAAGCCTGTGTGTAGCCGAGTTGGGCCTCCTGGTGAAGGAGTTACCTTTCGAACTGTTGGTCTCTACACCTGCGTCAGGACAGGTGTCGACCTCTACAGTATGCCCCGAATGTCCAGTGATTGTAGAAGGACGCAGATTCAAGGTGAACTTGATCTGCCTACCTCTTCAGGACTTAGATGTTATCCTGGGAATGGATTGGTTAGCTGCCAATCACGTTCTCATTGACTGTGGTAGTCAGAGGATTGCGTTTCCAGACCTCCAAGGATCAGAGGTGATATCTGCTCAGCAAGGGCAGACGGAATTGGAAGAAGGGGCGAGGTGCTTCGTGATGCTAGCCCGGTTGGAAGTGGAGAATGAAGGGGACGTAAGCAGAATACCCGTGGTGAAAGATTTCACGGATGTATTCCCAGAAGAAGTACCTGGGTTACCCCCTAAGAGAGAAGTGGAATTCTCTATTGACTTGGTACCTGGAGCTGGACCAGTGTCAATGGCACCTTACAGGATGGCACCAGCCGAGTTAGTGGAGTTAAAGAAGCAAGTGGAAGAGTTGCTGGAGAAGCAATTCATCAGACCCAGTGTATCTCCATGGGGAGCTCCAGTGCTCCTAGTCAAGAAGAAGGATGGAGGGTCTCGGCTGTGTATAGATTACAGGCAGTTGAACAAGTTGACCATCAAGAACAAGTACCCCCTACCTAGGATTGATGATTTGATGGACCAAATTCATGGGGCCTCGGTGTTCTCCAAGATTGATCTGAGATCGGGGTACCACCAAATTTTGGTAAAAGCTGAGGATATTCAAAAGACAGCTTTTAGGTCTCGGTATGGGCACTATGAGTATGTAGTGATGCCGTTTGGAGTCACCAATGCCCCAGCCCTGTTCATGGACTACATGAATAGGATTTTTCGCCCTTTCTTGGATAAGTTTGTGGTGGTCTTCATAGACGACATCCTCATTTATTCAAGGACCGAGGAAGAGCATGAGGAACACCTGAGGACAGTATTGGAGATCCTAAGGGAGAAGCAACTCTATGCCAAGTTCTCTAAGTGTGAGTTCTGGCTGAGGGAAGTCAACTTCTTAGGACACGTGATATCTGCCCAGGGGATCTCGGTGGATCCAGCCAAGGTAGAGGCAGTGCTGCAGTGGGAACGTCCTAAGACAGTCACCGAGATAAGGAGCTTTGTGGGGTTGGCGGGCTACTATCGGAGGTTTATTGAGGATTTTTCCAAGGTAGTGGCTCCTTTAACACAACTGACCCGCAAGGATCAACCTTTTGCTTGGACCGACCAATGTGAGCAGAGCTTCATGGAACTAAAGGAGAGGTTGACCAGTGCTCCAGTGCTGGTGATCCCCGAGGTAGGAAGACCTTTTGATGTCTTCTGTGACGCTTCAAATCAAGGCTTGGGATTGTTTTAATGCAAGAGAAGAGAGTGGTTGCATATGCTTCAAGGCAACTCAAGGTTCATGAGAGAAACTACCCTACGCATGACTTAGAGTTGGCGGCTGTGGTATTTGCCTTGAAAATCTGGAGGCACTATTTATATGGAGCTCGGTTCCAAGTGTTCAGTGACCATAAGAGCCTGAAATACCTGTTCGATCAGAAGGAACTAAACATGAGACAAAGAAGGTGGATGGAGTTCCTAAAGGACTACGATTTTCAACTCAGGTATCACCCAGGGAAGGCCAATGTAGTGGCAGATGCCTTGAGTAGGAAGTCTATACAAGTCGCCACCATGATGATGGAAGAGCAGAAACTGATCGAGCAGTTCAGAGACTTAAACCTTGGAGTAGAATTTCACGTGAATCACATTAGTTATAGTAAGCTGACTATAACTAATGACTTCCTTGGGATGTTAAGGGATAAGCAGTTAGAGGACCCTAGCCTGGAGCGTACTGTGGAGTCACTAGGGACAGATCAGGCGAGAGACTTTGAGATGGGCGATGATGGGATCTTGAGATTTAAAGGCAGAATTTGCATACCTGCAAAAGAAGAGTTGAAGAAAATGATCCTAGAGGAAGGTCATAAGAGTCGCCTTAATCTTCACCCAGGCATGAACAAGATGTACCATGACTTGAAGGAGTCATTTTGGTGGTCGGGCATGAAGAGAGACATCGCCCAGTATGTTGCAACCTGCTTAACGTGTCAGAAGGCAAAGGTAGAACACCAAAGACCTGGCGGGTTGTTGCAGCAACTGGATATCCCTGAATGGAAATGGGACAGCATCGCCATGGATTTTGTCACCCATTTACCCAGATCGGTAAAGGGTCATGATGCAATCTGGGTTATCATTGACAGGCTGACGAAGAGTGCCCACTTCCTTCCAGTGAATATGAAGATGCCTATGGCCAAGCTGGCACAGTTATACATCCAAGGAATAGTGAGGTTGCATGGAGTGCCTTCCAGCATCGTTTCAGATAGAGATCCCAGGTTCACTTCACGGTTTTGGCAGACCTTACAAGAGTGCTTGGGAACTAAGTTGAGGATGAGCTCTGCATACCATCCCCAAACAGATGGTCAGTCAGAGAGAACGATACAATCCTTGGAAGATCTGCTGAGGGCGTGCGTCTTGG
Source organism: Phaseolus lunatus (assembly GCA_013389735.1). Classification (NCBI taxonomy): domain Eukaryota; kingdom Viridiplantae; phylum Streptophyta; class Magnoliopsida; order Fabales; family Fabaceae; genus Phaseolus; species Phaseolus lunatus. The sequence goes on from CM023867.1 coordinate 25,856,356, forward strand.
ATCAATTGGGAAGTTGGGACGAGGTGTTGCCACTAGTGGAGTTTACCTATAATAATAGCTACCACGCCAGTATTGGGATGGCACCTTATGAAGCCCTTTATGGGAGGAAATGCATAACCCCCTTATGTTGGTACCAGGAGGGCGAGGCAGTCTTGGTTGGGCCAGAGTTGATTCAGCAGACGACCGAGAAAGTGCAACAGATACAAAGCAGGATGAAAGCTTCTCAAAGTAGGCAGAAGTCCTATGCAGATCAGAGGAGAAAGCCTTTGGAGTTTGCTGCTGGAGACCACGTGTTCATGAAAGTTACACCAACCAAGGGTGTGGGACGGGTGATCAGGTCAAAGAAGTTGTCTCCTAAATTCGTGGGACCATATCAGATCTTAAGAAGGATTGGTCCAGTGGCTTATGAGATCGCCCTACCTCCCCATCTGGCGAATCTGCACAATGTCTTTCACGTGTCACAGCTGAGGAAGTACATGGCAGACCCTAGTCATGTGCTGGATGTAGACGATGTGCAGATCAGGGATGACTTGTCCTTTGAAGCAAAACCAGTCAGGATTGACGATCGGCAAAGTAAACAGCTCAGAGGCAAGACCATCGACATGGTGAAAGTGGTGTGGGATGAGAGATCGGGGGATTCAACTTGGGAGTTAAAAGAACCCATGAGGGAGGCTTATCCATACCTCTTTTCCTTGTAATTCAATTTTCGAGGACGAAAATTTTTCTTGATGGGGAGAATGTAAGGACCTTGAAAAAAATTAAGTTGGAATAAAAAGGATTATTTTAAATAAATTCTAAGTATGTTTTTATTTAAGTTAAAAAGGAAGGAGAGTGTAGTCTAGAAAACTATAAGAATTCTTTGTTAATACATGATCGCCGGTCGCCTAGACTACACGTCGTCGCCAGGGCGCGAGGCATGCAGGCGTCGCCAGGGCACGATGCATGCGGGCATCATCATGGGGAGACATCGGTCGTTCGCAGGGAGAGGTCATCGGTGGATGGACTTCGCGCGAGAGGTCATCGGTGGATTGTCTTCGCGCGAGAGGTCATCGGTGGATGGACTTCGCGCGAGAGGTCATCGGTGGATTGTCTTCGCGTGAGAGGTCATCGGTGGATAGACTTCGCGCAAGTGGTCATCGGTGAAAGGTCATCGCGCGACGTTGAGTTACACACAGAGAAGGTAGGACCCAGACTTCCAGCATGGAACGTCCTGCACGCGCGCCACGTAGACAAAAAGGGTGGTTCAGAATAGTGACCTCAGAGTGTTAGCCTGCACAGAGGCACGCTCAGTAGTACTGTTCAGGGAGTGGTTGGCCTGCGCAAGAGACAACTGTAGTCGTACTGTTCAGGGAAACGTACACTCAGACTTCTCTGCAGAGTGGGTGTGGCAGCTGCTTTTGGTGGATAAGTTGGTTTAAGATGCAGAGACCCACTGCTGAGAGCAAAAAGACGTTGCAGCATTCAAAGAGAGAAAGAGTGAGTTACCTCCCTTCTCCTCCAGATATCTCCTTCGCGCTGCGATTCTAGCACCTTCACACGAGAGTACGACGAGCGACAGTCACCATTAGAGCACCTGGGCAGTTCTCTGCAAGTTCTTCAACCAGACGCAAAAACAGAGCCAAGGCGTTCTTCAAGCTTCGTTGGGTTTCGGAACTCTAGGTGTTTGCGCAAGTCTAGGTAAGGGAAGCTAGACTTCATTTTCAATACAAGCCATTGTTTAGCTATTTCTGAAGTGAGGGCGACGTGGTCGCCGGTTTTCATTTTCATCTTTGTAAAATGCTCTGTGCTATGTGTTTGGGCGACGTGGTTGCCGGTTTTAAATGCAGACTCGAAATACCCTGTTTTTGAACTAGATCGCCGGTTTTGGCGTTGTTTGCGAACTCTCTGTTTTTGGTGTTGCTTTGAAAACTGTTAGAGATTCTAATGACATATTCGAAAACATGAACCTTTGAAATGACTATTGCGGTGATTGAATCATCTAGTTGAGAGTGGTATGATGTGTTGAATGTTGTGAATGTGGGATCGAGGCATAGTATTTTCAGGAAAGAAAATACCGTGTAAGATCGTGTAGGATGTGCATTGACCGGTGATTCGTCATGATATCCTGACTCTCCTGAGATAATGAATTCATATAGATGAAGTTATTCAGGCGTTGAGAGTCGAAGGAGGTTCATACGTATGGGTGAGTTGTTTGAAAGAGAACGAGCTCGACCTGTGGTGTGGATTAACCCTGTCATGCTTGGATGGTGATGATATTGAGATTCATTATACGCTTGTGAATGTGTGTGATTTCACGGCGACCCTGTGAATGTGTGTGATTTCACAGTGGGCAGTATGACAGGTGCAGATCTATGAGTCTAGTCAATGCACGAGTCTTCCAGAAGTAGTGTCAAGTGTCTTGTGTGCTGAGTCAGTGGTGGTCTGACATGTGAAATGAGGAACTTGAAATTGATAGACACTTGATACAGTTGTGAAATAGAATGACTCTGGAAAATATTGCGAAATGTGTGATTTCTGGGCGATCAGGTGAAGAGTATGAGAAACTTGATAACTTTACGTGAATATCTTGAAATTGTTTACCTTGATTTTATTTTAAGTATCCTTATTTAAACTCTCTTTAAAATATCTAGCTTACCCTGCGTGTTCTGCTCGTTGGCTGTTTTTCTCTTAAAACTGTGATGATCGTGTATAACTTACACGGGAGCAGATGATCTTCCAGGAAGTAGAGCTCCTTAGTGAGTGGTCGCCGAGGAAGAGATCGCCTGTTTGTGGTGATCGCCGGTTTTCTATCTCTTGGTGGTGATCGCCGGATTTATGTCCTGCTGCAGATCGCCTGTTTTGGGCCTTCTGTTACCAGATCGTCGGTTCATGTATGGAGATCGCCGGTCTTGTTGTATTTGGTTGAATTTCGTTTTAAATTTTGAAAACATTTGACCTGGTTATGTATTTAACTCCCTAAGAGGAGCAACTTCATTTCTTATATATATAATATCATGTACTCTTCAATATTATTTGTTTACCTTTATTTTCATTATACATGTATGTATGGTTTTATTTTGCGGGATGTTACACCAACTCCAATCTTTGGAGCCTTGCCTCCATTTGTCTTAATGCCTCATCTTTTTGTGCAATTGTTAGTTTAGCATCCTTTAATTCACCAATTAGGTATGCTTTTTGAGGTGAGTGAGGCTTAGATGATTCTCCACTAGAAAGATTAGCCATGATAAAATGAAACACAAAAACACAAAGAAGAAACTATTATAGAAAACAAAGTTAGAAAAACAAGGTGAAAAACAAATATAGCTTGCGGCAATGATGTAAAATCTCTCAAACCACTCCAAGAAAATATATCCTTCCTTTACCAAGCCTCTCTTGTGGATTGGATGAGCCTCAAGTGAAAGATGCCAAAGCAAACCACACTTAGTCAAAGAACAATTCACCAAAAAACTAGAGGAAACAAGAAAGACAAGCAAGAAAAGGTATAAGCAAGAAAAGCTAAACCAAAGTGGAAGTAAAGATATGACAAAACTTTGGAAAAGAATATTGAATAAAAATGACAAGCAAAGAAAATAAGGCACTCAATAAAAGGTAGTACACAAATAGAACCTAGAGAATGGTACTAGAATTGGATTAACAAAACCAAAACAGTACTACAGAATATTAAGGTGTCAAAAATGCGTGACTTAAACAAATTATGCTGAGCTGGATAATTCAAATTTGAATTTGAAATTTAAACCACAGAAATTTCAAGATCTTAGCTCAAATTTGGCGCTGGAATCACACCAAAATGATGCACCAATAAATTGTGATAATTTTTTCAAATCTGATGCCACTTCACCGTTTTTTTTTGGCGCCAGAATTGCACACTGATTGTATTTGATTTATCATTTTTTTTCTATTTTGAATTTTTCCTCACTTTTTTTTTTCACTTTTTTCTAACACATCAATCTGTTCAGATCCAGAAGTTTAGAATTTTTCATAAACGGAATTAAATTCTGTAAACAAAAACAGCCAGCACAGTTTCAACAAAAACAGAGGAAGCCTAATTTGGAATTAAAACAATATTAAGAAACTTCAAAGACACAATAGAATTGATGTATGTGAACTTGTATGGATCTATCACACAAGCATGAACTCAAATCTAAAATTAAAAATGCACCAAAGGCTCAACAAAACAGATTAGAAACTGCACTCAAAATTAAAAGCAATCAACCAAAAATTATCAAGAAAAGTACTACATAGAAGTGATGACAATTTAGGAGAAACATGACTTGACAAAACTTGTATGGATTCAAAAAGCAAAAATGACTCAAACACAATTAATTTTGCACCAATTAAAACAGCAAGGAAAGACTCAAATTAAAGCAAAAACAGAATAACTAACACAACAAGGAACCTAAAAAAAAATTCTGCACAAAAATAAAGTGCTGGAAAATGGAAATTGCTTGAATAGAAAGTGTCAATTCAACTCAACAAGAACAAAACATCACCATAGCTCATGATACCACATGATGTGAGTTGATTTTAGGTTCATTATATTTGTGACACTTTCTTAGAATTAGGATCAAGATTCTTAGCAATTTAGAGTGAGTCACCTAAGGAAAATCCCCACTGGACATTAACTTAACAAGTGTTAAGTAGATGTGAAGGTTCATTTCCAAAGGTCCAAGGTTAAAACACAAATAGAGATATGAATGGATGACAATTAAGGTGCAGAATCCAGATTTGAATGGTGCAAAACAAAGCTGGAAACAGAATTGAAATTAAGCACAAAAACAGAATTGAAACAACACACAAATTCAAGGAAGCTTAAGGAATCATCAATGGAGACAATGCCTTCCAAAATGATGAACCAAACTCAACTATGAGTGCTATATCCTTGTACACAACAATTGATATAGGAAGAACACAAAAACAGAACAGAATTGGAAAGGAAAACAAAATTACTGAATAGAAACACAAATTGAAAAAAAAGAACCGATTGAAATTCAAGAACAAGACATAGAATCAAAACTACCGATTGAAATGACAATGGAAGATGAAAGAAGATGAAACTTATGTGGTTGTAGCCATGGATTGGGAATGGACACGCCACTTGGAGGTGATGATCCAAGATAAGTGCAGATTTGCCGCCACTTGAGTGCTCCCAAAGCTTCACAAGATGAGACAAGGAAGAGGAGAACAAGTCTCACAAAATTCACTCACAATTTGAGTATAGTAACTTTTCTTCTAATTTCAATATTCTTTTACATGAGCATAGCACCTCTATTTATAGTGTGAGAGGGCTGAAATTAAAGTGGGAAAATTCAAATGAGAAGCATTTGAATTTGGAGCCAAAACACATGTCACAAGGGAGGTGTGACTTGATTTCTACTTTGGCACCTCCTAAAACTACACCTACACCTACTCTTTATGTCACATGGAAGGTGTGACTTGTTTTTGTACATTAACACCCCTTATTTTAATTCCTACACCTTCCTTTAAAGTTCTACTAAAAACTATACACAAGTAATTACAAAAAGAGACATCCATTGATGCTCTTCTCCCAAAGCTTTAGCCTTGCTCCTAGTCATCCTTTGAGGCATGAAGGATGTTGAGCTAATTGGTTGGGCTTGGGCCCCAACTTGGGCTTGGGCTTCATGGGCTTGGGCCTCAGGCGCCTCCTCTACTTGGTCTTCATCAACTTGACATATCGTGGAGTACTTTTATACTTGGGCTATGCCTCTCTCTCAGATGGTGACAAGTTGAGGCATGCAACTGGCATCTAACCGTACACGTGTCACACCTGGAGGGCTTCTGCGCTTTCCTCTGTGCGGCTAAGTTATCCTCTTGCGGAGTAACTTAGCGCGTTTCTTCTCTCTGAGTGAGTCGCATGCTCCCAGGAGAGCACCAGGTGTGGCTGGTATAAGCACACTCACCAGGCGCATCCTGCCTGCATGGCCTCATCGCACGGTGCTATGCACGTAATGGGTTAAGAGAGTCACTGATCACTGACCAGTTTGCTAGCTCCCTTATGCCATCCTCATGCACGACCCTACCGGCGAGCAGCTCTTCTTCTTCTGGTTTGACATCATGCGAGGTGCATGCGTAACGCTCTCGCTGGGAGCCTGGGTCCCAATTTAACACGTGTAGCAAGAAACCTTGATGATCATGCCCCGATGACCGATCGGTGCCTCATTACTTTCCCCCGATGACCGTGCGGTGCCTCATTACTTTCCCCCAATGACCATGCGGTGCCTCATTACTTCCCCCCGATGACCGTGCGGTGCCTCATTACTTTCCCCCAATGATCGTGCGGTGCCTCATTACTTCCCCCCGATGACCATGCGGTGCCTCATTACTTCCCCCCGATGACTGTGCGGTGCCTCATTACTTTTCGCGCTCTGCTTCCAGGCGCTTATCTAGGCACTGATCTGGGGGTGGTGGCCACTTAGTAACTGACCACCGATCACCGTTCTAAGTGATCTCCTCCCTAATTCACCTGCTATTTCATTCCACGTGTCACCCTGTGACTGGTCCACGTGGTCACTTGCTGCTGACGTCATTGACTATCGTTGACCTACCGGATCACAAGCCCCCCAGTTTTGAGCTGTGAACTTGTTCTCAGCGAAGAGACTAAGTGGTCGCACCCTCGGTCCACGTGGCAGGTGGGGCCACGTCACGTGCTGCTCACGTGTCTGCTCTTTAACGTTATGACAAAGAGGTGCACGCATTCGCACTACTCCATCACCTTCTTTAGCATACTCAGTCTCTGTTTTCTTCCTCTCAACCTGTGCTAGGGTTCATTGTACTTCTTTCTCACTTTCTGCTTCTCCTTCTTCCTCCTCTTCTTCACCTGAACCTTCCTTCTCGCTTCATTCATCTGATCTTGCTCCTTCCTTTCCTCCATTGCAGCTTCTCCCTTTGCAACTTCTCTTCTTGTGTAATTTCTTTTTCTGCTACATAACTTGTGTATAAACCTTTTAGTTGTAAAGGTTCTCTGTATTGACTTCAATGTGAATGAAATCTATTTGCTTCAGCTGCTTGTCTCTCTCCATCTTTAACTCTCTGCATGTGACTAATTGTTAACTAGCTTAGGCTTTAGCGTGATCTCACTATAACCCTTCAAACTTGGTTTCTGACTTGATCGCGACTAACTGCTACCTTAGCATTCTCTTTAACAATTTTTATGCATAACTTCATGCTGGATGACTGACTTAATGAGGCCTAAATGCTTCGGCTTATCGCTTGCTTGGGAAGGCTTTCTTACTCAAAGCTTTTACCCTCGACCACCAACTAGCATGTTAGTTCACCAATATTCAGTCATCGCGCTTCCGGCTTTGCTTCACTTCTCTGCCACTCCAGCGCTAACTGCATAGAGGGCCTGAACGCTAAAGATGATGCCTATGTTTTGGGGAAGAAGAGTGTTTCTCGTTGGCCCCTCTTGCTTACCCCAAGGCCATCGACCTTTAGGTCTGAACACCGATCACCGACGATGACACCTTGTTCTGAGGAGGAAAAGCGTTTCTCAATGACCCCTCTTGCCTCAGCCTCGCTGTAAGAAGTCGAGGGTGAGGTCTTGCTTCTCTCGCCTCAGCCTCGCTGTAAGAAGTTGAGGGTGAGGTCTTTTTCTCTCGCCTCAGCCTCGCTGTACAAAGTCGAGGTAGAGGACTTTTTTCTCTCGCCTCAGCCTCGCTGTAAGAAGCCGAGGGTGAGGTCTTTTTCTCTCGCCTCAGCCTCACTGTACAAAGTCGAGGTAGAGGACTTTTTCTCTGAGTGGGTGCATGCTCCCAGGAGAGCACCAGGTGGGGCTGGTCTGAGCACATTCACCAGGCGCATCCTGCCTGCATGGTCTCACCGCACATCCTCTGAGTGAGTGCATGCTCCCAGGAGAGCACCAGGTGGGGCTGGTCTAAGCACACTCAGCAGGCGCATCCTGCCTGCATGGTCTTTTTCTCTCGCCTCAGCCTCGCTGTAAGAAGTCAAGGGTGAGGTCTTTTTCTCTCGCCTCAGCCTCACTGTACAAAGTCGAGGTCGAGGACTTTTTCTCTGAGTGGGTACATGCTCCCAGGAGAGCACCAGGTGGGGCTGGTCTGAGCACATTTACCAGGCGCATCCTGCCTGCATGGTCTCACCGCACATCCTCTGAGTGAGTGCATGCTCCCAGGAGAGCACCAGGTGGGGCTGGTCTAAGCACACTCACCAGGCGCATCCTGCCTGCATGGTCTTTTTCTCTCGCCTCAGCCTCGCTGTACAAAGTCGAGGGTGAGGTCTTTTTCTCTCGCCTCATCCTCGCTGTACAAAGTCGAGGTAGAGGTCTTTTTCTCTTGCCTCAGCCTCGTTGTACAAAGTCGAGGTAGAGGACTTTTTCTCTCGCCTCAGCCTCGGTGTAAGAAGTCGAGGGTGAGGTCTTTTTCTCTCGCCTCAGCCTCGCTGTACAAAGTCGAGGTAGAGGACTTTTTCTCTGAGTGGGTGCATGCTCCCAGGAGAGCACCTGGTGGGGATGGTCTAAGCACACTCACCAGGCGCATCCTGCCTGCATGGTCTCACCGCACATCCTCTGAGTGAGTGCATGCTCCCAGGAGAGCACCAGGTAGGGCTGGTCTAAGCACACTCACCAGGCGCATCCTGCCTGCATGGTCTCACCGCACATCCTCTGGCAAGGAGCTCTTCTTCTCCTGGTCTGGAATCATGCGAGGTGCATGCGTAACGCTCTCGCTGGGAACCTGGGTCCCAGCTTAACACGTGTTAGCAAGAAACCCCGATGACCATGCACTGAGGAGTGCTCTGCTTCTGGAATCATGCGAGGTGCATGCGTAACGCTCTCACTGGGAACCTAGGTCCCAGCTTAACACGTGTTAGTAAGAAACCCCGATGACCATGCACCGATGAGTGCTCTGCTTCTGGAATCATGCATAACGCTCTCGCTGGGAACCTGGGTCCCAGCTTAACACGTGATAGCAAGAAACCCCGATGACCATGCATGCTCGGTCATCGACCTTTAGGTCTGAACGCCGATCACCGTCGTTGACACCTGGTACTGAGGAGGAAGAGTGTTTCTCGATGACCCCTCTTGCCTGCTCCAATGTCATCGACCTCACGCGAATTGGGTTATTCTGTCCCTTTCCTACTCCTGGGGTGAGAAGAGCCTTAACTAAGGGCTTTACTAAGCCAATATTGGTATACGCCAAGTGGGTAAGGACGTTTCTCGAAATCCTCCATTTCCCTCTTTTGGTCTTACTAGTACCCCTGACTTTTCAAACCTTAGCTGCCTGTACTCACGCCTAGGGTGGGGAGAACTTTAAACTGGGAAACACTTGCACACTTGATATACTGAAATCTTTTTTATTGGGTGGCCTCGTTAAAAACCCTCCTTGGAGAAAAGAGTGCCCCCTGATCTGCTCAACTGTTTACAGTATATATACTAAGTGTGTGTACAGCGCAAGAACGCGTCTACTTTACAACTTAACTGAAGTAGAAATTCAAGTGTGTAGTGTAACGCCCCTCAAAATATTGGTCATTTTTATATGATAAAATAAAGGTGAAACAATAATATCAAAATTTAACATAGATATATATACGTAATATAATTCATCCATTAATACAAATGTGCCTCAAAATAATATCCCTTCTCGAGGAAGTTTTAATACATCTCCATACAGGAGTTTTCAAAATAAAACAAAACAACAGCATTCAAAAACCGGCGATCTCCTCCTCCAGAAATGCTCACTGAGGAGCTCTACTACCTGCAACCTCATCTGCTCCCGTGCAAATATACACAATCATCACAGATTTAAGAAAAACAACCACAATACAAAACAAAAGGGTAAGCTAGATATTTTTAAAATGTTAAATATGAAACTTTAAAATCAACATAATCAGCTTTTAAACACCCACATAAATCCACCACTTTCTCATTCATATCACACAACCATCAAGTGTCTATCACATTTTCAATATTCATCTTTCTCACGTCAGACTTCCACTGACTCATCACACATAGACACTTGACACTACTTCCGGAAGACTCGTGCATTGACTAGACTCAGAGATCTGCACCTGTCGTACTACATTGCTGTAAAGTTCCCACAGCTATGCGCATAAACATAATCTCAATCTCAATCTCATCACTCTCTTAGTATGACAGGGTTAATCCATACAACAGGTCAAGTAGTTATCTTTCAAACAACTTACCCATACGTATGAACCTCCATCGACTCTCAACGCCTGAATAACTTCATCTATATGATTTATATCAGGAGAGTCAGGATATCTCATTATAGAAATCACCGATCAATGCACATCCTACACGATCTTACACGGTATTTTCTTTCCTGAAAATACTATGCCTTGATCCCACATTCACAACATTCAACACATCATATAACACTTAAATGAACGATTCCAATCACAGCAACAATCATTCCAAGGTTCAGATTTTCGAATATCACATGCATTTCACATTTCAATCTCAAACAGTTTCAAACGACACTAAAACAGGGGAGTTCAAAATCAACATTAAAACCGGCGATCACGTCACCCCACACATAAAAACAGAGCATCATGAAAAGAGATATGAAAACCGGCGACCACGTCGCCCTCACTTCAGAACCTACTCGCCTAACATTTTTATAAACGAAAATGCTAGCTTCCCTTACCTGGACTAGCGTAAACTTCTCTAAGAGCTCCAACCCAACGAGATTCAAGGATGCCTTAACCTGCACCATGGAGCCTTAGTCACAAAACTAGCTATACCACTCATTTCTACGTTAACAGAGACGATTCCTGAAGCCAAGAGGGCTGCATGCAACGCCTACGCAGAGGTAACCCTCTCAAGTGCAGGATCGACTCGAAGAACAGAGCGAAACGACTTACTCTGTTTTAGCGTCCGGTTTGGAGAACTTGCAGAGAACCTCCCAGGTGCTCTATGGTAGTCGCCGATAGCCAACTGGTGCGCTAGGATGTCTGAACGTATGGAGAAGGAGAGGGAAGAAACAGGGAACCAAAGTTAACTCACTCAATCACTCTCGAACCACACCAACGTTTACTGCCTCTCAGGAGTGAGTTTTGAATCTAAGCCAACTTGCCCAGAAATGCCGCTGCCACCACCCACTCTGCAGGAAAGCTTGCGTGCACACTTCCTTGAACAGTATGACCACGTGGGTCTCTGCGCATACCAACGCTCTGATGCTACTATTCTGAAACACTCCTAATGTCTACGTGTCGCGCATGCAGAACGTTCATGCTGGGAGCCTGGGTCCCACCTTATCTATGTGAAATACGACATCGCGCGATAACCATCCACCGATGACTGCTCGTGCGATGACCGTGCCTCTCATACCGGCGATGACCGATGCCTCTCATACTGGCGATGACTGATTCCTCACTCTGGCAGACAACCGATGTCTCACCTTGGAGGACCACCGATGTCCCACCCTGGCAGACAACCGATGTCTCACCCCTGGCAGACAACCGATGTCTCACCCTGGCAGACCACCGATGTCTCACCCTGGCAGACCACCGATGTCTCACCCTGGCAGACCACCGATGTTCTACCCTGGCAGACAACCGATGTCTCACCCTGGCAGACCACCGATGTCTCACCCTGGCAGATAACCGATGTCTCACCCTGGCAGACCACCGATGTCTCACCCTGGCAGACCATCGATGTGTCTCCCATCCTGGTTGATGACCGATGCTCCTCTCATCCTGTTGGCGATCTCTTATCGCCCTTGTGTGTGACGAGAACACATCGCCTTACTCTGGTCACCGATGTCACATCGTCACACCTTGCTGAAGGTTCATCCTCCCATTATGTTACCTCCAAGGTATCACCTCCACATGGCTTGGTGACGTCGGTAGCTTCACATTTCCAAGAATAGATCAGCACTACTCCTCGTGTGCCCATGCATGCAACACTAAGGACGATTTCTTATGCTCAAGCATAGAGCTTCGCATGCCCAGCGTATCTAAGGCTTAACCCACACCTTGATACGCGTGGTTTTTGGAACCCACTATGGTTAATCCAGCATCTTGACCACATACTAAGTGCACTCCCGTCGATCACGTACACCATAGGCGATTGGCGTTCATGTATAGTCTAGGCAACAGGCGATTATGTACTAACCAGGCGATCTCATAGTCTTCTAAGCTACAATTTCCTTCCTTTTTATTTTAAATAAAAACATACTTAGAATTCATTTAAAATATATTCCTTTTATTCCAATTTAATTTTACAGGTCCTTACAACGCTCTCGCTGGGAGCCTGGGTCCCAGTTTAACACGTGTAGCAAGAAACCCTGATGATCATGCCCCGATGACCGATCGGTGCCTCATTACTTTCCCCCGATGACCGTGCGGTGCCTCATTACTTTCCCCCGATGACCGTGCGGTGCCTCATTACTTCCCCCCGATGACCGTGCGGTGCCTCATTACTTCCCCCCGATGACCGTGCAGTGCCTCATTACTTCCCCCCGATGACCGTGCGGTGCCTCATTACTTCCCCCCGATGACCGTGCGGTGCCTCATTACTTTTCGCGCTCTGCTTCCAGGCGCTTATCTAGGCACTGATCTGGGGGTGGTGACCACACTGGACACGAACTTAACCAAGTGGTTAAGTAAGTGTGAAGGTTCACTTGGTTCACTTCTAGAGGACAAAGGAAAAACACAAGTATATGGTGAATGATGATGAAGGGCAGAAATTAAATGACAATGGAAGCAAAAGATGAATGAAGATAACCAAAGCAAAAAGACATAATAAATAATATAAGATGGAGATGAAAAAAGGGGTGTGATGTAAGAATGGAAAAGAGTGAAGGAAAAGGAAGCTTATGGATGAATGGAAGAGTGTTGGACACGGCACTTGGAGTGTGGTTTCTCCAAGATGAGTGTAGAGGGTCGCCACTTGAGAGCTCTCAACTCACTCAAGATAAGGACCTAATGCTAAGAGGACATAAGCCTCATGCAAATTGTGCAGAGTTTCTTTACTATTCAAATTCAACATGCAAATACATGGAGTATGGAACCCTATTTATAGGAATGGGTGCCTTGGAAGACAAGAAGAGGGAGGGGCATACAAGTCATGGAGTGAGGGGCGGCCTAGGTCATTGACTAAGTCAATGTCGCCCCTTAGTCCTAACTTCTAGAAGCTAGGGCTACATTCTACCATATAGGGCCTAGGCACAACCTAAAATGATAAATACACCCTCATATTATGCTAAATGGACCCTACTCTATTGAAATTAAAAATAAAGAAACTAGTTTATGCTCAACTCCTATGGCTTGGGCTCTACTCCTTGTGATCCTCTGAGGAATCATGGGTTCTGAAGCATCGGCTAGTGGTGGGTCCTGACCTAGCCCTAAATCCTAGGTCATGCTCCTAGTCATCCTTCTAGAAAGCTGGGCTTCGTCTGTCCATTCGCTCTCTCTTAGGTCCTCATCACTAGTGTTGTTGTATAGGACTTTAAACATCAAGAGGGAGAAATTGCTTAATTATACCAAATAGTGATTGAAAATATTGGAATTAACAAGTCAATCACTCCTTTGCTTCCTCACTTATTGAAATTCATTTCCTAAGTTGGTAAATATCTTCAAAACTATAAGAGGAATTTGAAGGTTGCTGCTTCAAGCTATCATTTCCACCATTATAATTTCCAGAAAGTTATCCATCTCCATAATATCTTGATCCAACACTGAGTCCTAATAATCTTGTCCTACGTAGGATCAAGATAATTAACCTTTTCTGATTCATCAGCATAAAATCCAACCTCATATATAACCTATGAAAGTTTAGTCACAAAGTTTTCCTATTAATAATAAATTAAGAATTATTAAACAAATGTACAAATTTAAGGATAAAAATAATGTTAAAATACATAACAGGCTTACATGTGTCTTCCAAAATCTTTCATCGACAAACTTGCCAATATGCTTCCAAATGTGGACTTATCGATGGATTTGTCGAAATACTTCATTAACAAACATAGACCATCCAAGCTCTTGTGCCTGCAACACATGAATTATAAATGTCAAGAAATAAAACTTTTAAAACTTGTTTCTAAGGAATGATTAGAAGTGTGGCCACACAACAAACAGTTTGTTTTAGATAGATCGGTGTCTGACCACCGTGCCATTGTTCTAAAAGATATGTGTGTGGATTGGGGTCCGAAACCTTTAGGTGTTTGGACATCTGGCAAAGTGACAACAGATTCAAAGACTTTATCAAGTCTAAGTGGTTTAGTTACGAGGTGTTCGGAGGAGGATTGTTTGTGTTCAAAGAAAAATTGAAAAAACTAAAGGCAGACTTAAAAGTTTGGAACAAAGAAATGTTCGGGAATGTGAACAGTGTTGGAACAAATCTTCATAAGAGAATCAGTGTTTTAGATGCAAGAGACGACGAAGATGACTTAGATGAAGCTGGGAGGGAAGAAAGAAGACTCCTTTTGGCTTAGCAAAGCAAAAATTCTTTCAGACAAAAGGCGATCTTGCACCAGAAAGCTCGCCTAAAGTGGTTAAAACAGGGCGATCTCAATACAAAATTTTTTTATTCAATAGTAAAGTGGAGGATGGCAAGTGGTGTGTCGATAAGGATGTGGTTAAGGACAAGGCCCGAGAGTTTTTCAATTCTCGGTTTGTCAGGGATGATTCGTTTCAGATAAGGATGGATAATGTCAAGTTTAATGCCATTTCTGGAGAGGATAACGAGATGTTAGTTAGGGAGTTTTTCGAAGATGAAATTAAGGACACGGTCTGGAATTACGACAACTCGAAGAGTCCTGGACCAGATGACTTTAATTTTGGATTCCTAAAAATCAGTTGGGAATTCATTAAAAAGGATGTTATGTTGGAAATAAAAGATTTTGAGGCAAGGGGTAAATGGCTTAAGGGATCAAATGTGTCTTTCCTATGCTTGATTCCTAAAGTTGACAACCCTCAATAACTTAGTGAGTTTAGGCCTATCTCATTGGTTGGATGTTTATATAAAATTATTTCGAAAGCTTTGTCTTTTAGAATGAAGAAGGTGATGAATAAGATTATAGACGTCAAACAATCAACTTTTCTTGAAGGACGGGGCCTTCTATATGGAGTGTTAGTGGCTAACGAAGTCCTTGAAGAGCATAAGAGGAAGAAAAAAAGTTGTGTTTTCTTTAAGGTAGATTTCGAGAAAGCTTATGACTCTATAAGTTGGGAGTTCATTTATTATATGCTGGGAAGAGTTGGGTTCTGCAACAAATGGATTAGTTGGATCAAGTCATGTTTAGAGTCTTCCACGGTGTCAGTTCTTGTGAATGGAAGTCCCTCCAAGGAGTTTATTCCATCAAAAGGGCTGCGGCAAGGGGACCCATTAGCGCCTTTTCTTTTTCTTATTGCGGCTGAAGGTTTGGCAGGAGTATCAAGGATGGTAGATGAGAAGGGTTTGATTGATAGTTTGGAAATTGGAGATAGGAAAGTGAAGGTTAATATGTTACAGTACGCAGACGACGCTCTTTTCTTTTGTGAAGCTAATTTTAAGAGTGTGTTTAACATTAAGGTGACGTTAAACTATTTTGAATTGTGCCTCTGGTCTTAAGGTGAACTTCTTGAAGAGTAGGATTGGCGGGTTGGGGATCAAGCAGATTACGTTGCAGCGGTTTGCGACTGTTCTTAATTGTGAGGTGATGAAAACTCCTTTTAAATACTTGGGTTTGTTCGTTTGGGGTATCACAAGAAAGGTGCTTTTTGGGGAGGTGTGATCGAAAAATTGAAGTCAAAGCTATGTAGATGGAAAGGTAGGCTTCTCTCCTTGGCCGGGAGGATTTGCCTTATTAAGTCTGTGCTTTCATCAATTCCTTTTTTTTTTGTATATCTTTATATAAATTGCTTGTTGTAGTGTTAAAGGAGATTGAGAGAATCTAGAGGCAATTTTTTGGGGGTGGGGGACGAAAGGGAGGAAGATCACTTGGGCTTCTTGGAAGAAATTCTGCGAGTCTCGAGAGGCCAGCGGTCTGGGTATTATTGATTTAAAAGATTTCAATCTTTCTTTTTTAGGGAAATTGATTTGGCGTCTTGGGACAGTTAAGGGAGGTTTGTGGAAGGATATTCTTGAGTCCAAATACGGTGGCTGGAGAAGATTGAGAGATCATTGGATTAATGCTAATGAGTCTCTTTGGTGGAAAGACTTAAAGGAGGTTTGGGTGTAGGAGAAGTGGGGAAGGTGTTTTGAAGATCGATTCAAGTGGAAGATCAGTAACGGGAAGAAAATCAGTTTTTGGGAGGATAATTGGGTGGGTTGTGGTGTTTTGGAGAGGGCTTTTCTGAGTTTGAGATCTTTGTCCACGTATCTCGTTCCTAAGGTAGTCGAGACTGAGGTTTAGGTTGACGATTTTCGGGAGTGGAATTTAGCTTAGAGAAAGAATCTGTTTGAGTGGGAAAAGGATTCAGAGAGGCAACTTCTTTTGATGCTTCAAGGTTTGAGGTTGGAACCGGAGTTGGATGATGGCTGGGTCTGGAAAGATAGTGAGTCATCTTCTTACTCGGTCAATTCCACGTATGTTGTCTTAAGGGGTGAGTTAGAAGGGTAGAACAATTCCTTGTATACAAAGTTTTTGGAAGATCAAGGTTTTGCCATCTGCCCAAATCACTGCTTTGAGGGTGTTAGAAAACAAGCTAGCCACCAAGAATAATTTGGTGAGGAGAGGCGTAGTGATCGAAAGCAATTTGTGTGTTTTGTGCGGGATGGAAGAGGAGTCTTGCCATCATATCTTTTTCGAGTGCAGGATAGCTTAGCTTGTCTAGAGTCAGTGTTATGCTTCGTTAGGTTTGGCGTTCGGGGACCATTTTG
Organism: Phaseolus lunatus; assembly: GCA_013389735.1. Taxonomy (NCBI): domain Eukaryota; kingdom Viridiplantae; phylum Streptophyta; class Magnoliopsida; order Fabales; family Fabaceae; genus Phaseolus; species Phaseolus lunatus. Next base: position 25,873,154 of record CM023867.1, read on the forward strand.
ATTCACGTGTTCATTTTCAACATTTTAGGGAGAGTAACACATTAGATTTCATTAACGCGATGTGGGGGACAATTTGGATCGTTGTAGTGAGAGAGATTTGGAGTCTCAAGAATAAGATCATTTTTAAAGGAGGGGTGACGGATGTTTCAGAAGTGTTTGCTCTTGTTCAATTAAAGGTTTGGTCGTGAGTCGTCACCAAGGTACCTTTAGCTTGTTTTTCTTACTCTGATTGGTGTCTTGACCCTTTGGTATGCATGAAAATGATATAGTGCTTTTTTTTAGTATGTCGGTTTTTCCTAGTTGCTTTGCTGGATGTGTTGTTTGTATTCAGGAGATGTATATAGTTTTTGTATAAGGGTTGGACCACCCCTAAAGTGGATCTATTGATTTAATCTTTTTCACTGATAAAAAAAACATAAATAAAATTAAAATGTATACCATATGCGCATGATATTGAGATGAATCGAATATTTTTTAAAATTTCATGTATGAATAATATAATATATGAATGCCTTAATTATTGTCATCCTATTCACGGTTTAAGGATTAATAAACTAATTTACAAACTAATTCATTTTGAATTTAGAGACCGGAATATATATATATATATATATATGTATATATATATATATATATATATTATTTTCTTATTTTTTTTGGAGATAATCTCCAATTTCAAAACAATTAGATACTAAAAGTAAAGTATAATTAAGTGAAAATAAAAATTCCCAACCATTAATTACTTAAATTATAACCACCTCATATTATACTAATTAATTGATACTATATATTTAATGCTATTTAATGGGTATTTCCTTGTTTGGTATTTCTTTTTTCAAAATTATACTTAAATATAAATGTTTCCTTCATATATAAAACATATAACTCCTGACTTTCCGTGACCCTCTATTTGATATCTTTCAATATCTCACCTTAGTTTTGAATTATTTTTAAAATATAAAAATATTTTTACAATTTTTGAATTATAATATTTAATAATAATTCATTTTTATTTATTTAAGAAACGCAAAAAAGCGCTAGTTTCGCCAAAGCATATAATAGTATCAGCGCATATTGTGATAACAATGTCTCATATATTATCAATACATACAAAATTGTCATTGGCGAATAGTATTTGAAATGAAGAACAAAGTTAGTACATTTAAATGACATTAACCAACAAACAAAAAATTATTTTGACAATTACATACTCAAAGAATCAATTTAAATTCTTTCAAAAAAAATTCATCTCCTCATATAAGTCCATATTTCAATAAAAAATTATTTTTTTCAGTATAGAAATTCAAGTAGGATTCTCAATATATCAAGACTCAAATTATTTTTCCAGTGTCTAAATTTTAATTAAGTTTTTCAAAAGTTATCCACTTAATTTGAATAATTAACTATAGAAACATAGGTGAGTATTTAACACAAGGTTTTCACTAAATACGTGTTTTTAAGATTTGAAGTGGTGAGTTTTTTAAGGTAGTTGCTAAACATTCTAAAGTGAGTTAAAGTGGTGACTTTAGAGGTGTCCATTCACACAGAGTCACAGCATTATTTGCAGCATCAGCTTTTGTTGTTGTTGGCCTTGCGTAATTAACGGTTCTGACCCTTTTGGTTATCATTTATGGCATCAGTTTTTAGGTTGCCAATTTAACCAAGCAAAGTTCACTAAATACTCATTATTCACCTTGATCTCCCTTGTGCTATACTTAATTAGCACAGTTCCATCACCAAACGCACCATCCTTTGATCAATGATCTAATGCTTTTGGCCTTCCCCTTAAAGAAACAGAAAGCCAAAGGCAATAATGGTAAAGATAAAAAGGACACTGAAGTTGGTGCCAAGAGGCTTCTCTTATTAAATGCTACTCTCCCCTCCATTTCTATTCAAAATTCAAATTGTCCCTTTTGTTTTGGTTCCAAATTTTAAAGTGAAACAAAGAAACAAGAGCTTGCAGGGATGGAAGGGAGGAGGTGGTAGATCAAACATTACTGAAAGATGAGCACAGCAAGGTTCATCAAGTGTGTTACAGTTGGTGATGGAGCTGTGGGAAAGACGTGCATGCTTATCTCTTACACCAGCAACACATTCCCCACGGTATGACAAGGCATAGTCACAATGCTTTAGTGTTTTTTACTTGCAATTTTGTTTGTTTTAGCTTTGACAACATCACATTAACTTGTTCTTCTTGTTAAAAAAATAAACAAGGATTATGTTCCTACAGTTTTCGACAATTTCAGTGCAAATGTTGTGGTTGATGGCAGCACAGTTAACCTGGGATTGTGGGACACTGCTGGTAAGTATTACATATAATATTTGATGAAATTTTTGGGTGCTATATATGGTTACCTTCAGCCAATTACCAAAGTGATTATGACTGAAAACTACTAGACTTTCTGCAACTAAAATGTTTATTTGGGAAATCATACTCCTTGGTTATTCTTCATGTAGAATATCAATAAGTAATACTTTGCTCATGTGTTTTTGCTTCATGAATTTAGGACAGGAAGATTACAACAGGCTTAGGCCATTGAGTTACAGAGGAGCAGATGTGTTCTTGCTGGCCTTTTCTCTCATCAGCAAAGCCAGCTATGAGAATATATCTAAAAAGGTTCTTCTAATCACCAAATTCTTTTCTAAGGCACAAAGGATATGTTATTTAGTACAAATTTCTGCCCACAGAAACTGACATTAGGCCAATTTTATACAGTGGATTCCTGAACTGACACACTATGCCCCAACTGTGCCAGTTGTACTTGTGGGAACCAAACTTGGTATCATCTTAAACTTTACTTAATGACTTTGCCTCACTTACTTAAGCTATAGTACTTCAACTGCATTGTCATTTCACATTGGTTGACCACAGATTTGAGGGAAGACAAACAGTATTTGATTGATCATCCTGGTGCCACAGCTATAACTACTGCCCAGGCAAATCATTTGTAACTGACATATTTTCTTGTTGGAACCATTGAGGATAGAATATTTTTGGTACCATTTTAAAAAAAACCTAAATGCCATAAAATATTGTGCAGGGAGAAGAACTGAAGAAGGCAATTGGTGCTGCTGTGTACATAGAATGCAGCTCGAAGACTCAGCAGGTTCAATTTTTTTTCTTGTTAAGATGCATGTAGCCAAACTTGACTAACTTTTATTGTTTCGCCTGCTAAAGAAATTATCATAGAAAAATATGTGAAAATTACCAATCAAACCCTGGACCTCAAGATTATGTTATAGTTATATACTTATTATTTAAAAAAGATGACAATAATTAAATATTTAAAATTAGACGCATAAATTTTTGAGAGCATTAGACTTTGTTATATATGTGCGTGTGCTTTACATGGAGTCATGGCCTAAGATATACTTTTTCTGTAATATTTCAGAATGTAAAGGCTGTGTTTGATGCTGCAATCAAGGTTGTTTTGCAGCCACCTAAGTCCAAGAAAAAAGGAAAGAAGAAGAACACTCCTTGTGTTTTCCTCTGATTCAAGGTGTTGAATTGCAGTTGCAGTTATAGTGTTCAAGTTGAATTCTCACCCTATAACATTCAGATCCTTCTTCCAGGATTTGCTTTTCCTTTTATTTGATTTCATAAATAGCGCTGCAAACTCTATACTATATTGTTCTACAGTATGTCTACTTGTAAAAGTATACTGAACTCAAGATTATGATATGAAAATTATAATTAGTAACATTTTGATGTTAAGCTTTTAGCTCCAAACCTCCCCATTAAGTTGTGTTAGGATTCTCTAACAATGCTAAGATTATCAATCATATAAAGCACATCACAAATCCAAATCGCATAGTTCTTCTGTTTTGACCAAATCTAGTGGCCAGTGATTGGTACTTATGAGTGATTAAATACAGCAGCAAAAAAACTGCACAAAACAAGTCGTGTTGGAATTTGAAGTCGGATTTAATAATGCCATAGAATTGTTCTTGTTCTTGTCGGTTGACTCGCCTGTCGGTTGACTCACGACACTCACACGCCTCCTTCCTCACGTTGATAAGTGCTTGGTTCTTTGCGAAACAATCTGCACTTGCAAAAGAGAAAGGGGCGCCCTAGAGGCCGTTTGCACTCCGACGCTCAAGTCAGTGTAGGGCAAGAAACACCAAGTGTATTGAGTTTCTCTGTGTTTAGGTCTAGAAACTGCGTACCTTTGTGAAGTATTTTACTGTCCCTTATATAGTCTAGGGTTTACAGTGCCGCTAACCCTAATTAGGGTTCACTGCGCTACTAGCCATATTTAGGGTTTACTGGAATACCCTTGCGCCACTATCACCCAATCTTAAGGTAATCTAGCACATAAGGTTTCCTTCTCTGGAGTGCAAACTTTAACAGGGTGACCACCTGGGTGCCTCCTTGTGCACCTAGTCTCTGGGGCCACCTGTTCTGGGAGTGCCTTCACTGTTCACGTGCCATGCATGTAGCTTTACTGGGAAAATCCTAGTTCCGGTGTGTACTCGTCCCCTCAGGACTCTACACCCAACTGTGCTCTCCCTGCTACCCGCATGGGCTCTTCGTGATCCAGGCCTCTCCCTACCTCTGGGTATTTAACTGGTCATTGGCCCACACTGGGAACCAATCTTAACTGTTCTGGTTACGTTGTTCAAATCACCCGGGACCGATGTCACCTCGCCACACTCTGTTGCCGAGGACTGATCACCCTGCGAAGTGACGAGGACACATCAGCCCTTCCTAGTGACCATCACGCGGATGACTAGTCACCCTTCTCTGTAGGCAGATGACTCATCGCCCCTTTCTGTAGGCAGATGACTCATCGCCCCTTTCTGTAGGCAGATGACTCATCGCCCTTCTCTGTAGGCAGATGACTCATCGCCCTTCTCTGTAGGCTGATGACTCATCGCCCCTTTCTGTTCAATACCCCCTGTGGGGTCCACTCCACGTGGCGTTGGCCCATGCTGTGGGACCCAGCTGACGTCCGAGGACTGGTCAGTACACAAGCCCCCCAGTCTCAAGCTGTTAACTTGTTTCAGTGAAGAGACTAAGTGATGGGCGAGAACTGGTCGGTACAGTTCTCTTATCATTGTTTTCATTTACTCTATGAAATGTAAAAGTGAATACTACTACAAAATAACAGTGTGATGCAGGGATTTGTATAATTATTTGATCCTGCCGCTTGACTCGAACGTGGAGTATTGCCTCGTCACTCCTTCGTCTAGCCCTCTGTTCTGCAGGAACGCTCCAAGAACCACCGCCGGAGCTCCAAACACTGCCTGCAAAACACACAGACGGCGCCTCTAGCGGCCGTTGTAGCTCCGACGCTCAAGTCAGGCAACAGGAACACTAAAACTATATCTGAATCTCTCTGTGAGACCCGTGTGTGACTGAAACTCTCAGATGTGTGAGCTATCAGAATCTGTAAAAAACCTCTCTCTAATTTCGTTAAGAGTTTGTATATATACCTGAGTCTTTCTCTCTCCTGACGGTTATTCCTCTTGACACGTGGATAACATCTGGTCGTACACGTGGCACCATCTGGAGTATCTGCAGCTGAAACGTTACCTCCACTGTGCCCCTGCGACTAAGTTATCCACACAGGGAGTAGCTTGGTACGCAGGCTACCCTGGGCATTGCAGCTCGCACTACACATGGTGGCAGATATGCCACTTATCCTCTGTACTTAGACCATACAACAAGTGCTTGCCAATTCTTCTCAAACACCCGGCGATGTGCTCTTTCGGCGACTTGCTGACCACCTGATCTCCTAACCTTAGCACACGGCGATCATGTGCAAACTAGGCAATAACTCATCCTCAAGCCGACAGGCGATCACCTCTCAAGGCGATAGGCGATTACCCATCCTCAAGGCAACAGGCGATTACTCAACATCACAGGCGATAGGCGATTACCATTCTGAGTGATCGCCTCCCTGACTCGCCTGCTATCCTCTACCACGTGTTACTCTGCGAACGATCCACGTGGTCAACTATTGCTGATGTCATCGACTACCGATGACCGACCGGATCATTATTTAATATAAAATGATGATTTGTTGAGTTTGAGCACAACAGGTTGAATAAAGGAAGTCATGACTGAGAGTTTATTTTAATTAAAATCTTAGATCCTTTTATGGTAAAAATAATAACTTTTAGTTATCCAACATAAAAGTTACTTAAAATTACTTTTACTCACAATTTTAAACCAAAAATCAATTCTACAACGTAAAATTAGACAACGTGTACCTCACAAATACCAGAAGGAGTAGAAATGTGAAGAATTTTAACCAAGGTTTGGTTATTAATATTAAATGCGAAACCAGTTAACATAGCGCCTGTAGCTCAGTGGATAGAGCGTCTGTTTCCTAAGCAGAAAGTCGTAGGTTCGACCCCTACCTGGCGCGATTCGAATAATTGTCAATCTATATTTTTTAATTTTTTGTAATTTTAATCCTTTATGTAATTTTATAAAAAAATCAGTAATTTCTAATTCTCCATTCAATTTTCAATTCACTTATTATATATATGTAGCTTTCTATTATTTTAGGGCATGACACTGAAATTGAGGAAAAACGTATGATATTTTTTGGATTTATTTTTGACAAAATTTAATAGGATAGGATTATAAGAAGTTGCTACTAATCATAATTTGGTAGTGCCTTAATATATTTTTAAAACTGAAAACTAAATAAAGTGATGGATAATTAAAAATTAAAGTACTACATTTGCGTAAAAAATAAAAATAAAAGTTATGAATAATTAAAAAAATGAACTAAAATTACAAAAAAAAAAAGTAGGAACTGATTTTACAATACATGAGAATCAAAATTACAATAATTATAATTAAGCGTAAATGAATAATTATAAAGAATGCATGTTCACACTTTCTTTATTGGTTTTTTTTTTCTAATTTCATAAATTTTAATAAATTTTAAGTGTATTCCAAACACTTCATATTATAATAGACAACAAAAAGGGGGCAATGAATTGTGTTGGTACACTCGTCTGGTTAATTTTAGTGCCACCAAAATGAAAACCTTGAGTATGTTCCTTATCCTATCTTGATGATTTTTTGGTGAGGGAAGAGTTTGAGCTTGGGTAGTTTCCTTTTCTTATTTTCGAATGAAGAAAAAAAATAGTGAATTGCCACAAGTACCTTTAGAAAAAGGAATTACCATAATATGTTTATCTTTAATATAGATACAACTATATTTATTAAACATTAAAAGCGCCTGTAGCTCAGTGGATAGAGCGTCTGTTTCCTAAGCAGAAGGTCGTAGGTTCGACCCCTACCTGGCGCGCACATTTTAACTACAAATTTTCAAATTCTTTTATGCTTTGTGTTTAGTTTTAGAAAAATTATGAATAAAAAAATCTTTCCCAATATGGTAAAACAAATTTAAATTTAGTGCTTTGTTTAATTTGGTTTTAAGACATGATATTGAATTCCATTCTTCATCATACTATGACCAATTGCACTATATAATACATTTTTCAATACGAGAAATATTTAAGGAGAAAATCTTAATTCATGAAGAAATAGTTTCAAAAGGTAAGAGAATTTATATTTTATCTATTCTAAAAGGAAGAAATATGTGAAATTAGGTGTTATTTGTGATCCTGCTGCTTGACTCGAACGTGGAGGATTGCCTCGTCACTCCTTCGTCTAGCCTTCTGTTCTACAGAAACGCTCCAAGAACCACCACCGGAACTCCAAACGCTGCCTGCAAAACACACAGACGGCGCCTCTAGCGGCCGTTGTAGCTCCGACGCTCAAGTCAGGCAACAGGAACACCAAAACTATATCTGAATCTCTCTGTGAGACTCGTGTGTAACTGTAAACTCTAAAATGTGTAAGCTGTAAGAATCTGCCAAAAAACTGTTGAACCAAGTGGTGTTCAAGGTTTTGAAGAATCCAAATCCTTTGAAGGATGATGAAGCCTCTGCTTGTGTGATGCTGCTGTGCTGCTTTATAGTTTTGTTCTGGGGTAGTTCAAAGTGTAAACCAATATTAGATTTAATCTCAAAGCAAAAAGCATCTCAATCTTTAATGAAACAAAGTGTTTTTCAAACTAAGTTGAAACAACCGATTGTTCTGTCGAGACAACCGATTGTTTATACTTAGATGTTTTGAGAAAGTTTTGAAAACTGTTTTTGATTGGAGAAAACTGTTAAGTGACAAAACAACCGATTGATTCGAGGAAACAATCGATTGTTTGTTTTGGAACCATAACAGAAAAACTGTTTTCTTTGACTGAGCTTTAAATGATTTGAAACTGTATACGCTCCAGTCATTAAATGCTTTGACCAATCTTTTTGAGAGCAATTATGGATAAACAATCTTTCCTTTTATAATCAGAAGATCTGTATTATATAAGCTTTTTTTTTGGTTTTGAAAAAGAAGATATCAAAAGAACTAAGAACTGAAAAAGAGATTGCTGAAGTGCTTGAGAGATTGATTGAAGTATTGGGATAGGTTTTTCACTTGTATTGATTTCAGATCTCATCTGTAACAAGTGTAATTCTGTAAATTGTTGAATCTTTTCTGTATACGTTGCTGAGATTGTCTGTGTGACCTTGAGGTATTCAAGATCAGAGATCTCAGTGTTGACCAAGGAGAGTGTGTGTCTTGAAGGGTTCAAGGTCATTCTCTTGGTTGTTGTGTAAGTAATCTGGGTTTGATTGCTTAGTGGATTTCCTCAGGGTTTCTGAGAAGACTGGATGTAGCTCTGGGTTGGAGTGAACCAGTATAAACATCTGTGTACAATCTCTCTATCCCTAACTCTTTAATTTCAATTTATTTGTTGTTTGCTGGTATAAACAACCGATTGTTTCGAAGAAACAACCGATTGTTTTCCTGGCAGTGCTGTATTGCTTGCTGTTTTGGCAAACTGAATTGCTTAATCATTTGATTTCTGAAAGATATTCATTCTAGCTTGGAAAAGTTTGCGAAAACCTCTTTAAACAATTCACCCCCCCTCTAGTTTAAAGCCATCTTTCCTAACAAAAACCTCTCTCAATTTCGTTAAGAGTTTGTATATATACCTGAGTCTTTCTCTCTCCTGACGGTTATTCCTCTTGACACGTGGATAACATCTGGTCATACACGTGTCACCATCTGGAGTACCTGTAGTTGAAACGTTACTTCCACTGTGCCCCTGCGACTAAGTTATCCACACAAGGAGTAGCTTAGTACACAGGCTACTCTGGGCGCAACCTTAACATGGCGAGCTAGTTAACCCTGGGCATTGCAGCTCACACTACACATGCTGGTAGATATGCCACTTATCCTCTTTACTTAGACCATACAACAAGTGCTTGCCAAGTCTTCTCAAACACCCGGCGATGTGCTCTTTCGGCGACTTGCTGACCACCTGATCTCCTAACCTTAACACACGGCGATCATGTGCAATCTAGGCGATTACTGATCCATACCGGCGATGAGCGATTACTCATCCTCAAGGCGATAGGCGATTACTCACCTCAAGGCGATAGCCGATTACTCACCTCAAGGCGATAGGCGATTACTCATCATTACAGGCGACAGGCGATTACCATTCTGAGTGATCGCCTCCCTGATTCGCCTGCTATCCTCTACCACGTGTTACCCTGTGAATGGTCCACGTGGTCAACTGCTGCTGATGTCATCGACTACCGATGACCGACCGGATCAACTTGTTTTGTAATAATTTACTTAACACTATAATGTATTTAAGGAAGAAATTTGTGAAATTATGTTTTACTTGTTTTATCACAATTTACTTAATACTAAAGTGTTTTTATGAGAACAAGGTAGTTTTAATTAGAATGTTTAGTAATAATAAATGAAAATCTAGTATGTTTTAAAAAATAAAGGATGAAAAAATAGTTGTAGATATAGTTTTGGATAATAATTTTTGGAGGAATATCATGTTGATTAAGAGTGATCAAGAGCTTTGAAGAATCCAAATCCAAGGTGTTTGATGGAAGTCTGTGTTGCTGCTGTGTATGGGTGGGAAATGGAGTAGATTTTATGTAATTCACTCCTTGTTTGAATCCAAAACAAGTTTGATTTGAAAACCTTTTTAAATAAAATGTTGTTCAACTAAGTGAAAAACAACATATTGTTTTGTCGAATCAACCGGTTGTTTTGTACTTAGAAGATTTTGAAAAAGGTTGAAAACTGTTTGGTTTGGTTGACTAAGCTGTCAAAGCCAAAACAATCGATTGTCTCAATAAAACAATCAATTGTTTGTTTGAAAATCCTAACAGCTTTGTGTTTTTTAATTGAATCTTTATTAAATGGTTTCTAACTGAATGCGCTCCTGTTTTAAATGTTTTTGACCACTTTGTTGGTCTATATAAAGTTGGTTAGATGTTCCTAAAAAGTGAGAAATAGTTTTGAGAAATCAAAGTGCAATTTTGGCTAAGAGTTTTCAAGATTCATTCAAGCTTTGGATTTTCAAGTGTGTGGAATAGGACTGGGGTGTAAATCTGATCTCTAAGCTGTGTAATACCCAGGTGTATTCTATTCTCTTCTTCCTTGATTACTGTATTTCTGTATTTGTGTTTCCAAGGAGTGTTGTGTGTTCTTGAGGTGTTCAAGATCAACACTCTTGGTGTGATTTGCCAAAGGTAGTGTGTTTCTTGAGAGGTTTAAGGTCACTACTTTGGTGTGTGGTGTTTGTAATATGTCATTGATTGCATAGTGGAACCCAGTGGTTTTCTAGGAACTAGATGTAGTCCTTGTGAGTAGGGTGAACCAATATAAAACTGTTGGTGTGCTTTTCTCTCATCCCTAACTCCTTTAATTGTTGTTTTAAGGTGGTTTTAAATATCTGCTAATATAAACAACCGATTGTTTTGAAGAAACAATCAATTTTTTTTTGTATTTCACTTAAAACAAAATATATTCTTGGCTAACTTGATTTCTTTATCTGTAATTCTACACTAAGTTTCATTGTACCTTCAAAGTTTGCGAAAATCTTTCATAAACAATTCACCCCCTCTTGTTTAAAGGCCATATATTCTAACATATCACACTTTTTAAAAGTGTGTAGTCTCTAATTTAAACATTTTGATTGGTTTTGTTGTAGAAAAGTTAAATATTCATGATTTTAATTAAGTGCTAAAAATAATAAAGTATAAAATATGGTCATGTTTCATCCGTAAGACACAAGTATTTGTTTAATGACATATCATATAAGATGCAAGTGTTTCATCTATTAGATGATATAACATTGTAGTCTTGTTTTAAGTTTGATAAATTTTGTTTTCTCAGACGATACTCACATAGTCTTTAGCTGATATAATACTTCAAAAATATTTGTATGCTTAATCTAAGTTATAGGAGAATGTTCATTTCATGTGTTTGACCAGGATGATCCACATGTAAAGCATATATCACATCAAAGGACTCTTGGAAAATGAGTTAAAGTTGTTTTCCTTCAATAACTCCCTGGCGCTAGTATTGTCAAACCTAGAAAAGTACTACATTAAGTGACTTAAGTTCTTGAGAAATATTTTCCAATTGTTTTGATGAAGAACTTGAATCACTTCTACTATGATGAGAAGTATACATAGACATATTAAGCTTTGTATTTAAAAGATTGTTTACAAGAAGGAAAGGGAGTTTAGCACACAAGGTAAATTCCCAGGAAAGAAAGGTGGGTCACAATGGACACTCTTAAGTACCAAGTCTTTCCTAGCCATAACTTATCCCAATGCACTTCACAAATCTCCTTTCAATGAAAACTTCTTCACCACAAACAAAGAGTTTTCTAAAGAAAGAAACTAAAAGAATATTTTAAAAACTAAGAATTTAAATTGCAAAAAAAATTAAACTAGAACTTTTGAACCTTCAAGACACACTCACCGTCTAAAACGAAATTTAATCCTCTAATTAATCAAAGTTTTGCAAAATTAAAACTCAAAGAAATACGATGAAATTAGATCAACAATTTTTTATGCACAAAAATTAAAGACCTATTCTATTCACTCCTTCACTTATAGCTCCTTTGTGTATTTTTGTGTATTTTCAATGAGTTGTTGTTGTTCCTTGCTTTGTCTCCTTAGGTTATTCAATCTTAAATCTTTAATCCAACTCCTCTTAAGTGATATGGCTTTCACAAAAACAAAATTTTAGCTCCACACTCACCAAAGCACTTTTTAGGTCAAATCCACCAAAGAGAGGTCAAGCAAGTTTTAAAGCAACAAAACTCAAATTTAAAATCAAAGACTACTGCAAATGGAGTTGATATTTAACAAGACTTGAAAGAGTATTCAATAAAATTTGAAAAGCAAAAAAATTAAGGCACACAAGAAAAGGTAGCACAAAAAGTGGAATCCTAGTGAATGGAACTAGAATAAAAGAATAAAACCAAAACAACACTACAAAAAAATTTTGTGTAAATTTTTCACAAGTTTCCAAATTTATGTTGGACAAAATACTTCAAATTTGAGCTTGAAATTTTAACCACAGAAACTTCAATGTTTAAGCTCAAATTAGGCACTAGAATTTCACCAAAACAGTGAGCCAATAAATTGTAATATTTTTTCCGAAATCACTGCTGCATCACGTTTTCCAGAGTCAGAATTTTTGCACTCTGCTCGTATTTCATTTATCATTTTTTTTGTATTTTGAATTTTGATGTGCTTCTTTTTTTCACATTTTATTAACACATCAAACTACTCAAATCTAGAATTTCAGAATATTTCATTAACAAATGTAATTTTTGGGAACGATTCCAGCCAGCACAGTAACAGTGAAAACAGAGAAATCCTAAACTGGAATTAAAAAACACCAATGAAACTTCAAAGACACAATGGAAATGATTGGAAAAGAACTTGTATGGAACTAACACACAAGTATGAACTCAAATATGAAAATATAAAAGGCACCAAAGCTTCTAAAACAAAAATATAAAACTGCACTGAAAACAAAATCAAGCAACCAAATCAACAATAAAAGGCACCACTTGGAATTTATGACATTATAGGATGAACATGACTTTGAAAAAACTTGTATGGATTCAAAAGTCAAAATGACTCATGTAAGGACCTATAAATTATTTGGAATAGAAGTGATAGATTTTAAATAATTTCTGGGTATGTTATTATTTAAAATAAAAAGGACATAAAAATAGAAAATACCATAGTGGTCAGACCTCGGACGTCGCCCAAAGGTCTGGGGTCAGCTGGTACAGGTTGGTCGGTTGACCAGTGTACTAACCAAGTAGTCAGGTGCGATGACTTCATCGTGAGGTAATCACGTGGGCGTGCTTGAAGGGGGGGAGGCACGTGAATCAAGAAGGGTAAGAGAAAGGAAGGTGTAGCTTAGAAGTCAAGGAGATCGCCGTTTTTGAAGAAGGCGGCGGCCTCCGACTTCCCCCGTATGAAATCGCCAATCGCCTATGGTGTACATGATCGCCGAAAAGAGCACATCGCCGTGTAGTCGAGAAGACTTGGTAAGCACTTAGTATGTGGTCTAAATACAGAAGATGAGTGATATAGAAGATAGGTGGCATGTCTGCCACCATAAGTAGTGTGAACCGTGATAACACAGACTTAGAGGAATGGGAGCATGAACCTTCAGCAAGGTGTGACGATGTGACATCGGTGACCAGAGTGGGGCGATGTGTCCTCGTCACACACAAGGGCGATAAGAGATCGCCAACAGGATGAGAGGAACATCGGTCATCAACCAGGATGGGAGACACATCGGTTGTCTGCCAGGGTGAGACATCGGTGGTTTGCCAGGGTGAGACATCGGTTGTCTGCCAGGGTGAGACATCGGTGGTCTGCCAGGGTGAGACATCGGTTGTCTGCCAGGGTGAGACATCGGTAGTCTGCCAGGGGAGACATCGGTGGTCTGCCAGGGTGAGACATCGGTCTGCGCGAGCAGTCATCGGTGGAAGGTTGTCGCGCGATGTCATGTTTCACACATATAAGGTGGGACCCAGGCTCCCAGCATGAGAACGTCCTGCATGCGCGACACGTAGACAAAAAGGGTGTTTCAGAATAGTTAGCATCAGAGAGTTGGTATGCCTAGAAACCCACGTGGTCATACTGTTCAAGGAAGTGTGCACGCAAGGTTGCTCAGAGAGTGGGTAATGGCAGTGAAGGCTAAAGAGCCGTTCGACCTTAAGAGCTGAGGGAATCAGCTCATTTAGTTCCCCTTTCTCCTTTCTCCTCCACTCAAATACGCAGCTATCCTCACGTACCAGTGCTACAATCGGCGACTGCCATTGTCCTTCTGGGAAGTCTCTGCAAGTTCTCCCGTCAGGACGCTAGACCAGAGTGAGTCGTTTTACTCTGTTTTTCGAGTCGAATCTGAGCTTGAGAGGGTTGCCTCTGCATAGGCGTTGCCGGCGACTCCCTTAGCTCCAGAAATCGTCTCTGTTAGCGTAGAAAATGAGTAGTATAGTCAGTTTTGTGATAAAGGCTCCATGGTGCAGGTTAGGACATCTTTAAGCTTCGGTGGGTTTTGGAGCTCTTAGTGATTGTGCGCAAGTTCAGGTAAGGGAAGCTAGCATTTTCGTTTATAAAAGCTTTAGGCGAGTAGGTTCTGAAGTGAGGGCGATGTGGTCGCCGGTTTCATATTCTATTTCACGATGCTCTGTTTTTATGTGTGGGGCGACGTGATCGCCGGTTTTAATGCAAATTTAGAAATCCCCTGTTTTAGTGTCGTTTTGAAATTGTTTGAGATTGAAAAGTGAAATGCATATAATATTTGAAAATCTGAACTTTGGTATGATTGTTTCTGTGATTGGGATTGTTTAAGAAAAGATTCAAAATATTATATGATGGAATTGTGCTTTTACGTGTGGTATGATGTACTGGATGAATGTGAAATTGTGATCAAGACATAGTATTTTCAGGAAAGGAAATACCGTGTTGAGATTGGTATTAGAGTGTATTGATCAGTGAGTATCCTGTGAATGAGACGATCCTGACTCTGCTGATATAATGGAATCACATAGATGAAGTTATTCAGTTGTTGAGAGTCGAAGGAGGTCCATATGTATGGGTAAGTCGTTTGAAAGATAGCTGACTTGACCTGTTATATGGATTAACCCTGTCATACTGAGAGAGTGATGATATTGAGATTGAGATCGAGATTACGTTTATGCGCATAGCTGTGGGAACTTTACAGCAATGTAGTATGACAGGTGCAAGTCTCTGGATGCTAAGTTCAACGCACGAGTCTTCCGGAAGTAGAGTCATGTGTCTATGTGTTAACCAGGCGATCTCATAGTCTTCTAAACTACACTTTTCTTCTTTTTTTTATTTTAAATAAAAACATACTTAGAATTCATTTAAAATATATTCCTTTTTATTCCAATTTAATTTTACAGGTCCTTACATTCTCCCCAACAAGAAAAATTTTCGTCCTCGAAAATTGAATTACAAGGAAAAGAGGTATGGATAGGCTTCTCTCATGGGTTCTTCTAACTCCCAAGTTGAATCACCCGATCTCTCATCCCACACCCCTTTCACCATGCTGATGGTCTTGCCTCTGAGCTGTTTACTTTGCCGATCGTCAATCTTGACAGGTTTCGCTTCAAAGGACAAGTCATCTCTGATCTGCACATCGTCCACTTCCAGCACATGACTAGGGTCTGTCATGTACTTCCTCAGCTGTGATACGTGAAAGACATTGTGCAGATTCGCTAAGTGGGGAGGTAGGGCGATCTCATAAGCCACTGGACCAATCCACTTTAAGATCTGATATGGTCCCACGAACTTAGGGGACAACTTCTTTGATCTGATCGCCCGTCCTACACCCTTGGTTGGTGTCACTCTCATGAACACATGGTCTCTAGCAGCAAACTCCAAAGGTTTTCTCCTCTGATCTGCATAAGATTTTTTTGCCTACTTTGAGATGCTCTCATCCTGCCTTGTATCCGTTTCACCTTCTCGGTCGTCTGCTGAATCAACTCTGGCCCAACCAAGACTGCTTCGCCCTCCTAGTACCAACATAAGGGAGTTATGCATTTCCTCCCATACAGGGCTTCATATGGTGCCATCCCAATACTGGCGTGGTAACTATTATTATAAGTAAACTCCACCAGCGGCAACACCTCATCCCAACTTCCCAATTGATCCAAGACACACGTCCTCAGCAGATCTTCCAAGGACTGGATCGTTCTCTCTAACTGTCCATCTGTTTGAGGATGATATGCCGAGCTCATTCTCAACTTAGTTCCCAAGCAATCTTGTAAAGTCTGCCAAAACCGTGAAGTGAATCTGGGATCTCTATCTGAAACAATGCTGGAAGGCACTCCATGCAACCTTACTATTTCTTTGATGTACAACTGTGCCAACTTGGCCATAGGCATCCTCATATTCACTGGAAGAAAGTGGGCACTCTTCGTCAGCCGATCAATGATGACCCAAATTGCATCATGACCCTTTACTGATCTGGGTAAATGGGTAACAAAATCCATGGCGATGCTGTCCCATTTCCACTCAGGGATATCCAGTTGCTGTAACAACCCGCCAGGTCTTTGATGCTCTACCTTTGCCTTCTGACACGTCAAGCAGGTAGTAACATACTGGGCGATGTCTCTCTTCATGCCCGACCACCAAAATGACTCCTTCAAGTCATGGTACATCTTGTTCATGCCTGGATGTAGGCTAAGGAGACTCTTGTGACCTTCCTCTAGGATCATCTTCTTCAACTCTTCATTTGCAGATATGCAAATTCTGCCATCAAATCTCAAGATCCCATCATCGCCCATCACAAAGTCTTTAGCCTGGTCGGTCCCTAGTGACTCCACAGTACGCTTCAGGCTAGGATCCTCCAACTGCTTATCCTTTATCACTCTAAGGAAGTCATTAGTTATAGCCAGCTTACTACAACTAATGTGATTTACATGAAATTCTACCCCAAGGTTTAAGTCTCTGAACTGCTCGATCAGTTTCTGCTCTTCCATCATCATGGTGGCTACTTGTATTGATTTTCTACTCAAAGCATCTGCCACTACATTGGCCTTCCCTGGATGATACATGAGTTGAAAATCGTAGTCCTTTAGAAACTCCATCCACCTTCTTTGTCTCATGTTTAGTTCCTTCTGATCGAACAGGTATTTCAGGCTCTTATGGTCACTGAACACCTGGAACCGAGCTCCATATAAATAGTGCCTCCAAATCTTCAAGGCAAACACCACAGCCGCCAACTCCAAATCATGAGTAGGATAGTTCCTCTCATGAACCTTGAGTTGCCTTGAAGCATATGCAACCACTCTTTTCTCTTGCATCAAAACACATCCCAAACCCTGATGTGAAGCGTCACAGTAGACATCAAAAGGTCTTCCTACCTTTGGGATCACCAGCACTGGAGCACTAGTCAACCTTTCCTTTAGTTCCATGAAGCTCTGCTCACATCTGTCGGTCCAAGCAAAAGGTTGATCCTTGCGGGTCAGCAGTGTTAAAGGAGCCACTACCTTGGAAAAGTCCTCAATGAACCTCCGATAGTAGCCTGCTAAGCCCACAAAACTCCTTATCTCAGTAACTGTCTTAGGACGTTCCCACTGAAGCACTACCTCCACTTTGGCTGGATCCACCGAGATCCCCTGGGCAGATATCACGTGTCCTAAGAAGTTGACTTCCTTCAGCCAGAACTCACACTTAGAGAACTTGGCATAGAGTTGCTTCTCCCTCAGAATCTCCAACAGTGTCCTCAGATGTTCTTCATGTTCTTCCTCGGTCCTTCAATAAATAAGTATGTCGTCTATGAAGACTACCACAAACTTATCCAAGAAAGGGCGAAAAATCCTATTCATGTAGTCCATGAACAGAGCTGGAGCATTTGTGACTCCAAACGGCATCACCACATACTCATAGTGCCCATACCGAGACCTAAATGCCGTCTTTTGAACATCTTCAGCTTTTACCAAAATTTGGTGGTACCCCGATCTCAGATCAATCTTTGAGAACACCGAGGCCCCATGTATTTGATCCATCAAATCGTCAATTCTAGGTAGGGGGTACTTGTTCTTGATGGTCAACTTGTTCAACTGCCTGTAATCTATACACATCCGAGACCCTCCATCCTTTTTCTTAACTAGGAGCACTGGAGCCCCCCATGGAGATACACTAGGTCTGATGAATTGTTTCTCCAACAACTCTTCCACTTGCTTCTTTAATTCTACCAACTCGGCTGGAGCCATCCTGTAAGCCGCCATTAACACTGGTCCAGCTCCAGGTACCAAATCAATAGAGAATTCCACTTCTCTCTTAGGGGGTAATCCAGGTACTTCTTCTGGAAATACATCCATGAATTCCTTCACCACATGTATTCTGCCTACGTCCCCTTCATTCTTCACTTCCAACCGAGCTAGAATCACGAAGCACCTCGCCCCTTCTTCCAACTCCGACCGCCCTTGCTGAGCAGATATCACATCTGACTCTTGGAGGTCTGGAAACATTATCTTCTGACTACCACAGTCTATGAGAACGTGATTGGCAGCTAGCCAATCCATTCCCAGGATAACATCCAAGTCCTGAAGAGGTAGGCAGATCAAGTTCACTTTGAATCTGCGTCCCTCTACTATCACTGGACATTCGGGGCAAACTGTAGAGGTCAACACCTGTCCTGACGCAGGTGTAGAGACCAACAGTTCAAACGGTAACTCCTTCACTAGAAGGCCCAACTCGGCTACACACAGGCTTGAGACAAAGGAGTGTGTCGCTCCAGAATCAAACAAGGCTTTTACACCTCTACCAGCTATAAAACAAACACCTTGCACGAGGTTACCTGACTGAGACGCCTCTGCTCCTGACATGGTAAACACTCTCCCTGTTGCCTGAGGTCTGCTGCCTTCGTTTCTCAACTGCTGAGAACCACTGGGTTGAGTCGCCCCATTCCTGTTAGGGCACTCTCTAGCAACGTGTCCCGTCCTTTGGCAGGCAAAACACCTTCTCTCCGAAGCCTTCTTGGGGCACACATTGGGCGTGTGTGGTCCACCACAATGGAAACATTTAAGTTTCCAGGGTTGTTGCTACTGAAACTGGGATGACGTTGTTCCCGCCCGATGTGGTGGAGGTCTCGCATAGGGCTTGTTTTGTAGGTGCTGCACCTTAGCCTTCCCACTGGAAGAACCCCCTGGGTGTGACCTGATCACCCGAGAATCACCCTTTTCTAGGGTCTCCACCATCTTTGCCTTCTCTACTAAGGCTTGAAATTCCCTGATGCACATCGGGGCTATGGTCCTCTTCAGCCCATGCTTCAGTCCCTCTTCGAACTTCCTACACCTCCAAGCCTCAGAGGTCGCCTGGGTGTAGAGTCGGGCGAGATACTCAAACCGAGCAGCATAAGCATTTACTGACATCTCCCCCTGCTCCAATCTGAGGAATTCTGCTTCCCTCGCAAATCTTGCACTATCTGGGAAGTATTTTTCCAGAAATTTCACCCTAAAGCTCTCCCAGTCTAATACTTCAGCTCTGGCTTCCATCATCTGCTGAGCTCCCATCCACCAGAACTCGGCCTCTCCAGATAGCAGATAGGTGGCGAACACCAATTTCTTCTCTTCAGGCCAGGAGGTCGCCCTAAAGATTTTCTCCAACTCCTTGACCCACTGATCTGCTTGATCAGGGGTAGCATTCCCACTGAACTTGGGTGGGTTGTGCCTCATGAACTCAGTCAGTCCCATCTGTTCTTGAGGCTGACCGACGTGGGAATTTGTCTCAGCCGACCGAGCGGTTTCCCAATGGTGCATAGCAGCTTGATGATTCTGAGCCTTTGCTGCATTCTGTTGTTGGATGGCAGTTGCCATCATCTCAATAGCCTTGGCAATCTGGCTCATTTCCGAAGAAGGTTGGGGAGGGGTAGGAGGTCTACGTGCCATCTTCTTCGTTTTAGATTTTGAAACTATGGGTTTCTATATTCCCTACAACTACAAGAATGAGATCGATAAGAAATCAATTCATTCAGGAGGTAACATCTAGACCTTACAAAGGTCAGCATCTCAAAGTCATTAAGAATTTGAGCTCATCAACAGAATCATAATACTTATAACCTCAAGCAAAACACCAGAACAGCTACTGGTATAAATCCATCAATCCAAACAACCACTTTCAATCAATTACAAAAACACTCAATAAAATGAAATAAATCACACCAGAATTCAATGTATGCTAAACATCAAACCTTTGGAATTAAGATTGAGAATCATCTCGATCCAGTTATGAGTGTGCACCCTCACTACTTTATCAAGATCCTCTCATTCTTTAATACTAAGATTTTCAGTTAGGGCATATATTCACTAAAGCACACACAAAATTTCAATACCAAAAACGTTTGAAAACCTTTCACTATAGTTGTTATTTAAAACTCAAATAAATTTTTATGAGCAGAAGAAACACAATGGATCCACAGCCCTCAGGTCATCCTAAGGACGAACTGCTCTGATACCATTAATGTAACATCCCGCCAAATTCCTTTTCATATTTATGTAATAAAATAAAGGTGGAACAAATATATCGAAGTGAACATAATTATATATATGTAATGAAGTTTCTCCTCACAGGGAGTTTAATACATATCCGGTCAGTTTTCCAAAACCTTAAAAAAAATACAGTAAAATAGAAAGACAGGCGATCTCCTAACAGAAAAAGGCGATCTCCTATCAGAAAACGGCGATCTCCTATCAGAAAACAGAAAAAGGGTGATCGCCTAACAGAAAAAGAAACAAGCGATCTCCTTCCGGCGACCACTCACTGAGGAGCTCTACTTCCTGCAACATCATCTGCTCCCGTGTAAATTATACACGATCATCACAGGTTTAAGAAAAAGCCAAACACAACACCAAAAACACAGGGTAAGCTAGATATTTGAAAGAGAGTTTAGATATGAACTTTAAAATCAAGATAAAACAAATTTAAGACACCCACGTAAAAACCATCAACTTTCTCATTCCCTTCACATGACCATCAAGTAATCACATATTTCACAATTTTCTCAAGAGTCGTTCTATTCACATAATTCATCAAGTATCTATCAATTTCAATGTTTCTCATTTCTCACGTCAGACTTCCACTGACTCATCACACAAGACACTTGACACTACTTCCGAAAGACTCGTGCATTGACTAGACTCAGAGATCTGCACCTGTCATACTACACTGCTGTAAAGTTTCCACAGCTATGCGCATCAACATAATCTCGATCTCAATCTCATCACTCTCACAGTATGATAGGGTGAATCCACACAACAGGTCAAGTAGTTATCTTTCAAACACTTACCCATACGTATGAACCTCCATCGACTCTCAACGCCTGAATAACTTCATCTATATGAATTCATTATCTCAGGAGAGTCAGGATATCTCATTATAGAAATCACCAATCAATGCACATCCTACACGATCTTACACGGTATTTTCTTTCCTGAAAATACTATGCCTTGATCCCACATTCACAACATTCAACACATCATATAACACTTAAATAAATGATTCCAATCACAACAACAATCATTCCCTGGTTCAGATTTTCGAATATCACATTTAAATCTCAAACAGTTTCAAACAACACAAAAACAGGGGAGTTCGAAAAACAACGCCAAAACCGGCGATCTCGTCCAAAAACAGGGGATTATGCAATAACAGTTGAAAACCGGCGACCACGTCGCCCCATCATCTCAATCATCTAATATAAGGTTTTCGTTGGAAATAAGGCTAGCTTCCCTTACCTGGACTAGTGCAAAATACCAAGAGCTCCAAAAACCTGCCAAAGTTTAAGGATGCCTTAACTCTGTTTTAGCGTCTGGTTTGTAGAACTTGTAGAAAACCTCCCAGGTGCTCTTAGGGCAGTCGTCGCTCGTCGCACTGGTGCTTGAGGATGCCTGAATCGCAGCGCGAAGGAGAGAAAAGAGAAGGATGAAGGTAAACTCACTCTTTCACTCTTGAACCACTGCAACGTTCTTTGCCTCTCCGAAGTGGGTTTTTGAATCTAAACCAACTTGTCCACAAAAGCCGCTGCCACCACCCACTCTGCAGGGAAGTTTGCGTGTACGCTTCCCTGAACAGTACGACTACGCGTGCCTCTGCGCAGGCCAACACTCTGATGTCACTATTCTGAACCACGTTTTTTGTCTACGTGTCGCGCGTGCAGTACGTCTCATGCTGAGAGCCTGGGTCCCACCTTATATGTGTGAAACTCGACATCGCGCGATAACCTTCCACTGATGACCGCTCACGCGATGACTATCCACCGATGTCTCTCCCTAGGAGACGACCGATGTCTCGCCCTGGCGATGACCGCATGCCTCGCGCCCGGTGATGCCCGCATGCCTCGCGCCCCGGCGATGCCAGCATGCCTCGCGCCCTGGCGATGCCCGACGACACATCGCCACGCCTTGCTGAAGGTTCTTCATCCCACTATGTTACGTCCAAGGTATCATCTCCACATGACTTGGTGACGTCGGTAGCTTCACATTTCCAAGAGTAGATCAGCACTACTCCTCGTGCGCCCATGCATGCAACACTAAGGACGATCTCTTATGCTCAAGCATAGAGCTTCGCATGCACAGCGTATCTAAGGCTTAACCCACACCTTGATACGCGTGGTTGTTGGAACCCACTCTGGTTGATCCAGTATCCTGACCACATACTGAGTGCACTTTCGGCGATCATGTGCACCATAGGCAACCGGTGATCACGTGTAATCTAGGCGACAGGCGATTATGTACTAACCAGGCGATCTCATAGTCTTCTAAACTACACTTTCCTTCTTTATTTTATTTTAAGTAAAAACATACTTAGAATTCATTTAAAATATATTCCTTTTTATTCCAATTTAATTTTACAGGTCCTTACATCTGACTCTTGGAGGTCTGGAAACGCTATTTTTTGACTACCGCAGTCTATGAGAACGTGATTGGCAGATAGGCAATCCATTCCCAGGATAACATCCAGGTCATGAAGAGGTAGGCAGATCAAGTTTACTTTGAACCTGCGTCCCTCTACTATCACTGGACATTCAGAGCAAACTGTAGAGGTCAACACCTGTCCTGACGCAGGTGTAGAGACCAACAGTTCAAACGGTAACTCCTTCACTAGAAGGCCCAACTCGGCTACACACAGGCTTGACACAAAGGAGTGTGTCGCTCCAGAATCAAACAAGGCTTTTACACCTCTACCAGCTATAAAACAAACACCTTGCACTAGATTACCTGACTGAGACGCCTCTGCTCCTGTTATGGCAAACACTCTCCCTGCTGCTTGAGGTCTACTGCCTCCATTCCTCAACTGCTGAGAACCAACTGGTTGAGTCATCCTATTTCTGCTAGGACAATCTCTAGAAAAGTGCCCCATCTTTTGGCATGTGAAACATCTGGGTTTCCATGTTTGTTGCTGCTGAAACTGGGGCGGAACTGCTCCTGCCCGATGTGGTGGAGGTCTCGCATAAGGCTTGCTTTGTGGGTGCTGCACCTTGGCCTTCCCACTGGAGGAACCCCCTGGGTGTGATCTGATCACCCGAGAATTACCCCTTTCCAAGGTTTCCACCATCTTTGCCTTCTCTACTAAGGCATGAAACTCCCTGATGCACATAGGTGCTATGGTCTTCTTCAGCTCATGCTTTAAACCTTCTTCAAACTTCCTACACCTCCAAGCCTCAGAGGTAGCTTGGGTATAAAATCTGGGTAGGTATTCAAACCTAGCAGCATAAGCGTTCACAGACATCTCCCCTTGCTCCAACCTGAGAAATTCCGCTTCCTTCGCAAACCTTGCACTATCTGGAAAATATTTCTCTAGGAACCTCTCTCGGAAACCTTCCCAATCTAAAACGTCAGCTCTGGCTTCCATCATCTGCTGAGCTCCCATCCACCAGAACTCGGTTTCTCCAGATAGCAGATAGGTGGCGAACACCAATTTCTTCTCTTCAGGGCAAGAGGTCGCCCTAAAGATTTTCTCCAACTCCCTGACCCACTGGTCTGCTTGATCAGGGGTAGCATTCCCACTGAACTTGGGTGGGTTGTGCCTCATGAACTCGGTCAGTCCCATCTGTTCCTGAGGCTGACCGACGTGGGAAGCTGTTTCAGCCGACCGAGCAGTTTCCCAATGGTGCATTGCAGCTTGATGATTCTGAGCCATTGCTGCATTCTGTTGTTGGATGGCAGTTGCCATCATCTCAATAGCCTTGGCAATCTGGCTCATTTCCGAAGAAGGTTGGGGAGGGGTAGGAGGTCTACGAGCCATCTTTCTTCGTTTCAGATTTTGAAACTATTGGTTTCTATATTCCCTACAACTATAAGAATGAGATCGATAAGAAATCAATTCATTCAGGGGGTAACATCTAGACCTTACAAAGGTCAGCATCTCAAAGTCATTTAGAATTTGAGTTCATCAACAGAATCATAATGCTCAAAATAGAAAGCATAACACCGAACAGTCATGGGTACAAAACTATCAATCAAATATCACCAGACTTAATAATTGGGATAAAACACACCAGAAGTGGATATATGCTCAACATCAAACTTTTAGAATTAAGATTGAGAACATCTCGATTTAGTTATGAGTGTGCACCCTCACTACTTTATCAAGATCCTTTCACTCTTAATACTAAAATTTTTCATTTAGAGCCTATATCTACTAAAGCACAGACAAGATTTTAATCAGAAAACATTTGAAAACCTTTCACTATAGATTTGATTAAGACTCCAATAGCAGAAGAAACACAATGAACCCACTCTCCTCAGGTCATCCTAAGGACGAACTGCTCTGATACCATTAATGTAACGCCCCTCAAAATATTGTTCATTTTTATATAATAAAATAAAGGTGAAACAATAATATCAAAAATTTAACATAGGTATATACATAGTATAATTCATCCATTAATACAAATGTGCCTCAGAATAATATCCCTTTTCGAGGAAGTTTTAATACATCTCCATACAGGAGTTTTCAAAATAAAACAAAACAACAGCATTCAAAAACCGGCGATCTCCTCCTCCAGAAATGCTCACTGAGGAGCTCTACCACCTGCAACCTCATCTGCTCCTGTGCACATATACACGATCATCACAGGTTTAAGAAAAACAACCACGATACAAAACAAAGGGTAAGCTAGATATTTTTAAAAACTTTAAATATGAAACTTTATATCAATAGAAAGCATAAATCTTCACACCATTCATAATCTATATCAATTCCAACCATCAATATCCCCATATTCCACAAACTCGTCAAGTGTCTATTCAATACATTCAATACTCATGGTTCACAGGTCAGACTTTCCACTGACTCGTAACACATAGACACATGACTCTACTTCCGGAAGACTCGTGCGTTGAACTTAGCATCCAGAGACCTGCACCTGTCATACTACATTGCTGTAAAGTTCCCACAGCTATGCGCATAAACATAATCTCGATCTCAATCTCAATATCATCACTCTCTCAGTATGACAGGGTTAATTCATATAACAGGTCAAGTTAGTTATCTTTCAAACAACTTACCCATACATATGAACCTCCTTCGACTCTCAACAACTGAATAACTTCATCTATGTGATTCCATTATATCAGCAGAGTCAGGATCGTCTCATTCATAGGATACTCACTGATCAATACACTCTAATAACAATCTCAACACGGTATTTCCTTTCCTGAAAATACTATGTCTTGATCACAATTTCACATTCATCCAGTACATCATACCACACGTAAAAGCACAATTCCATCATATAATATTTTGAATCTTTTCTTAAACAATCCCAATCACAAAATCAATCATACCAAAGTTCAGATTTTCGAATATCATAGGCATTTCACCTTTCAATCTCAAACAATTTCAAAACGACACTAAAACAGGGGATTTCGAAATTTGCATTAAAACCGGCGATCACGTCGCCCCACACAGAAAAACAGAGCATCGTGCAAGAAAGTTTGAAACCGGCGACCACGTCGCCCCAACTTCAGAATCTTCTAGCCTAAGGTTTTTATTGAACGAATCCTAGCTTCCCTTACCTGAACTTGCGCACAATCACTAAGAGCTCCAAAACCCACCGAAGCTTAAAGATGTCCTAACCTGCACCATGGAGCCTTTATCACAAAACTGACTATACTACTCATTTTCTACGCTAACAGAGACGATTTCTGGAGCTCAGGGAGTCACCAGCTGTAAGGACCTAGAAAATTTTATTGGAATGAAAGTGATATATTTTAAGTGAATTCTAAGTATGTTTTTATTTAAAATAAAAAGGAAGGAAAGTGTAGCTTAGAGGTCTACAAGATCGCCGTTGTTGAAGACGGAGGCGACCTCCGACTTCTCTGGTACATGATCGCCAATCGCCTATGGTGTACATGATCGCCGAAAGTGCACTTAGTATGTGGTCAAGATGCTGGATCAACCATAGTGGGTTCCAAAAACCACGCGTATCATGGTGTGGGTTAAGCCTTAGATACGCTGTGCATGCGAAGCTCCATGCTTGAGCATAAGAAATCATCCTTAGTGTTGCATGCATGGGCGCACGAGGAGTAGTGCTGATCTATTCTCTGAAATGTGAAGCTACCGACGTCACCAAGTCATGTGGAGGTGATACCTTGGACGTAACATAGTGGGATGAAGAACCTTCAGCAGGGCGTGGCGATGTGTCATCAGTCATCGCCCGGGCGAGAGACATGCGGTCATCGCCAGGGATAGACATTGGTCGTCTTCCAGAGAGAGACATCGGTCGTCTTCCAGGGAGAGACATCGGTCGTCCGCCAGGATGAGTCATCGGTGGAAGGTTATCGCGCGATGTCATGTTTCACACAGATAAGGTGGGACCCAGGCTCCCAGCATGAGACGTCCTGCACGCGCGACACGTAGAGAGAAAAGGTTGTTTCAAAATAGTTGGCATCAGAGAGTTGGTATGCGCAGAGACACACGTGGCCATACTGTTCAAGGAAGTGTGCACGCAAGCTTTCCTGCAGAGTGGGTAGTGGCAGCGGCAATTGTGGACAAGTTAGTTTAGATTCAAAAACTCACTTCTAAGAGGCAAAGAACGTTGCTGTGGTTCAAGAGTGACAGAGTGAGTTTACCTTCATCCTTCTCTTTTCTCTCCTTCGCGCTGCGATTCAGGCATCCTCAAGCACCAGTACGACGAGCGACGACTGCCCTTGGACTCCTGGGAAGTTCTCTGCAAGTTCTCCAAACCGGACGCTAAAACAGAGTTAAGGCATCTTTAAGCTTCGGTGGGTTTTGGAGCTCTTGGTGTTTTTGCGCAAGTTTAGGTAAGGGAAGCTAGCATTTTCGTTTATAAAAACATTAGGCGAGTAGGTTCTGAAGTGAGGGCGACATGGTCGCCGGTTTTCATATTTCTTTTCACGATGCTCTGTTTTTATGTGTGGGGCGACGTGATCGCCGGTGTAACATCCTGCCAAATTCTTTTCATATTTATATAATAAAATAAAGGTAAACAAATATATTGAAGTGAACAAAATTATATATATGTAATGAAGTTTCTCCTCACAGGGAGTTTAATACAAATTTGGTCAATTTCCAAAACTTAAACAAAATACAGCAAAAGACAAACAGGCGATCTCCTATCAGAAGAAAAGGGCGATCTCCTATCAAAAAAGGGCGATCTCCTATCAGACAACAGAAAAAGGGTGATCGCCTAACAGAAACAGAAACGGGCGATCTCCTACCGGCGTCCACTCACTGAGGAGCCCTACTACCTGCAACCTCGTCTGCTCCCGTGCAAAAATACACGATCATCACAGGTTTAAGAAATACAATCACAATACCAGATAAAAGGGTAAGCTAGATGTTTGAAAAACTTCAAATATGAAACTTTAAATCAACAGAAAACATAAATCTTTACACCATTCATAATCCATATCGATTTCAACCATCAACATTCCCATATTCCACAAACTCGTCAAGTGTCTATTCGCTACTTTCAATATTCATGGTTCACACGTCAGACTTTCCACTGACTCATAACATATAGACACATGACTCTAGTTCCGGAAGACTCGTGCGTTGACTCAGGCTCAGAGATCTGCACCTGTCATACCACACCACTGTGAAATCCACACAGGGTCGCTGTGAAATCCACACAGCCATGCGCATACATAATCTCAATATCATCACTCTCCCGGTATGACAGGGTTAATTCATATAACAGGTCAAGCTCGTTCTCTTTCAAACAACTCACCCATACATATGAACCTCCTTCGACTCTCCACGACTGAATAACTTCATCTATGTGATTCCATTATATCAGCAGAGTCAGGATATCTCCTTCTAGACAAGCCCCTAGTCAATACACATTACACACGATCTTACACGGTATTTTCTTTCCTGAAAATACTATGCCTTGATCCCACATTCACAACATTCAACACGTCATACAACACTTAATGAACGATTCCAGTCACAGCAAAACTCATGCCAAGGTTCAGATTTTCGAATATCACATTTAAATCTCAAACAGTTTCAAACAATACCAAAAACAGGGGAGTTCGAAAAACAACGCCAAAACCGGTGATCTCGTCCAAAAACAGGGGATTATGCAATAATAGCTGAAAACCGGCGACCACGTCGCCCCATCATCTCAATCATCGAATATAAGGTTTACGTTAGAAATAAGGCTAGCTTCCCTTACCTGGACTTGCGCAAAACACTAAGAGCTCCAAAACCCACCGAGCTTAAAGGATGCCTTGGCTCTGTTTTAGCGTCTGGGTTGTAGAACTTGCAGAGAACTTCACAGGTGCTCCAAGGACAGTCGTCGCTCGTCGCACTGGTGCTTGAGGATGCTTGAATCGCAGCGCGAAGGAGAGAAAAGGAGAAGAATGAAGGTAAACTCACTCTTTCACTCTTGAACCACTGCAACGTCCTTTGCCTCTCAGAAGTGGGTTTTTCAATCTTAAACCAACTTGTCCACAAAAGCCGCTGCCACCACCCACTCTGCAGGGAAGTTTGCGTGTACGCTTCCCTGAACAGTGCGACTACGCGTGCCTCTGCGCAGGCCAACACTCTGAGGTCACTATTCTGAACCACCCTTTTTGTCTACATGTCGCGCGTGCAGTACGTCTGATGTTGAGAGCCTGGGTCCCACCTTATCTGTGTGAACTCGACATCGCGCGATAACCTTCCACCGATGACCACTCGCGCGATGACTATCCACCGATGCCTCATCCTGGAGGACGACCGATGTCTCTCCCTAGGAGACGACCGATGTCTCGCCCTGGCGATGACCGCATGCCTCGCGCCTTGGCGATGCCCGCAAGTCTCGCGCCCTGGCGATGCCCACATGCCTCGCGCCCTAGCGATGCCCGCATGCCTCGCGCCCTGGCGATGCCCGCATGCCTCGCGCCCGGCGATGCCCGCATGCTTCGCTCCCGGTGATGCCCGACGACACATCGCCACGCCTTGCTGTAGGTTCTTCATCCCACTATGTTACATCCAAGGTATCATCTCCACATGACTTGGTGACGTCGGTAGCTTCACATTTCCAAGAGTAGGTCAGCACTACTCCTCGTGCGCCCATGCATGCAACACCAAGGACGATTTCTTATGCTCACGCATAGAGTTTTGCATGCACAACATATCTAAGGCTTAACACACACCTTGATACGTGTGGTTTTGTGGAACCCACTCTGGTTGATCCAGTATCCTGACCACATACTGAGTGCACTTTCGGCGATCACGTGCAACCTAGGCGACAGGCGATCATGTACTAACTAGGCGATCTCATAGTCTTCTAAACTACACTTTCCTTCCTTTTTATTTTAAATAAAAACATACTTAGAATTCATTTAAAATATATCCCTTTTTATTCCAATTTAGTTTTACAGGTCCTTACAGCCGGTTTCAATGTTGATTTCGAACTTCCCTGTTTTAGTGTCGTTCGAAACTGTTTGAGATTAAAATGTGAAATGCATGTGATATTCGAAAATCTGAACCGTGGAATAATTGTCGCTGTGATTGGAATCGTTCATTTAAGTGTTGTATGATGTGTTGAATGTTGTGAATGTGGAATCAAGGCATAGTATTTTCAGGAAAGAAAATATCGTGTAAGATTGTTGTAGAATGTGCATTGATCAGTGATTTCTATAATGAGATATCCTGACTCTCCTGATATAATGGAATCATATAGATGAAGTTATTCAGGCGTTGAGAGTCGATGGAGGTTCATATGTATGGGTAAGTGGTTTGAAAAATAACCACTTGACCTGTTGTATGGATTCACCCTATCATACTAGGAGAGTGATGAGATTGAGATTGAGATTATGTTGATGCGCATAGCTGTGGGAACTTTACAGCAATGTAGTATGACAGGTGCAGATCTCTGAGTCTAGTCAATGCACGTGTCTTCCGGAAGTAGTGTCAAGTGTCCATGTGTGATGAGTCAGTGGAAGTCTGACGTGAGAAATGAGAAACATTGAAATTGATAGACACTTGATGGAATTATGTGAATTGAACGACTCTTGAGGAAATTGTGAAATATGTGATTACTTGATGGTCATGTGAAGGGAATGAGAAAGTTGATGGTTTTTACGTGGGTGTCTTAAATTTGTTTTATCTTGATTTTAAAGTTTCATATCTAAATTCTCTTTAAAATATCTAGCTTACCCTGCGTTTTTGTTTTGTGGATGTTTTCTTAAACCTGTGATGATCGTGTATAATTTACACGGGAGCAGATGATGTTGCAGGAAGTAGAGCTCCTCAGTGAGTGGTCGCCGGAAGGAGATCGCCTGTTTTCTGTTTCTGTTAGGAGATCGCCTGTTTTTCTATTTTGCTGTATTTTGTTTAAGTTTGGAAACTGACTGGATATGTATTAAACTCCCTGTGAGGAGAAATTTCATTACATATATATATATATATATATATATATATATGTTCACTTTGATATTATTGTTTTACGCTTATTTCACTATATAAATATGAAAAGGATTTGGCGGGATGTTACACCGGCAACGCCTATGCAGAGGCAACCCTCTCAAGCTCAGATTCGACTCAAAAAACAGAGTAAAACGACTTACTCTGTTCTAGCGTCCTGACGGGAGAACTTGCAGAGACTTCCCAGAAGGACAATGGCAGTCGCCGATCATAGCACTGGTACGTGAGGATAGCTGCATCTTCGAGTGGAGGAGAAAGGAGAAAGGTGAACTAAATGAGCTGATTCCCTCAGCTCTTAAGGTCGAACGGCTCTTTAGCCTTCACTGCCATTACCCACTCTCTGAGCAACCTTGCGTGCACACTTCCTTGAACAGTATGACCACGTGGGTTTCTGCGCATACCAACTCTCTGATGCTAACTATTCTGAAACACCCTTTTTGTATACGTGTCGCGCATGCAGAACGTTCATGCTGGGTGCCTGGGTCCCACCTTATCTGTGTGGAACACGACCTCGCGCGATGACCATCCACCGATGTCTCATCCTGGCAGACGAACGATGTCTCTCCCTGGAAGACGACCGATGTCTCTCCCTGGAAGACGACCGATGTCTCTCCCTGGAAGACGACCGATGTCTCTCCCTGGAAGCCGACCGATGCGTCCCTCATCCCGGCGATGACCGTCTGTCTCTCGCCCTGGCGATCTCTCATCGTCCTTGATGTGGCGAGGACACATCGCCTTGCTTCTGTCGACTGATGCCACATCGTCACACCCTGTTGGGGGCTCATCCTACCACTACTCCACACCTGTGTTATCACCCCCACATGGCTTAGTGACGTCGGTAGCTTCACATTTCCAAGAATAGATCAGCACTACTCCTCGTGCGCCCATGCATGCCACACTAAGAACGATTTCTTATGCTCAAGCATAGAGCTTCGCATGCACAGCGTATCTAAGGCTCAACCCACACCTTGATACGCGTGGTTTTTGGAACCCACTATGGTTGATCCAGCATCTTGACCACATACTAAGTGCACTTTCGGCAATTATGTACACCATAGGCGATTGGCGATCATGTGTACTCTAGGCGACAGGCGATTTTGTACCAGAGAAGTCGGAGATCGCCTCCGTCTTCAACAACGGCGATCTCGTAGACTTCTAAGCTACACTTTCCTTCCTTTATATTTTAATTAAAAACATACTTAGAATTCACTTAAAATATATCACTTTCATTCCAATAAAATTTTCTAGGTCCTTACATTCTCCCCAACAAGAAAAATTTTCGTCCTCGAAAATTGAATTACAAGGAAAAGAGGTATGGATAGGCTTCTCTCATGGTTTCTTCTAACTCCCAAGTTGAATCCCCTGATCGGTCATCCCACACCACCTTCACCATGTTGATGGTCTTGCCTCTGAGCTGCTGACTCTGGTGATCGTCAATCCTAACTGGTTTCGCTTCAAAAGACAAGTCGTCCTTGATTTGCACATCGTCCACTTCCAGCACGTGACTAGGGTCTGCCATGTACTTCCTCAGCTGTGATACATGAAAGACATTATGCAGATTCGCTAACTGAGGAGGTAGAGCAATCTCGTAAGCCACTGGACCGATCCTCCTCAAGATCTGATATGGCCCGACGAACTTAGGAGATAGCTTCTTTGATCTGATAGCTCGTCCTACACCCTTGGTCGGTGTCACTCTCATGAACACATGATCTCCTACTGTAAACTCCAAGGGTTTTCTCCTCTGATCTGCATAAGATTTCTGCCGACTCTGAGAAGCTTTCATTCTGTCTTTTATCTGTTTCACCTTCTCGGTCGTCTGCTGAATCAACTCTGGCCCGACCAAGACTGCTTCGCCCTCCTGGTACCAACACAATGGAGTTTTGCATTTCCTACCATACAAAGCTTCATACAGTGCCATCCCAATGCTGGCATGATAACTGTTATTATAAGTAAACTCCACCAGTGGCAACATCTCATTCCAGCTTCCCAATTGGTCCAAAACACAGGTCCTCAACAGATCTTCCAAGGACTGAATTGTTCTCTCAGACTGTCCATCTGTTTGAGGATGATATGCAGAGCTCATCCTCAACTTAGTTCCCAAAGAGTCTTGTAAAGTCTGCCAAAACCGTGAGGTGAACCTGGGATCTCTATCCGAAACAATGTTGGAAGGCACTCCATGCAACCTCACAACTTCTCTAATGTACAGCTGTGCCAACTTGGCCATAGGCATCCTCATATTCACTGGAAGAAAGTGAGCACTCTTCGTCAGCCGATCAATGATGACCCAGATTGCATCATGACCCCTTACCGATCTGGGTAAATGGGTAACAAAATCCATGGCGATGCTGTCCCATTTCCATTCAGGGATATCCAATTGCTGCAACAAACCGCCAGGCCTTTGATGTTCTACCTTCGCCTTCTGACATGTCAAGCAGGTAGCAACATACTGAGCTATCTCCTTCTTCATGCCCGACCACCAAAATGACTCTTTTAAATCCTGGTACATCTTATTCATACCTGGGTGCAGACTAAGGTAACTCTTGTGGCCTTCTTCTAGGATCATCTTCTTCAACTCTTCATTTGCAGGTATGCAAATTCTGCCATTAAATCTCAAGATTCCATCATCGCCCATCGCAAAGCCTTTAGCCTGATCGGTGCCTAGTAATTCTACAATACGCTTCAGGCTAGGATCCTCTAATTGCTTATCCTTTATCATTCCAATGAAATCATTAGTTATAGTTAACTTACTACAACTAATATGATTAACATGAAATTCCACTCCAAAGTTTAAATCTCTAAACTGCTCAATCAATTTCTGCTCTTCAATCATCATGGTTGATACTTGTATTAATTTCCTACTCAAGGCATCTGCCACTACATTGGCCTTCCCTGGATGATATATCAGTTCGAAGTCATAATCTTTTAGGAACTCCATCCATCTTCTTTGTCTCATACTTAACTCCTTCTGATCAAACAGATATTTCAGGCTTTTATGGTCACTAAACACTTGAAACCGAGCTCCATACAAATAATGCCTCCAAATCTTCAAGGCAAACACCACAGCTGCCAACTCTAAGTCGTGGGTAGGATAGTTCCTCTCGTGAACTTTGAGTTGCCTTGAAGCATATGCAACCACTCTTTTCTCTTGCATCAACACACATCCCAAACCTTGATGTGAAGCATCACAGTAAACATCAAAAGGATTTCCCACATCCGGGATCACTAACACTGGAGCGCTAGTCAACCTCTTCTTCAGCCCCATGAAACTCTGCTCACACTTTTCAGTCCAAGCAAAAGGTTGATCTTTGCGAGTTAACTGAGTCAAAGGAGCTACTACCTTGGAAAAATCTTCAATGAACCTCCGATAGTAGCCTGCTAAACCCACAAAACTCCTTATCTCAGTAACTGTCTTAGGACGTTCCCACTGAAGCACTGCCTCCACTTTGGCTGGATCCACCGAGATCCCCTGGGCATATATTACATGTCCTAAGAAGTTGACTTCCTTCAACCAGAACTCAACTTAGAGAACTTGGCATATAATTGCTTCTCCCTCAGAATCTCCAATACTGCCTTCAGATGTTCTTCATGTTCTTCCTCGGTCCTTGAATAAATGAGTATGTCGTCTATGAAGACTACCACAAACTTATCCAAGAAAGGACGAAAAATTCTATTCATGAAATCCATGAACAGAGCTGGAGCATTTGTTACTCCAAACGGCATCACCACATACTCATAGTGCCCATAACGAGATCTAAATGCTGTCTTTTGAACATCTTCAGCTTTTACCAAAATTTGGTGGTACCCCGATCTCAGATCAATCTTTGAGAACACCGAGGCCCCATGTAATTGATCCATCAAATCATCAATTCTAGGTAGAGGATACTTGTTCTTGATGGTCAACTTGTTCAACTGCCTGTAATCTATACACAGCCGAGACCCTCCATCCTTTTTCTTAACTAGAAGCACTGGAACCCCCATAGAGATACACTGGGTCTGATGAATTGTTTCTCCAAACTCTCTTCCACTTGCTTCTTTAATTCTACCAACTCGGCTGGAGCCATCCTGTAAGGTGCCATTGACACTAGTCCAGCTCCAAGTACCAAATCAATAGAGAATTCCACTTCTCTCTTAGGAGGTAATCCAGGTATTTCTTCTGGAAATACATCCATGAAATCCTTCACCACATGTATCCTGCTTACGTCCTCTTCATTCTTCACTTCCAACCGAGCTAGGATCACGAAGCACCTCGCCCCTTTTTCCAACTCCGACCACCCATGCTGAGCAGATATCACATCTGACTCTTGGAGGTCTGGAAACGCTATTTTCTGACTACCGCAGTCTATGAGAACGTGATTGGCAGATAGCCAATCCATTACCAAGATAACATCCAGGTCCTGAAGAGGTAGGCAGATCAAGTTTACTTTGAACCTGCGTCCCTCTACTATCACTGGACATTCAGAGCAAATTGTAGAGGTCAACACCTGTCCTGATGCAGGTGTAGAGACCAACAGTTCAAACGGTAACTCCTTCACTAGAAGGCCCAACTCGACTACACACAGGCTTGAGACAAAGGAGTGTGTCGCTCCAAAATCAAACAAGGCTTTTACACCTCTACCAGCTATAAAACAAACACCTTGCACTAGGTTACCTGACTGAGACGCCTCTGCTCCTGTCATGGCAAACACTTTCCCTGCTGCTTGAGGTCTACTGCCTCCATTCCTCAACTGCTGAGAACCAACGGGTTGAGTCATCCTATTTCTGCTAGGACAATCTCTAGAAATGTGCCCCATCTTTTGGCATGTGAAACATCTGGGTTTCCATGTTTGTTGCTGCTGAAACTGGGGCGGAACTGCTCCTGCCCGATGTGGTGGAGGTCTCGCATAAGGCTTGCTTTGTGGGTGCTGCACCTTGGCCTTCCCACTGGAAGAACCCCCTGGGTGTGATCTGATCACCCGAGAATTACCCCTTTCCAAGGTTTCCACCATCTTTGCCTTCTCTACTAAGGCATGAAACTCCCTGATGCACATGGGTGCTATGGTCTTCTTCAGCTCATGCTTTAAACCTTCTTCAAACTTCCTACACCTCCAAGCCTCAGAGGTAGCTTGGGTATAAAATCTGGCTAGGTATTCAAACCTAGCAGCATAAGCGTTCACGGACATCTCCCCTTGCTCCAACCTGAGAAATTCCGCTTCCTTCGCAAACCTTGCACTATCTGGAAAATATTTCTCTAGGAACCTCTCTCGGAAACCTTCCCAGTCTAAAACGTCAGCTCTGGCTTCCATCATCTGCTGAGCTCCCATCCACCAGAACTCGGCTTCTCCAGATAGCAGATAGGTGGCGAACACCAATTTCTTCTCTTCAGGGCAGGAGGTCGCCCTAAAGATTTTCTCTAACTCCCTGACCCACTAATCTGCTTGATCAGGGGTAGCATTCCCACTGAACTTGGGTGGGTTGTGCCTCATGAACTCGGTCAGTCCCATCTGTTCCTGAGGCTGACCGACGTGGGAAGCTGTTTCAGCTGACCGAGCAGTTTCCCAATGGTGCATTGCAGCTTGATGATTCTGAGCCATTGCTGCATTCTGTTGTTGGATGGCAGTTGCCATCATCTCAATAGCCTTGGCAATCTGGCTCATTTCCGAAGAAGGTTGGGGAGGGGTAGGAGGTCTACGAGCCATCTTTCTTCGTTTCAGATTTGGAAACTATTGGTTTCTATATTCCCTACAACTATAAGAATGAGATCGATAAGAAATCAATTCATTCAGGGGTAACATCTAGACCTTACAAAGGTCAGCATCTCAAAGTCATTTAGAATTTGAGTTCATCAACAGAATCATAATGCTCAAAATAGAAAGCATAACACCGAACAATCATGGGTACAAAACTATCAATCAAATATCACCACACTTAATAATTGGGATAAAACACACCAGAAGTGGATATATGCTCAACATCAAACTTTTAGAATTAAGATTGAGAACATCTCGATTCAGTTATGAGTGTGCACCCTCACTACTTTATCAAGATCCTTTCACTCTTAATACTAAAATTTTTCATTTAGAGCCTATATCTACTAAAGCACAGATAGGTTTTCAATAAGAAAACATTTGAAAACCTTTCACTATAGCTTTGATTAAGACTCCAATAGCAGAAGAAACACAATGAACCCACTCTCCTCAGGTCATCCTAAGGACGAACTGCTCTGATACCATTAATGTAACGCCTCTCAAAATATTGTTCATTTTTATATAATAAAATAAAGGTGAAACAATAATATCAAAAATTTAACATAGGTATATACATAATATAATTCATCCATTAATACAAATGTGCCTCAGAATAATATCCCTTTTCGAGGAAGTTTTAATACATCTCCATACAGAAGTTTTCAAAATAAAACAAAACAACAACATTCAAAAACCGGCGATCTCCTCCTCCAGAAATGCTCACTGAGGAGCTCTACCACCTGCAACCTCATCTGCTCCTGTGCACATATACACGATCATCACAGGTTTAAGAAAAACAACCACGATACAAAACAAAGGGTGAGCTAGATATTTTTAAAAACTTTAAATATGAAACTTTATATCAATAGAAAGCATAAATCTTCACACCATTCATAATCTATATCAATTCCAACCATCAATATCCCCATATTCCACAAACTCGTCAAGTGTCTATTCAATACATTCAATACTCATGGTTCACATGTCAGACTTTCCACTGACTCATAACACATAGACACATGACTCTACTTCCGGAAGACTCGTGCGTTGAACTTAGCATCCAGAGACCTGCACTTGTCATACCACACCACTGTGAAATCCACACAGCCATGCGCATAAACATAATCTCAATATCATCACTCTCCCGGTATGACAGGGTTAATTCATATAACAGGTCAAGTTAGTTATCTTTCAAACAACTTACCCATACATATGAACCTCCTTCGACTCTCAACAACTGAATAACTTCATCTATGTGATTCCATTATATCAGCAGAGTCAGGATTGTCTCATTCACAGGATACTCACTGATCAATACACCTCATAACCAATCTCAACACGGTATTTCCTTTCCCGAAAATACTATGTCTTGATCCCACATTCACCACATTCAATGCATCATACAACACGAAATGGAAAATTCCAAATCACAGCAAACATCAAAACCAAGTTCAGAATTTTCGAATATCATATGCATTTCACATTTCAATCTCAAACAGTTTCAACGACACTAAAACAGGGGATTTCGAAATTTGCATTAAAATCGGCGATCACGTTGCCCCACACATAAAAAAACAGAGCATCGTGAAATAGAATATGAACTCGGCGACCACGTCGCCCTCACTTCAGAACCTACTCGCCTAAAGTTTTTATAAACGAAAATGCTAGCTTCCCTTACCTGGACTTGCGTAGAATCTCACTACGAGCTCTAACCCACCGACTTAAGGATGCCTTAACTTGCACCATGGAGCCTTAGTCATAAAACTAACGACATTACCCATATTCTGCGTTAACAGAGGCTAATTCTGAAGCTAAAAGAGTTGAATGCAAAGCCCATGCAGAAGCAACTCTCTCAAGTTCAGAAACAACTCCAAAAACAGAGCACGAAGAACTTACTCTGTTTCACGGCTTTGATCAGAAAACTTGCAGAGCACAACGTCAGGAATCAAGGGGCAGTCGCCGATCTTCAACTGGTTCGCTAGGACGTCTGAACGCAAGGAGAAGGAGAGGAAAGGAACAGGGAATCAACGCTAACTCACTCAATCACTCTCGAACCACAGCAACGTCTGTAACATCCCGCCAAAATACTATTCATGTTTATATAATGAAAATAAAGGTAACAAATAGATTGAAGTGAACAAAATATTATATATATGAAATGTAGTTTCTCCTCACAGGGAGTTTAATACAAATTCGGTCAAATTTTCCAGAAACATAAACAAAATACAGAAAAAAAACAAAGCAGGCGATCTCCTATCGGAAGAGGCCGATCTCCTATCGGAAGAGGCCGATCTCCTGTCGGAAGACAGCAAAAGGGGGGGGATCGCCTAACAGAAGTAGAAACAGGCGATCTCCTTCCGACGACCATTCACTGAGGAGCTCTGCTTCCTGCAACATCATCTGCTCCCGTGTAAATTATACACGATCATCACAGGTTTAAGAAAGAGCCAAACACAACACCAAAGAAACACCACAGGGTAAGCTAGACATTTGAAAAAGAGTTTAGATATGAACTTTAAAATCAAGGTAAAACAAATTCAAGATACCCACGTAAACCATCAACTAAACACATACTGCACGATTCCTCAAAGGTCATTAAAATCTCAACATTCATCAAGTGTCTATCAATTCAAAGTTTCTCATCCTCACGTCAGACTTCCACTGACTCATCACATAAGACACTTGACACTACTTCCGGATTGACTCGTGCATTGACTCAGGCCCAGAGATCTGCACCTGTCATACCATACCACTGTGAAATCCACACAGGGTCGCTGTGAAATCCACACAGCCATGCGCATATAATCTCAATGTCATTAACTCTCCCGGTATGACAGGGTTAATTCATAGAACAGGCCGAGCTCGTTCCCTTTTGAACAACTCACCCATACGTATGAACCTCCTCCGACTCTCCACAACTGAATAACTTCATCTACGTGATTCCATTATATCAGTAGAGTCAGGATATCTCCTTCTAGACAAGCCCCTAGTCAATACACCTACACACGATCTTACACGGTATTTCCTTTCCTGAAAATACTATGCCTTGATCCCACATTCACAACATTCAAAACATCATACCACTCAAATGAATGATTCAAATCACAGCAACAATCATTTCAAGGGTTCAGATTTTCGAATATCACATGTATATTGTATTTAAATCCCAAACAGCTTCAAACAACATCAAAACATGGGAGTTCGAAATCCGTATTTAAAACCGGCGACCACGTCGCCCAACCACACAGAACAGAGCATTGCGAAAAGAAACAGAAAACCGGTGACCACGTCGTCCTCACTTCAGAAACAGCTAATCTATGGCTTGTATTGAAAATGAAGGCTAGCTTCCCTTACCTGGACTTGCGCAAACACCAAGATCTCCAAAAATCCACCGAGCTTAAAGGATGCCTTAGCTCTGTTTTCAGCGCCTGGTTCGTAGAACTTGCAGAGAACCTCTTAGGTACTCTAAGGGCAAACGTCGCTTGTCGCACTGATGCTTGAGGTTGCCTGAGTCACAACGCAAAGGAGAGAAGAAGGGAGGGAGGAAGTTTGCACTCACTCTAACACTCATGAGTTTGTAACGCTCTTTGCCTTCCCGCAGTGGCTTTTGAATCCCAGCTTACCTGCCCACGTATGCTGCTGCTGCCACCCCTTCTGCAGGAAAGCCTGAGAACCACTGCCCTGAACAGTACGACCACTGTTGTCGCTTGTGCATGCCAACCACTGCTCTGAACAGTACGACCACTGTTGTCGCTTGTGCATGCCAACCACTGCTCTGAACAGTACGAGCGCTGGTGTCTCCTGCGCATGCCAACATTCTGATGTCACCACTCTGAACCACCCTTTTTGTCTACGTGGCGCGTGTGCAGGACGTTTCATGCTGGGAGTCTGGGTCCCACTTTATCTGTGTGAAGCTCGTCATCGCGCGACAACTTTCCACCGCTGACTCATCCTGGCGAACGATCGATGTCTCCCTCGCCCTGGAAGACGACCGATGTCTCCCTCACCCTGGAAGACGACCGATGTCTCCCTCGCCCTGGAAGACGACCGATGTCTCCCTCTGGGAGACGACCGATGTATATCCCTGGCGACGCTCTCATGCCTCACGCCCTAGCAATGCCCGCATGTCTCTCGCGCCCTGGCAAAGCCCGCATGCCTCGCGCCCTGGCGATGCCCGCATGCCTCTCGCGCCCTGGCAATGCCCGCATGCCTCGCGCCCTGGCGATGCCCACATGCCTCTCGCCCCTGGCAATGCCCGCATGCCTCGCGCCCTGGCGATGCCCGCATGCCTCTCGCCCGCGCGATGCCTGCATGCCTCGCGCCCTGGCGACGTCCACATGCCTCGCGCCCGCGCGATGCCTGCTTGCCTCGCGCCCTGGCGCTCATGTGTAGCAGGCGACCGGCGATCATGTACTACTAGGCGATCTCATAGTCTTCCAAACTACACTTTCCTTCCTTTTTATTTTAAATAAAAACATACTTAGAATTCATTTAAAATATATCTCTTTTTATTCCAATTCAATTTTACAGGTCCTTACAACGTCCACTGCCTCTCAGGAGTGAGTTTTGAATCTAAACCAACTTGCCCAGAAATGTCGCTGCCACCACCCACTCTGCAGGAAAGCTTGCGTGCACACTTCCTTGAACAGTATGACCACGTGGGTTTCTGCGCATACCAACTCTCTGATGCTAACTATTCTGAGACACCCTTTCTATCTACGTGTCGCGCATGCAGAACGTTCATGCTGGGAGCCTGGGTCCCACCTTATCTGTGTGAAACACAACATCGTGCGATAACCATCCACCGATGACTGCTCGCGCGATGACCATGCCTCTCATACCGGCGATGACTGATTCCTCTTCCTGACGGACGACCGATGTCTCACCCTGGCAGACAACCGATGTCTCACCCTGGCAGACAACCGATGTGTCTCCCATCCTGGTTGATGACCGATGTTCCTCTCATCCTGTTGGCGATCTCTTATCGCCCTTGTGTGTGACGAGGACACATCGCCCCACTCGGGTCACCGATGTCACATCGTCACACCTTGCTGAAGGCTCGTCCTACCACTACTCCATGCCTGTGTTACCAGCCCCACATGGCTCGGTGATGTAACGCCCCTTGTAACGCCCCTCAAAGTCTTTTCATATTTATATAATACAATAAGCGTAGACATTAATTTATAAAATCAACATATGTATATATATTGAAAGTACATCATCCCATACATTGTATCTAAAAAAGAAACGTCCCTCTTATAGGGGTTTCAATACATTCCATCAACTCTTTCAAAATAAAACCAAAATACAGCATAAAAAGAAAACAGGCGATCTCTTCCTCCAACTGCTCACTGAGGAGCTCGACTACCTGCAACATCATCTGCTCCCGTGTAAAATACACGATCATCACAGTTTTAAGAAAAACA
The DNA here is from genome assembly GCA_013389735.1 of Phaseolus lunatus. Taxonomy (NCBI): domain Eukaryota; kingdom Viridiplantae; phylum Streptophyta; class Magnoliopsida; order Fabales; family Fabaceae; genus Phaseolus; species Phaseolus lunatus. The sequence continues at coordinate 25,915,095 of CM023867.1, forward strand.
GCCACAGAACAAAAACGCAGGGTAAGCTAGCTATTCTAAAACTTGAAGTACGAAACTTTAAAATCAATATAAAATAGATTTAAAACACCCACGTAAAATCCATCAATTTTCCCATTCATTTCACACACTTCACAATTTCATCAAGTGTTATTTGTTTCACATAAACCATCAAGTGTCTATCAAGTTTCAATAATTCTCTTTCTCACGTCAGACTTCCACTGACTCACCACACATAGACACATACCACACCACTGTAAAGTCCACACAGGACAGCTAGTGAAGTCCACACAGGACAGCTCGTGAAGTCCACACAGGACAGCTCGTGAAATCCACACAGGACAGCTAGTGAAGTCCACACAGGACAGCTCGTGAAGTCCACACAGGACAGCTACTGAAGTCCACACAGGACAGCTCGTGAAGTCCACACAGGACAGCTAATGAAGTCCACACAGGACAGCTCGTGAAGTCCACACAGGACAGCTAATGAAGTCCACACAGGACAACTCGTGAAGTCCACACAGGACAACTAAAGAAATCCACACAGGACAGCTAAAGAAGTCCACCCAGGACAGCTAAAGAAGTCCACACAGGACAGCTAAATATCATCAATTCACCCAATGCACCATACAACACTTAAATGAACAATTCCAACCACAGCAACAATCGTATCAAGGTTCAGATTTTCCAATATCACATGCATTTCACATATCAATCTCAAACAAGTTCAAAGCGACACTAAAACAGGGGATTTCGAAAACATTAAAACCGGCGATCACGTCGCCCCACACATAAAAACAGAGCATCATGAAAAAGAATATGAAACCGGCGACCACGTCGCCCTCACTTCAAAACCTACTCGCCTAAAGTTTTTATAAACGAAAGTGCTAGCTTCCCTTACTTGGTGATGTGAGTTGATTTTAGGTTCATTATATTTGTGACACTTTCTTAGAATTAGGATCAAGATTCTTAGCAATTTAGAGTGAGTCACCTAAGGAAAATCCCCACTGGACATTAACTTAACAAGTGTTAAGTAGATGTGAAGGTTCAATTTCCAAAGGTCCAAGGTTAAAACACAATTAATCATGATGAATGAATGAAGAACAAGGTGCTGAACTCAAAAAAAGAATAGGTGCAGAATTTAAACACAAAAAAACAGAATGGAAACACAAATTGAAACCAAAGAACCGATTGAAATTCAAGAACAAGACATAGAATCAAAACTACCGATTGAAATGACAATGGAAGATGAAAGAAGATGAAACTTATGTGGTTGTAGCCATGGATTGGGAATGGACACGCCACTTGGAGGTGATGATCCAAGATAAGTGCAGATTTGCCGCCACTTGAGTGCTCCCAAAGCTTCACAAGATGAGACAAGGAAGAGGAGAACAAGTCTCACAAAATTCACTCACAATTTGAGTATAGTAACTTTTCTTCTAATTTCAATCTTATTTTACATGAGCATAGCACCTCTATTTATAGTGTGAGAGGGCTGAAATTAAAGTGGGAAAATTCAAATGAGAAGCATTTGAATTTGGAGCCAAAACACATGTCACAAGGGAGGTGTGACTTGATTTCTACTTTGGCACTTCATAAAACTACACCTACACCTACTTTTTATGTCACATGGAAGGTGTGACTTGTTTTTGTACATTAGCACCCCTTATTTTAATATCTACACCTTCCTTTAATGTTCTACTAAAAACTACACAAAAGAAATTACAAAAGAGATACATCCATTCATGCTTATTTTCCAAAGCTTTAGCCTTGCTCCTATTGATGCTCATGGATTGGGCTTGGGCCCCACTTGACTTGGGCTTCTTGGCTTGGGCTTCTTGGGCTTGGGCTTCTTGGGCTTGGGCTTCTTGGGCTTGGGCTTCTTGGGCTTGGGCCCTCTTTATTTATACTACTACTTGGATTCTTCAAGAGAACCCAATTATTTACAAAAATGTTCTACTCTTTAAGAAGACTAGTAAGAAGAACTTCAAGTGCTTTGGAATATGGCCCTTTCTTATTTTTGTGAAGTCTTCTTTTGATTGTTGATATGACCCTTTATATATAGCATCTTTGGTCATCCTTAAGTGGTCTTGACTTGCATCATACCCCCCAAGTTGGAGAGAATTCGACCACGAATTCAGAATTCCTGCATATAACAAAGTCAACTTGCTCATAGATAAAAAGAGGATAAGAAGTGATATTAGAAGTTGACTTATAATCTTGAAGCGCGGGAAGTTCATAGGAAGGTTTATTATATGTATACCAACTTTGGAAAGAATGTTTAGGAATGATAAAACTTTGTGAAGAAAAGCCTCTTAGAAGGGGTAAACCTTTAGGAGGAATTGGAAAATCATTCCTAATATTCTTTAACAAAGAAAGCAAATAGGTAGAAACCTTAGGTAATGAAAAAGATAAGGAAGAATAACACCTTGGAGGTGCAAATTGTAGCATAGCCCGAGTCAACATGATTGATTTAGTTGCATATGATGAGACTTGGAGACTCGGTTTCTCTTTTCTTTTATTCTCTTTTTCATTTTCTCTTTTGGTTTTCATTTTTAATTGGTCTTTATGGACCTCACTTGGAGAAAGAGATTTTAAAGTGATCCGATGCCCATGGAAGGTAAAAGAAATGTTGTTGGTAAGGCCATCATGTAAAGTTTTCCTATCAAATTGCCATGGCCTACCTAAAAGAATATGAGTTGCTTCCATAGGGACAACATCACATAAGACCGCATCTTTATATTTGCCAATTGAAAAAGCAATGAGGACTTGTTTATTTACAATAATTTCCCCTTTGTTACTTAACCATTGGAGTTTATAGGGTTTAGCATGAGAGATAGTAGATAATCCAAGCCTATCTACTACTCTTGTGCTTACCACATTTGTACAACTTCCTCCATCAATAATTAAGGAACACAAATTGTTATTGATAAGGCACCTTGTGTGAAAGATATTTTCTCTTTGAGTTTCATCAAAAGGTTTTTGAATTTGACCAAGGAATCTCCTTATCACTAACAAGTCACCTTCACATGGAATCTCACATTCATGGTCACTAGGGAAAGGGGAAGGGGAATTAGACTTTGAAGAATTATCACTATGTTCGCTTACAATTTCCCCATTATCAAGCATCATCATATTTCTCTTTGAAGGACAATTAGCCGCTATATGACCATAGCCTAAACATTTAAAGCACTTTTTACTTGAAGATTTAGTGGGTGATTTAGGAGTAGAAGGTGAGGCTTGAGAATCTCTAGATTTGGAAGTAGATTCTTTAGAAGGAGATTTTGAAAAGGATTTGTTTTTGTCTTTCCAAGAAGAGTGGTAATAGCCATCATTATGAGTATTTTTAAAAGAATTTTTCCTTGCAAGTTGAGATTCTACCTTGATGGCAAGGTGAACCAAATTTTCTAAAGAAGAATACTCATTAAGTTCCACAACATCTTGGATATCCCTTCTAAGACCACTAACAAATCTAGCCATTTTAGGTTCATCATTCTCATGCATATTGGCTCTAGTTAAAAGCGTTTCAAGTTCTTTATAATAAGCATCCACACTTAGCGTCCCTTGGTGAAGCCGTTGGAGCTTCAACAATAGGTCTTTCCTAAAGTGTGGAGGCACAAATCTAGCGCGCATGCAAGCTTTTAAATCATCCCAAGAGACCACGGGCGGCCTCTTGTTTAGCCCAATGTCCATGAGAGTTTTGTGCCACCATTGCATGGCATAGTCCATAAATTCTAGGGAGGCTAGCTTAACCTTTTGGTCTTCTTGGACCTCATGTACAAAAAATATTTGCTCTACCTTAGCCTCCCATCCTAAATACACATTAGGATCTCCTTCACCACTAAAACTAGGTAATTTTACATAAGGCATAAAAGGCTTAGCCACATTTTGGCGCCTATCTTCATGATGGTGATGCATCCTCCAAGCATTTTCTTCATGATATCCATAAGAGTTTTGTGAAGACCTTGAAGTATGCCTATGATGATGGTGTTGTCTTCTCTCACGGTGGTGATGCATCTCTTCACGGTCCAACTCCAATCTTTGGAGCCTTGCCTCCATTTGTCTTAATGCCTCATCTTTTTGTGCAATTGTTAGTTTAGCATCCTTTAATTCACCAATTAGGTATGCTTTTTGAGGTGAGTGAGGCTTAGATGATTCTCCACTAGAAAGATTAGCCATGATAAAATGAAACACAAAACACAAAGAAGAAACTATTATAGAAAACAAAGTTAGAAAAACAAGGTGAAAAACAAATATAGCTTGCGGCAATGATGTAAAAGCTCTCAAACCACTCCAAGAAAATATATCCTTCCTTTACCAAGCCTCTCTTGTGGATTGGATGAGCCTCAAGTGAAAGATGCCAAAGCAAACCACACTTAGTCAAAGAACAATTCACCACAAAACTAGAGGAAACAAGAAAGACAAGCAAGAAAAGGTATAAGCAAGAAAAGCTAAACCAAAGTGGAAGTAAAGATATGACAAAACTTTGGAAAAGAATATTGAATAAAAATGACAAGCAAAGAAAATAAGGCACTCAATAAAAGGTAGTACACAAATAGAACCTAGAGAATGGTACTAGAATTGGACTAACAAAACCAAAACAGTACTACAGAATATTAAGGTGTCAAAATGTGTGACTTAAACAAATTATGCTGAGCTGGATAATTCAAATTTGAATTTGAAATTTAAACCACAGAAATTTCAAGATCTTAGCTCAAATTTGGCGCTGGAATCACACCAAAATGATGCACCAATAAATTGTGATAATTTTTTCAAATCTGATGCCACTTCACCGTTTTTTTTTTGGCGCCAGAATTGCACACTGATTGTATTTGATTTATCATTTTTTTTCTATTTTGAATTTTTCCTCACTTTTTTTTTTCACTTTTTTCTAACACATCAATCTGTTCAGATCCAGAATTTTAGAATTTTTCATAAACGGAATTAAATTCTGTAAACAAAAACAGCCAGCACAGTTTCAACAAAAACAGAGGAAGCCTAATTTGGAATTAAAACAATATTAAGAAACTTCAAAGACACAATAGAATTGATGTATGTGAACTTGTATGGATCTATCACACAAGCATGAACTCAAATCTAAAATTAAAAATGCACCAAAGGCTCAACAAAACAGATTAGAAACTGCACTCAAAATTAAAAGCAATCAACCAAAAATTATCAAGAAAAGTACTACATAGAAGTGATGACAATTTAGGAGAAACATGACTTGACAAAACTTGTATGGATTCAAAAAGCAAAAATGACTCAAACACAATTAATTTTGAACCAATTAAAACAGCAAGGAAAGACTCAAATTAAAGCAAAAACAGAATAACTAACACAACAAGGAACCTAAAAAAAAAAAAAAATTCTGCACAAAAATAAAGTGCTGGAAAATGGAAATTGCTTGAATAGAAAGTGTCAATTCAACTCAACAAGAACAAAACATCACCATAGCTCATGATACCACATGATGTGAGTTGATTTTAGGTTCATTATATTTGTGACACTTTCTTAGAATTAGGATCAAGATTCTTAGCAATTTAGAGTGAGTCACCTAAGGAAAATCCCCACTGGACATTAACTTAACAAGTGTTAAGTAGATGTGAAGGTTCAATTTCCAAAGGTCCAAGGTTAAAACACAATTAATCATGATGAATGAATGAAGAACAAGGTGCTGAACTCAAAAAAAGAATAGGTGCAGAATTTAAACACAAAAAAACAGAATGGAAACACAAATTGAAACCAAAGAACCGATTGAAATTCAAGAACAAGACATAGAATCAAAACTACCGATTGAAATGACAATGGAAGATGAAAGAAGATGAAACTTATGTGGTTGTAGCCATGGATTGGGAATGGACACGCCACTTGGAGGTGATGATCCAAGATAAGTGCAGATTTGCCGCCACTTGAGTGCTCCCAAAGCTTCACAAGATGAGACAAGGAAGAGGAGAACAAGTCTCACAAAATTCACTCACAATTTGAGTATAGTAACTTTTCTTCTAATTTCAATCTTATTTTACATGAGCATAGCACCTCTATTTATAGTGTGAGAGGGCTGAAATTAAAGTGGGAAAATTCAAATGAGAAGCATTTGAATTTGGAGCCAAAACACATGTCACAAGGGAGGTGTGACTTGATTTCTACTTTGGCACTTCATAAAACTACACCTACACCTACTTTTTATGTCACATGGAAGGTGTGACTTGTTTTTGTACATTAGCACCCCTTATTTTAATATCTACACCTTCCTTTAATGTTCTACTAAAAACTACACAAAAGAAATTACAAAAGAGATACATCCATTCATGCTTATTTTCCAAAGCTTTAGCCTTGCTCCTATTGATGCTCATGGATTGGGCTTGGGCCCCACTTGACTTGGGCTTCTTGGCTTGGGCTTCTTGGGCTTGGGCTTCTTGGGCTTGGGCTTCTTGGGCTTGGGCCCTCTTTATTTATACTACTACTTGGATTCTTCAAGAGAACCCAATTATTTACAAAAATGTTCTACTCTTTAAGAAGACTAGTAAGAAGAACTTCAAGTGCTTTGGAATATGGCCCTTTCTTATTTTTGTGAAGTCTTCTTTTGATTGTTGAGATGACCCTTTATATATAGCATCTTTGGTCATCCTTAAGTGGTCTTGACTTGCATCACTTGGACTAGCGTAAACTTCACTAAGAGCTCCAACCCAACGAGATTCAAGGATGCCTTAACTCTGTTTTAGCGCTTTGAGCAGAAAACTTGCAGAGCACAACGTCAGGAATCCAGGGTAGTCGCCGATCTTCAACTGGTTCGCTAGGACGTATGAACGCAAGGAGAAGGAGAGGAAAGGAACAGGGAACCAACGCTAACTCTCTCAATCACTCTCGAACCACAGCAACGTCCACTGCCTCTCAGGAGTGAGTTTTGAATCTAAACCAACTTGCCCAGAAATGCCACTGCCACCACCCACTCTGCAGGAAAGCTTGCGTGCACACTTCCTTGAACAGTATGACCACGTGGGTTTCTGTGCATACCAACTCTCTGATGCTAACTATTCTGAAACACCCTTTTTGTCTACGTGTCGCGCATGCAAGACGTCTCATGCTGGGAGCCTGGGTCCCACCTTATCTGTGTGAAACACGACATCGCGCGATAACCTTCCACCGATGACTGCTCGCGCGATGACTATCCACCGATGTCTCATCCTGGCGGACGACCGATGTCTCTCCCTGGAAGACGACCGATGCGTCCCTCATCCTGGCGATGACCGTCTGTCTCTCGCCCTGGCGATCCCCGCGTGTCTCTCGCCCTGGCGATGCCCGCATGTCTCTCGCCCTGGCGATGCCCGCATGTCTCTCGCCCTGGCGATGCCCACCTGTCTCTCGCCCTGGCGATGCCCGCATGTCTCTCGCCCTGGCGATGCCCGCCTGTCTCTCGCCCTGGCGATGCCCGCATATCTCTCGCCCTGGCGATGCCCGTATGTCTCTCGCCCTGGCGATGCCCGCATGTCTCTCGCCCTGGCGATGCCCGCATGTCTCTCGCCCTGGCGATGCCCGCATGTCTCTCGCCCTGGCGATGACTGATGACACATCGCCACGCCTTGCTGAAGGTTCTTCATCCCACTATGTTACGTCCAAGGTATCACCTCCACATGGCTTGGTGACGTCGGTAGCTTCACATTTCCAAGAATAGATCAGCACTACTCCTCGTGCGCCCATGCATGCAACACTAAGGACGATTTCTTATGCTCAAGCATAGAGCTTCGCATGCACAGCGTATCTAAGGCTTAACCCACACCTTGATACGCGTGGTTTTTGGAACCCACTATGGTTGATCCAGCATCTTGACCACATACTAAGTGCACTTTCGGCAATCATGTACACCATAGGCGATTGGCGATCATGTGTACTCTAGGCGACAGGCGATTATGTGCCAGAGAAGTCGGAGATCGCCTCCGTCTTCAACAACGGCGATCTCGTCGATTTCTAAGCTACACTTTTCTTCCTTTACTCTTCTTGATCCACATGTCTTCCTCGAGCACACCCATGTGATTACCTCACGATAAAGTCATTGCACCTGACTACTTGGTTAATACAATGGTCAGCCGACCGACCTCTACCAGCTGACCCCAGACCTTGGGCGACGTCCGAGGTCCGACTACTACGAAACTTCTATTACCAGCTCTTTGTATTTTAAATAATAACATCTTCTGAAATTATTTAAATATAACACTTTTATTCCAATTAAAGTTTCTAGGTCCTTACAGGTGACGTCGGTAGCTTCTCCTGCCCGAGGGCAGCTCAGTACTCAATCCTTACGTGCCTAAGCATGCAACACTAAGGTAAATCCCTTATGTCCAAGCGTAAAGTCCCGTAGTTATTCTGCATGCATGGCGCTCCTAAGGTTCAAATCACACCTCCCTACATGTGATTTCTAGAACCCACTATGGTCCACCGACCGACCTCTACCACGCCGCCCTCAGACCTTGGGCGACATCCGAGGTCTGACCACCATGAAATTTCCATTACAAGCTCTTTTTCGTTTTAAGTAATAACATATTCAGAATTCATTAAAATTATACTTCTTCTATTCCAAATAATTATCTAGATCCTTACAACATGCAGGTCCACGAAAAGTGTGGTATACACAAAGAAAAAGTCATGCGGAGCCTTCTCCCAGCCATGACACACCCGGTCGGTGTAAATGCACATGTCGGCCATCACTATGTCTCCCAGAAGATCCCCCCCTCACAAACCCCACTTTTTCTAAGACTTTATCCAAACTCTTAGCATCTCTGAATCATGTGGGAATACTCAACACACTCGGATCAACCCAATCATAGTTGGGACCCTCCGACTGACTCGTATTACCTGTATTCCCGGATGTAGAACATTTGTCCTGACACTCGTCCTTCGATGACTCTATACGCACTACGCTAGGAGAACAACGTTCAGAAGACATAAATAACCTTTATATGAGAGAACACAGCAAGCATGCACAAGAAGTGATGGACTCGGCACTCAACACTCAACACTCAGAGCTATTTATGTTGAACCAAGTGATGTTCAATGTTTTGAAGAATCCAAATCCTTTGAAGGATGATGAAGCCTCTGCTTTGCTTGATGCTGCTGTGCTGGTTTATTGTTTTGTTTTGGGGTAGTTTAATGTTGTAATCCACCCTTAGATTAAATCTCAAAGCAATTAGCATCTCAATCTTTAAACAAAGTAAAGTGTTTTTCAAACTAAGTTGAAACAACCGATTGTTCTGTCGAAACAATCGATTGTTTACACTTAGATGTTTTGAGAAAGTTTGAAAACTGTTTTTGAATGAAGAAAACTGTTAAGTAACAAAACAACCGATTAATTCGAGGAAACAACCGATTGTTTGTTCTGGAACCTTAACAGAAAAACTGTTTTCTTTGACTGAGCTTTAAATGATTTGAAACTGAATATGCTCCAGTCATTAAATGCTTTGACCAATCTTTTTGAAAGCAATTACGGGTTTGTTAGGATTTGATAACAAACTTTCTTTATATAAATTCAGAAAAACTGTTTTAAATAAGAGAATGCTTTTGATAAAGTTTTTCTAAGAGAGTTTTCAAAGAGTTGAGATTGCTTAAGAGCTCAAGAGATTGATCAAGGTGCTGGAATAGGATTCTACTTGTATTGATTTCAGATCTTCATCTGTAACAAGTGTAATCTGTGTAAACTGCTGAAACATTTCTTCTGTGTATTGTTGCTGAGATTGGCTGTGTGTTCTTGAGGTGTTCAAGATCAGCAATCTTAGTGTTGGCCAAGGAGAGTGTGTGTCTTGAGGTTTTCAAGGTCATTCTCTTGGTTGTTGTGTAAGTGATCAAGGTGTGATTGCTTAGTGGATTTCCTCAGGGTTCTGAGAAGACTAGATGTAGCTCTGGGCCCTAGCTCCTAATATTTTGAACATGCTTCTTGTGATCCTTTGAGGTTGACTTTGATCTCCATGAACGTCCTCAACCTCTTCTTCTTCGTGATGTTTGGCCTCCATGTCCTCTTGAGCTTGATCTCCATCATACTCCCCGAGTTGGAGAGAATTCGACCACGAATTCTGGAGACCTACAGAAAAAGGAGTTAGATCGCTGACATTAAAAGTATGACTACCTAAGAATGTATCAGACATATCTAACTCATAAGCATTGTCATTAATCCTCTTGAGGATTTGGAAAGGTCCATCTCCGCGAGGCATAAGTTTGGACTTCCTTTGAGTAGGAAAACGATCCTTCCTCAAATGAAGCCAAACCCAATCACCTTCATCAAAGACCAATGCTTTTCTCCTTTGGTTGGCAAGTTCCGCATACTTGCCAACCTTCTTCTCAATTCTCTTCTTGATGTCTTTATGCAAAGTTTTCACAAAAGAAGCCTTTTCATCACCATCTTTGCACAAAACATCCTCAAGAAGGGGAATAGGAAGAAGATCAAGAGGTGTTAAGGGATTAAACCCATAGACAACCTCAAAAGGAGAATGAGAAGTGGTAGAATTTACTACACGGTTATATGCAAACTCAACATGAGGTAGTAAATTCTCCCATACTCTAGGGTTTCCCGAAATAAAGCATCTCAATAGTTGACCCAATGTTCTATTAACCACTTCGGTTTGACCATCAGTTTGTGGGTGACAAGTGGTAGAAAATAAAAGCTTAGTACCAAGCTTGCCCCACAAGGTCTTCCAAAAATGACTCAAGAACTTGGGGTCTCTATCGGACACAATAGTCTTAGGTATCCCATGCAAGCGAACCACTTCTTGGAAGAAGAGGTTTGCTATATGACATGCATCATCCACTTTGTGGCAAGGAATAAAGTGAGCCATCTTTGAAAAACGATCCACTACTGTTCCGGCCGCTTGACTCGAACGTGGAGGACTGTGTAAGGACCTGTAAAAATTGAATTGGAATAAAAAGGATTATATTTCAAAGGAATTCTGTGTATGTTTTATTCAAAATAAAAAGGAAGGAAAGTTAAGTTTAGAAAGGTATGAGATCGCCAGGGCGCGAGGACGTCGCCAGGGCGCGAGGACGTCGCCAGGGCGCGCGAGGCATGTGGACGTCGCCAGGGCGCGAGGCATGCGGGCATCGCGCGGGCGCGAGAGGCATGCGGGCATCGCGCGGGCGCGAGAGGCTTGCGGGCGTCACCAGGGCGCGCGAGGTATGTGGGCGTGGCCAAGGCGCGAGAGTTATGAGGGCGTCGCCAGGGAAGACATCGGTCGTCTCCCAGAGGAAGACATCGGTCCTCTTCCAGGGCGAAGGGGACATCGGTCGTTCGCCAGGATGAGTCAGCGTTGGAAAGTTGTCGCGATGGCGAGCCTCACACAGATAAAGTGGGACCCAGACTCTCAGCATGAAACGTCCTGCACGCGCGCCACGTAGACAAAAAGGATGATTCAGAGTGGTGACATCAGAATGTTGGCATGCGCAGGAGACACTCGCGGTCGTACTGTTCAGAGCAGTGGCTGGCATGCACAAGCGACAACAGTGGCAGTACTGTTCAGGGCAGTGGTTCTCAGACTTCTCTGCAGAGTGGGTGGTGGCAGCTGCTTTTGGTGGATAAGTTGGTTTAAGATGCAGAAAACCCACTGCTGAGAGAAAGAAACGTTGCAGCCTTCAAAGAGAGAAAGAGTGAGTTACCTCCCTTCTCCTCCAGTTGTCTCCTTCGCGCTGCGATTCTAGCATCTTCACGCAAGAGTACGACGAGAGGCAGCCACCATTAGAGCACCTGGGAGGTTCTCTGCAAGTCCTTCAACCAGACGCAAAAACAGAGCCAAGGCGTTGTTCAAGCTTCGTTGGGATTCGGAGCTCCTGGTGTTTTGCGCAAGTCCAGGTAAGGGAAGCTAGACTTCATCTTAAATACAAGCCATAGATTAGCTGTTTCTGAAGTAAGGGCGACGTGGTCGCCGGTTTTATATACAGACTTTGAAATACCCCGTTTTGAAACAGATCGCCGGTTTTGGCGTTGTTTGCGAAACTCTCTGTTTTGGTGTTGCTTTGAAACTGTCTGAGACTTAAATGTGATATTCGAAAATCTGAACCTTTGGAATGATTGTTGCTGTGATTAAATCATTTATTTGAGTGGGATGATGTCTTGAATGCTGTGAATGTGAGACCGAGGCATAGTATTTTCAGGAAAGGAAATACCGTGTAAGATCGTATGTAATGTGTATTGACCTGGGGCTTGTCTAGAAGGAGATATCCTGACTCTGCTGATATAATGGAATCACGTAGATGAAGTTATTCAGTTGTGGAGAGTCGAAGGAGGTTCATATGTATGGGTGAGTTGTTCAAAAGGGAACGAGCTCGGCCTGTTATATGAATTAACCTTGTCATACCGGGAGAGTTAATGACATTGAGACTTTATGCGCATAGCTGTGTGGATTCACAGCGACCCTGTGTGGATTTCACAGTGGTATGGTATGACAGGTGCAAATCTCTGGGCCTGAGTCAACGCACGAGTAAATCCGGAAGTAGTGTCAAGTGTCTTGTGTGCTGAGTCAGTGGTGGTCTGACATGTGAAATGAGGAACTTGAAATTGATAGACACTTGGTACAGTTGTGAAATAGAATGACTCTGGAAAATATTGTGAAGAGTGTGATTTCTGGATGATCAGGTGAAGAGTATGAGAAACTTGATAACTTTACGTGAATATCTTGAAATTGTTTACCTTGATTTTATTTTAAGTATCCTTATTTAAACTCTTTTTAAATGTCTAGCTTACCCTGTGTTTTCTTTTGTGTTGTGGCCTTTTCTTAAACCTGTAATGATCGTGTATAATTTACACGGGAGCAGATGATGTTGCAGGAAGTAGAGCTCTTTAGAAAATTGTCGCTGGAAGGAGATCGCCTGTTTTCTTTTCTATTGGGTGATCGCCCCTCTTGCTGCCTTATAATAGGAGATCGCCTTTATGAAAGGAGATTGCCCTTCTTATAGGAGATCGCCCTTTCTGCCAGGAGATCGCCTATCTGTTTTTTTTTGTATTGTATTTCGTTTACGTTTTTAATGGAGAAGTGATCATTTGTATTAAACTCCCTGTGAGGAGAAACTTATTTATTTTATATAAAGATTTTGCTCACTTCAATCTATTTGTCACCTTTATTTTCGTTTTATATTTATTTTCAAAGTAATTTGGCGGGATGTTACATTAATGGTATCAGAGCAGTTCGTCCTTAGGATGACCTGCGGGCTGTGGATCCATTGTGTTTCTTCTGCTCATGAAAGTTATTTGAGTTTAAAATAATAACTATAGTGAAAGGTTTTCAAACGTTTTTGTATTGAAATTTTGTGTGTGCTTTGGTGAATATATGTTCTAACTGAAAATCTTAGTATTAAGAATGAGAAGGTCTTGATAAAGTAGTGAGGGTGCACACTCATAACTGGATCGAGATGAGTCTCAATCTTAATTCCAAAAGTTTGATGTTTAACATATATTGAATTCTGGAATGAGCTATCTCATTCTCTTGAGTGTCTTTGTAATTGATTGAAAATGGTGGATTGGATTGATGACTGCATACCAGTAGTTGTTCTGGTGTATGCTTGATGTTATAAGCATTATGATTCTGTTGATGAGCTCAAATTCTTAATGATTTTGAGATGCTGACCTTTGTAAGGTCTAGTTGTTACCCCCTTGAATGAATTGATTTCTTATCGATCTCATTCTTGTAGTTGTAGGGAATATAGGAATCTTATAGTTTCAAAATCTGAAAACGAAGGAGATGGCACGTAGACCTTCTACCCCTCCCCAATCTTCTTCGGAGATGAGCCAGATTGCTAAGGCTATCGAGATGATGGCAACTGCCATCCAGCAACAGAATGCAGCGATGGCTCAGAACCATCAAGCTACAATGCACCACTGGGAAACTGCTCGGTCGGCTGAGACGAACTCCCACGGCGGTCAGCCTCAAGAACAGATGGGACTGACTGAGTTCATGAGGCACAACCCACCCAAGTTTAGTGGGAATGCTACCCCTGATCAGGCAGATCAGTGGGTCAGAGAGCTGGAGAAAATCTTCAGGGCGACCTCCTGCCCTGAAGAGAAGAAATTGGTGTTCGCAACCTTTTTGCTATCTGGGGAAGCTGAGTTCTGGTGGATGGGAGCTCAGCAGATGATGGAGGCCCGAGAGGATGTGTTGGACTGGGAGAGCTTCAGGGTGAAGTTCCTGGAGAAATACTTCCCAGACAGCGCAAGGTTTGCGAGGGAAGCTGAATTCCTAAAGTTGGAGCAGGGGGATATGTCTGTGAACGCCTATGCTGCTCGGTTTGAGTATCTCGCCCGATTCTACACCCAGGCGACCTCTGAGGCTTGGAGGTGTAGGAAGTTTGAAGAGGGACTGAAGCATGGGCTGAAGAGAACCATAGCCCCGATGTGCATCAGGGAATTTCACGCCTTGGTAGAGAAGGCGAAGATGGTTGAGACCCTGGAAAAGGGTGATTCTCGGGTGATCAGGTCACACCCAGGGAGTTCTTCCAGTGGGAAGGCTAAGGTGCAGCACCCACAAGACAAGCCTTATACGAGACCTCCACCACGTCGGGCGGGAGCAGCGTCATCCCAGCTTCAGCAGCAACAACCTTGGAATCCCAAGTGTTTCCATTGTGGTGGACCTCACACGTCCAATGTGTGCCCCAAGAAGGCTTTTGAGAGAAGGTGTTTTGTCTGCCAAAGGACGGGGCACGTTGCTAGAGATTGCCCAAGCAGGAATGGGGCGACTCAACCCAGTGGCTCTCAGCAGATGAGGAACGAAGGAGGCAGACCTCAGGCAACAGGGAGAGTGTTTGCCATGTCAGGAGCAGAGGCATCTCAGTCAGGTAACTTAGTACAGAGTGTTGCTCTATAGCTGGTAGATGCGTTAGAATTTTGTTTGATTCTGGAGCGACACACTCCTTTGTGTCAAGCTTGTGTGTAGCCGAGTTGGGCCTTCTAGTGAAGGAAGTACCGTTTGAACTGTTGGTCTCTACACCTGTATCAGGACAGGTATTGACCTCGACAGTTTGCCCTGAATGTCCAGTGATGGTAGAGGGACGCAGATTCAAAGTAAACTTGATCTGTCTACCTCTTCAGGATCTGGATGTTATCTTAGGAATGGATTGGCTATCTTCCAATCACATTCTCATAGGTCGCGGTAGGCAGAAAATTAGCGTTTCCAGATCTCCAAGAGTCAGATGTGATATTTGCTCAGCATGGGTAGTCGGAGTTGGGAGAAATGAGCGGGGTGCTTCATGATCCTAGCTCGGTTGGGAGTGAAGAGGACGTAAGCAAGATACCTTGGTGAAAGATTTCATGGAAGTATTTCCAGAAGAAATACCTGGATTACCTCCTAAGAGAGAGGTGGAACTCTCTATTGTTTTGATACCTGGGGCTGGACCTGTGTCGATGACTCCAGCTGAGTTGATGGAATTAAAGAAGGAAGTGTAAGTAGATTTAGTGTACCAAGGTTTAGTTCCAGCTACACATAAGTTATGGAGAGTATATAAGCTGAATGTTGAGGGTTTAAGGACTTAAGCATGTGTATCCATAGGAAGTACCGGGGTTAAGTTCCAAAAATGAAAGAATGAACTTTCTTTTATTTGAAGCTTGAGAGATGTTTATGTCGATGAAACAGCATGAGATGACTCTAGCTTAACCACAAGCTTAAAAGGAAAGAGGAGATATTGTATTTATGTCTAAAGTTCAATTAGACAGAGAAGTTTGCTGAAAAATACCAAGTAGAGAAGTTACTGGGAGAAGAGATGAAGCTTCACGCAGAATGGATGCTGTTTTGTGGATCGTGATTTGGAAGATGAGTATGGAAATGGTGGATGAGGAGTGATGAGAAAGGGAAATGGAAAGATATTCTTGTATGACTCGGAACTTGGGAGAAGCCGAACTCATTCGAAATATCAATCGTGGTGGTGGAGAGATGTACGTAAGGTGTGCGAGGAGGGTGAAGATGATGGTTTATTCCAAAAAGTCATTGTTTGGAAAGTTGGAGGCAGAGGGGATGTGAGATTTCAGGAGGATGCGTGGGCCACTAACTTTAACTTTAAAGCAACGTGGCTGGTCTATGTGCTTCAAGTGGTTAAGTGTTCTATTTGTTCGGCATAAGGGTTTGAGGTCCCACCTTGAGAACTTTTATCTTATACGTATGTCATCCAAGTAGAATTAGGTGTGGAAGGGAATGTGGGTGGCAATAGTCTGTTGTATCTTGGAGAAGAGGAATAGAGTTGTCCTTAAGCAAGAAATTCTGGATGCAGAGGAAATTTTCCAATCGGCTCCACTACTTACATGGTTGTGGTTGAGAGATATGGTGTGTTCGTTCTTGTATACCTTTTCAGATAGGCACCTGAACTCAAATCAATGCATCCAATGTATACATTGAACAAGGAGGAAATGATGGGGACAGGAAGCCGAGTTGGCAAGAGAAGTCATAGTGATGATTTGGAAAGTAACCGCAACAAGAACTTTGTCTTTATAAGGTGCAGAGTTATGTAGCATAGTGGTGAACCAAAGGTATTCCTTTAGGGAGCGTGAGAATTAGATCAGCAGTGGGAAGTCGATGGATGGTTTTGATCAAGAGGCGGAAGTTGATTCCTAGAGGGATATTTCGGATCCTAGTTTGAATTGGCTAGGGGGCATGAGCAGTAGTCAGCTGCCCTTTTTCCTTCCGATGAAGGGATCTTGCTCACTTTTACTCTACAGAAGACTAGTCCTGGTTCTGTTAAGGGATTAGTTCTGGACTTGCTCGACCAAGTCTTCAGGGTTGGAAGTAGAGTGTGAGTACTGGAGTTGACGCTCAATGGAACAGCATACTCCATATGCAGGGAAGGGGAATGGAATTTGATGAAGTATTGGAGTAGTAAGCGTTGGTTCAACAGACAACCGAGAAGGTAAAACTGATGCAAGGCAGAATGAAAGCTTCTCAAAGTCGACAGATGTCCTATGCAGATCAGAGGAGAAGACCTTTGGGGTTTGCTGCTGGGGGATCATGTCTTTATGAGGGAGGACACCAGCCAAGGGTGTAGGATGGGCGATCAGATCAAAGAAGCTGTCCCCTAAGTTCGTTGGGCCATATCAGATCCTAAGGGGGATCAGTCCAGTGGCTTATGAGATCGTCCCACCTCCCCATTTAGCAAACCTGCATAGTGTATTTCACGTATCACGGCTAAGGAAGTATCTTGCAGACTCTAGTCACGTATTAAAAGTGGACGACGTGCAGATCGGGTGATCCAGCATGGGAAATAAAAGAAACCACGAGAGAAGCCCATCCATACCTTCTTTCCTTATAATTCAATTTTCGAGGACGAAAATTTTTCTTGTTGGGGAGAATGTAAGGACCTGTAAAAATTGAATTGGAATAAAAAGGATTATATTTCAAAGGAATTCTGTGTATGTTTTATTCAAAATAAAAAGGAAGGAAAGTTAAGTTTAGAAAGGTATGAGATCGCCAGGGCGCGAGGACGTCGCCAGGGCGCGAGGACGTCGCCAGGGCGCGAGGACGTCGCCAGGGCGCGAGGACGTCGCCAGGGCGCGAGGACGTCGCCAGGGCGCGAGGACGTCTCCAGGGCGCGCGAGGCATGTGGACGTCGCCAGGGCGCGAGGCATGCGGGCATCGCGCGGGCGCGAGAGGCATGCGGGCATCGCGCGGGCGCGAGAGGCTTGCGGGCGTCGCCAGGGCGCGCGAGGTATGTGGGCGTGGCCAAGGCGCGAGAGTTATGAGGGCGTCGCCAGGGAAGACATCGGTCGTCTCCCAGAGGAAGACATCGGTCCTCTTCCAGGGCGAAGGGGACATCGGTCGTTCGCCAGGATGAGTCAGCGTTGGAAAGTTGTCGCGATGGCGAGCCTCACACAGATAAAGTGGGACCCAGACTCTCAGCATGAAACGTCCTGCACGCGCGCCACGTAGACAAAAAGGATGATTCAGAGTGGTGACATCAGAATGTTGGCATGCGCAGGAGACACTCGCGGTCGTACTGTTCAGAGCAGTGGCTGGCATGCACAAGCGACAACAGTGGCAGTACTGTTCAGGGCAGTGGTTCTCAGACTTCTCTGCAGAGTGGGTGGTGGCAGCTGCTTTTGGTGGATAAGTTGGTTTAAGATGCAGAAAACCCACTGCTGAGAGAAAGAAACGTTGCAGCCTTCAAAGAGAGAAAGAGTGAGTTACCTCCCTTCTCCTCCAGTTGTCTCCTTCGCGCTGCGATTCTAGCATCTTCACGCAAGAGTACGACGAGAGGCAGCCACCATTAGAGCACCTGGGAGGTTCTCTGCAAGTCCTTCAACCAGACGCAAAAACAGAGCCAAGGCGTTGTTCAAGCTTCGTTGGGATTCGGAGCTCCTGGTGTTTTGCGCAAGTCCAGGTAAGGGAAGCTAGACTTCATCTTAAATACAAGCCATAGATTAGCTGTTTCTGAAGTAAGGGCGACGTGGTCGCCGGTTTTATATACAGACTTTGAAATACCCCGTTTTGAAACAGATCGCCGGTTTTGGCGTTGTTTGCGAAACTCTCTGTTTTGGTGTTGCTTTGAAACTGTCTGAGACTTAAATGTGATATTCGAAAATCTGAACCTTTGGAATGATTGTTGCTGTGATTAAATCATTTATTTGAGTGGGATGATGTCTTGAATGCTGTGAATGTGAGACCGAGGCATAGTATTTTCAGGAAAGGAAATACCGTGTAAGATCGTATGTAATGTGTATTGACCTGGGGCTTGTCTAGAAGGAGATATCCTGACTCTGCTGATATAATGGAATCACGTAGATGAAGTTATTCAGTTGTGGAGAGTCGAAGGAGGTTCATATGTATGGGTGAGTTGTTCAAAAGGGAACGAGCTCGGCCTGTTATATGAATTAACCTTGTCATACCGGGAGAGTTAATGACATTGAGACTTTATGCGCATAGCTGTGTGGATTCACAGCGACCCTGTGTGGATTTCACAGTGGTATGGTATGACAGGTGCAAATCTCTGGGCCTGAGTCAACGCACGAGTAAATCCGGAAGTAGTGTCAAGTGTCTTGTGTGCTGAGTCAGTGGTGGTCTGACATGTGAAATGAGGAACTTGAAATTGATAGACACTTGGTACAGTTGTGAAATAGAATGACTCTGGAAAATATTGTGAAGAGTGTGATTTCTGGATGATCAGGTGAAGAGTATGAGAAACTTGATAACTTTACGTGAATATCTTGAAATTGTTTACCTTGATTTTATTTTAAGTATCCTTATTTAAACTCTTTTTAAATGTCTAGCTTACCCTGTGTTTTCTTTTGTGTTGTGGCCTTTTCTTAAACCTGTAATGATCGTGTATAATTTACACGGGAGCAGATGATGTTGCAGGAAGTAGAGCTCTTTAGAAAATTGTCGCTGGAAGGAGATCGCCTGTTTTCTTTTCTGTTGGGTGATCGCCCCTCTTGCTGCCTTATAATAGGAGATCGCCTTTATGAAAGGAGATTGCCCTTCTTATAGGAGATCGCCCTTTCTGCCAGGAGATCGCCTATCTGTTTTTTTTTTGTATTGTATTTCGTTTACGTTTTTAATGGAGAAGTGATCATTTGTATTAAACTCCCTGTGAGGAGAAACTTATTTATTTTATATAAAGATTTTGCTCACTTCAATCTATTTGTCACCTTTATTTTCGTTTTATATTTATTTTCAAAGTAATTTGGCGGGATGTTACAGACTGCCTCGTCACTCCTTCGTCTAGCCCTCTGTTCTGCAGGAACGCTCCAAGAACCACCGCCGGAACTCCAAACGCTGCCTGCAAAACACACAAACGGCGCCTCTAGCGGCCGTTGTAGCTCCGACGCTCAAGTCAGGCAACAGGAACACCAAAACTATATCTGAATCTCTCTATGAGACCCGTGTGAAACTGAAACTCTCAAATGTGTAAGCTCTGAGAATCTAAAAAACCCTTTCCTCAATTTCGTTAAGAGTTTGTATATATACCTGAGTCTTTCTCTCTCCTGACGGTTATTCCTCTTGACACGTGGATAACATCTGGTCGTACACGTGTCACCATCTGAAGTATCTGCAGCTGAAACGTTACTTCCACTGTGCCCCTGCAACTAAGTTATCCACATAGGGAGTAGCTTAGTACGCAGGCTACTCTGGGCGCAACCTTAACATGGCGAGCTGGTTAACCCTGGGCATTGCAGCTCACCCTACACATGGTGGTAGATATGCCACTTATCCTCTGTACTTAGACCATACAACAAGTGCATGCCAAGTCTTCTCAAACACCCGGCGATGTGCTCTTTCGGCGACTTGCTGACCACCTGATCTCCCAACCTTAACACACGGCGATCATGTGCAATCTGGGCGATTACTGATCCATACCGGCGATGACCGACTACTCATCCTCAAGGCGATAGGCGATTACTCACCTCAAGGCGATAGGTGATTACTTATCATCACAGGCGAGAGGCGATTACCATTCTGAGTGATCGCCTCCCTGATTCGCCTGCTATCCTCTACCGCGTGTTACTCTGTGAATGGTCCACGTGGTCAACTGCTGCTGATGTCATCGACTAGCGATGACCGACCGGATCACAAGCCCCCCAGTCTCGAGCTGTGAACTTGTTCTCAGCGAAGAGACTAAGAAATCGTCTTCTGGCGGTCTATAGGAGCGCACACTCTGGTACTAACACTGTTTCATTCCTTCTTCTTCGCCTTCAAACATTCAAAGCATCTCTCTGGATCATCTAGAGATTCACCTTCTCTGTTTTCTTCTTCTCAAACGCGCTAGAGTTCGCTGCGTTTCTTATCTTTAACTCTCTACATGTGACTAACTGTTAACTAGCTTAGGCTTTAGCGCGATCTAACTGCAACCCCTCAAACTTGGCCTCTGACTTGACCGCGGCTAACTGTTACCTTAGCATTGCCTTCAATATAACTTCGTGCTGGATGACTGACTTAACGGGCCTAAACGCTTCGGCTTCACGCAGCAGAACTTGCTTCTACCACCGACCACCGACTAGCATGTTAGCGCACCACCAATCAGTCATCGCGCTTCTGGCTTCGCTGCACTTCTCTGCCACACCAGCGCTGAGTGCGTAGAGGGTCTGAACACCAACTATAACGCCTGTGTTTTGGGGAAGAAAAGTGCTTCTCGATGACCCCTCTTTTCCCAACCTTGCTGTAAGAAGTCGTGAGTGAGGTCTTGCTTCTCTCACCTCAGCGTCGCTGTAAAAAGCAGAGGGAAGGGACTTGGTTCTCTTGCCTCAACCTTGCTGTAAAAAGCAAAGGGAAATGGACTTTTCCTCATGCCTCAGCCTCGCTGTACAAAGTCGAGGTGAGGACTTGGTTCTCTCGCCTCAACCTTGCTGTAAGAAGCAAAGGGAGAGGACTTTCTCTCTTGCCTCAGCCTCGCTGTACAAAGTCGAGGTGAGGACTTTCACTCGCCTACACCTCGCTGTACAAAGTCGAGGGAGGACTTTCTTCTTTCTCGCCTGCACTCGCTCAAAGGCAAGGAGGTCTTCCTCTGTTGCCTACACTTGCTCAAAGGAAAGGAGGACTTCCTCTGTTCTCGCCTGCACTTGCTCAAGGGCAAGGAGGACTTCCTCTGTTGCCTGCACTTGCTCAAAGGCAAGGAGGACTTCCTCTGGTGCCTGCACTTGCTCAAAGGCAAGGAGGTCTTCCTCTGTTGCCTACACTTGCTCAAAGGCAAGGAGGACTTCCTCTATTCTCGCCTGCACTTGCTCAAGGGCAAGGAGGACTTCCTCTGTTCTCGCCTGCACTTGCTCAAGGGCAAGGAGGACTTCCTCTGGTGCCTGCACTTGCTCAAGGGCAAGGAGGACTTCCTCTGGTGCCTGCACTTGCTCAAAGGCAAGGAGGACTTTCTCTTTCTCGCCTGCACTTGCTCAAGGGCAAGGAGGACTTCCTCTGTTGCCTGCACTTGCTCAAAGGCAAGGAGGACTTCCTCTGGTGCCTGCACTTGCTCAAAGGCAAGGAGGTCTTCCTCTGTTGCCTACACTTGCTCAAAGGCAAGGAGGACTTCCTCTGGTGCCTGCACTAGCTCAAAGGCAAGGAGCACTTCCTCTGTTCTCGCCTGCACTTGCTCAAGGGCAAGGAGGACTTCCTCTGTTCTCGCCTGCACTTGCTCAAGGGCAAGGAGGACTTCCTCTGGTGCCTGCACTTGCTCAAGGGCAAGGAGGACTTCCTCTGGTGCCTGCACTTGCTCAAAGGCAAGGAGGACTTCCTCTTTCTCGCCTGCACTTGCTCAAAGGCAAGGAGGACTTCCTCTGTTCTTGCCTACACTTGCTCAAGGGCAAGGAGGACTTCCTCTGGTGCCTGCACTTGCTCAAAGGCAAGGAGGACTTCCTCTGGCCTCAACCTTGCTGTATAAAGCAGAGGAAGAGGTCTTTCCCTTGCCTCAACCTTGCTGTATAAAGCAGAGGAAGAGGACTTTCTCTCGCCTCAACCTTGCTGTATAAAGCAGAGGAAGAGGACTTTCTCTCGCCTCAACCTTGCTGTATAAAGCAGAGGTGAGGACTTTCTCTGTTGCCTCAACCTTGCTGTAAAAAGCAAAGGAAGAGGACTTTCTCTCGCCTCAACCTTGCTGTATAAAGCAGAGGTGAGGACTTTCTCGTGGGTGCACGCTCCCAGGGGGCGCCAGGCCTGGCTGTCTAAGCGTACACACTGGGCGCGCCCTGCCTGCATTGCCTCATCGTGCGTTCACCGACGTCCCGACCGGCGAGGACCTCTTCTTCTGGAATCATACGAGGTGCATGCTTAACGCCCTCGCTGGGAACTTGGGTCCCAGCTTAACACGTGTTAGCAAGACCCCGATGACCGTGCACCGACCGAGTACTCACTCTCTACATGCACCGACGGCTGATCGCGGTTTGCATGCACTGATGGCTGATCGCGCTCTACATCCCAGCGCTTATCTAGGGGCTGATCTGCGGGTGGTGGCCACTTGGTAACTCACCACCGATCACCTGGTCTTGCACCTGGGGCAAGGAGAAGTTTAAACTGGGAACACTCGCACACTTTACGTACTGAAAATCTTTTATTGGGTGGCATTGTTAAAAAGAGTGCCCCTGATCTGCTCAACTGTTTAATACACTAAGTGTGTGTACAGCGTGATAGCGCATCTACTTTACAACTTAACGAAAGTAAGAAAGAAACATGTAGCGTCCTGGGTTCTGGGAATAGTCGTTACGTCCAGAGTCACCAGCCGACACGCTCCATTCTTCAACGTCTCAACTATTCTGGATGGGGTCTCCTTTAACCGGCGATGACCGCCCTGGCGATGCACACACGTGGGGCGATCATGCCTTCCGCTTCAGCTCTGGGATCCCCCCCAGTGTAGCCTCTTCCATCACCTCACCTCCCCAAACACAGGGAGTTCATGCTGCTGGTCGCCTTCCTGGGACCCCGAAGCGCGATTGTAAGGACCTTGAAAAATTAAGTTGGAATAAAAAGGATTATTTTAAATAAATTCTAAGTATGTTTTTATTTAAGTTAAAAAGGAAGGAAAGTGCAGTCTAGAAAGCTATAAGAGTTCTTTGTTAATACATGATCGCCGGTCATCTACTACACATGATCGCCGGGGCGCGAGGCATGCGGTCATCGCCAGGGCGCAAGGCATGCGGGCGTCGCCAGGCGCGGGACATGCGGGCATCATCAGGGGGAGACATCGGTCGTTCGCCAGGGAGAGGTCATCGGTGGATAGTCTTCGCGCGAGAGGTCCTCAGTGGATAGTCTTCGCGCGAGAGGTCATCGGTGGATTGTCTTCGCGCGAGAGGTCATCGGTGGATTGTCTTCGCGTAAGAGGTCATCGGTGGTTAGCCTTCGCGCGAGAGGTCATCGGTGGATGGCCTTTGCACGAGAGGTCATCGGTGGATGGCCTTCGCACGAGAGGTCATCGGTGGATAGCCTTCGCGGGAGAGGTCATCGGTGGATAGACTTCGCACTTGTGGTCATCGGTGAAAGGTCATCGCGCGACGTCGAGTTACACACAGAGAAGGTGGGACCCAGACTTCCAGCATGGAACGTTCTGCACGCGCGCCACGTAGACAAAAAGAGTGGTTCAGAATAGTGACCTCAGGGTGTTAGCCTGCACAGAGGCACGCTCAGTAGTACTGTTCAGGGAGTGGTTGGCCTGCGCAAGAGACAACTGTAGTCGTACTGTTCAGGGAAACGTACACTCAGACTTCTCTGCAGAGTGGGTGTGGCAGCTGCTTTTGGTGGATAAGTTGGTTTAAGATGCAGAGACCCACTGCTGAGAGAAAAAAGACGTTGCAGCATTCAAAGAGAGAAAGAGTGAGTTACCTCCCTTCTCCTCCAGATATCTCCTTCGCGCTGCGATTCTAGCACCTTCACACGAGAGTACGACGAGCGACAGCCACCATTAGAGCACCTGGGCAGTTCTCTGCAAGTCCTTCAACCAGACGCAAAAACAGAGCCAAGGCGTTCTTCAAGCTTCGTTGGGTTTCGGAACTCTAGGTGTTTGCGCAAGTCCAGGTAAGGGAAGCTAGACTTCATTTTCAATACAAGCCATAGTTTAGCTATTTCTGAAGTGAGGGCGACGTGGTCGCCGGTTTTCGTTTTCATCTTTGTAAAATGCTCTGTGCTATGTGTTTGGGCGACGTGGTCGCCGGTTTTAAATGCAGACTTCGAAATACCCTGTTTTTGAACTAGATCGCCGGTTTTGGCGTTGGTTACGAACTCCCTGTTTTTGGTGTTGCTTTGAAAATTGTTTGAGATTCAAATGACATATTCGAAAACATGAACCTTTGAAATGACTATTGCGGTGATTGAATCATCTAGTTGAGAGTGGTATGATGTGTTGAATGTTGTGAGTGTGGGATCGAGGCATAGTATTTTCAGGAAAGAAAATACCGTGTAAGATCGTGTAGGATGTGCATTGACCGGTGATTCGTCATGATATCCTGACTCTCCTGAGATAATGAATTCATATAGATGAAGTTATTCAGGCGTTGAGAGTCGAAGGAGGTTCATACGTATGGGTGAGTTGTTTGAAAGAGAACGAGCTCGACCTGTGGTGTGGATTAACCCTGTCATGTTTGGATGGTGATGATATTGAGATTCATTATACGCTTGTGAATGTGTGTGATTTCACGGCGACCCTGTGAATGTGTGTGATTTCACAGTGGGCAGTATGACAGGTGCAGATCTATGAGTCTAGTCAATGCACGAGTCTTCCGGAAGTAGTGTCAAGTGTCTTGTGTGCTGGGTCAGTGGTGGTCTGACATGTGAAATGAGGAACTTGAAATTTATAGACACTTGATGCTGTTTGTGAAATAGAACGACTCTGGGGAATATTGTGAAATGTGTGGTTTCTGGGCGATCAGGTGAAGGGTATGAGCAACTCTAAGTTTTACATGGATATCTTGAAAAATGTTTTTACCTTGATTTTAATGTTCTTATTTAAACTCTCTTTAAAATATCTAGCTTACCCTGCGTGTTTTGCTCGTTGGCTGTTTTTCTCTTTAAACTGTGATGATCGTGTATAACTTACACGGGAGCAGATGATCTTCCAGGATGTAGAGCTCCTTAGTGAGTGGTCGCCGAGGAAGAGATCGCCGGTTTTCTATCTCTTGGTGGTGATCGCCGGATTTATGTCCTGCTGCAGATCGCCTGTTTTGGGCCTTCTGTTACCAGATCGCCGGTTCATGTATTGAGACCGCCGGTCTTGTTGTATTTGGTTGAATTTCGTTTAAATTTTGAAAACATTTGACCTGGTTATGTATTTAACTCCCTAAGAGGAGCAACTTCATTACTTATATATATATTATCATGTACTCTTCAATATTATTTGTTTACCTTTATTTTCATTATACATGTATGTATGGTTTTATTTTGCGGGATGTTACATTAATGGTATCAGAGCAGTTCGTCCTTAGGATGACCTGAGGGCTGTGGATCCATTGTGTTTCTTCTGCTCATAAAATCTATTTGAGTTTTAAATAACAACTATAGTGAAAGGTTTTCAAAAAACGTTTTTAGTATTGAAATTTTGTGTGTGCCTTAGTGAATGTATGCTCTAATTGAAAATCTTGGTATTAAGAATGAGAAGATCCTGATAAAGTAATGAGGGTGCACACTCATAACTGGATCGAGATGATTCTTAATCTTAATTCCAAAGGTTTGATGTTTAGCCTACATTGAATTCTGGTGTGATTTATTTGGTGTTCTTGTAATTGACTGAGAGTGGTCGTTTGGATTGATGGCTGCACACCAGTAATTGTTCTGGTATTTTGTTTGAAGTTATAAGTGTTATAATCCTGTTGATGAACTCAAATTCTTAATGACTTTGAGATGCTGACCTTTGTAAGGTCTAGATGGTACATCCTGAATGAATTGATTTCTGATCGATCTCATTCTTGTAGTTGTAGGGAATATAGAAACCAATAGATTCAGAATCTAAAACGAAGAAGATGGCACGTAGACCTTCTACCCCACCCCAACCCTCCTCAGAGATGAGCCAGATTGCCAAGGCCATCGAGATGATGGCAACTGCCATTCAGCAGCAGAATGCAGCGATGGCTCAGAACCATCAAGCTACAATGCAACACTGGGAAACTGCTCGATCTGCTGAAACAAACTCCCACGTCGGTCAGCCTCAAGAACAGATGGGACTGACCGAGTTCATGAGGCACAACCCACCCAAGTTCAGTGGGAATGCTACCCCTGACCAGGCAGATCAGTGGGTCAGGGAGTTGGAGAAAATCTTTAGGGCGACCTCCTGCCCTGAAGAGAAGAAATTGCTGTTCGCCACTTATCTGCTATCAGGAGAAGCTGAATTCTGGTGGATGGGAGCTCAGCAGATGATGGAGGCCCGAGGGGATGTATTGGATTGGGAGAGCTTCAGGGTGAGGTTCTTGGAGAAATACTTCCCAGACAGCGCCAAGTTTGCGAGGGAAGCAGAGTTCCTGAAGTTGGAGCAGGGAGATATGTCAGTGAACGCCTATGCTGCTCGTTTTGAGTACCTCGCCCGGTTCTATACCCAGGCGACCTCCGAGGCCTGGAGGTGTAGGAAATTCGAAGAGGGGCTGAAGCATGGACTGAAGAGGACCATAGCCCCGATGTGCATCAGGGAATTTCACGCCTTAGTGGAGAAGGCGAAGATGGTGGAGACCCTGGAAAAGGGTGATTCTCGGGTAATCAGGTCACACCAAGGAGGTTCTTCTAGTGGGAAGGCGAAGGTGCAACACCCACGCAGCAAGCCATATGCGAGACCTCCACCACATCGGGTGGAAACAGCTTCATCCTAGTTTCAGCAGCAACAACCTGGGAAACTTAAATGTTTCCATTGTGGTGGACCCCATACAGCCAACGTGTGCCCCAAGAGGGATTCAGAGAGAAGGTGTTTTTCCTGCCAAAAGCCAGGGCACGTTGCTAGAGAGTGCCCTAGCAGGAATGGGGCGACTCAACCCAGTGGCTCACGGCAATTGAGGAATGAGGGCAGCAGACCTCAGGCGACAGGGAGAGTGTTCGCCATGTCTGGAGCAGAGGCCTCTCAGTCAGGTAACCTCATACAAGGTGTATGTTTTATTGCTGGTAGAGGTGTAAAAGCTTTGTTTGATTCTGGAGCGACACACTCCTTTGTGTCAAGCCTGTGTGTAGCCGAGTTGGGCCTTCTAGTGAAGGGGTTACCTTTCGAACTGTTGGTCTCTACACCTGCGTCAGGACAGGTGTCGACCTCTACAGTATGCCCCGAATGTCCAGTGATTGTAGAGGGACGCAGATTCAAGGTGAACTTGATCTGCCTACCTCTTCAGGACCTAGATGTTATCCTGGGAATGGATTGGTTAGCTGCCAATCACGTTCTCATTGACTGCGGTAGTCAGAGGATTGCGTTTCCAGACCTCCAAGGATCAGAGGTGATATCTGCTCAGCAAGGGCAGACGGAATTGGAAGAAGGGGCGAGGTGCTTCGTGATGCTAGCCCGGTTGGAAGTGGAGAATGAAGGGGACGTAAGCAAAATACACGTGGTGAAAGACTTCACGGATGTATTCCCAGAAGAAGTACCTGGGTTACCCCCTAAGAGAGAAGTGGAATTCTCTATTGACTTGGTGCCTGGAGCTGGACCAGTGTCAATGGCACCTTACAGGATGGCACCAGCCGAGTTAGTGGAGTTAAAGAAGCAAGTGGAAGAGTTGCTGGAGAAGCAATTCATCAGACCCAGTGTATCTCCATGGGGAGCTCCAGTGCTCCTAGTCAAGAAGAAGGATGGAGGGTCTCGGCTGTGTATAGATTACAGGCAGTTGAACAAGTTGACCATCAAGAACAAGTACCCCCTGCCTAGGATTGATGATTTGATGGACCAAATTCATGGGGCCTCGGTGTTCTCCAAGATTGATCTGAGATCGGGGTACCACCAAATTTTGGTAAAAGCTGAGGATGTTCAAAAGACAGCTTTTAGGTCTCGGTATGGGCACTATGAGTATGTAGTGATGCCGTTTGGAGTCACCAATGCTCCAGCCCTGTTCATGGACTACATGAATAGGATTTTTCGCCCTTTCTTGGATAAGTTTGTGGTGGTCTTCATAGACGACATCCTCATTTATTCAAGGACCGAGGAAGAGCATGAGGAACACCTGAGGACAGTATTGGAGATCCTGAGGGAGAAGCAACTCTATGCCAAGTTCTCTAAGTGTGAGTTCTGGCTGAGGGAAGTCAACTTCTTAGGACACGTGATATCTGCCCAGGGGATCTCGGTGGATCCAGCCAAGGTAGAGGCAGTGCTGCAGTGGGAACGTCCTAAGACAGTCACCGAGATAAGGAGCTTTGTGGGGTTGGCGGGCTACTATCGGAGGTTTATTGAGGATTTTTCCAAGGTAGTGGCTCCTTTAACACAACTGACCCACAAGGATCAACCTTTTGCTTGGACCGACCGATGTGAGCAGAGCTTCATGGAACTAAAGGAGAGGTTGACCAGTGCTCCAGTGCTGGTGATCCCCGAGGTAGGAAGACCTTTTGATGTCTTCTGTGACGCTTCACATCAAGGCTTGGGATGTGTTTTAATGCAAGAGAAGAGAGTGGTTGCATATGCTTCAAGGCAACTCAAGGTTCATGAGAGAAACTACCCTACGCATGACTTGGAGTTGGCGGCTGTGGTATTTGCCTTGAAAATCTGGAGGCACTATTTATATGGAGCTCGGTTCCAAGTGTTCAGTGACCATAAGAGCCTGAAATACCTATTCGATCAGAAGGAACTAAACATGAGACAAAGAAGGTGGATGGAGTTCCTAAAGGACTACGATTTTCAACTCAGGTATCACCCAGGGAAGGCCAATGTAGTGGCAGATGCCTTGAGTAAGAAGTCTATACAAGTCGCCACCATGATGATGGAAGAGCAGAAACTGATCGAGCAGTTCAGAGACTTAAACCTTGGAGTAGAATTTCACGTGAATCACATTAGTTGTAGTAAGCTGACTATAACTAATGACTTCCTTGGGATGTTAAGGGATAAGCAGTTAGAGGACCCTAGCCTGGAGCGTACTGTGGAGTCACTAGGGACAGATCAGGCGAGAGACTTTGAGATGGGCGATGATGGGATCTTGAGATTTAAAGGCAGAATTTG
The DNA here is from genome assembly GCA_013389735.1 of Phaseolus lunatus. NCBI lineage: Eukaryota > Viridiplantae > Streptophyta > Magnoliopsida > Fabales > Fabaceae > Phaseolus > Phaseolus lunatus. The sequence goes on from CM023867.1 coordinate 25,944,612, forward strand.
CATACCTGTAAATGAAGAGTTGAAGAAAATGATCCTAGAGGAAGGTCATAAGAGTCGCCTTAATCTTCACCCAGGCATGAACAAGATGTACCATGACTTGAAGGAGTCATTTTGGTGGTCGGGCATGAAGAGAGACATCGCCCAGTATGTTGCAACCTGCTTAACGTGTCAGAAGGCAAAGGTAGAACACCAAAGACCTGGCGGGTTGTTGCAGCAACTGGATATCCCTGAATGGAAATGGGACAGCATCGCCATGGATTTTGTCACCCATTTACCCAGATCGGTAAAGGGTCATGATGCAATCTGGGTTATCATTGATAGGCTGACGAAGAGTGCCCACTTCCTTCCAGTGAATATGAAGATGCCTATGGCCAAGCTGGCACAGTTATACATCCAAGGAATAGTGAGGTTGCATGGAGTGCCTTCTAGCATCGTTTCAGATAGAGATCCCAGGTTCACTTCACGGTTTTGGCAGACCTTACAAGAGTGCTTGGGAACTAAGTTGAGGATGAGCTCTGCATACCATCCCCAAACAGATGGTCAGTCAGAGAGAACGATACAATCCTTGGAAGATCTGCTGAGGACGTGCGTCTTGGATCAATTGGGAAGTTGGGACGAGGTGTTGCCACTAGTGGAGTTTACCTATAATAATAGCTACCACGCCAGTATTGGGATGGCACCTTATGAAGCCCTTTATGGGAGGAAATGCAGAACCCCCTTATGTTGGTACCAGGAGGGCGAGGCAGTCTTGGTTGGGCCAGAGTTGATTCAGCAGACGACCGAGAAAGTGCAACAGATACAAAGCAGGATGAAAGCTTCTCAAAGTAGGCAGAAGTCCTATGCAGATCAGAGGAGAAAGCCTTTGGAGTTTGCTGCTGGAGACCACGTGTTCATGAAAGTTACACCAACCAAGGGTGTAGGACGGGCGATCAGGTCAAAGAAGTTGTCTCCTAAATTCGTGGGACCATATCAGATCTTAAGAAGGATTGGTCCAGTGGCTTATGAGATCGCCCTACCTCCCCATCTGGCGAATCTGCACAATGTCTTTCACGTGTCACAGCTGAGGAAGTACATGGCAGACCCTAGTCATGTGCTGGATGTAGACGATGTGCAGATCAGGGATGACTTGTCCTTTGAAGCAAAACCAGTCAGGATTGACGATCGGCAAAGTAAACAGCTCAGAGGCAAGACCATCGACATGGTGAAAGTGGTGTGGGATGAGAGATCGGGGGATTCAACTTGGGAGTTAGAAGAACCCATGAGGGAGGCTTATCCATACCTCTTTTCCTTGTAATTCAATTTTCGAGGACGAAAATTTTTCTTGATGGGGAGAATGTAAGGACCTTGAAAAATTAAGTTGGAATAAAAAGGATTATTTTAAATAAATTCTAAGTATGTTTTTATTTAAGTTAAAAAGGAAGGAAAGTGCAGTCTAGAAAGCTATAAGAGTTCTTTGTTAATACATGATCGCCGGTCGTCTACTACACATGATCGCCGGGGCGCGAGGCATGCGGTCATCGCCAGGGCGCAAGGCATGCGGGCGTCGCCAGGCGCGGGACATGCGGGCATCATCAGGGGGAGACATCGGTCGTTCGCCAGGGAGAGGTCATCGGTGGATAGTCTTCGCGCGAGAGGTCCTCAGTGGATAGTCTTCGCGCGAGAGGTCATCGGTGGATTGTCTTCGCGCGAGAGGTCATCGGTGGATTGTCTTCGCGCGAGAGGTCATCGGTGGATAGTCTTCGCGCGAGAGGTCATCGGTGGATTCTCTTCGCGCGAGAGGTCATCGGTGGATAGCCTTCGCGGGAGGGGTCATCGGTGGATAGACTTCGCGCCTGTGGTCATCGGTGAAAGGTCATCGCGCGACTTCGAGTTACACACAGAGAAGGTGGGACCCAGACTTCCAGCATGGAACGTCTTGCACGCGCGCCATGTAGACAAAAAGAGTGGTTCAGAATAGTGACCTCAGAGTGTTAGCCTGCACAGAGGCACGCTCAGTAGTACTGTTCAGGGAGTGGTTGGCCTGCGCAAGAGACAACTGTAGTCGTACTGTTCAGGGAAACGTACACTCAGACTTCTCTGCAGAGTGGGTGTGGCAGCTGCTTTTGGTGGATAAGTTGGTTTAAGATGCAGAGACCCACTGCTGAGAGAAAAAAAGACGTTGCAGCATTCAAAGAGAGAAAGAGTGAGTTACCTCCCTTCTCCTCCAGATATCTCCTTCGCGCTGCGATTCTAGCACCTTCACACGAGAGTACGACGAGTGACAGCCACCATTAGAGCACCTGGGCAGTTCTTTGCAAGTCCTTCAACCAGACGCAAAAACAGAGCCAAGGCGTTCTTCAAGCTTCGTTGGGTTTCGGAACTCTAGGTGTTTGCGCAAGTCCAGGTAAGGGAAGCTAGACTTCATTTTCAATACAAGCCATAGTTTAGCTATTTCTGAAGTGAGGGCGACGTGGTCGCCGGTTTTCGTTTTCATCTTTGTAAAATGCTCTGTGCTATGTGTTTGGGCGACGTGGTCGCCGGTTTTAAATGCAGACTTCGAAATACCCTGTTTTTGAACTAGATCGCCGGTTTTGGCGTTGGTTACGAACTCCCTGTTTTTGGTGTTGCTTTGAAAACTGTTTGAGATTCAAATGACATATTCGAAAACATGAACCTTTGAAATGACTATTGCGGTGATTGAATCATCTAGTTGAGAGTGGTATGATGTGTTGAATGTTGTGAGTGTGGGATCGAGGCATAGTATTTTCAGGAAAGAAAATACCGTGTAAGATCGTGTAGGATGTGCATTGACCGGTGATTCGTCATGATATCCTGACTCTCCTGAGATAATGAATTCATATAGATGAAGTTATTCAGGCGTTGAGAGTCGAAGGAGGTTCATACGTATGGGTGAGTTGTTTGAAAGAGAACGAGCTCGACCTGTGGTGTGGATTAACCCTGTCATGTTTGGATGGTGATGATATTGAGATTCATTATACGCTTGTGAATGTGTGTGATTTCACGGCGACCCTGTGAATGTGTGTGATTTCACAGTGGGCAGTATGACAGGTGCAGATCTATGAGTCTAGTCAATGCACGAGTCTTCCGGAAGTAGTGTCAAGTGTCTTGTGTGCTGGGTCAGTGGTGGTCTGACATGTGAAATGAGGAACTTGAAATTTATAGACACTTGATGCTGTTTGTGAAATAGAACGACTCTGGGGAATATTGTGAAATGTGTGGTTTCTGGGCGATCAGGTGAAGGGTATGAGCAACTCTAAGTTTTACATGGATATCTTGAAAAATGTTTTTACCTTGATTTTAATGTTCTTATTTAAACTCTCTTTAAAATATCTAGCTTACCCTGCGTGTTTTGCTCGTTGGCTGTTTTTCTCTTTAAACTGTGATGATCGTGTATAACTTACACGGGAGCAGATGATCTTCCAGGATGTAGAGCTCCTTAGTGAGTGGTCGCCGAGGAAGAGATCGCCGGTTTTCTATCTCTTGGTGGTGATCGCCGGATTTATGTCCTGCTGCAGATCGCCTGTTTTGGGCCTTCTGTTACCAAATCGCCGGTTCATGTATGGAGACCGCCGGTCTTGTTGTATTTGGTTGAATTTCGTTTAAATTTTGAAAACATTTGACCTGGTTATGTATTTAACTCCCTAAGAGGAGCAACTTCATTACTTATATATATATTATCATGTACTCTTCAATATTATTTGTTTACCTTTATTTTCATTATACATGTATGTATGGTTTTATTTTGCGGGATGTTACAGCGATCACCTTGTGTCTTCTGCAGGTAATCCGTCAGGAACCCTGTCTCCACCAACTCAGCAAGCTGACGCCCCAACGCCAGGCAGTTACGGAGTGTATGTCCATAAGCTTGATGGAATTCACACCACTCATCCTTCCTCCCTCCAAGTACCCTGTCGGTTTTCTCTGGCACATGGAGTCTTGCTGCCACAGCAGGGATGGCGATCAGCTCCGCCAAACTTATCATGAAATCATACCTGGGGGGTGCGTTGCTTGCACGCCCCCTGGTCTGGTCCTTCCTTGGTGCATAAGGGCGAGACCTTCTCTGCTCCTTCCTCCCTTCCTTGACCTCATGCACCCGTGTCTGTTGCTGCTGATTCCCCTGACCTCCACGTGGCTTCGACGGTGCAGCACTTCCTCTCTTCTCAGAGACCTCTGTCTCTGCTACTATGTGTGCCACCGCACGTCGCCGTATCTCGGTGAAGGTGGCAGGGTGGCTCCTGATGAGCAATTCACTGAAAGGACCAGGGAGGACACCTCTCTTGAATGCATGCACCAGCATGTCCTCGTCCTTGCTGGGCAATCTCACCACCTGCGCCCCAAAGCGATTGAGGTAGTCCCTCAACGGCTCCCCCTGATACTAGCGCACGTCAAACAGGTCGTAGGACACTACTGGCGCAGGTCGGTTAATGATGTACTGCTCCGTGAACAGCTTCGCGAACTGATGGAAGGAAGTGACGCGGCCCTCTGGCAGGCTCACGAACCACTCCATAGCCACTCCGCTCAGCGTGCTTATGAACATCTTGCAGTACACAGCATCTGAACCTCCAGTCAGCATCATCTGAGTGTGGAAGGCTGTCAGGTGTGCTTCTGGATCTTCCGCCCCCGTGAACTACGCTTTCAGTCCCACCAGATTGGGAGGCACCACCGTGTTCATGATTTCGGGGGAGAAAGGCATAGGGAATGCTCGCGGAGGCGACGGTGGCGTCGACGTCCTCTCTTCAGCTGCGCGCTCCCTCTGCGCCTGCAATTCCCTACGCAGCTCTTCATTCATACGGTTCAACTCTTCGTTTCTTCTCTGCGATGCAGTCAGCTCTGAACGCATCCTCTCTTGCTCAACTCTCGATTCCGCGACGCTATCTTGCAGCGCGCGCATCATCTCCACTACCTGCGCCATGGTAACGGCTCCTTCTTCAGCAGATGACGCAGGTGAGGTTTGCCTGGTTCTTCTACTCATCTCCTCTGCACTTCGACGTAACTTCACTTCGACGAAATGATCAAGGAGCTCCAAGAAACCTCAAGAAACTGCGACGTGGATGGGAACCAGATTTACACGGGCCCCACAGTGGGCGCCTGATGTTCCGGCCGCTTGACTCGAACGTGGAGGACTGCCTCGTCACTCCTTCGTCTAGCCCTCTGTTCTGTAGGAACGCTCCAAGAACCACCGCCGGAACTCCAAATGCTGCCTGCAAAACACACAAACGGCGCCTCTAGCGGCCGTTGTAGCTCCGACGCTCAAGTCAGGCAACAGGAACACCAAAACTATATCTGAATCTCTCTATGAGACCCATGTGAAACTGAAACTCTCAAATGTGTAAGCTCTGAGAATCTAAAAAACCCTTTCCTCAATTTCGTTAAGAGTTTGTATATATACCTGAGTCTTTCTCTCTCCTGACGGTTATTCCTCTTGACACGTGGATAACATCTGGTCGTACACGTGTCACCATCTGAAGTATCTGCAGCTGAAACGTTACTTCCACTGTGCCCCTGCGACTAAGTTATCCACACAGGGAGTAGCTTAGTACGCAGGCTACTCTGGGCGCAACCTTAACATGGCGAGCTGGTTAACCCTGGGCATTGCAGCTCACCCTACACATGGTGGCAGATATGCCACTTATCCTCTGTACTTAGACCATACAACAAGTGCATGCCAAGTCTTCTCAAACACCCGGCGATGTGCTCTTTCGGCGACTTGCTGACCACCTGATCTCCCAACCTTAACACACGGCGATCATGTGCAATCTGGGCGATTACTGATCCATACCGGCGATGACCGACTACTCATCCTCAAGGCGATAGGCGATTACTCACCTCAAGGCGATAGGCAATTACTCATCATCACAGGCGAGAGGCGATTACCATTCTGAGTGATCGCCTCCTTGATTCGCCTGCTATCCTCTACCACATGTTACTCTGTGAATGGTCCACGTGGTCAACTGCTGCTGATGTCATCGACTACCGATGACCGACCGGATCAACTACGACAAAAATGGAGTCCTTTCCCTTTGATGTCTTGGGTAATCCTAAGATGAAATCCATAGAAATATCAACCCAAGGCATTGAAGGAATAGGAAGGGGAGTATACAAACCATGGGGATGCATCCTAGATTTAGCTTTGCGGCAAGCTATGCATTTATCACACAAACTATGAACATGTTTATGCATATGAGGCCAAAAGAAATGTTCATGCAACACATCCAAAGTTTTAGCAACCCCAAAATGTCCCATCAAACCCCCTTCATGTGCTTCTCTAACAAGAGATGATCTAATAGAACCATGAGGAACACAAAGACGTTTTCCTTTAAAAAGAAAACCATTTTGTATAAAAAAATCTTTGTGTCCTCCCTTAAGACACTCTTGAAAGATTTGAGAAAAATCAAGGTCATCATGATAAAGATCCTTAATGTGATCAAAGCCAAGAAATTGAGATCCTAAAATATTTAGCAAAGTATATCTTCTAGAAAGGGCATCCGCCACAATGTTTACTTTGCCTTGCTTGTGTTTGATCACATAAGGAAATTGCTCAAGGAATTCTACCCATTTGGCATGCCTCTTGTTGAGCTTGTTTTGGCTTTTCAAATATTTAAGAGATTCATGATCACTATGGATCACAAACTCTTTAGGAAAAAGATAATGTTGCCAAGTATGCAAAGCTCTAACAAGTGCATATAACTCTTTATCATAGGTAGAATAGTTGAGATGACTACCTTTCAATTTCTCACTAAAATAGGCTATGGGGTGGCCCTCTTGAAGGAGGACAGCCCCAATACCTATATTGGAAGCATCACACTCTAACTCAAATGTCTTAGTGAAATTAGGAAGGGCCAATATGGGAGCATTAGTCAATCTTTCTTTTAAAATCTCAAAAGCTTTTTGTTGTGCTTCTCCCCATTGAAAGACCACATCCTTTTTCACTATGTCATTGAGTGGTGCGGCAATTGTACCAAAGTTAGGTACAAAGCGTCTATAGAAAGACGCAAGTCCATGGAAACTTCGGACTTCATTGATGTTTGAAGGTGTAGGCCAATTTTGAATGGCCACCACCTTAGCTTAGTCCACATGGACCCCCTTACAACTCACAACAAACCCTAGGAATTCTATATGATCAAGAGCAAACATACATTTAGCAAGGTTAGCATACAAATGTTCCTTCCTAAGGGTTTCTAAAACTTTCCTAACATGCAACCTATGTTCATTCAAAGATAAGCTATAAATGAGAATATCATCAAAATAAACAACAACAAACTTACCAATGAAAGGTCTTAACACATGATGCATGAGGCGCATGAAAGTACTTGGTGCATTGGTCAAGCCAAAAGGCATAACCAACCACTCATAGAGACCAAAGTTGGTCTTAAAAGCCGTCTTCCATTCATCACCCGGTTTGATACGGATTTGATTGTAGCCGCTTTTAAGATCAATCTTTGAAAATATTTTAGAACCATGCAACTCATCCAACAAGTCATCAAGCCTAGGTATGGGATGCCTATACTTAATTGTTATGTTGTTTATGGCCCTACAATCCGAACACATCCTCCATGATCCATCTTTCTTAGGCACTAGGATGACAGGCATAGCACACGGGCTCATACTATCTTGGACCCACCCTTTCTCTATTAAGGCTTCTACTTGTTGGCGAATTTCCATGGTTTCACTTGGATTGGTCCTATAGGCTGGACGATTTGGTAAAGAAGAGCCCGGTATCAAATCAATTTGGTGCTCAATCCCTCGCAAAGGTGGAAGTCCTTTTGGAGGATCTTGAAACACATCTTGAAACTCTTCTACCAACTTTTCCAAACTATGAGGACTATCAACAAGTGGTTCTATCTTAAGAGTTCTAGGGATGGCTAAGAAAAGAGGATGGTGTGCCACTAATTCCCTATGAAGCTCATGCCTAGACACAAGGAGTGTAGGCTTGGAACTCTTATCCTTTTTATCTTTTTTATCTTTTCCCTCTTTTTCACTCTCCCTCTTTTTCTTCATTAAGATTTGGTCCTCATGGACTTCTCTAGGAGAGAGAGATTTTAGAGTAATCTTGTGACCATGGAAATCAAAAGAAATTTTGTTGGAAAAACCATCATGTAAAATTTTTCGATCATATTGCCAAGGCCTTCCCAAAAGCACATGTGTGGCTTCCATGGGCACAACATCACACAAGACCTCATCTTTGTATTTTCCAATAGAGAAATGGATGAGGACTTGCCTATTCACAACTATTTCTCCTACTTCACTAAGCCATTGCAACTTATAGGGTTGGCTATGAGAGATGGTAGGCAAGCCAAGCTTATCTACAACTCTTGTACTAGCTACGTTTGCACAACTACCCCCATCCACTATCAAGGAGCATATGTTGTTTTGAATAAGACATCTTGTATGAAAAATATTTGCCCTTTGACTTTCATCAAAGGGTTGTGAAACTTGACCAAGAAGTCTTCTCACAACCAACAAGTCTCCTTGTAAGGGACTCTCACTCTCATTCCCACTAGATGCACTTGAATGTGAAGAATGCCTAGGTGTATCCGAATCATGCTCACTCATAATAATGCCATCATGCATGTACATGTTCCTTTTAGAAGGACAATTTGAAGCAATATGACCATAACCCAAACACTTAAAGCATTTCTTACTAGACGTTTTGATTGGTGACTTAGGCCTAGAAGTAGATGGCTTAGATTCCTTGGGTTTGAAAGAGGAATCTTGGGAAGGAAATTTTGAAAAAGATTTTTTATTTCTCCAAGACTTGTTATAGTAGCCATCATTGGAAGAGTTTTTAAAAGAATTTTTCTTAGCAAGTTGGGCTTCCACCTTCATTGCTAAGTGAACTAAAGATCCCAATGATGAGTACTCTTGCAATTCCACAATGTCTTGAATATCCTTCCTAAGTCCACTAATAAACCTAGCAATCATGGCTTCCTCACTTTCTTCTAATTCAATTTTAAGCACAAGTGTTTCAAGCTCTTTGAAATATTCATCCACATTTAGTGTGCCTTGTTGAAACCGTTGGAGTTTCAACATAAGGTCTTTCCTAAAATATGGAGGCACAAACCTAGCGCGCATTTGATATCTTAAAGTGTTCCAAGAGTCCACGGGAGGACTCTTGTGATATATAATGTCCTTTACAAGTCCATGCCACCATTTCATGGCATAATCACTAAATTCTAATGTAGCTAGCTTAATTTTGTGCTCCTCTTGAACCTCATGAATCTCAAAGATTTGCTCACACTTGGCTTCCCAATCTAAATATACATTTGGATCACTAGAGCCATTGAAACAAGGAAGCTTGACCGAAGGTAGCCTAGCCTTTGCATCTTGGTAGTAGCCATTGCCATGGTGAGGTCTCTCCCGTTGATTGTAATGTCTTTGGCCATGCATTTGGGATGGAGTCCTTCTTCTCCTATGATCCTCTTCACGGCCATTGTCATTGGATGAAGCTCTTGTGGAATGCCTTGGGGAATGGTGTCCATCATGAATAGAAGGGGATGGCCGAGATTGTTGCAACGCCATTGCTTGCAACCTTTCTTCCAAGCGTCTAATAGTTCTTTGTGCCTCATGTAATTCACCAATGAGTGAGGCCTTGGAAGGAGAGGGCTGTTTGTAGGATGCATCACTAGAAAATCCTGCCATTGTAATTAAAAATAAAAAATAAAAATAGCAAAGGTACCAAAACAGCAAACAAGTTAAGAATTAAAATTGCAAAAACAGCAACTGTGGTAATGAATCTGCCGAAGAGAATGGAGGAAGAAAGATGTCACTCTCAAAGAAAATAAGGTCCTTTCACCAAGCTGATCTTGAGGCCTTGGAAACCTCAAATGAAAAATGTCACAGCAAGCACACCAATCTTTGAAGGCAACACCACAAAACCAAAGAAAGAAGAAAGACAATCAAGAAAAGGTATAAAGAAGGAAAGGCAATGCAAAAGGAATACAAGATTGATGACAAACACAAAGAATAGAGAACAAAAGACAAGCAAGAAAATAAGGAACTCAATGAGAAAGTAGGCACACAAAAGAATACTTAAAGAAAGGCACTAGAGTAGATGAAGAAAACAAAAATTAGCTACTGGAAAAAAAAATTTCTATGCAAACTGTGCGTGAGATTCATTGATTGATCTGGAAAGATATACAGCGAACTGGACTATCAAATTTTAACCACACAAACTTCAAGATGTTAACTCAAAAATGGAACTGGAATTATGTAAAAACAGTTAGCCAATTGAGAGAAATAAATTTTTCAAAATTGCTGCCCGATTACCGTATTTTTTTCGGCAGGAATGTACACTTTTCGTATTTTATTTATCATATTTTGTGTACTTTGAATTTTATTGTACTTCTTTTTTCTATTCTTTTCTAACACTTTGAGGATCACAAATCCAGAATTTCAGAAATTTCCAGTGAGTAAATCAATTGCAATAAGCAAAAACAGTAAGCACTTGTTGTCAGAAACAGAGGAATCCTAAGAGGAATGAAAAACAGAATTATGAACTAGCAAAGACATAATGGAAATTGTGTCATAGAACTTGTATAGGTCTAAAATACAAGTATGAACTCAATCTACAACAGAAAATGCACAAAGGATCAAGCAATAAACTCAAAAAACAGAATGTAAACCAAAGCAAGAAACAAGGAAAGCAATAAAAGGACTACTAGAAGTAATGACAATTATGGAAGAACATGACTAAGACAAAACTTGACATGATTCACAAATTAAAAGACTCAAAAAAATACTAGAAAAGGAAGCTTAAGGTCAGCTCAATGGAGACATGATGCCATCCAAAAGAGAAACCAAACTCATAGGAACAATGAGTGCTATATCCTTTTCACAAACACTTGGTGGAGAAAAAAAAATTAAAACAGCAATAAAACTCAAAACAAGCCTAAAAACAGAATTGAAAACACAAGATGATAGAGCTCTTGAATTAAAGTGCACACAACTCAAAATTAAACAAGAACAAGCCTAGACTCTAGATACCACATGATGTGAATTCAAGAACATAATATGAAAAGTTCTTGACATTCTTAGGAGACATCTTGAGTTGGTCATATGAGAGGCACTTTCTCTTAGAATTGGATCAATGTTCTAAGACAAGAACTCACCAAAACTAATGCCAAAACACAATCTCAATTAGACGTTCCATCTATTGTCAAATTGAACCGATTGAAATACAAGAAAAAGGAAAAGAAACAGAACATAGGTGCTGGAAAATGAAAAATGCTGGACAGATTTGAAAATAGGAACAAAAAACACCGAATAGAATTGCAAGATAAGAACAAAATAGGAAATGGAATGGAGAATGGATTAGAAGACTTATGAAGATGAGACTTGGAGATGATCTCGCCACTTGAAGGTTGGATTGCTTCAAGATAAGAGTGTGATGCTGCCACTTGAGTTCCAAAAGCTCTCAAGATGAAGCAAGGAAGAAGAGACACACAAGTGCTCACAAATGCTCTCAAAAAAATGAGTAGAGTTTTCTTACTAATAATTTCCAATCTGCATATACAAGGGGCAGCACCTCTATTTATAGTTTTTAGGTACTGAAATGCAAGCTAAAAGAAACCAAAATTCCCCCCAAATTCAAATGAAAAATGGCGCCTAACAGGACATGAGGAAGGTGTGATTTCTTTTCTCACTTTGGCACCTCCTATTTTAACTTCTACACCTATTTACTCACGCACCCCCCTCCTAATGCTCCTAACTAAAAAACCTAAAGATGCTTTAACACAAGAGGTTTCTCATGTTTTCCTCTAAGCACCTTCACATAATGAAATTACAAAAAGGGAAAATAAACGTCCCCTAGCTCCTAATATTTTGAACATGCTTCTTGTGATCCTTTGAGGTTGACTTTGATCTCCATGAACGTCCTCAACCTCTTCTTCTTCGTGATGTTTGGCCTCCATGTCCTCTTGAGCTTGATCTCCATCAGTTTTCAAAGAGCTGAGATTGCTTAAGAGCTCAAGGGATTGATCAAGGTGCTGGAATAGGATTCTACTTGTATTGATTTCAGATCTTTATCTGTAACAAGTGTAATCTGTGTAAACTGCTGAAACATTTCTTCTGTGTATTGTTGCTGAGATTGGCTGTGTGTTCTTGAGGTGTTCAAGATCAGCAATCTTAGTGTTGGCCAAGGAGAGTGTGTGTCTTGAGGTTTTCAAGGTCATTCTCTTGGTTGTTGTGTAAGTGATCAAGGTGTGATTGCTTAGTGGATTTCCTTAGGGTTCTGAGAAGACTAGATGTAGCTCTGGGTTGGAGTGAACCAGTATAAACAACTGTGTACAATCTCTCTATCCCTTACTCTTTAAATTCAGTTTGTTTGTTGTTTGCTGATATAAACAATTGATTGTTTCGCAGAAACAACCGATTGTTTTCCTAGCAATGCTGTTTTGCTTACTGTTTTGGCTAACTGAATTGCTTAATCAATTGGTTTCTGAAATAAATTCATTCTAGCTTGCAAAAAGTTTGCGAAAACCTCTTTAAACAATTCACCCCCTCTAGTTTAAAGCCATCTTTCCTAACAATTTAGACTCAAGATCGCACACAAACGCGCAATCCTGCTCCTTCAAGTGCTATTTATAGTTTTTTAACACTAACCCATGTTCACCACCACCGTCAGATGCACTCCCATCCTGTGGTGCTCCTCACTTGGCTTCCCAATCATCACAAAATCTCCACCGTTGGATTCATCTCGCTGCCACTTGCAAAGTAAATGTCCCATCGCCCTGCCATTAAATGCTTCTGACACCTCTTGGGAACCGTGCCAATCCTGTTCGACTCTTCAAAATTCCTCTTCGAGCCTGGGGGGCAAGTGTATCGTAGGTGCCGGACGAACACCTGTCGGTCTATGTGGCCGACCGAGACCCACCTTCATAAATGTTAATAAATAAGTCATTGTACTTAGAATGGAAAGAGTCAAAGCCACCCCTAAGAATCCGAGAAACGTATCCAAACGTCCCCCTGATATTTCGGGATACGTTATGCATACCTTAGTAACTGATCCTAGGCCCATAGGATCAAAGCCCACAAGGTAACCCTATAAATACAGTGCTCAAGCCAGAAAGAAGGTACGTTTTTCTAATCACTAAACACTTCACCTAGAACACCCTCTTACTTGAGCATCGGAGTGCCTTTTGCAAGTACCCTCTGTAACATCCCGCAAAATAAAACCATACATACATGTATAATGAAAATAAAGGTAAACAAATAATATTGAAGAGTACATGATAATATATATATAAGTAATGAAGTTGCTCCTCTTAGGGAGTTAAATACATAACCAGGTCAAATGTTTTCAAAATTTAAACGAAATTCAACCAAATACAACAAGACCAGCGGTCTCCATACATGAACCGGCGATCTGGTAACAGAAGGCCCAAAACAGGCGATCTGCAGCAGGACATAAATCCGGCGATCACCACCAAGAGATAGAAAACCGGCGATCTCTTCCTCGGCGACCACTCACTAAGGAGCTCTACATCCTGGAAGATCATCTGCTCCCGTGTAAGTTATACACGATCATCACAGTTTAAAGAGAAAAACAGCCAACGAGCAAAACACGCAGGGTAAGCTAGATATTTTAAAGAGAGTTTAAATAAGAACATTAAAATCAAGGTAAAAACATTTTTCAAGATATCCATGTAAAACTTAGAGTTGCTCATACCCTTCACCTGATCGCCCAGAAACCACACATTTCACAATATTCCCCAGAGTCGTTCTATTTCACAAACAGCATCAAGTGTCTATAAATTTCAAGTTCCTCATTTCACATGTCAGACCACCACTGACCCAGCACACAAGACACTTGACACTACTTCCGGAAGACTCGTGCATTGACTAGACTCATAGATCTGCACCTGTCATACTGCCCACTGTGAAATCACACACATTCACAGGGTCGCCGTGAAATCACACACATTCACAAGCGTATAATGAATCTCAATATCATCACCATCCAAACATGACAGGGTTAATCCACACCACAGGTCGAGCTCGTTCTCTTTCAAACAACTCACCCATACGTATGAACCTCCTTCGACTCTCAACGCCTGAATAACTTCATCTATATGAATTCATTATCTCAGGAGAGTCAGGATATCATGACGAATCACCGGTCAATGCACATCCTACACGATCTTACACGGTATTTTCTTTCCTGAAAATACTATGCCTCGATCCCACACTCACAACATTCAACACATCATACCACTCTCAACTAGATGATTCAATCACCGCAATAGTCATTTCAAAGGTTCATGTTTTCGAATATGTCATTTGAATCTCAAACAGTTTTCAAAGCAACACCAAAAACAGGGAGTTCGTAACCAACGCCAAAACCGGCGATCTAGTTCAAAAACAGGGTATTTCGAAGTCTGCATTTAAAACCGGCGACCACGTCGCCCAAACACATAGCACAGAGCATTTTACAAAGATGAAAACGAAAACCGGCGACCACGTCGCCCTCACTTCAGAAATAGCTAAACTATGGCTTGTATTGAAAATGAAGTCTAGCTTCCCTTACCTGGACTTGCGCAAACACCTAGAGTTCCGAAACCCAACGAAGCTTGAAGAACGCCTTGGCTCTGTTTTTGCGTATGGTTGAAGGACTTGCAGAGAACTGCCCAGGTGCTCTAATGGTGGCTGTCGCTCGTTGTACTCTCGTGTGAAGGTCGCAGCGCGAAGGAGATATCTGGAGGAGAAGGGAGGTAACTCACTCTTTCTCTCTTTGAATGCTGCAACGTCTTTTTTCTCTCAGCAGTGGGTCTCTGCATCTTAAACCAACTTATCCACCAAAAGCAGCTGCCACACCCACTCTGCAGAGAAGTCTGAGTGTACGTTTCCCTGAACAGTACGACTACAGTTGTCTCTTGCGCAGGCCAACCACTCCCTGAACAGTACTACTGAGCGTGCCTCTGTGCAGGCTAACACCCTGAGGTCACTATTCTGAACCACTCTTTTTGTCTACGTGGAGCGCGTGCAGAACGTTCCATGCTGGAAGTCTGGGTCCCACCTTCTCTGTGTGTAACTCGACGTCGCGCGATGACCTTTCACCGATGACCACAGGCGCGAAGTCTATCCACCGATGACCTCTCCCGCGAAGGCCATCCACCGATGACCTCTCGCGCGAAGGCTAACCACCGATGACCTCTTATGCGAAGACAATCCACCGATGACCTCTCGCGCGAAGACAATCCACCGATGACCTCTCGCGCGAAGACTATCCACTGAGGACCTCTCGCGCGAAGGCTATCCACTGAGGACCTCTCGCGCGAAGGCAATCCACCGATGACCTCTCCCTGGCGAACGACCGATGTCTCCCCCTGATGATGCCCGCATGCATCTTGCCCTGGCGACGCCTGCATGCCTCGCGCCCTGGCGACGACATGCAGTCTAGGCGACCGACGATTATGTATAACAAAGAACTCTTATCGTTTTCTAGACTGCACTTTCCTTCCTTTTTAACTTAAATAAAACATATTTAGAATTTATTTAAAATATACTCTTTTATTCCAATAAATTTTTCAGGTCCTTACACCCTCCCCCGCCTGACCGAGGACAAGAGAAGACTTCAAAGAACGACTGAACAAGGAGACCGACATGTCAGCAATTGTACGCAAATCAGCAAGTAGTGCCTGATCCCCTTTTTTCATACAGGTAGAGTTGATGCTATACCTCTTCACTTCTTCTTTTAATGTTGTCCGAATTATTATATTGACTGAAATATTTTTTTCTTTTATATTTCAAAATTAATTCAAATATAAATTTATTTAGAGTCGTAAAAAATAAATGTTAAAGTTATTTAATTTGAAAAAACAAGAAACTCAATTATAAATTAAAATTAAAAGCATAATCAAATCATCTAGTTAATTTAAAAATAAATCCATTCATTTTGTCAACACCAATATACAATTATATAAATAGATAAAATTTTTATAACTTTTTTTTGTTATTTTTAATTAGAAACTTTTATCCTTTATTAAATTAAAATAGTTTTGTTATCTATACAACTATATAAAAATCTATTATTTTTCATATCTTTTTTTTAAATGTAATTTTAATTAAATAAATTCAACTTTTAATTTCATCTTTATAAAGTAATTTGTTTTTTTATATTTTTAAAATTATATTATTTTAATATAATAAAAATATAGACACAAGAACACATGCTTTTTTCAAGTTATTATTATTATTTATAATTTATTTTATTGAGTTAAAATTCAATTATTATAATAATTTTTATTATTTTACATATTAATATATATATTAGTTTTAAATTTAATATATTTTTAATATATATTTATATATAATTTACTTAATTTTATGGTGTTGTGTTAAAATTTGAGATATTGATTAAGAAATTTAAATTTGGGAAAATAATTTACATATTATAAAAAAATATTTATATGATTTTCAAGGAAATAAGATAGAAGAAAATAATTAAAATTATTTTTACATAAATTAAAAATTATGATGAAAAATAATATATACACATACATATATATATATATACAATTTTTTAAAAATATTCTTAAATATAAGTTATTCATCTTTTTGTAACTTCTTGTCTAGTTAATATCTTTTTAATATGTTAAACATAGAGAAAATAAACCAATATGTATATTTTTAAAAAATAATCTTTTATATTTTCTAATTATAATGTTTAATAATACTTCATATTTGTTTTAAATTTTTAAATTATAAACGCAGAATAAATGTTTTCGTTAGTTAGGTATTGTTAAATTAATAAAAAATAATTATCATTGTTCAACTTGTGGTACTTGCTAAAACCTTGGAGTGGTTGTTCCTGTGTTGGAAGAAGCTAAAACCTTCCATGGTGTTTGCTGCATCGTCGTAGCTAAGACCTAAACCATGGTGGGTCCCATTCTTCGTTCTCTCTTGTCATCTACCAGAAAATCCTTCACCTCTTCCTCCCCTCCTTTATCCCACTCGCGCTTCTTCTCACGCGCCTTCGCCGCCGCTCCCGCCGTCGACCCCGCCGCCGCGACCACAGCCTCCTCCATCGACCCCACCCGCCTCCGCAACGTGGCCGTGATCGCTCATGTAGACCACGGCAAGACTACGCTCATGGACCGCCTCCTCCGCCAGTGCGGCGCCGACATTCCCCACGAGCGCGCCATGGACTCTATCTCGCTCGAGCGCGAGCGCGGCATCACCATCGCTTCTAAGGTTCGCTACATAATTTCAATTATCCAACGCCTCGACCTCGTTTTCAAGCGAATCGGATAGATCGATTTGAATTCGAGAACGCTAACGACGTGTGGTTGGTTTTTAAGGTTACATCTGTTACGTGGAAGGAGAACGAGCTGAACATGGTTGATACTCCCGGACACGCTGATTTTGGTGGCGAGGTGAGGCTTTCACCGGAAATTGTCCCATTTAATCTGGAACTACATGTGGTTACTAAGGGCATGATTTGATGATTTTTTCATAAACCCTTCTAGGAGAAGAAAATAAAAAGAAATAGGCTGTTTAGGACACTTTCTCTGGAAGCACTTCTAGTGGAGAAAAATAAGAAGGAAAAATTAAACCAGCTTTTCCATAAGCTAGAAGCTAATTTGTAGAAACTATTTCATATAGCTTCTTTGAGTTTTAAATTTTTTCTAACTTGTGTATAAGCTAAATTTAGTTTATGGAAAAACTTATTTCATATTTCTCTCTCTCCTAAAGGTGCTTACGAAGAAGCTTGTCCACACATGTCCAAAATATAATAAGTGTGTTCTATAAATTAAAATTATCTGCATATTCTAACTTGTGAAGGTTTTATTGTATCTGCTTCTTCAAAATCAAACATGTATGAGTTAGTTTTATCTTATTGAATATTTATAGTGAAATTCATTAAAACATGTCCTTGGTCCAGCATGTTTGATTGCAAAATGGAGACAGCTTCTTTTATTTCAAAACTGTTATAAAGGGGTGCTGAGTTGAACCAAGCTTGTCATTGTCACTGAAGATGCCTTTTTGTTTCAAGTTTTTCGTGAATGTGAATTTTGAAGTATTGAGCAGTTGTTAATTGGTTGACTAGTTGTTGTGCAATCTGGTTGCTTATCTTATTTTTATGGTTGGTTGATGAGTAGGTTGAGCGTGTTGTTGGTATGGTGGAGGGAGCAATTTTGGTTGTTGATGCTGGTGAAGGTCCACTTGCACAAACAAAGTTTGTTCTTGCAAAGGCCTTGAAGTATGGGTTGCGACCTATTCTTCTTTTAAACAAAGTAGATCGTCCTTCAGGTAGTCATCGCATGATTCTCAGCTGCTACATGAAATAGATTTGGCTTAACTGCCCAATTGGACCCCTTACTATCAATTTCTCAAATTTTGTCCCCTTTTTTTCGCAAATTTGATCTCCCACAATTTGAATTGTTTAATTTGGTCCTTTATAAACTTGACACCTGATATTTAATGGAAATTTTGGCATGGCATTAGAGTGCTGATATACATTAGCTTTTATGTTATGTATTGGATGTGATTTTTGTAAGGATCTAGAAAATTAATTTAGAGTAGAAGTGGTATATTTTAAATGCTTTCTGAATACTTTATTATCTGAAATGAAAAGAACATATAATAGAAAATTCATAGTAGTCAGACCTCGGACGTCACCCAAGAGGTCTGAGGTCAGTATGGTAGAGGTCGGTCGGTGGACCATAGTGGGTTCCAGAAATCACATGTATCAAGGTGTGATTTGAACCTTAGATGCACCATGCATGCGGGATAACTGCGAAAGTCTATGCTTTGGCATAAGAGATTTACCCTTAATGTTACATGCATTGGCAAGGGAGAGGTTTGTATCGAACTGTCCTCGGGCAGGAGAAACTACCGACGTCACCAAGCCATGTGGGGGTGATACCACAGACGTGGAGTAGTGAGTCGATGAACCCTCAGCAGGGTATGACGATGTGACATCGGTGACCAGAGTGAGGCGATGTGACCTCGTCACACACAAGGGCGATGAGAGATCGCCAGGATGAGAGACACATCGGTCATCGACCATGATGAGAGATCGCCAGGAGGAGAGACACATCGGTCATCGACCATGATGAGAGACACATCAGTCATCCAGCATGAAGCTATGCATAAAGCTGTTAAAGGCAATGCTAAGGTTACAGTTAGTCGCGATCAAATCACAAACCAAGTTGGAAGGGTTGCAGTGAGATTGCGCTAAAGCCTAAGCCAGTTAACAGTTAGTCACGTGCAGAGATTTAAAGATGGAGAGAGGACCAGTGGTCAGTAAAGCGCCTGGAAGTAGAGCGCGATCAGTCATCGGTGCACTCAGAGCGTGATTAGCCATCGGTGCACTCAGAGTGTGATCAGTCATCGGTGCACTCAGAGCGCGATCAGTCATCGGGGGAAGTAGTGAAGCACCTATTGGTCATCGGTGCATGGTCATCGGGGTTCCCTGCTACACGTGTTAAGCTGAGACCCAGGCTCCCGCAAGAGAGAGTTATGCATGCGTGACACGTGGACTGTGAAGGTGCCCAGAGCAGTTGGCGCCAGAGATTTGGTAGGGCAGGTGACCCAGAGTTTTGGTGTGCGCAGAGACACCACGTGGCCATCCTGTCAGAGGAAACTTGCACGCAAGAGTTTTCCATCAGAGTGGGTGGTGGCAGCGGCATTACTGGTTAAGGTGATTTAGTTTCAAAACTCACTTTCTGATAGAGTGTTCGAAGGTTGCTTTTGAGTGGAGATAGATAGAGTGAGTTTAGTTTTCTCCCTTTTCCTTCCTCTCCGTCTCGCTACCATTCCGACATCCTCACGCACCAGTTTGACGATCGGCGACTGCCCTTGGACTCCCGAGAAGTTACTCTGCAAGTTTTCCCGATCAGAACGCTTAAACAGAGTTAAGGCATCCTCGAGTTTTCGGTGGGTTTGGAGCCCTTAGTGAGATCGGCTCAAGTCTAGGTAAGGGAAGCTAGTTTTCTTTTCAATAAAACTTTAGGCTAGAAGATTCTGAAAGTTGGGGGTGACGAGGTCACCAGTTTCAATTTTCTTGCACGATGCCCTGTTTTTGTGTAGATCGGTAATTGTTTGAGATTGAAATATGGAATTTTAAATATAGTAGATGTTGTGAAATGTATATGATCTTCGAAATTCTAAACTTTGGTATGATTTGATTTCGTGATTTAGTTTGCGTAGAAAGGGTTTAAAAATATGATATGACTGAATCGTTCATGGATGTGTTGTATGAGATATGGAATAATGTGAAAGTGTGATCAAGGCATAGTATTTTCAGGAAAGAAAATACCGTGTAAGATCGTATAGAATGTGCATTGACTAGGGATTTGTCTAGAAGGAGATATCCTGACTCTCCTGAGATAATGGAATCATATAGATGAAGTTATTCAGGTGGTGAGAGTCGAAGGAGGTTCATATGAATGGGTAAGTGGTTTGAAAGATAACTAACTTGACCTGTTATATGAATTAACCCTGTCATACTAGGAGAGAGATGATATTGAGATTATTTATGCGCATAGCTGTGTGGATTCACAGTGATATAGTATGACAGGTGCAGATCTCTGAGTCTGAGTCAACGCACGAGTCTTCCGGAAGTAGAGTCAAGTGTCTATGTGTTACGAGTCAGTAGAAGTCTGACATGAGAAAGATGAATAAAGAGAATTGTTAATAGACACTTGATGGTGATGTGAAATGAATGAGAAATTGATGGATTTATCTGGATGTTTAAAGTTATGCTTATGATATAAGTTTTTAAAAATATCTAGCTTATCCTTTGTTTTGTTTTGTGGTTGTTTTTCTTAAACCTGTGATGATCGTGTATTTTTACACGGGAGCAGATGATGTTGCAAAAAGTAGAGCTCCTCAGTGAGCAGTTGTAGAAAGGGATGATTTAACTTGAATGCTGTATTTTTGTTTTTGAAAACTTTTGATGTATGTATTAAAATCTCAACGAAGAGGGATGTTTAATTTGAGATACATTTATGAGAATGATGTATGTATATGTTAATTTCATATTATCTGTCTTTTTTCTTATATATATATATATAGGAGTAGAAATTCAGGGATGTTACAATTTTAATAAGGGGATCAAATTCAGGAAAAAATAGGGGTGTGCAATCAAGAAATGACGATGATATGTAGACCTAAAATACAGTTAAGCCAATAAAATTTATGATGGTTAGATATTTCTTATTTGTATCTATTGGGTGCTTCTGTAGTTGTGAATTGTGATATAACTCTTGTAATTTTAATTTTTTATACAGTTAGTGAAGAGACATGTGATGAAGTTGAGAGCCTGGTGTTCGATCTATTTGCCAACCTGGGTGCTACAGGTACAAAAATGGAAATATCTTATAATTATATCTATTTATACTTGAATGTTATGTAGTCTAAACTCTGTTCTCTGGGATTTTATTATTATTTTACTTGTGTGTATAGAGGAGCAACTAGACTTTCCTGTTCTTTATGCTTCTGCTAAAGAAGGATGGGCATCCACAACGTTTACCAAGGATCCTCCTGCAGAGACCAAAAATATGTCACAGTTGCTTGATGCAGTTGTAACACATGTCCCAGCACCAAATGCAAACATTGACGCGCCTTTCCAAATGCTGGTTAGTATTTAGAAATTTAATAAGTTTTTTTTTTTTGTTTGAGGAGTTTCCCTTTGGGGAAGTTGTCTTGTTAATGCAGTGTTTCTTTCCTTTTGTTTCCAACGAACTGATCTTTTATCAAGGCCAATTTTTACTGAGGATTTGAGCTACTAAATTCTATTTACCACTGTCTATCATGCTCGGATACTATACGACTATTGGACAGGTTGCTTTGTCTTGTCTTGAGAAATATGGGATATGATGCATTCAGCTATATTTGGATTATGTATTTGTTCATATATATAATTCACAAAATAAAATAAATGCTATTGTATTCTTGTTTAAAAACCGTACTAAACTTGAAAATCATTACTAAATATTATCCAAACTGGACATACTAAAGTCGAATGTACATGTGAACTAGAAATGAGACATTATAGTTTTAAACATTGGTAAATATAAATTAGAAATTGTAAATCACTTACTTATTGCCTACTGCCTAGCAATACGATTAGTATCAATTTCTTTCCTTTCTTGAGTGTCATTTGTAAATGAGACAACTTCCATATTTGGTTCATCAATAGATAATGTTGCTACTCAAAGGTTTCCAACATCATCAAAGTCCTACACTAATGTCCTACATCTTAGTGCTCTCTTGGTCATATTCACTTTTCCTAGCCAAAAGCCTCTTATTAGTATGTACATTAGTATGCATGTAAACCAAGTCTTCAACTCTTTTAGGATTGAACTTATTTCTTTTTAATGAGTGAATGAATGAATAGGTACCTCATTTTCTTTCACAACAAGATGATGAGCAAGGTTGCACAAGAAGCTTCAATGCTAGCTTTTGAAGGAGAGGAGCAAAAGAACCAAGCTTCACTCACGAAGATTTAGAATCCAATGTCACCTATCTTCAATTTAGTCAAAAGAAGCAAAGTTGTTTGACTTTGATGAGAAGTCAACATATTCAAGTGCAACCTTTCTTCTATCATCACTAGTTGTTAAAAAACTGTTTCAAACACTTATTCCTCTCCCAAGAAATCTCTTCATCCTTGTGTGGGGGATCCTATTTGAAGTCTCTTGAAGCCATTTTTCACTATAATACCTATATATACAAATTCAGAAAAAATTATATTATAAAAATTAGTAACTGCCTAATTGTTTACATATACATTATGAAAAAAATGATTATAGATAGGATAAATTTACCTAGGATTTAGAGAGCGAGCCATTCAATAGAGCGGACTACAACTTTTAGTCCATTTAGCAATTAGTACATTATAAACAACATAAAATGTTAATGTATCATTTTCTTCTTTTTCTTTTTGCCTACATATGTCTTCACTTTTCTATCGCAGTATCCCACATCTCATAGACCAAATGAAGCATGAGGCTATCTATATCACAAGCTCTGAGCATGTTATAGATAGGCCCCCTCATAGCTAAGATATATGCAATTTTGTCCCACAATATGTTATTATTCAAAACAAAGTCTTTAACAGGTTGAGCCTTGCCCACATAATCTTCTTTATAAGAACTCCATTCTTTGCTTACAACTATGGATTGCAAAGAATGTATAAAAAATTTAAATCTTCTCATCATTATAACGTAATTGAAACATGTATCACAACAACAAGAAACTTCAAATGGGAGAAATGATTAGAAATGGCCAATCTCATTGAGTGTTTCATGACAAAGTTCCTAATAGAAGAAACATCATCAACAATTTCTGTAATCCAACTGCATTCACCATAGCTTACTTGGTTTCCTTCAGTAATCTCTGCTGCACATATGTTCTTCTGGGTAATATTCAGTGTGTGCACAAACAAGGTGTCCAAAAACTTTAGGAGATGAACCAACAATGATCATTCTAGCTCCTTTGAACACATGAGCATTATCTGTTATAATTTGCACAATATTTTCTTCCCGTACTTAATTAATAGCGTTAGCCATTTTGTTGGCCAACTTTTAAAAAAACTAGGAACCCTCTCATAGTGGCCCTAAAATTAATTAAAAGTCTTCTTTGGAATTTGTCCATTCGTCGGGGACTATGCCTTTTTTTGTTTATTTGGTTTAAGTAACCTCTCAACATTTGCTTTCTCTTGTTGTAACAGAGTTGTCCTCAAAGCATTGTATCTAGGAGGAAGAAGACCACTGTGATTATGATTTGTAGCAAACAAATATGAATATGGGTGATGGATTGTTCTTCATAACCATTTGTTCTTCTTGAAATATGAGGTAAAAAGGTGGTGGAAGCTATGGATGATATGGGTCAAGGATGGCTCATATAGAGCTATGGGTTCCTTGTAGGTGCATGAAAGGTGTGGAGAGTGATAGGTTAGGCCAAATCACTTGGAGGAAGGTGAAGATGAAGATCAAAGTGTCTAACCTAGAGAGACTAGACAAAGAGTAGAAGCTAGCATAATTTTGGCAGCATTTACTCATATAAATTGATCTTAAAAAAACATGAGCCAAAACACCCTATTTATAGGAGATGGTGCCTTGGAGAGTAAGGAGAAAGGGTAGGATGGGGAATACATAAAAGAGGGGGCTGCTAGGGTGTTGACTAAAGGTCAATGCAGTCCCTTAGCATGCTTCTAGAAGGTAGGGCTACATTCCTACCCTAAAAGGCCTAGGTACAAGCTAAATTGTTAAATACACCCCCTATTGTGATAAATGAACCCTACTCTACTGAAATTACAAATAAACTGAAATTAATTGATGCTCAGCTCCCATGGCTTGGGCTCTACTCCTTGTGGTCCTCTGAGGGGTCTTTGAATATTGATCCGGTCGGTCATCGGTAGTCGATGACGTCAGCAGCTGATGACTACGTAGGTCAGTCACAGAGTGACGCGTGGCATGAGATAGCAGATGAACCAGGGTGGAGATCGCTCAAGAACGGCGACCAGTGGCCAGTTTCCGGGTGACCTCCTCCAGCAGATCAGTTCCTAGACGAGCGCCTGGAGGAAGAGCGCGAGAAGTGATGAAGCACCGATCAGTCATCGGTGCATGTAGAGTGATCAGTCGTCGGGGGTTCCTTGCCAACACGTGTTAAACTGGGACCCAGGCTCCCAACGAGAACGTTACTCAAGGACCTCGCCTGATTCCATAAGCAGAGCACGACAACAAGAAGAAGCGCCATCGGACATCGGCCCAGATGAAAGATACCTCGGTCATCGGTGTGTTGAGGTGACATCGGCCGCGCGATGTGAACAACGTGACCAGTGATCAGTAAAGCGCCCAGAGGCAGGGAGTGACCTTAGTCGCGAGACGACCATGCATGAAGATGAGAAGACGCAGTTAGGTGCAGAATCCTGCTGGGACGAGAACCCATCAAGGTTAAAGTCTCCCAGTGGGGTTGCATGCCTGCCACGTGGACCGTGAAGATGTTCCCAGAGTATAGGTAGGGCAGATAGGCACAGAAATCGAGGGGTACAGAGGTACCCACGCAGCCTCCCCTGTCAGACTTTGCACTCGAGTGAAGAAGGCTGGCACGCAAGGTAGCCCTGGGGAGTAGAAACGGCAGTGCAGAGCAATCAAGTGGCCCTAGAGGTAGCCAGTAGGGGCGACGCGGGTTTATATGAGGAAGAAGAACACCAAACCAGGTATGCGGTCTTTGCCTCAGAATACACAACACAAAACCAAGAACACTCAGTTTTCGAATCAAAGAGGACTGAGGGCACACACACGGGTCTCACACAGAGAGATCCGAGAGAGAGTTTTGGTGTTCCCGTTGCCTGACTTGAGCGTCGGAGCTACAACGGCCACTAGAGGCGCCGTCTGTGTGTTTTGCAGGCATCGTTCGGAGTTCCGACGAAGGTTCCTGGAGCCTCCTTGCAGAACGCGCAGCAGTTAGAAAGCTAGACGAAGGAGTGACAAGGCATTTTCCCCACGCTCGAGTCCGCGGCGAGATCAAATATGTAAAGAAAAGTTTCTCTGCCATCAGTAGCAGAGTCTCAATCTTCTTAAATACTCTTTTCCATGGACCTAGTTGTTGGGCCTGAGCTTGGGCTTAGGCTTGGGCTTGGGCCTCTTCCATCAATGGGGGTTTCTTGAAAGGTTAAAAACCAACCCAAAAGAATAGAACATTCTAGCTAAGAGAGCTTTGAGGTTGTCTTTGTCTTTTAAGTTGAATTCGCTCTCCATACAATCACTCTTCCTCCTTTTTTAATGAAGTGTTCTCGTGTCTAACTTTAGTGGGTAAGGTAATAGCATCCTCTCATCCGGTTTGGTTTTGCTTGAATTTTTGAAGGAGATTGACAGAAGCTTTGTGGAGGAAATGTGTCAAGGATGGCTCCATTGGAGCTATGGATTCCTTGGAGTTGCATGAAGAGTAGGGAGCAGTGTTGTTAAGATCACGATCTAGATCGTAAGATCGTATGATCTTGCGATTTTTGAGAAGAAACCATGCTGGATCGGAGCGATTCGGCGAGTCGGTGGCCAGATTGGAGGATTGCGAAGTCTCTCTGATCCGTGACTTAGCCCATTTAAAAAAAAAACCTTGAAAATGAGGCCCAAGAGCGATGCACAGAAAGAAACCCTAAAAAAACTCTAATGTCAATGTCGCGTCTCCGCCATCGCGCCTCCGCAGCTTGCGCCTCTCCGCCACTCGTGCCTTTTCACCGCTCGTGCCTCCGTTGTTGTTGCAGCAACATCCGCCGCCGTCGCAGTTCCCCACAATCTCCTCTCTCTTTTGTTTCATTTGCTGCTGTTTGTGTTTGTGGGTGGTGAGGTTGAGATTTTATATGGGCTGCTGCTCATGTTCATCAATTTCTGAATAATTTATATTGCATTGGGTGATAATTATAATGGCAAGTGGAAGAACTGATGGAAGTATTGTGTTTCTGTTGATGGGAAAGCAAAAAAATTATGAATTTATTGGTTATTTTATTTTATGCATGACCATTTTATGAATTATGAATCTATTTTTAATTATGTTATAACTTGAGTAGTAACTTTTCCGAGTTGAGTTACGATCCTCGAGTTACGAGTTTTCATTCCCTTTCCGATTCTCTTCCGAGTTATGAGTTTCACAACATTGGTAAGGAGAGCGGTTGGTTCGGCCATATCATTGGAAAAGGTGAAGAAGAAGACTAAGGTGTCTATCCTAGAGAGGTTTCGATAAAGGAGTGCTTAGGCTTGTAATTTGGCAGCATAACACTCATAAAATTGATCTTATAAAACATGAATCGAGCCACTCCTTATATAGGTGTAGGAGGCTGGCCATGGATTACGAAAAGGGAGGGAAATTCAAATTCTATTTAGTTTGAATTAGGTGTCTAATTTTGGAGTCACAAGGCAAGCATGATCAGGTGTGCACCATGTGACCTACTTAGGTCTAATGACTGGCCTAGGGTTTAATGTGGGCTGCAATTAAGCCCAATTATACCCTAGGTAGGTTTTTTAGATGCCTAATCCTAACCCTAATTGAATTAAAGAAAATTACAAGTAAATTTCCTACTCTACTTTTAAGCAAGAAAAATTGAAATCCTACTCTAGGAAAATACACTAGGTTATGACATTTTTGAACATGTATAATAGAGTGTCTCTGTCATCAGTAGCAGAGTCCCAATCTTCTTTTATCCTCCTTGCCATAACTCTGTAGTTGGTCCTGAGCTAAGGCCTCTACCATCATAAGGGAACATGCTTAGGTTTCTCTCGCCAATTCAACAATTGATTTCAATTTAATCAAATACTTATACTTATCATTGACATTTGAGCACACACCAATTCCAATATCATAAATTTTCAATAAATGGGCTTTTACTCTAGATTAAGAACTTTTAAAAGTTTTTTGACAATTTGCAAGATCATCTCCTTTTTTTCCTCCTTCTATTCCTTTGTCTAATAACATAAGTCCATAAAGGGGCATAATTAGCTTGTTGAACATCTTTTGAAAAGAACATGGAATTTTTGAGTTAGAACTAGAAGAATTTTGTATTGTTCTTACATATTTTACTAAGTCATCTAAGTATAATATTGCCTTTAGTCACAAGACGAGCTTTGAAACGAACAATAGTACTATCAGGACCAACTTTGATAGCAAAAATCCACCTGCAACCAACAACAGATTTCCTAGATGGTAAAGAAACAAGTTCCCAAGTTCCATTATTCTGAAGTGCATTCATTTCATCAAGCATGGCCCCACGCCAACCAGGATGGGCTAAGGCATCACCTACAAACTTTGGAATGGATATAGAAGAAATAGACGAAAGGTAGGTAAAAAAAGGTTAAGATAGTCTATGGTAACTCAAAGCAGTATAATGTGGAGAGGGATTATAGGTAAAACGTATACCTTTACAGATGGCAATAGGAAAATTAGGTTCAACTGTTGGAGGTTCAACTATTGGAGCTGGAGGGTGTGGAGGTGTTGGCACTAGAAGATAGTCATCTGATGGACGATGAGACGTTTGACAATGACTATGCACTTGAAGAGTTGGTGGCGGTGGTGAGAAGAAACCGCTTCAAATAGTTTCCCGTCTTCTTCAAATAGTTTTCATGGCTGCATTGCATCAAAGAATTTTCATTTGCTGCACCATTTCATAGAAAATTAAAAGTGACATTTCATGTGTATAAGTGTATCCTTCAAAGTTGTTATCGTATCTGTGCCTAATGGAAAACTTAGTTTATCAATTTCTGTTATATGTATCTGCCCGCTATATTATATCCTCTCAATCTCAGAAATTAGAAAATATATCCTTCAAAACCGTGGCTATTTATTTATTCTGATTTTAAAGCTGTTACGTGTATCTGTGCCTGATATTTGCATATCTTCTTTTTATTGTTGACACAGCATATATGTATTTTAGAGTATCTGCCCGCTATATTACGTCCTCTCAATCTCAGAAATTAGAAAATATATCCTTCAAAACCATGGCTATTTATTCTGATTTTAAAGCTGTTATGTTATGTGTATCTGTGCCTGATATTTGCATATCTTTTTTTTATTATTGACACTGCATATATGTATTTTAGACGTATCTGAGCCAGATACGTCTTCAACTTGGATACGCTGGAATCATGAGTGTGTCGTGGATCACAATTCTATTGTGAACATTACAAATTGTCCTTTGTTCATCACTCAGAAAATCTACATTATACAAATAATACAAGCTACAGTTAATTTTAGCCTTGTGGGAGCCCACATGTTAAAAGCATAATAGCTTTAGCAAGCTCTGGTTTTATTTTCTTTCTCTTGTATATCCTCTTTGAATTATTGGTTCTTGTACTTTTTGTATGTATACTTGGGATCAGTGAAATACCATGCTTAATAGTGCTTTTCAGGTTTCAATGATGGAACGTGATTTTTATCTTGGGCGAATTTTGACTGGACGCATATCATCTGGGGTTGTTCGTGTAGGTGACCGGGTTCATGGGCTACGGAATAAAGATTCTGGCGCTGAAAAGATTGAAGATGGAAAGGTTTGTGGGTGTATAAACTTGGAATTGCTATTGTAGATGGGTAGACTAGTACTATTAATATTATGCTTGGTAATTTTTCAGCTAATCTGTAATTTATGAAGTTACCCTGTAATTTCTCTTATTTTTCTCATTCTATTGGTGTATTGTGTAGAACTTGGTGGTGGTATTATGATATACATTTTAAAAGTTTATGTCTGTGTTATCCGTGAAGAGAATATTTGACGTAATGCACTTAGGCATTGCAACAATATTTAGTATTAGGGAAGAATGTTTTCATTTATTCTTATATTGCCAAACATTTCATACACACTTCCTTTCTACTGGTAAATAAAGTTCGTAATAAGCAAGTAACCTTTACATTATATATGTCTAATATTTGCATCGAAACATTATATTGACATTGAATTTTATGACTAGCTGGGAAATCAACAGTAAAACCATCATTGACATCACTGTTAGTGTCTCTGAAAAGGCCAATAATTTTCATGCCTAGATATCAATCATGTCCTTAATCAACTCTTTATAGAACATAATCTGCGATTTTTAAACATGTAGGGTAGATATGTTTTGTTGTTCTGCAGATTTATTCTATGCTCTTGGCAATTAAAAGTCATTTAGTTATATGAAAAATGTAGTGGAATCATAAGAACTAAGAGATTCCTGAAAGTACTAATTATTTACAAATGGCTTGAACTGAAATGTTGAAGTGCTTAGTGTAGTTTTTTTGCTAAAAGGTAATAGCTTCTATTAGATTAAGATATCTTGACCTTCTACTGGCAGCTCTAGGTTTACAAGATTTTTCATATTTTAGGTGGTGAAACTGATGAAAAAGAAGGGTACAAACATGGTTCTAACTGATTGTGCTGGAGCCGGTGATATAATATCAGTTGCTGGCCTATCCAGTCCGTCAATAGGCCATACAGTGGCAACTGTGGAGGTATTTAATTTTTCAGTAGATACATATGGTTTGGCTCCTTATTTTTTATGGATATTTGATGTTGCCAATATATATATTTTTTTATTTTAAATTGTTGCAAGCTAATGAATAGATAAATTTATTTGTATGTTTATAAAATTAATTTGTTTTTAATTTTTATAAAATATAATCTCAGCTAACTTAATCTCCATATGGCAATTTAAAGTTTAATTATGTATTTACGTTGATATTTAATTGGGCATTTACTTCAAGTTGTATTTTTTTTTTTCTATAATTTTCCTGACAAAATGCCCATTTGTTTACTGGCTGATGTTTTATTAAATTTATATTCAATTCATTATAAACTTATTGTCTTATATTTCTGTGAACCTTTCTAGCATGTAATTCATAATTTGAAACGATTTTATGTTCCAGATTATGTCTGCTTTGCCAACAGTTGAATTGGACCCTCCAACAATTTCCATGACTTTTGGTGTGAATGACTCCCCATTGGCTGGTCGTGATGGCACTCATGTAAGTGGTGTTTGCTGTTTGTCTTACTTTTACTTTCATTTTCTTCCTTCTGTTGTTTGTGTAAAAAGCTTTGGGTATTCTTCTCAAATCCCAAGTTCCCAACTCACCTACCCTGATGGAGATCCATCTAGCCAAAGCCAACTACCACAACTCAGGCTAAGAGCAGAGACACAAAAGAATATATTTCTCTCTTAAGCCTTGTATAATTTTATACAAAATAGAATAGGTTTCCTTTCTCTGGCTTTGTATCGTGAGCCATAGTTTTCCTTTGTTTTTGAGGCATGTTTAGAACTCATCAAAAGGAAGGAGAGGCTTTTAGAAAACCTAACTTGGAAAGCAAGCTAGGGTTTCCAAGAAGCATGGGTGGCTATGCCAACCCTAACCCTATTTGCCATGCAAGTTAGGGTTAGTGTAGCTTCACTTGCAAGCAACCTTCCCTTCCCAATTCCCGTAAATAGGGCTGCCTCCTCATTGTATATTCAGACTTGGTAAATAAGTAAAGAAACTCTGCAAATTCAGAATTCTTGCTCTCTTGTCTCACTCTCTTTTCTAGAGTTTGAAGAACCTAGAGCTAGGGAAACCTTTTTGAAGAAACTTCTTCGAGCTTGAACATGCAACTCTTGCACTTCCTCCAATTCAGAATCATTCTTCCTTCAATTCATATCTTCCGCTGCACATCCTCCAAGCTTCCTTCCATCAATTCAGCTTGGAATTCCATGGAGCAACTCTTCCTCCATCATACCCTTTGTTATCTTTGAATTAGAGCAGTATTTTCTAGCTTTTGCGTAAAAAGTTATGACGTGTTTGTACTTGTTGGTTACTTTATTGAGTATAGACTGATGATGAACTCTTTTGTAGTTGACTGGGGGAAAAATTGGGGATCGACTAATTGCTGAAGCTGAAACCAACCTTGCCATTAATGTGCTTCCTGGCTTATCAGAATCATTTGAAGTTCAGGGAAGAGGAGAGCTACAGCTAGGTTTGTTCCTGTTTCTTTGAGATTGCATGATACTCTGTTGTATTCTTACAAAAACTCCATGATTTGCTGTGCTTACACAGCTTCTTATGTCATCTTTGTTAACAGGTATTTTAATTGAGAATATGAGACGTGAAGGATTTGAGTTATCTGTGTCTCCACCTAAAGTCATGTGAGTTTCCAAGGACTGAATAAGCTCCAAATTGTTTGTGATGTCAGCTTTGACACGATTTGGTTTTGCTTGCCTAGCACTACTAAATTTTAAATATTGAGTACATGCTGGAAGCTTTGTATTTACTGTATATTTGAAAGAATTAACTTTAGTTCTTAGTTATAGAAGTCTAATACCCTGTCTTTAAAATAATCGAAGCCTCACGAATGGTTTCGTATCCAACAGAAATTATAGGAATAGATAGAAAAGGATATTAGAGATATAGTAGTAATGTGATACAAAACGCTAATACTCCCTGTTTCCACTGCTATTTTAGGTCTTGTACAAGTCCCTGCCACATAACAATGCTAATAAGATTCCTGAAACAGCAAGATTTTAATTTCTATTAACAAAATACTGAAGTTCATGAATAACATCCAAGAAGCATGGAGCTTGCATAGCATAGTTTTGAAGGCTGATATTGTATTGGTTTTTCTTCTCATCTAATAGATCTTGTAAAAGTTTTACCCATTTAAAATATTTCACCTAGACATTTTTTGTACTTTTTGGTGGTTTAGTGGTTCTGAATGTGAAGTGATACATTATATGTTGTCTGAGCTCGTGTATCTTTTTATGTTTCTTTTATACTGGTTTAGTGAACTTTTCTATGGATTTATTAGGTATAAAACTGAAAATAGTCAGAAGCTTGAGCCCGTAGAAGAAGTTACAATTGAGGTAATAATTCAACTTGTCATTCATAGTATGCTTGTCCAAGAGTTTGGGGTCTATTCTATGTTCTAACAACATAATGGATCTATTCCAGGTAAATGATGAGCATGTTGGCTTGATAATGGAGGCCTTATCTCATAGACGAGCTGAGGTTAATGACATGGGTCCCGTCCCTGGAACTGTTGGTCGAACTAGATTGTCTTTGACTTGTCCATCAAGGTTAGCTGAGTTACCTTTGAATTTTTCTTTTTGATCTGTTTTTCACCCCGCACTTAAATAGTAGTTTTCCTATTGTATTATCATAGGTAAAATATATTTCTCTTTAACGTAAATACTATAGATGCATGGTTTTGAAGAAATTGCATTCTCAGGTCTCCTGTTTCTTTCTTATTATCCTTTCCTTTGCCCTTTTGGGGGAGATGATAAGCACTTGTTGTGATCCTAGTGGCTTTCCAAAATAACCTTGGTCCTAGAAGACTAGAAAAGAGAAAAAAAGGGAATGAATCTGAGTAAATGCGTTTTTGAATTATTGGACATCAGTTAAACACTCAAGTATAGTTTTTCTATAATTTTTATTTGTTATAAATAGCTTCTGGTATCATGGTTGAATCCAGAAGGCATTTCTCACTGATTAATAATAGTCCAGATTTCTGGTTGCTTCCCTATTGTGGTTGGATCCCAGAGAGCCACTTGAATAATTTCTGAAATTATGTTCATGGATGTTTGTCATCAATGGAGATATAACTTCTTTGGCAAATTGGTATCATGTTCTAGTGAAATTGGATCTTATGAAGCATGCAAGAACTTTAATAACTTCTTGAATTTGTTTGTTCAGGGGTCTGGTTGGGTACAGGAGTGTGTTCAGCAGTGACACACGTGGAACTGGATTCATGCATCGTGCTTTCCATGGTATCCATTCTCTACATAAATTAATATATTTTTCTTTGAACTTGCATGAAATGATGTGAGTTTTCAATTTGTTTGCTTTATGTTTTGCAAATCATGTTGTTTAATTGCTCCCATGAGGTTTTTCTTATTAAATGTCAACAGAGGTTATTATGCTTACTCTCTTATTTTACTAACTCTCCACACTTTGTTTGACTCCCCTTCTGGCAACGTGGCTTACTGTAGTATCATGTCTTTTTTAATTATTTTATTTTTTCATAATATGCATTTTATTGTAATGTTGCAGCATATGAACAATTTCGAGGTCCTCTTGGCAATGTCAGGAAAGGAGTACTGGTATGTTTGGCTGCCCCTGTCCTTAAAGGGCTTAACAATAATTAAACTACACTTAGTTACTACTCACATGATAAAGGGCTTTGCTCTGTTTCAGTTGTGTGGTTTTTATTTCCTGTGGTTATCCAATATTGTTTACTTAATTGAACAGGTGTCCATGGGTTTTGGTACTATTACAGCTCATGCAATGATGAGCTTAGAAGCTCGAGGGACTCTTTTTGTAAATCCTGGAATGGAGGTTAGAATTTCGTATCTCTTTCATGAATTATAACTCATATGTAACGTAAGTTCTTATCTTTGTAAATATGCTGCTAGTGTCTCCATTGCAGTTTTCATTTTTTTAATCTTCCTAGTTCGTGTAAAAAAAATAAATTAGTCTGTTAGACCTTCACACACTGTTTTGCCTATGGGTTAATGATGAGTTTGTTGTACAAATATTCAATACGTCTTTCTGATAGCAATCATTTTGTCCATGTGTTTTTCTTGCCTATACTTATTTACCATTTATTTGAATAGTCAAATCATTGCATTAATTGCTCGAGTCGATGTAGTTAGAAATCTTTTTATGTTTTGATTGTGTTTTTTCATTTAGGGAGTTTGTGACTGCTAAAGATAAATTAAGAGGATTTTCAAGTAACATATAGCTTTTTTTTCTTTTATTGCATATATAAGCTCTGCTATACTTACTGATTTTTGGTTTCCAGACGTATGATGGAATGATTGTTGGAGAACACTCACGGGATACAGATCTTGATGTAAGAAGAAGTATTCTTAACTTAAAATGCTAGTTCTATTTCAAAGTTGGTGGCTCGCTGAGAAATACTGATATTTCAGGTGAATCCAGTGAGGTCCAAAGAACTTACAAATGTACGTGCTGCTTCCAAAGATGAGAATGTTAGGCTGACTCCCCCTCGCCTGGTATGTATTTTGTCTGGCAAAATTACGCTGTTACAACTTGCTTATTTTTAGACAACTAGATTTCTAATACTAATAACTACATTACCAAGCAGGGTTCATGATTTCAATTCATTCATGCATATGATATCAAGCAATTAGTTTTAGGACTCATCATTTGATTAGATCTAGTGAAGAGTTCACATGCCCTGATATTTTTAAGTATCCTCCTACAATTGCTTTTTTGGAAGTACGAAAATTCAAATAAATATTTACCTCGCGTGAACTATGAAATTTCTTGAAGCTGTTGTTTATTGATTGTCAGAGATCAGACACTAATTGATAATCGTTCATAAGAGCAAAATATTTTCTTAACTTTTTGTTGTCAAAGTTTTCAAATACCAAAGCTTATGAAGCATGTGAAGTCTGATATCAAATGGTGACTATCAATATTCAATAAACTGTCCTTTGGCTTCTTGGATTCCACCGTGCATTTATGTTTTAGACTTGGCATCACTTTCAGGCTGTATTTAGTATGTAATTGAAAAGTAGTTAGCGGAAAGGCAGCTATACTGTGATGGTTGTAACATGTTTACTTACATTTGATGGTGGTATATGGTTGCAGATGACACTTGAAGAAGCTATAGGTTATGTAGCTTCCGATGAGCTTATTGAGGTAAATTTCTGCATGCAATTTATTGTCGTCGTTCAAATTTGATACTTTTTTGTTTTTTAAAGTTTTAACGTAAATGGGTGATATTCTTTTGACATCAATGACTTTTGTTGATTGTTCTCACTGTTATATTTCTCGTACGTTTTACTTTTTGTTTGTGAAGGTTACACCAAAAGCCATTCGTTTACGCAAGAAATACCTTGATGTTAACAAGCGGAAAGCCATGAGTAAAAGGCCAAAGGAATGAAGATAGGACATAAAGCGACAAGTAAAAGGCCAGAGGAATGAGGAGTTTATCCTCGATTAAATTTTGTAACATCCAGTGTATGATATAGTCTTTACAAGCAATTTTTCTTACCAGGTTCTGCCATAATTAAAGTATTGATTGTATTACAGGTTCCGCAGAAAGAAATATTCTTTGGTAGTGATAAGTAAGTTAATTCAATTTTGTATTTTCTCAGTAGAGGTTAATAATTGGCCATGGAACAAGTTGCTCATGGTGATGATGCAAATATAAAAACGTTTGTTCAAAAGATTATAACTGTAACTGCTCTGAAAGGCCATTTTATTTGCTCACCAGTTAATAAGGGTTTGCTGTGACATTTTCTTTTACCTTGTCCTCCCCAAAATAAAACATTTATATGTCATGTGGTTGGCTTGATGCCAATGTTTACTACCTTTTTAGAGGACGTTTGGACTAAGAACTTCTAAAGAAAAATAAAATGAGATTTTCCCTGAGTTAAAAGTAGTTTATGCATAAATTAATTTGAAGAAGTTTTTTCATATAGTTTATCTTTTAAGAATATTAATGTCTATAAATAGTCAAAATTATATCTACTATTTTATAAGTGAATGAGTTTTGCGTGAGGGCTAGATGCTTCAATGCAGTGTGTTATTATAGGTTAATTATCCACATAAATGGATATTAAATATAGCAGTCTGGTTAGAAATTCAAAGTCACATTACTGCAAGAGTGTTGAATCTTAAAGAACGTTGAGACAGGTTAGCAAAATTTACTATCGTTGGTAGTTAGAATTCATTAAATTATTATTTGAGTTATAAAAAATTGTTACCTTTAATTAATAAAATAAACGTATTCAAAATTGGATTGTATGTAATAGGCTATTGGATTTTAGATGACAGGTACGTAGTTTTCGATTAGATGTTAGAGTCGACATGGTTGAAAGGTATGTCCGTCATGAGGACATTAGTCTATGATTGAGTATAAGCACTTATCCCCAAGAATATTGTTGTGAAAATAGGAAGACTTTAACGAACTAAGTAATTGAAGTCAATTACTCGGTTGTTGAAAGATAGCTATTGTTTTTGTCGGTTGACTTTTTCGTTAGTTGACCTGGGTGAAAAACTCTTCTTCTAACTTGTCTATTTTAGATATTGATGTGTCCTTTTGTTGCACTGGAATGTGGCTCTATTGAAACAGGGGTCGCTCTACCTGTTGATCATACTCCGACAATCAAGTCAGTGAGAGTTCATAAAAAAGTAATCAGTTTTAGTCTAGTATTCAGAAACAACGTCCCTTCACTTGGGTCTTAAGCCCCTTTTTATAACTATTCGTGTAATAGCTTTCGTTCACGAGAATATAATCTCATATGAAAGCATAACTGAAAACATTTAATCTTTTATCTTAACAGAAAAATCACCTATACGGGAACCAATTATCTTCAGGTGCTAACCACATACTAACATTATTCTGTTTTACGTGTGCACCATTATTCTTGGGTGCTACTCTTTTATTCTCAACAACTATTAATTATTATGCAACTAACATGCATATTATCATAAGAGATAAAATATCTCTTTATCTTTAGAATAGTATGATAATAGATTTAAACAATAACAATTATATCTTTCATCTTCAGAATAATATGATAACAGACTTAAAAAATAACAATTATATCTTTTATATTCAAAATAGTATCACAAGAGATAAAATATCTCTTTATCTTTTATCTTCAGAATAATATCACAAGAGATAAAATAGTTTTTTATCTTCAGAATAATATCACAATAGATTTTATCTTCAGAATAATATCACAAAAGATAAAATATCTATTTATCTTCAGAATAATATCACAAGAGATAAAATATCTCTTTATCTTTTATCTTAATTACCTTTTATGGGTTGACCAACATCTGGGCCAAACTCGTGACCCACCCTTTGGGCCCAATAGTCGAGGTCTCGAGCCCTCGAGCAGTCCTGTTCAGTACACAAGACTCCCAGGCTCGAGCTAAGCTTGGCTAAGCAAAGAGGCTTTTGAGTGCTTTGGCCGCTGACACGACGGTTTCTTAGTGGCTAGGTGATAACTCAGTAAATCTCAACTAGCTTAAGCCAATGCATGTCCCGTTATTTAATTTAGTAAACCTCGACTAGCTTAAACATAACAACTACTGTTAATACACATGAGCTTAAGTATAACAACTACACATGTGGATAACTTATCACTTAAGCTAACACGTTTTAACATGGAGTAACAAAGATAACAAGAATCCAACTTAACAAAGAACTAACCTTTTGCTGAACTATACCCCATAGTCACTACAAGCTAATGCTCAATCTCGGCGTATACATGTATATTCCATAGGCTTGGGCAAGGGTCACATACCTTGATCTTGCCAACCATTGCTTCACATGGTGCGTATTCAGACTGCACCTTTCTGAGCTTGATCATTCTTTCAACAGACTAGCCCGACTTACTATGCGTTTACACAACTTAGTCACAATACTCATTTGCAGGGCACCTAGCTCGGCTTACTATGCGTTTACACGACTTAGTCACAATACTCATCTGCACGGCGTCTAGCTTGGGTGCACACCGAGTTAGGTCGTCTTACCTTACATTGAGCCAAACAACTTAGTCATAGTAGATCAACTGCAAAGCCCGTGGGCTCGGACGATCATACTGACACCGAGCTAGGTTGTCTTACCTAGCAATAAATAACCAATTTACTTGTAGGACGCATATTCGAATAATCTTTACCGAGTTAGGTCGTCTTACCTAACTATAAATAACCAATGTACTCACAGGGTGCCTACTTGAATAATCTTTACCGAGTTAGGTTGTCTAACCTGACTTAAGCCAAACAATCTTAGTTATGGCCGATTAAACTTCAGAGCATCTGAACTCGGAGTCTTACCGAGAAAATGTCGTCTTACCTAACGATAAATAACTAATTTACTCGCAGGGCGCCTACTCGAATAATCTTTATCGAGTTAGGTCATCTTACCTCACTTAAGCCAAACAATCTTAGTTATGGCCGATTAAACTTTAAAGCGCCTGAACTCGGAATCTTACTAAGAAAAGGTCGTCTTACCTGATGATAAATAACCAATTTACTCATAGGACGCCTACTCGAATAATCTTTACTGAGTTAGGTCGTCTTACCTGACTTAAGCCAAACAATCTTAGTTATG
This sequence comes from Phaseolus lunatus, assembly GCA_013389735.1. Classification (NCBI taxonomy): domain Eukaryota; kingdom Viridiplantae; phylum Streptophyta; class Magnoliopsida; order Fabales; family Fabaceae; genus Phaseolus; species Phaseolus lunatus. The sequence goes on from CM023867.1 coordinate 25,983,139, forward strand.
GTCAATTAAACTTTAGAGCGCCTGAACTCGGAGTCTTACTGATAAAAGGTCGTCTTACCTGATGATAAATAACCAATGTACTCGTAGGGTGCCTACTTGAATAATCTTTACCTAGTTAGGTCATCTTACCTAACTTGAGCCAAACAATCTTAGTTATGACAGATTAAACTTCAGAGTGCCTGAACTCGGATAATCTTAACAAGAAAAGGTCATCTTACCTGATTTAAGAGAAACAATCTTAGATATGGTCGATTAAACTTCAGAGTGCCTGAACTCGGAATCTTACCAAGAAAAGGTAGTCTTACTTGATGATAAATAACTAATGTACTCGTAGGGCGCTTACTCAAATAATCTTTACCGAGTTAGGTCGTCTTACCCGACTTAAGCTAAACAATCTTAGTTATGGCCGATTAAAGTTCAGAGCGTCTGAACTCAAAATTTGACCGAGAAAAGGTCGTCTTACCTGATGATAAATAACCAATTTACTAACAGGACGCCTACTCGAATAATCTTTATCGAGTTAGGTCGTCTTACCTGACTTAAGCCAAACAATCTTAGTTATGGCCAATTAACCTTCAAAGCGCCTGAACTCAGAATCTTACTGAGAAAAGGTTGTCTTACCTGACGATAAATAACCAATTTACTCACAAGGCGCCTACTCGAATAATCTTTACCGAGTAAGGTTGTCTTACGTGACGATAAATAACCAATTTACACACAAGGCGCCTACTCGGATATCTTACCATGAAAGGTCGTCTTACATGTGCTAACTCTAAACAAATAAACAAAACTAATGCACCTTCTTCCATGAACAAATTTATCATTAGGTGTAAGAACCTATAAATTAATTGGAATAGAAGTTGATCCGGTCGGTCATCGGTAGTCGATGACGTCAACAGCTGATGACGACGTGGGTCAGTCGCAGAGTGACGCGTGGCACGAGAAAGCAGATGAACCAGGGTGGAGATCGTTCAAGAACGGCGATCAGTGGTCAGCTACCGAGTGACCACCACCAGAAGATCGGTTCCTACTTGAGCGCCTGGAAGCAGAGCGCGAGAAGTGACGAGGCACCGATCAGTCATCGGTGCATGCAGAGTGATCAGTCGTCGGGGGTTCCTTGCCAACACGTGTTAAACTGGGACCCAGGCTCCCAGCGAGAACGTTACTCAAGGACCTCGCCTGATTCCATAAGCAGAGCACGAGGACGTGAAGAAGCACATCGGTCATCGGTGTGTGTTGAGGTGACATCGGCCGCGCGATGTGAACAACGCAATCGATGATCAGTAAAGCGCCCAGAGGCAGTGAATGGCCTTAGTCGCAAGACGACCACGCATGAAGATGAGAAGACACAGTTAGGTGCAGAATCCTGCTGGACGAGAACCCATCAAGGTTAGAGTCTCCTAGTGGGTTGCATGTCTGCCACGTGGATGGTGAAGATGTTCCCAGAGAATAGGTGGGGCAGATAGGCACAGAAGTCGAGGGGCCCAAAGGCACCCACGCGGCTCCTGCTGTCAGACTTGGCACTCAAGTGAAGAAAGCTGGCACGCAAGGTAGCCCTGGGGAGTGGAAACGGCAATGCAGAGTAATTAAGTGGCCTAGAGGTAGCCTGTAGGGGCTACACGGGTCTATATGAGGAAGAAGAACACCGAAACCAGGTACGCAATCTTTTACTCAAACACAACACAAATCCAAGAGCACTCAGTCTTCGAATCAAAGAGGACTGAGGGCACACACACACGGTCTCACACAGAGAAACCTAAGAGAGACCTTTTGGTGTTCCCGTTGCCTGACTTGAGCGTCGGAGCTACAACGGCCGCTAGAGGCGTCGTCTGTGTGTTTTGCAGGCACCATTCGAAGTGAAACTGAAGGTTCCTGGAGCCTCCTTGCAAAGCGCGCAGCAGATAGAAAGCCAAACGAAGGAGTGACGAGGCAATCTCTCCACGCTCGAGTCCGCGGCGAGATCAGAAGTGATAGATTTTAAATAATTTCTGAGTATGTTATTATTTAAAATAAAAAGGGCATAAAAATAGAAAATATCATAGTGGTCAGACCTGGACGTCGCCCAAGGTCTGGGATCAGCTGATAGAGGTCGGTCGGTTGACTAGTGTACTAACCAAGTAGTCAGGTGCGATGACTTCGTCGTGAAGTAATCACGTGGGCGTGCTTGAAAAGGGGGAGGCACGTGAATCAAGAAGGGTAAGAGAAAGGAAGGTGTAGCTTAGAAGTCAAGGAGATCGCCGTTTTTGAAGAAGGCGGCGGCCTCCGACTTCCCCCGTACGAAATCGCCAATCGCCTATGGTGTACATGATCGCCGAAAAAAGCACATCGCCGAGTATTTAAGAAGACTTGGTAAGCACTTAGTATATGGTCTAAATACAGAAGATGAGTGATATAGAAGATAGGTGGCATGTCTGCCACCATGAGTAGTGTGAACCGTAATAACACAGACTTAGAGGAATGGGAGGATGAACTTCAGCAAGGTGTGACGATGTGACATCGGTGACCAGAGTGGGACGATGTGTCCTCGTCACACACAAGGGCAATAAGAGATCGCCAACAGGATGAGAGGAACATCGGTCATCAACCAGGATGGGAGACACATCGGTCGTCTTCCTGAATGAGACATCGGTTGTCTGCCAGGGTGAGACATCGGTTGTCTGCCAGGGTGAGACATCGGTGGTCTGCCAGGGTGAGACATCGGTTGTCTGCCAGGGTAAGACATCGGTCGTCTGTCAGGAAGAGGAATCGGTCATCGCCGGCGTGAGAGGCATAGTCATCGCGCGAGCAGTCATCGGTGGTCCTCCAGGGTGAGACATCGGTTGTCTGCCAGGATGAGGAATCAATCGTCTGTCAGGAAGAGGAACCAGTCATCGCTGGGATGAGAAGGACATCATTCATCGCCGGGATGAGAAGCACATCAGTCATCGGTGGATGGTCATCGAGCGATGTCATGTTTCACACAGATAAGGTGGGACCCAGGCTCCCAGCGTGAACGTTCTGCATGCGCGACATGTAGACAGAAAGGGTGTTTCAGAATAGTTAGCATCAGAGAGTTGGTATGCGCAGAAACCCACGTGGTCATACTGTTCAAGGAAGTGTGCACGCAAGCTTTCCTGCAGAGTGGGTGGTGGCAGCGGCATTTCTGGGCAAGTTGGTTTAGATTCAAAACTCACTCCTAAGAGGCAGTGGACGTTGCTGTGGTTCGAGAGTGATTGAGTGAGTTAGCGTTGGTTCCCTGTTCCTTTCCTCTCCTTCTCCCTGCGTTCAGACGTCCTAGCGAACCAGTTGAAGATCGGCGACTGCCCCTGGATTCCTGACGTTGTGCTCTGCAAGTGTTCTGATCAAAGCCGTGAAACAGAGTTAAGGCATCCTTAAGTCGGTGGGTTAGAGCTCGTAGTGAGATTCTACGCAAGTCCAGGTAAGGGAAGCTAGCATTTTCGTTTATAAAAACTTTAGACGAGTAGGTTCTGAAGTGAGGGCGACGTGGTCACCGGTTTCATATTCTATTTCACCATGCTCTGTTTTTATGTGTGGGGCGACATGATCGCCGGTTTTAATGTTGATTTCGAACTCCCCTGTTTTAGTGTCGTTTGAAACTGTTTGAGATTGAAATGTGAAATGCATGTGATATTCGAAAATCTGAACCTTGGAATGATTGTTGCTGTGATTGGAATCGTTCATTTAAGTGTTATATGATGTGTTGAATGTTGTGAATGTGGGATCAAGGCATAGTATTTTCAGGAAAGAAAATACCGTGTAAGATCGTGTAGAATGTGCATTGATCGGTGATTTCTATAATGAGATATCCTGACTCTCTTGATATAATGGAATCATATAGATAAAGTTATTCAGGTGTTGAGAGTTGATGGAGGTTCATATGTATGGGTAAGTGGTTTGAAAGATAAGTACTTGACCTGTTGTATGGATTAACCCTGTCATACTAGGAGAGTGATGAGATTGAGATTGAGATTGAGATTATGTTTATGCGCATAGCTGTGGGAACTTTACAGCAATGTAGTATGACAGGTGCAGATCTCTGAGTCTAGTCAATGCACGAGTCTTCCGGAAGTAGAGTCATGTGTCTATATGTTATGAGTCAGTGGAAAGTCTGACGTGTGAACCATGAGTATTGAATGTATTGAATAGACACTTGACGAGTTTGTGGAATATGGGGATGTTGATGGTTGAATTTGATATAGATTATGAATGGTGTGAAGATTTATGCTTGCTATTGATATAAATTTTCATATTTAAAGTTTTTAAAAATATCTAGCTTACCCTTTTGTTTTGTATCGTGGTTGTTTTTCTTAAACCTGTGATGATCGTGTATATTTGCACGGGAGCAGATGAGGTTGCAGGTAGTAGAGCTCCCCAGTGAGCATTTTCTGGAGGAGGAGATCGCCGGTTTTGAATGTTGTTGTTTTGTTTTATTTTGAAAACTCCTGTATGGAGATGTATTAAACTTCCTCAAAAAGGGATATTATTTTGAGGCACGTTTGTATTAATGGATGAATTATATTATGTATATATCTATGTTAAATTTTTTGACATTACTGTTTCACCTTTATTTTATTATATAAAAATGAACAAAAAAAAAAATTCTGAGGGGCGTTACATTAGGTGACCTCGTTAAAAAACCCCCTCAAGGGAAGAAGAGCATCACCCTAACTATCACATTTTTCAATAAGAAAGCATTAAATCATAATAGCTTAATTGAAATAAAACCTAAGGTTCGCTGCATTCCATGTTCAAGGGATGGCTTCCCCCTTCAGGGTCTATAGTCTATACGCTCCATTCCCAAGCACCTCGACTATGTGATTGCATAAGTCTTCATTCGATTTTTCAGACTACTCTCATAGCACTTTCTGGCTGCCTTCCGATCGACCTTTATGGTGATTACTCCTCCCTCCTCTGAAGGCAGTCTCGTCCTCATATGGGCTGTCAGGGCTACTGCTCTCAACCTGTTCAAGGATGGTGGACCTAAAAGTAAGTTGTAAGTAGAAGACACCTTAACAATAATATTCCTAATGGCAATGGTCCTGGCCATGTTTTCATCAGTGAAGGTCGTCCTCAACTCAACGTACCCTCGTACTTCTACTTGATCTCTCGCAAAGCCGACTAAACACCCATCGTATGGCCTCAACTGGTCAGCCTTGGCTTTTCCGTTTGCAGCTTAAAGGGCTCTCATGGTCTCCATGAGTTTCTGTAAGGCGGGGGCATTGCTTCCTTCAGATCCCAACCATGCCTGCCTTGTGTTCCTCATCTCATCAGAAATCTCAAACACAACTGTGGATGGGATCAGGTTTTATCGGGCCCCATGGTGGGTGCCAAATGTTCTCGTCGGTTGACTTCCTCCGCAATTGACCTGGGTGGAAAGTTCCTCTTCTAACCTGTCTCTTCTGGATATTGATCTGTGTCCTCATGATGCACTGGAATGTGGTTCTGTTGAGACAGAGGTTGCTTTACCTATTGATCACACTTCGACGATCCAGTCAGTGAGAGCTTACAAATAAGTAATCAGTTTCAGTCTAGTATTCAGAAATAATGTCCCTTCACTTAGGGTCTCAAACCCCTTTTATAACTATTTGTGTAACATCTTTTGTTCATGAGAATATAATCTCAATTGAAAGCATAACTGAAAAAAATTTAATCTTTTATCCTAACAGAAAAACCACCTATCAGGGCACCAATTATCTTCAGGTGCTAACCACAGGCTAACATTCCATTTTACCTGTGCACCATTATTCTTGGGTGCTCCTCTTTTATTCTCAACAACTATTAATTATTATGAAACTAACATGCATATTATCACAAGAGATAAAATATCTCTTTATCTTTAGAATAATATGATAATAGATTTAAACAATAACAATTATATCTTTCATCTTCAGAATAATATGATAATAGACTTAAACAATAACAATTATATCTTTTATCTTCAAAATAATATCACAAGAGATAAAATATCTCTTTATCTTTTATTTTTAGAATAATATCACAAGAGATAAAATATCTCTTTATCTTTATCTTCAGAATAATATCACAAGAGGTAAAATATCTCTTTATCTTTTATCTTAATTACCTTTTCTGGGCTGACCAACATCTGGGTCAAACTTGTGACCCACCCTTTGGGCCCAATAGCCGAGATCCCGAGCCCTCGAGCACTCTTGTCTAGTACAACTATAATTCTGGATGGAAAAATATCAAACTTTCAAATATTCAGAAAAGTAGGAAGGTTCAATTGGGTCTTTCCTCCTATAAATATTATGACCTCAGGGTGTGAGGATCACCATCGTTTTCCACATTACTCACAATAACAACAATTTTAGAGGATATTTCGGTTCTAAGTTAAGAGTGATCCAAGAATATATTTTTGTTGGAACATATAATGCCATTTGTGAAAAAATTTTAACTTAATCCAGAACATCTAATATACATCATGAGAGGACCTATAACCCAGGTGTTAGAGGAGAGAGAATCTATGGCACTACAAGATATCATGCAAGTGGTAGATGAATTAAGACAGCATGTTGAAACAACACAACAAGTAGATAAATATTTTTAGGTGTAAGAAGAATTATGAAAGCATAACGAAGATCTACAAGAAGTATTGAGACACACCCTTCCCTGGGATGAGCCTCACGTAGTAGCTGAACAAGCTTTCCAACCATTTTGTTGGGAAATAATGAAAGGGCCTGTACCAATTCACTACATGGTGCCTAAGATTGTCCAATTCATAGGAAGTTAGAATCTCAATTCTCACGTTAAAACTTTTGAAGCTTATATATTGACCAGTGGGGTCCGATGGAGTACAATGTGAAATGTTTGTTGGCACATTGGCCACACAATGTTAGACTGATTCAATAGCATTTTTGAGGGGCGATATGATGTCTTGATGAATTTGTTTACTTTTCTGTTGACCAGTCCACTGCTAACACAATGAAATCACAAAAGTTGAGTGATATATTCGATGTAAGACAACAAAGTTTAGAGTTTAGAGTCAATGAAGGAATATTTGAAAACTTTTTGTTAAGTTAGGCTAAAAATCCTGCAATCGAATGAAGATATGTTTGTAGATGCTTTTGTCAAAGGATTGAGAGCAAGACCCTTGGGCAAATCACTCATTCAGCGGCCCGTGAGTGATAACTCTCGAATTTATCATACTTTTTAGGCTAATTGTGTTTTCTTAGAGTTTCTTTTATTTTTATTTTTTATTTTAAGTTCAAATTTGTTAAAGGCTTATCAGGTAAAATATCCCTTATTGAAGCTAAGGAGCCTTAAGCACACAAAAGGGTTGAGGAAAGACAAGGTGACGAGTACAACAAACCACCGCGACAGGATTAAGGGTAATGGAGGCTATCGACTAACAAAAATGATTCCAATTCTTATAGGAAACCTACCTCTTTTAAAGACTACAAAGATAGACTAGACTTACAACCTACTCCTCTCAATGTGTCCAAGAAGCAATTGTTACAAGAGCTCCACGCCACCAAATTATTAGAGTTCTTGTGAAGAGAAGATAAACAAATTGGCCCTAACCGAAGTGCATGGTGTGAAATCTTTCTAAAAAACTCTTACTGAGTATGTTTTTCTTCTACTTCTACAGGTACATATAAAAGAAAAACACAGAAAGGAGTTATGTCTATATAAGCCTTAAATATCAATCTTAACATAGAATACAAACAATAAGGACCTATGACTTGACCTATAAGCATAATAATAAAGGTCTATGACTTGACCTATAACCATAAAACTTAATCTTATTTGACCTATAACCATAAACATAAATAATTACTTGAGAAGTTATTAGGTATTTGCGTACTTTTCATTAAAAACATTTGTAAAATTGTAATTATTTTTCTCGAGAATATTAGTCATTCATCTGCCCATAAAAGACTATATACTCACCAGACAACCTTGGCGATCCTAAGCAAGTATCAGACAATCCAAAGTTTAGTCTACAAATTAGTACATGTCGCTATTGTGAACTATATTCACCTACTTGGTAACTCTTAGACCTCACCATGGTCCCTACCTTTCATCCCACAATGTATTAAAATGTGACTTCTCAAATACAAAGACTCATATATTAACATGGTCTAAACTCAATGGAACAAATTTTGTGACTCTTTCTCAACTAGCATATTCTTTGACACTTTCAAGAATCACATAACATCATAATTATTAAGATATGCCATATTTATCTTACCTATAATTTATACAACCATTCAAACAAATACAATGAGTATAATAATAAAGCATATAAGTAAATTTCTTTTATACAAACTCATTAAATAAAAATAATAATTACTTTTACTTATTTTAATTATTACTTTATATACTTCTTTGAATTATAAAAAAATATTTTTAAGTAATATGAAATAAAATAAAACAAGAACTAAATCAAGAATGTTAAATAATTAGATATGGATCAATATATTATAAGAAAATAAAATAACAAAAATGTAAACTAATAAATAGATCAGTGCGTAACTGGAGATAAAAATAAATACAAAAATAAATAAATTGGACAAGTATGTAACTGGAGGTAAAAATAAGTAAATAAATAAATAACACCGATGCGTATATGAAGATAAAAATAAATAAATAAGTAAATATAATCTGTGCGTAATTGGAGGTAGATATAAATAAATAGAATCAATATGTAATTGAAGGTAAATTAAATTATATAAATATAAATATAAATAAATAAACAAGACTGATGCGTAATTAAAGATAAATTAAATACATAAATATAAATAAATAAATAAATAAATAGGACAAATGCATAAATAGAGATAACTTAAACCACATAATTGTAAATAAATAAATAAAAAATAGGACTAATAAATAAGGGAAGAAGTAAAGATAAACTAAATGACATAAATATAAATAAATAAATAGAACTAATGTAATTAAAGATAAATTAAAAACATAAATAATGATGAATAAATAAATAAGACTATAAATAAATAAATAAATAAGACTAGTGCATAACTGGAGTTAAGTTAAATTATATAAATATAATAAATAGGATGAATATTAGATATTAAATTAAATAATATATTAAAAAGCAAAGAAAGTAAAATAACATATAATTTAAAATAAATAAAAGATTAATAAAACACCATAAAAAAAAACACACACACGCACACGTGCACACACGCGCACGCACACGCACACACACGCGCACGCACACGCACACACGCGCACGCACACGCACACGCACACACGCGCACGCACACGCACACGCGCACACGCGCACACGCACACGCACACATACGCACACGCACACGCACACGCACACAGTATATATATACTGACTAGTACTCGGACACCGAGAACAGCTAAGTAAGGGTGAGCCATATCAGCTGGGTCTCACGGTGTGGGTCAAGACCACGTGAGAAGGGTCCCACAGCATGAGCCAAAGCCATGTGGGATGGGCCCCACAGGTAGTGTGGACTAGTGGGATGATTAGTCATCAGTGTGTCGATCACCACAAGGGACTGATATGTCCTCGTCACTCAGGAGGGTGATGAGTCCTCGGCAACAGAGTGGGATGATGTGACATCGGTTTTGGGTGTTTTGAACAACAGAACTAGAACATTTGATGTGGGTCCTGAGAAAAAACCAGTTATCAGTAAAATGCCCAGAGGTAAGGAGAAGCCTAAGTCGCGAAGCGCCCATGCGTGTGGCAGGGAAAACACAGTTAGGTGCAGAGTCCTGAAGGGTCGAGTACTCATCAAGATTAGGGTTTCCCAGTGAAGCTACATGCATGGCACGTGAACAATGAAGGCACTCCTAGGACAGGTGGCCCCAGAGACTAGGTGCACGAGGGGGTACCCAAGTGGCCATCCTGTTAGAATTTGCACTCCAGTTAAGGAAACCTTACGTGCTAGATTACCCTAAGTTTGGGTGATAGCGGCGCAAGGGTATTCCTGTAAACCCTAAATATGGGTAGCGGCATAAAGGAAACCCTAGACTATATAAAGGGTAGTAAAATACTTACAAAGGTACACAGTTTCTAGACCTAACACAGATACTGAATACACTTGGTGTGCTTGCCCTAGTTTTTGACTTGAGCGTCGGAGTGCAAACGGCCTCTAGGGCGCCCCTTATCAATCTTGCAGGTGCAGGTTGTTTCGAGACAACAAAGCATAATCCAAAGTGAGGAAAGGAGGCGCGTGATTGTCATAGAGTCAACCGACAGGAGAGTCCACCGGCAAGAACATTTGGCGCCCACCATGGGGCCGAAGTAAAACAAGGTCCCATACACCAGCAAAAGAGAAGAAACCAGAGACATGAGGAACACCAGGCAAGGATCTGTCCCACCAAATGGGGGTGAGAGCGTTACCATGCAACAACTCATGGAAACGATGCGTTCCCTCCAGGAGACAGTGGCGGAATCAAGGGCAGATCAAGTGCGTATGTAGATGGACCTGGCCACATCACAGGCCAGGAATGAGGAGTTGCACAGGGCGAACGAAGAATTGCACGTGAATTTGCGTAATTTGCAGCAAGCAGGGGATTGTGTGGTGGATGATCGGGCTCCACCAACACCGCCTAGGGCGTTCCCAATGCCCTTCTCCCATGCAATCATGGACACGGTGGTCCTAGCCACCTTCGTGGGCCCTAAGACTGTGTTCACGGGGGTAGTCGATGACGTCAGCAGCAGTTGACTACGTGGACCATTCACAGGGTGACACGTGGTAGAAGATAGCAGGTGAATCAGGGAGGAGATCACTCAGAATTGTGATTGGTGGTCGGTTCCAGAGACCACCACCCGCAGATCAGTGCCCGATGAGCGCCTGGAAGCAGAGCGTGAGAAGTAAAGAAGCACAGATCAGTGATCGCCTATCGCCGTGTGTGAAGACCAGTAATCGCCTAGATTGCACATGATCATCGTGTGTGAAGTTTAGGAGATCAGGTGGTCAACAGGACGCCGAAAGGAGCACATCGCCGGGTATTCACATCGTCGGGTATTCACATCGCCGGGTATTTGAGAAGACTTGGTAAGCACTTGTTATATGGTCTAAATACAGAAGGTAAGTGCCATGTCTGCCACCATGAGTCGTGTGAGCCATGATGCCCAGCGTTAACCAGCTCGCCATGTTAAGGTTGCGCCCAGGGTAGCCTGTGCACTAAGCTACTCCCTGTGTGGATAACTTAGTCACAGGAGCAAAGTGGAAGTAATGTTTCAGTTGCAGGTACTCCAGATGGTGACACATGTATGACCAGATGTGATCCGGTCGGTCATCGGTAGTCGATGACATCAGCAATAGTTGACCACGTGGATCGTTCGTAGAGTAACACGTGGTAGAGGATAGCAGGCGAGTCAGGGAGGCGATCACTCAGAATGGTAATCGCCTATCGCCTGTGATGTTTAGTAATCGCCTGTCGCCTTGAGGATGGGTAATCGCCTATCGCCTTGAGAGGTGATCGCCTGTCGGCTTGAGGATGAGTAATCGCCCAGTTTGCACATGATCGCCGTGTGCTAAGGTTAGGAGATCAGGTGGTCAGCAAGTCACCGAAAGAGCACATCGCCGAGTGTTTGAGAAGAATTGGCAAGCACTTGTTGTATGGTCTAAGTACAGAGGATAAGTGGCATATCTGCCACCATGTGTAGTGCGAGCTGCAATGCCCAGGGTAGCCTGCATACCAAGCTACTCCCTGTGTGGATAACTTAGTCGCAGGGGCATAGTGGAGGTAACGTTTCAGCTGTAGATACTCCAGATGGTGCCACGTGTACGACCAGATGTTATCCACGTGTCAAGAGGAATAACCGTCAGGAGAGAGAAAGACTCAGGTATATATACAAACTCTTAACGAAATTAGAGGGAGGTTTTTTACAGATTCTGATAGCTCACACATCTGAGAGTTTCAGTCACACACGGGTCTCACAGAGAGATTCAGATATAGTTTTAGTGTTCCTGTTGCCTGACTTGAGCGTCGGAGCTACAACGGCTGCTAGAGGCGCCGTCTGTGTGTTTTGCAGGCAGTGTTTGGAGCTCCGGCGGTGGTTCTTGGAGCGTTCCTGCAGAACAGAGGGCTAGACGAAGGAGTGACGAGGCAATACTCCACGTTTGAGTCAAGCGGGTTGACTACGTGGACCATTCACAGGGTGACACGTGGTAGAAGATAGCAGGTGAATCAGGGAGGAGATCACTCAGAATTGTGATTGGTGGTCGGTTCCAGAGACCACCACCCGCAGATCAGTGCCCGGTGAGCGCCTGGAAGCAGAGCGCGAGAAGTAAAGAAGCACAGATCAGTGATCGCCTATCGCTGTGTGTGAAGACCAGTAATCGCCTAGATTGCACATGATCATCGTGTGTGAAGTTTAGGAGATCAGGTGGTCAACAGGACGCCGAAAGGAGCACATCGCCGGGTATTCACATCGTCGGGTATTCACATCGCCGGGTATTTGAGAAGACTTGGTAAGCACTTGTTATATGGTCTAAATACAGAAGGTAAGTGCCATGTCTGCCACCATGAGTCGTGTGAGCCATGATGCCCAGCGTTAATCAGCTCGCCATGTTAAGGTTGCGCCCAGGGTAGCCTGTGCACTAAGCTACTCCCTGTGTGGATAACTTAGTCACAGGAGCAAAGTGGAAGTAACGTTTCAGTTGCAGGTACTCCAGATGGTGACACATGTATGACCAGATGTTATCCACGTGTCAAGAGGAATAACCGTCAGGAGAGAGAAAGACTCAGGTATATATATATATAATTCTTAGCGGAATTAAAGGGGGGGGGGGGATTCATTTTTGGTGGTGATTCACTTGTACACGGTTCCGAGTTTTCTTTGAGATTCTTTGTTGATTCAATCACTGACTTGAGCGTCGGAACGCAACCGGCCGCAGAGGCGCTATACTGTTCTTTCAGGTTTCTTGGAGGATTTTCAGGTGAAGGTTATCGATGCACTTGGTGTGAAGCTGGTGAGGACGAGGTTCTGGAAGGAGAAGCTCTAACGCTTTGGTCAAGAGGCTGGATCAGAAACCAATTGATTCAACAATTCAGTTAGCCAAAACAGCAAGCAAAACTGTAATACTAGAAAAACAATAGGTTGTTTCTTCGAAACAATCGATTGTTTATACCAGCCAACAACAAACAAACTGAATTTAAAGAGTTAAGGATAGAAAGATTGTACACAGTTGTTTATACTGGTTCACTCCAATCCAGAGCTACATCCAGTATTCTCAGAAACTTTGAGGAAATCCACTAAATAATCACACCTTGATCACTTACACAACAATCAAGAGAATGACCTTGAAAACCTTAAGAAACACACTCTCCTTGGCCAACACTAAGATTGCTGATCTTGAACACCTCAAGAACACACAGCCAATATCAGCAAAAACACACAAACGAATTGTTTCAGCAGTTTACAAAGATTACACTTGTTACAGATGAATATTTGAAATCAATACAAGTAGAATCCTATTTCAGCACCTTGATCAATCACAAAACTCTTAAGCAATCTCAACACTTTGAAAAAATCTCTTAGAAAAACTTTGTCAAAAGATTCTTAATTCTTAAATAAGTTTTTCTAAATTTATACAAAGATATAGTTTGTTATCAAATCTTAACAAACTCTTAATTGCTTTAAAAAGATTGGTCAAAGCATTTAATGACTGGAGCCTATCCTGTTTGAAAGCATTTAAAGCTCAGTCAAAGAAAATAGTTTTTCTATTATGGTTCCAAAACAAACAATCGATTGTTTCCTCGAATCAATCGGTTGTTTTGTTACTTAACAGATTTCACCATTCAAAAACAGTTTTCAAACTTTCTCAAAACACCTAAGTGTAAACAATCGGTTGTTTCGCCAAAACAACCGGTTGTTTCAACTTAGCTTGAAAAACATTTTGCTTTGTTAAAGATTGAGATGCTAATTGCTTTGAGATTTAATCTAAGGGTGGATTACAACATTAAACTACCCCAGAATAAAGCTTTAAACCAGCACAACAGCATCAAGCAAAGCAGAGGCTTCAACATCCTTCAAAGGATTTGGATTCTTCAAAACATTGAACATCACTTGGTTCAACAATCTCCCCCTATTTGATGAAGAGAAATCCTTGATGCTTGTGTTGTACCTGATTAAAATTGAAGCAATTCTTGCAATAGAACTTTGAACAATACATTGAACTTCTAATATTCTGTTAGCATATAGATAAACAGTTTAAAGCTTAAAACAATTAATATCAGAGACAAAATACATATCACCCAAACTGTTTTTAACAACTTGAAAAAAGAAACTTAAAAGAAAATTGAAGCACAGCATATATCTGCCCCTATTTGTCTTCACAAATAGACAAAGATAAGAGATAAAACAAGATATTGTTTCCATTACATCAGAATAGAACAGCAACAGCAGAAGGAAAGAAATTTTAAAACCAGAAAAGAACAGCCAAAAACAATCGATTGTTTCGATGACCAATCGGTTGTTTTTCCTTCATTCTTCTTCATCAGCAAAATGAAGATCAAAGATTTGATTCTAGACAGCTTCAATCTGTTCATCCAGAGTCATAAACCTTGCATCCATGTTGTCAAACCTAGTGTCAATCCTCTGGAAATTACTAACACACAGATCATGAATGTTCCTTTGATTTTCAGCAAAGCTATCTAGCCTATTCACTATGAGTCTTTCAAAAGGAGACATGGTTTGTATTCTTTCTCCTTAATGTCCATCATCAGCACTAGGTCCTGCATTTTGAAACTCTCCAGTTGGATCTTCATGTTGAACATCCATATCAGCAGGTTCTTCTTGTTCAAGATGAGCAGCACCACTAGATGAGGCACCATGATCACCATCCTTATCCATTTTCCACCTACTTTTGTAAAGCCCATCTTGCTGAGTGATCCATTGTTCAACTCTTGAGTTGACTTGACCAGCTCAGAAGTTTCATCTTCAAGATTAACTTCAAAAAAGAGTAGAAACTTAGATATTAAAACAACATAGGGATAATGATAATCACCTAACCTCATGGCTTTTTGCATGTGTTCTTTGATTATATGAATCCAATTGATCTTGACTTTCTTGGTGATGCAGAAGATGTAAACTAGATCTTCTTCAGTTAACACAGAGTGGTTACTCCCCTTTGGAGTTAGAATCCAAGTTACAATGAGAGCAAGCAACCTCTCATCAAGCTTCAAACCTCCAACCGAGCATGTGCTAACTTGAGATTGATTATTCTTCAAGCAACTTTTGTAGAACTGGATTTTGTTAAAATCCTCCACCAGACCAAGGTTTCCTTTGTTGATTGGTAGACCAGAGAACTTAAGCCCAGCAACAGCAGCCCAAACTTCATGAGTTATCTCTATTTCCACACCTTTCACATGAGAAACTAGATTGTTTCCCTCAAACTTCAAGTTAGTGTAGAAAACCCTCACCAAATCTGGATAGATGTTTCCCTTTATCTCTAGGAATTTTCTGAGAGATTGATCCTTGAGCAGCCTTCTCACATTATCAAGCTTTTGACTTTTCAGCCAATCAAAGCATACAACCTTGGGGTTGTTTATCTTCTTGATACTTGTCTCATACCTATACTTCTCAATAAGATCATTATCTCCAGAAAACCAGCCTTCTAACCTGTCTCCAGACCTTACAACCCTGGTTTTGACTCTTTTGGAGGTGGGAGGGGTTGATTCCATGACAGCAGAGACGAAAATAGAGGAGAGCACACTTCCCAGATTTTTCAAGAGATGGTGCAAGAAATATTGCAAGAGATGTTGCAATTGGTTGTCCTTGTGGAAAAAATCTGCACCTGATTTTATAGCAATAAGAAAATCAATTTGAATTTAATTTCATTCAATGGGTACCTGATTTTCAGAGAGAGAGGACTTGACTCTATTCTACACAGAAAATGTCAGAAAAAACTGAAAATCACATGGTCTGCACATGTGATCTTTGACTAGTCATCAAGGCTCTTGAATTTCCAAGATTTTGGAATATATTCCTTTATGATTGTAGTAACTTATTTCTGAGCATGTTCAGCTTTCAACACAGATCTTTTGACCAGGATTCTCCCTTTTGAAATTGATCTGCAACGGATAAAAAAAAATTAAATCAATTTCTTCACAGTGTTGTCAGACTCAAAACAATCGGTTGTTTCGAAGAAACAATCGGTTGTTTTTCTGCAGCAGTTAAAAACTTGATTTAAAAAAAAATAGCCATTAATAGAAACAGATTAAAGCAGATGACATTGATTAAAAGAAAATTAATCACAAGAAAGAACTTTGAAACAAAGATTGAGAACAATTAAAGGAAAGTCTTATCCTTGTGTTGTTTCTTCAGTGATCCAATTGCTTGTTGATCAAGAAAACTTCTTTTCACTGTTTTGATCTTTTGCATAACATTGATTCAGCTTCAATGACTGCCTTTTTCTTCAACAGCTTGATCAGATGGCTCAGTTCTTCTCTTTCTCTTTATTTTTCCTCACTTGAACTGTAAGAATCATCATCATCCTCAACTACTAAACATATGTTGGCTTTTTCATCTTCACTTGATGAAGAACTTGATGATGACACCTCATTTTCATCCCAAGCTATGTAGGCTCTTTTTGTCTTGCCTTTCTTCTCCTTGTAGCTTGTCTTTTTCTCTTTACTCTTGTTGGGACAATCTGCCTTTATGTGGCCTTGCTCACCACAACCAAAACAAGTATAGTTATTTGAATTAAATTCATTGGGTTTCTTGTTTCCATACCTATCCTTGTTGTTGTCTTTGTTGCGGTTTCTCTTTAGGAATTTGCTGAATTTTCTTGATAGCAAACTAAGATTTTCCTCATCACTATCATCACTTGAATCTTGCTTTCCCTTATGTTTGGATGCTTTCAAGGCTATGCTCCTTGTGTGCTTATCTTCACTCTCTTGAACATTGAGTCTATTCATCTCTAGCTCATGTTCCCTAAGCTTTCCAAACAGAGAAGCAACACTTAAAGATGTTAGATCTTTAGATTCCGAAATAGCAGTTACCTTGGGTTGCCATGCTCTATCAAGACATTTCAAGATCTTGATGTTTAGCTCTTCTTTGTCAAATGTCTTGTCTATGCTCATAAGGTGATTGATGATGTGTGTAAACCTTTTCTGTATCTTAGCTATTGTTTCACCTTTAAGCATTCTAAACATCTCATACTCTTGGATGAAAGCATGCTTTCTAGCTCTTTTAACCTCATTTGTTCCTTCATGAGTGACTTCCAAAGTATCCCACATTTCTTTTGATGATTTGCATTGTGAGACCCTGAAAAACTCATCAGAATTTAAAGCAGAGGTTATAATATTTTTGGCAATGCAATCGAATTTGGCCTTTTTGCTTTTTGCATCAGTCCATTGAGACCATGGCTTCTCAATGACAGAACCATCCTTTTCAAACTTTGGGATAAAAGGACCATTTTCAATTGCATCCCAAATTCCTTTGTCAAGAGATTCCATAAATATTTTCATTTTAACTTTCCAAAATTGGTAATTCAAACCACAAAACAAGGGTGGTCTGTTTATTGAGGCACCTTTCCCCAATGGTAGTCTATCAGCGATTTTAAAAGGATTTTAGGATCAACTTGAATGACTTTCAAGAACCAAGCTCTTGATGCCAATTGTTAGAAAAGATGGCTTTAAACTAGAGGGGAGGTGAATTGTTTAAAGGGGTTTTCGCAATCTTTTCCCTGCTAGAATGAATTTATTTCAGAAACCAATTGATTCAGCAATTCAGTTAGCCAAAACAGCAAGCAAAACTGTAATACTAGAAAAACAATCGGTTGTTTCTTCGAAACAATCGATTGTTTATACCAGCAAACAACAAACAAATTGAATTTAAAAAGTTAAGGATAGAAAGATTGTACACAGTTGTTCACTCCAATCCAGAGCTACATCCAGTCTTTTCAGAAACCCTGAGGAAATCCACTAAGTAATCACACCTTGATCACTTACACAACAACCAAGAGAATGACCTTGAAAACCTCAAGAAACACACTCTCCTTGGCCAACACTAAGATTGCTGATCTTGAACACCTCAAGAACACACAACCAATCTCAGCAAAAACACACAAACGAATTGTTTCAGCAGTTTACAAAGATTACACTTGTTACAGATGAATATTTGAAATCAATACAAGTAGAATCCTATTCCAACACCTTGATCAATCACAAAACTCTTAAGCAATCTCAACACTTTGAAAAACTCTTAGAAAAACTGTCAAAAGATTCTTAATTCTTAAATCAGTTTTTCTAAATTTATACAAAGATATAGTTTGTTATCAAATCTTAACAAACTCTTAATTGCTTTAAAAAGATTGGTCAAAGCATTTAATGACTGGAGCCTATCCAGTTTTAAAGCATTTAAAGCTCAGTCAAAGAAACAGTTTTTGTGTTATGGTTCCAAAACAAACAATAGATTGTTTCCTCGAATCAATCGGTTGTTTTGTTACTTAACAGATTTCACCATTCAAAAACAGTTTTCAAACTTTCTCAAAACACCTAAGTGTATACAATCGGTTGTTTCGACAAAACAATCGGTTGTTGCAACTTAGCTTGAAAAACATTTTGATTTGTTAAAGATTGAGATGCTAATTGCTTTGAGATTTAATCTAAGGGTGGATTACAACATTAAACTACCCCAGAACAAAACTTTAAACCAGCACAACAACATCAAGCAAAGCAGAGGCTTCAACATCCTTCAAAGGATTTGGATTCTTCAAAACATTGAACATCACTTGGTTCAACAATGAGGAGCCCGACGTCGGTCAAGGAAGTGCAACAGTTGACAGGTCGGATGGCTACTCTTTCTAGGTTTGTGTCAAATGGGGGTGATAAGGGCCACCCTTATTTTCAATGCTTGAGGAGGAACAACATGTTCTTGTGGACCAAGGAGTGTGAAGAAGCATTCCTCAAGCTGAAGCAATATCTGGCCAGCCCGCCAGTGCTGTGGAAACCACAGATCGGCACCCCGTTACGTTTATACTTTCCAGTCACAGAGAAGGCAGTGAGTTCAGTCCTAGTGTAGGAGCAAGATCAAAGTCAAAAGCCCATCTACTTTGTAAGCAAGGTGCTGCAAGGGCCCAAAGTAAGATACCAGGCCATAGAAAAGGCGGCATTGGCCGTGGTATTCTTTGCCCGTAGGCTTCGCCATTACTTCTAGAGCTTTATAGTGGGGGTGATGACAAACCTACCCATCCGGAAGGTCTTGCAAAAGCTAGATGTAGTAGGGAGGATGGTATGATGGGCAGTGGAATTATCTGAGTTCGACATACAGTATGAGCCCAGAGGCCCGATCAAAGGCCAAGTTTACGCTGACTTCATAGCCGAGATGTCCTCGGCAGAAACCCAGCAGGATGAACCTGACTTTAGATGGGTGCTCTCGGTAGATGGGTCTTCCAATCAGTAAGGTAGTGGGGCTGGGGTGATCTCGGAAGGACCAAAGGGGCTGTTCATTGAGCAAGCCCTATGGTTTGCCTTCAAGGCCAGTAACAAACAAGCTGAGTATAAGGCTCTAATCGCTGGAATGCTGTTGGCTAAGGAGATGGGAGCACAGAGTCTTTTGGCAAAGAGTGACTCCCTATTGGTCACAGGTCAGGTGGTGGGAGAGTACCAGGCCAAAGATCCTTAGATGCCTCCTACCTAGAGTATGTCCAGGTGTTAAAGAGTTCCTTTGCGACATTTGAATTGGTGCATGTGCCCAGAGATCAGAATGCCCGAGCTGACTTGTTAGCAAAACTCGTAAGCTCGGGCAAGGGGGGTAGGCAGAGGACGGTCATCCAGGAGACCCTAAGGGCATCTCGCACCTACACGGCTAATAACTTAGTGGGAATCCACCAGATCAGCCAGACTGATGGTGGGAGGAGGAGTCATCGGTCGCTGACCCAGGAAACTTTGAAGAAGCCAAGGGTCAACGCATATGTGGCGTTGGAGGAGGTGTCGTCACAAGTATGCTTATTGCAAAATGGGGAAACGTGGATGACGCCCTATAAGCGCTACTTAGCTGATGGGATGCTGCCAATGGAGCCAACAGAAGCGAGGAAAGTAAAGTAGAACTCAACCAAGTACATGCTCATCGATGGGGAGCTGTACAGGCACGGGTTCACACACCCTATTCTGGTGTGCGTGCATGGTGAGTAGTGCGTGCGTATAATGGCAGAGCTCCATGAAGGAATATGTGGGAGCCACATAGCAGGTCGTGCTTTGGCATCTAAAGCCATTCGAGCAGGGTATTACTAGCCAACCATGAAGGAAGATTGCAGGAAATATGCGCAACAGTGCAAACAGTGTCAGCTACACGCAGATTGGCACAAGGCGCCTACAGAGGAGCTCAGATCTATATACAGCCCTTGGCCATTCCACACATGGGGAATTGATATCCTGGGGCCCTTTCCTTTGACGGTGCGGCAGATGAAGTACCTTGTGGTCGCCATAGAATACTTCACGAAGTGGATCGAGGCTGAACCGGTAGTACAAATCATAGCGCACAAGATCTAGCACTTCGTGTGGAAGAACATAGTATGCCGCTTTGGTGTACCCAAGCGCTTGGTGTCTGATAATGGCACCCAGTTTGCAAGCCAACAGTTGGGGAAGCTATGCACAGTGTTGGGAATCAAACAGGTGTTCACATCAGTCGAGCATCCTCAGACTAATGGGCAGGTCGAGTCAGCCAACCGAGTCCTACTCAGAGGACTGAAGAGAAGGCTGGAGAAGGCAAAGGGGACTTGGGCTGAGGAGGTTCCCAGAATTGTGTGGGCTTACGATACCACTCCTCAGTCCACCATTAAGGAGACCCCTTTCAGCTTGGTGTATGGTTCAGACGCCATGATCCCTGTAGAAATCAAGGAGAGCTCACCCCGTTTCCAGAACTTCGTGGCTGAGGAATCCAATGAAGAAAGGAAGGTGAATTTAGATCTTTTAGATGAAGTAAGGGAAGAGGCAGGAATCAAAGCCGAAGCATTGAAGAGAAGGGTTGAACTCAAGCACAGTTCCAAATTGAGAGCTTGGCAGTTCCAGGTCGCCGACCTAATTATGCGGAAGGCATCTCCCTATCAGATAGAGAACAAGCTATCCCCCAAGTGGACTGGTCCCTTTAGAGTGACAGAGGCCCTGGGGAATGGAGCGTATAGGCTTGAGACTCTAGAAAGTGGTCCGATTCCTATTACATGGAATGCGACACACCTAAAGTTTTATTTCAGTTAAGACTATGTAACATCGTACACAGTTTAGGGGACACTCTTTTTTCCCTTCTAAGGGTTTTTAATGAGGTCACCCAATAAAATTTTTAGTTAAGATATATTCTTGAATGTGTTTGTACAATGCAGTTAGAACCTGTCACTTGGGGTTAGAGGTCTCATAAGTAGGAAGGTAGGTTCGTCAAGAACACCTCCTCTACGAGTGAGAACACCAAGTCGAACAAAAGGGTTCGTCAGTTAAATCCTCCTTCGCCTATGAGCGATGAGAGGTCAGTTAGAACCTTTCATTTGGGGTTAGAGGTCTCGTAAGTGGGAAGGTAGGTTCGTTGAGAACACCTCCTCTTTGAGTGAGAACTTCCAACTTGAACAGAAAGGTTCACCCAGTTAAATCCTCCTTCGCCTATGAGCGATGAGAGGTCAGTTAGAACCTTTCATTTGGGGTTAGAGGTCTCGTAAGTGGGAAGGTAGGTTCGTTGAGAACACCTCCTTTTCGAGTGAGAACTCCTAACTTGAACAGAAAGGTTCACCTAGTTAAATCCTCCTTCGCCTATGAGCAATGAGAGGTCAGTTAGAACCTTTCATTTAGGGTTAGAGGTCTCGTAAGTGGGAAGGTAGGTTCGTTAAGAACACCTCCTCTTCGAGTGAGAACTCCTAACTTGAACAGAAAGGTTCACCCAGTTAAATCCTCCTTCACCTATGAGCGATGAGAGGTCAGCTCGAACCTTTCATTTGGGGTTAGAGGTCTCGTAAGTTGGAAGATAGGTTCGTAAGGAACACCTCCTCTTCGAGTGAGAACTCCTAACTTGAACAGAAAGGTTCACCTAGTTAAATCCTCCTTCGCCTATGAGCGATGAGAGGTCAGCTCGAACCTTTCGTTTGGGGTTAGAGGTCTCGACAGTTGGAAGGTAGGTTCGTATAGAACACCTCCTCTTGGAATCAGAACTCCCAATTCGAACAGAAGGTTCATCAGTGAAGTCCACCCTCACCTAAGGGCGATGAGGGGTCAATTGAAACTCGTTAGCTTGGGGTAGAGGTCTCGGGGTTGAAAAGGACGGGTCGCAGAGAACGCCTCCCCTTTCGAGTGAGAACGTCAAGGGCGACTTCTTCCAGTGAAATCCTCCCTTGCCTTGAGCAAGGAGTGGTCAGGTGCATACAGATCGGTGTTGGAATCCTCACAGGGGTAAAGAGATATGGGGGATGATGAGATCAGTGAGGTACCTTTCAGCAGGGAAGTTCTCATTAAGTCTCGTCCACGGTATAATCTCCTATCCTAATGAAAGGCAAAGCTCATAATGACTTAGCAGAGTTAAGCGTGCTACCTATGGGTTGATTCTACGCCGAAGAGAGTGATTAACCAAGTATGCCAAAGCAGCCAGACAACAATAGAGATACCAATACAAGTAAGTTGATGCATAAAGTCAAACAAGTATGTAAACCAAGTAAATATATTAATTAGATTGGAAGAGTGTTTACAAAAAGGTTGTTACAAGAAGTTCAACCATAAAGTATAGTTGCTCAGAAGACCTATCTAGGCACTATTTGTCCGTCGACTACCTGCTTTGATACAGAGAATGGCGAGAGGTCCATCTCAGGATGCGAGCAGGCAAACTGAGCAAGGGCATCGCCAAACCCTTCCCCGTAGGTGTCGGTGGCATCTTCAGTAAGCTCGGCCTCGGTCTTCTTGAGCAGCTCAACTTGTTGGGCAAGCTCTTCCTCAACTTTGCTCAGCTGCACTTCTTGGGTGGTCGCCCTCTTCTCCAGCTTGGTCATTTTAGTCTGGGCCCCCTCCAACTGTTCCTCCAAGTCTATGATTTTGTTGCGAAGGGGGAGAATCTTGGCCTCAAGCTGGAGGGCCTCCTGCCCCTTGGAGAAGAGGAGCTTCTTGGTCTCTTTCTCTGACTGGCGAAGGCTGCTCAGCTCCTGGTTCATAGTTGCCTCGCATTTGGCAACCAGTTGGACTTGAAGCTCCAACTCTTTCTTCTGCTCTAGCTCCTTCTCCAATCGAGCCACCTTCTTCCTCAGCGCCGCGTCAGCATCCCCATGGACTAGAAAGGTGCTGGAAGCGGCGAGGAACTCACCAAGGCCATGGCTGATGCAGGTCCTTAGTGAATCCCTATCCATGGCTTCCATCACCTCTTTGGCAGGCAGATGAGCAAGGGTCTGTTGGAAGAGAGGAGGGAGTTCGGGGGCAGGAGGCGCTTGGTCACAAGGGGGAGCGTTTTCCCCCCCACCTTCAAGTGCTAGAAGGGTCTCAGTATCATACTCATGCCTGATCAGCTGGGCAGTGTTAAATACTACCCCCCAGCTGGCTAGGAGTTGGCACAAGTCGCGGTCGAAGGGTGTCAGCTCCTCGAGTCCTCTGGATTTCTTGAATTTCAACTTCTCCACCCAATATAATAGGAACCCATCGAGCATGGTGGAGTCGTAGGAGCTGCAGCAGACCCGGAAGAACTTCCCGTTGAAGCCTTTGTAGGACTGCTGGAAGAGGGTTAGCAGAACCCTCCCCGCCACCCCATTGAGGCTTACCCAAAGCCTCTTCCCAGGGCTCTTCGCCTTGAAGAAGTATAAGAATACATCCACCGAGGGAGTGAACCCTAGCTTGTTGCAGAGGATCGAGAACGCCCTGATGAAGGCCCAACTATTGGGGTGCAGCTGGGCAGGTGCCACATTCAGTTCAGTGAGCAGAGCCCTCTCGAACCCAGTGAAGGGTAGACGGACTTTGACTCGTTTAAAGACGGTGGTGTAACATCCCGCCAAAATACTCTTCATATTTATATAATGAAAATAAAGGTAAAAAAATATATTGAAGTGAACAAAATTATATATATGTAATGAAGTTTCTCCTCATAGGGAGTTTAATACAAATTCGGTCAATTTCCAAAACTTAAACAAAATACAGCAAAAAAAAACAAATAGGCGATCTCCTATCAGAAGAAAAGGGCGATCTCCTATCAGAAAAGGGCGATCTCCTATCAGAAAAGGGCGATCTCCTACCGGCGCCACTCACTGAGGAGCTCTACTACCTGCAACCTCGTCTGCTCCCGTGCAAAAATACACGATCATCACAGGTTAAGAAAGCAATCACAATACCAGATAAAAGGGTAAGCTAGATGTTTTAAAAACTTTAAAATGAAACTTTATATCAGAAGAAAATATAAATCTTCACACCATTCATACACTATCAATTTTCAACCATCAACGTCCCCATATATCACAAACTCGTCAAGTGCCTATGCAATACATTCGATACTCATGGTTCACATGTCAGACTTTCCACTGACTCATAACATATAGACACATGACTCCACTTCCGGAAGACTCGTGCGTTGACTCAGGCTCAGAGATCTGCACCTGTCATACCACACCACTGTGAAATCCACACAGGGTCGCTGTGAAATCCACACAGCCATGCGCATACATAGTCTCAATATCATCACTCTCCCGGTATGACAGGGTTAATTCATATAACAGGCCGAGCTCGTTCTTTTTCACACGACTCACCCATTCATATGAACCTCCTTCGACTCTCCACAACTGAATAACTTCATCTATGTGATTCCATTATATCAGCAGAGTCAGGATATCTCCTTCTAGACAAGCCCCTAGTCAATACACATTACACACGATCTTACACGGTATTTTCTTTCCTGAAAATACTATGCCTTGATCCCACATTCATAACAATCAATACATCATACAACACTAAATGAACGATTCAGTCACAGC
Source organism: Phaseolus lunatus (assembly GCA_013389735.1). NCBI lineage: Eukaryota > Viridiplantae > Streptophyta > Magnoliopsida > Fabales > Fabaceae > Phaseolus > Phaseolus lunatus. Next base: position 26,008,023 of record CM023867.1, read on the forward strand.
CACATTCATTCCACGGTTCAGATTTTCAAATATCACATGTATTTCACATTTAAATCTCAAACAGTTTTCAAACAACACTTAAACAGGGGAGTTCGAAAAACAACGCCAAATCGGCGAACTCATTCAAAAGCAGGGGATTTCGGAAACAAAGTTAAAACCCGCGACCACGTCACCCCACACATAAAAACAGAGCATTGTGAAAAGAAATATGAAAACCGGCGACCTCGTCGCCCTCACTTCAGAACTTACTCGCCTAACGTTTTTATGAATGTAGAGTACTAGCTTCCCTTACCTAGACTAGCGCAAAACTCCAAGAGCTCCCAAACCCAACGAAGCTTAAAGATGCTTTCACTCTGTTTTAGTGTCCCGGTCTAGAGAACTTGCAGAGAACCTCCCAAGTGTCCAAGGGCAGTCGTCGCTCGTCGTACTGGTGCTTGAGGTTGCCTGAATCGCAGCGCGAAGGAGAGAAAAGAGAGGGATGAAGATGCACTCACTCTTTCACTCTTGAGTCACTGCAACGTTCTTTGCCTCCTCGCAGTGGGTTTTTGAATCCAAGCCTACTTGTCCACGCATGCTGCTGCCTCCACCCCCTCTGCAAGAAAGCCAGAGTGTACATTTCACTGAACAGTACGGCCACGATTGTCTCTTGCGCATGCCAACTTTCTGATGTCACTATTCTGAACCACCCTTTTTGTCCACGTGGCGCGCGTGCAGGACGTGTCATGCTGGGAGTCTGGGTCCCACTTTATTCGTGTGAAACTCGACATCGCGCGATAACCTTCCACCGATGACTGCTCGCGCGATGACTATCCACCGATGCCTCATCCTGGAAAACGACCGATGTCTCTCCCTGGGAGACGACCGATGTCTCTCCCTGGGAGACGACCGATGTCTCGCCCAGGCGATGACCGCATGCCTCGCGCCCTGGCGATGCCCGCAAGCCTTGCGCCCGGCGATGCCCGCATGCCTCGTGCCCGGCGATGCCCGCATGCCTCGCGCCCTGGCGATGTCCACATGCCTCGCGCCCTGGCGACGTCCACATGCCTCGCGCCCTGGCGATGTCCGCATGTCTCTCGCGCCCTGGCGATCATGTGTAGTAGGCGACAGGCGATCTCATAGTCTTCTAAACTACACTTTCCTTCCTTTTTATTTTAAATAAAAACATGCTTAGAATTCATTTAAAATATATCCCTTTTTATTCCAATTTAATTTTACGGGTCCTTACAGGTGGCATAGAAGAAGAAGAAGGGCTCCCCGTCGTGGCAACGGTCGTCAGAGCAGACAGGTTCGCCCCCAGTACAAGGTCGAACCAATATGTACGCGTCGCTCTCTCTGCCAAAGACACGCCCTTTAATCTCAGTTTCATCGTCTTTGTGTTTCCTCCAGTCTTCACTAGAGGTGAGTTGGGAGGTCTCAGCAAGGAGATCCTCGGGGGCTCAGGGGTAGAGGGCCCTGTAGTCAACGGCTGGAGGAAGGTTGGAGGTGGTTTTGGTTCTGGCCATCTCGAATCTAAAACAAATGAGAGGCAAGGAGAAGGAAAAAGGGTTTAGAAGAAAGTGATGGTGTGAACAATGGCGGACAAAGACTCACAGAAGAAGAACGAAAACAAGAAAGAAGAACAGAAATCCTAAAATGCATGAACAGACCTAGAGCAGTTATAGCATGAAAAGGGAAGCAGAATCATAAAATGAAGGCAAAAAAGGAAGATAAAAAGCCTACCTTTGTGTGGGCGAAGGCGAAAGGTTGCGAGAGTAGGAGAGGGAATAGAAGCGTTCGAGAGAAGTTAGAGAGTATGGAGGCTTGAGTGAAAAGTGATGAAACAGTGTAGGGGCGCGGGGTTTTGAAAGGGTTTAACGTAGGCAAGGAAGGGCAAACGTTAAGAAACCCTAACTGTTGATTTAGACACGTGTCCGCAGATTAAAGGGGGGTTGGTGAGATGTCCCTTTAGCGCGCTGTTCATGTCCTTTCGCTCAGTGCCACGTTGGTCGCCCGATCCGATGACTTAGTCTCTTCGCTGAACAAGTTAACAGCTCGAGACTGGAGGGCTTGTGTACCGACCAGTCCTCAGACACCGAAAACAGCTAGTAAGGGTGAGCCACATCAGTTGGGTCCCACGGTGTGGGTCAAGACCACGTGAGAAGGGTCCCATAGCATGAGCCAAAGCCACGTGGGATGGGCCCCACAGGTAGTGTGGACTAGTGGGATGATTAGTCATCAGTGTGTCGATCACCACAAGGGACTGATGTGTCCTCGTCACTCAGGAGGGTGACGAGTCCTCGGCAACAGAGTGGGACGATGTGACATCGGTTTTGGGTGTTTTGAACAACCGAACTAGAACATTTGATGTGGGTCCTGAGAAAAAACCAGTTATTAGTAAAATGCCCAGAGGTAAGGAGAAGCCTAAGTCGCGAAGCGCCCATGCGTGTGGCAGGGAAAGCACAGTTAGGTGTAGAGTCCTGAAGGGTCGAGTACTCATCAATATTAGGGTTTCCCAGTGAAACTACATGCATGGCACGTGAACAGTGAAGGCACTCCTAGGACAGATGGCCCTAGAGACTAGGTGCACGAGGGGGTACCCATGTTAAGGCACTCCTTAGAATTTGCACTCCAGTTAAGGAAACCTTACGTTCTAGATTACCCTAAGTCTAGGTGATAGCGGCGCAAGGGTATTCCTGTAAACCCTAAATATGGGTAGCGGCGCAGAGGAAACGCTAGACTATATAAAGGGTAGTAAAATAATTACAAAGGTACGCAATTTCTAGACCTAACACAGATATTGAATACACTTGGAGTGCTTGCCCTAGTTTTTGACTTGAACGTTGGAGTGCAAACGGCCTCTAGGGCGCCCCTTTTCAATCTTGCAGGTGCAGGTTGTTTCGAGACAACAAAGCATAATCCAAAGTGAGGAAAGGAGGCGTGTGATTGTCGTAGAGTCAACCGACAGGAGAGTCAACCGACAAGAACAATATATACTTTTCTTTCTTTCCTTCTAGGTAGTTTTAACCACACCATATATATATATATAAAAGAAAAAAATATTTTTACATTTTATTTCTTTGAACTTTTTGGATAATGATTTTTACAACGTTTTGAATAATATTTTGGATGATGTTTTGAATAATGTTTTTTCATTATTTGTTTATTTTTGTTATGTTTTTTATTTTATTTAGTCACAATGTCTTTTGAAAAGTACTTAATTTTTTTTCTAATCTTTAAACTTTATCAAAAATACAAAGTACTTTTAAAATGAGAATATAATCACATAAATTATAGCGTAAGATTTGGTAACTCTAATTTTAATGTAGATATAAAATAATTAGTACCGACTAGTCCTCGGACGTGTAGACCTGCTGACGACAGCGAGCCACGTCAGCTGGGCCCTACAGCCATGTAGACAGGGTCCCACAAGTAGCGTGGAATAGTGGGTCGATGAGTAATCAGTGGTGTCGATCACCTGGGTAAGCTGATGTGTCCTCGTCATAGCGCAGGGTGATGAGTCCTCGGCAACAGAGTGTGACGAGGTGACAACGATGCTAGGTGATTTGAATGACATCACCAGAACAGCTAAGGTTGGTTCCCAGAGTGGGCCAATCAGAAGGAAAAACCCAGAGATAAGGTGAGGCCTATATCACGAAGAGCTTATGCGGGTGGCAGGGAAAGCACAGTTAGGTGCAGAGTCCTGAGGGTCGAGTACTCATCAGAACTAGGGTTTCCCAGTGAAGGCTACATGCATGGCACGTGAATAGTGAAGGTACTCCCAGAACAGGTGGCCCCAGAGACTAAGTGCACGAAGAGGCATCCAGGTGGTCACCCTATTAGAGTTTGCACTCCAGATAAGGAAACCTTATGTGCTAGATTACCCTAAGACTGGGTAATAGCGGCATAAGGGTATTCCAGTAAACCCTGAATATGGCTAGCAGCGCAGTAAACCCTAAGTAGGGCTAGCGGCGCAGTAAACCCTAGACTATATAAAGGGCAGTAAAATACTTCATAAAGGTATGCAGTTTCTAGACCTAAACACAGAGACTCAAAACACTTGGTGTTTCTTGCCCAATCTTGACTTGAGCGTTGGAGTGCGAACGACCTCTAGGGCGCCCCCTTTCTCTTTTGCAGGTGCAGATTGCTTCGAAAGAACCAAGCACGTATCAATGTGAGGAAGGAGGTGTGTGAGTGTCGTGGAGTCAACCAACGGAGAGTCAACCGGCGAGAACATTTGGCGCCCACCATGGGGCCGAAATAAAACAAGGTCCCACACACGAGAGTAAGAGAAGAAGCGACAGAGATGAGGAATAGCAGACAAGGATCCGTTCCACCGAATGGGGGTGAAAGCGTTACCATGCAACAACTCATGGAAACGATGCGCGCTCTCCAGGAGACGGTGGCGGAATCTAGAGCGCATCAGGCGCGTATGTAGGTGGACCTGGCCGCCTCACAGGCCAGGAACGTGGAATTACACAAGGCTAATGAAGAGTTACGCGTGAACCTGTGTAATTTGCAGCAAGCGGGGGATCGTGTGGTGGACGATCGCGCTCCACCAACACCGCCAAGGGCTTTCCCAATGCCCTTCTCCCAAGCAATCATGGACAGAGTGGTCCCAGCCTCCTTCGTGGGGCCTAAGACTGTATTCATCGGAGTAGAGGATCCCGTAGCGCATCTCACAGCGTTTCACACGCAGATGATGCTGTCAGGAGGGTTTGATGCAGTGCATTGCAAGCTCTTCATGACCATGCTGACAGGAACAGCGCTGGAATGGTTCGTTAGCTTGCCCGAAGGACATATCACGTCTTTCGCACAGTTCTCCACGTTGTTCAGGGAACAATGCCTTGTGAACTGGGCCCCTCCACCGGTGTCTTATGATCTTTTTGACGTAAGGCAGCATCAGAGGGAGTCCCTTAGATATTACCTCAACAGATTTGGGGCAATGGTGGTGAGGTTGCACACCAAAGATGAAGATATGGTGGTGCATGCCTTCAGGAAAGGAGTATTGCCAGGGCCTTTTAGCGAGTCCTTGATCCGCAATCGCCCCAAGACCTTCGGCGACATTAAACGACGTGCTGTTGCTCACATTGTCGCTGAGGGAGAGCTCAATGAGAAGCGAGAAAGCACAGTCTCTTCAAGGTCACGAGTGCCTAGTTGACCTCAACCCTTGCGGGTGCACGAGGCGACAACAGAAAAGAAGGCTCAAGGAAAGCAGAAGCCCTATGAGGCCTGAAAGCCCTAGACTAGGGCACGCTCCAAGGATGATGTGCCCCCTAGACATGATTTCCTGGTGGAGTTGAAGGAGCTGATTACCATTCCTAATGTGGTAGAAAGGTTGAAGATGCCCCCAAAGACGGATAAGAGGCTGGGGCCAAACAAGAACGCCTGGTGCGAGTTTCATCAGGCTTTTGGCCACCCCATTCGGAACTGTCTGGCCTTGGGCCACCAGTTGGATGAGTTGGTCAAAAGTGGGTTCCTGAGTGACTACCTGAAGGAGATACAAGGGAGCGAGGCATTCGAAGCCCCGAGGGCTGATCAGGGGCACGAGGTGCCCATACATGGTGAGATCCACACTATAGCAGGTGGATTCTCAGGGGGAGGGTGCACCTCATCGCAGCGCAAAAAGTATGCACGCTCAGTGATGACGGTGGAGACATGTGAGGAAGACCACTTCCCAGACATCGACCTTGTCTTCATGAAGGCTGATCACCGGGATGTTGTCCCCCACGATAACGATCTAGTGGTGATATCAGTGGTCACTGCGGGACGTAGGGTGCATCGGGTCCTAGTGGATCAAGGAAGTTCGACCGATGTGATGTTCTGGTCGACCTTCAACAAATTGCAGTTGTCCCCTGACCAGTTGCGACCCTACGTCGGCTGTCAGTATGGGTTCACAGGAGACCAGGTAGTGGTGTGGGGGTACATAGAGCTGAGGACCACTTTCACTGATGGAGTGGCCTCCTGCACAGAGAGCATCAAGTATCTGGTGGTGAACGCCTCATCTGCCTATAACATGCTGTTGGGTAGACCAGCCCTGAATAGGTTCGGGGCGGTGGCGTCCACGAGGCATATGAAAATGAAGTTGCCTTCGATGGAGGGGATGGTGATCACCATCAAATCAGATAAAAAGGAGGCTAAGAAGTGTTATGAGAACAGCCTCAAGACAAGAAGGGGAGTCTGCATGGTGACCACCCAACCTCCAGGTAGGAGGTGTGATAACACTGACATGCCCCGAGGAGACATCGGGGTCACACGCGCAGAGGTTGCCCGGGCGAGGCGACCTGAACCGGCAGAGGAGGTGGTAGAGAAGGAGATCGGGGGCAGGATTTTTAAACTTGGCAAGTCCCTACCTCAGGAGACTCAAGACCAAGTAGCAGGAGTGATAGAGCGACACATGGACGCCTACGCTTGGTCCGCTTCAAACATGTCGAGTATTGACCCAGACTTCTTATGTCATCGCCTTGCGTTGGACCCCCAGGCCAGACCGATGAGACAACGGAGGTGCAAGTTCAACGACGAAAGGAGGCAGGTGGTCAGACAGGAGACGCAGAAGCTACTCGACGCAGGCCACATACGGGAAATCCAGTATCCTGAGTGGTTGGCCAATGTCGTGTTGGTAAAAAAGGCCAATGGGAAATGGAGGATGTGCGTAGATTTCACTGACCTCAACAAGGCATGCCCGAAAGACTCGTACCCCTTACCCAACATTGATGCGTTGGTAGATAGCGCCTCGGGGTGCAAGATGCTCAGTTTCTTGGACGCCTTCTCTGGGTACAATCAGATAAAGATGCACCCAAGAGATGAAAGCAAGACAACATTCATGACGGAGCTGTCCTGTTATTGCTACACCGTCATGCCATTTGGTTTGAAGAACGCCGGTGCCACATATCAGAGACTGATGGACAAAGTCCTTGCCCCTATGCTAGGGCGCAACGTACAAGCCTATGTAGACGACAAGGTAGTGACCTCCCAGGCGCGAGATCAGCATGTTGCTGATTTGGAGGAGCTATTTCATACAATAGCAAAATACAGGTTGAAGTTGAACCCAGAAAAATGGGTCTTTGGGGTAGAGGCAGGCAAGTTCCTTGGCTTACTACTTACGGAGCGAGGAATCGAGGCCAACCCAGACAAGTGTGCAGCGATCATAGCTATGAAGATCCCTACATCGGTCAAGGAAGTGCAGCAATTGACGGGTCGGATGGCTGCCCTCTGCAGGTTTGTGTGAGCGGGAGGAGACAAGGGCCACCCCTATTTCCAATGTTTGAGGAGAAATAGTAGATTTTCGTGGACCTCAGAGTGTGAACAGGCATTCCTTAAACTCAAGGAGTACCTGGCGAGCCCGCCAGTGTTGTGCAAGCCCCAACTCGGCACCCCGCTAAGATTGTACTTCGCAATCACAGAAAAGGCGGTGAGTTCTGTCTTGGTACAGGAACAGGAGCAAAGCCAAAAGGCCATTTACTTTGTCAGCAAAGTGCTACAGGGACCAGAGGCGAGATACCAGGCCATAGAGAAGGCGGCCTTGGCAGTTGTGTTCTCAGCCCGGAGACTTCGTCACTACTTTCAGAGTTTCACAGTGGTGGTGATGACAGATCTGCCGATACGTAAGGTCTTGTAGAAACCAGACGTGGCAGGAAGAATGGTGCGATGGGCAGTCGAGTTGTCAAAATTCGAAATACAGTATGAGCCTAGAGGTCCGATCAAGGGACAGGTCTACGCTAATTTTTTGGCCGAGATGTCCTCGAATGAATCCCAGCAGGAAGAACCTAGCTTCAGGTGGGTGTTGTCAGTAGATGGGTCCTCGAATCAGTAAGGTAGCGGAGCGGGGGTGATCCTTGAAGGGCCCAAGGGATTATTGATAGAGCAGGCCCTGCGGTTCGCCTTCAAAGCCAGCAATAACCAGGCAGAATATGAAGCCTTGATTGCCGAAATGTTGTGGGCTAAGGAGATAGGAGCGCAGAGTCTTATAGCGAAGAGTGACTCACTGTTGGTCACAGGTCAAGTGGCGGGAGAGTACCAGGCCAAAGATCCCCAGATGGCCTCCTACTTGGAATATGTTCAACAGGTGAAGAGTTCGTTTGAAACCTTCGAACTAGTGCATGTGCCCAGGGAGCAGAATGCCAGAGCTGACTTGTTGGCCAAACTCGCCAGCTCAGGCAAGGGGGGCAGGCAGAGGACGGTCATTCAGGAGACCCTGAGGGCGCCGCGTACTTATACAGCTGACAATTTGGTGGGAGTCCATCAGATCAGCCAATCACACAGTGAGAAGAGGAGTCATCGGTCGTTGACCCAAGAAACTCTGAGGAAACCACGGGTCAACGCCAGTATGCCAATGGAGGAGGGGCCATCTCAAGTCTGCCTGTTACAAAGTGGAGAGACATGGATGACGCCCTATAAGCGTTACATAGCTGATGGAATGCTCCCAATAGAGCCAATGGTGTAACATCCCGCAAAATAAAACCATACATACATGTATAATGAAAATAAAGGTAAACAAATAATATTGAAGAGTACATGAATATATATATATATATATATATAAGTAATGAAGTTGCTCCTCTTAGGGAGTTTAATACATAACCAGTCAAATGTTTTCAAAATTTAACGAAATTCAATCAAATACAACAAGACCGGCGGTCTCCACACATGAACCGGCGATCTGGTAACAGAAGGCCCAAACAGGCGATCTGCTAGTAGGACATACATTCGGCGATCACCACCAAGAGATAGAAAACCGGCGATCTCTTCCTCGGCGACCACTCACTAAGGAGCTCTACTTCCTGGAAGATCATCTGCTCCCGTGTAAGTTATACACGATCATCACAGTTTTAAGAGAAAAACAGCCAACGAGCATAACACGCAGGGTAAGCTAGATATTTTAAAGAGAGTTTAAATAAGGATACTTAAAATAAAATCAAGGTAAACAATTTCAAGATATTCACGTAAAGTTATCAAGTTTCTCATACTCTTCACCTGATCGCCCAGAAATCACACATTTCGCAATATTTTCCAGAGTCATTCTATTTCACAACTGTATCAAGTGTCTATCAATTTCAAGTTCCTCATTTCACATGTCAGACCACCACTGACTCAGCACACAAGACACTTGACACTACTTCCGGAAGACTCATGCATTGATTAGACTCAGAGATCTGCACCTGTCATACCATACCACTGTGAAATCCACACAGGGTCGCTGTGAATCCACACAGCATGCGCATATATAATCTCAATGTCAATAGTTCTCCCGGTATGACAGGGTTAATCCATAGAACAAGCGGAGCTCGTTCTTTTTCACACGAGACGCCCATTCATATGAACCTCCTTCGACTCTCACCAACTGAGTAACTTCCTCTATGTGATTCCATTATCTCAGCAGAGTCAGGATATCCCCTTAGGAATCACCGATCAATGCACATCCTACACGATCTTACACGGTATTTCCTTTCCTGAAAATACTATGCCTCGATCCACATTCACAACATTCAACACATCATACCGCCCTTAAATAAATGATTCAAGTCACAGCAACGATCGTTTCAAAGATTCAGATTTTCGAAGATCACATTTAAGCTTCAACAGTTCAAAGTAACACCAAAAACAGGGAGTTCGCAAACATCGCCCAAACCGGCGACCTGGTTCAAAAACAGGGTATTTCAAAGTCTGTATTTAAAACCGGCGACCACGTCGCCCAAACACATAGCACAGAGCATTTTACAAAGATGAAAGCGAAAACCGGCGACCACGTCGCCCTCACTTCAGAAATAGCTAAACTATGGCTTGTATTGAAAATGAAGTCTAGCTTCCCTTACCTGGACTTGCGCAAAACACCGAGAGCTCAAAACCCAACGAAGCTTGAACAACGCCTTGGCTCTGTTTTTGCGTCTGGTTGAAGAACTTGCAGAGAACCTCCCAGGTGCTCTAATGGTGCTGCCTCTCGTCGTACTCTTGTGTGAAGATGCTAGAATCGCAGCGCGAAGGAGATATCTGGAGGAGAAGGGAGGTAACTCACTCTTTCTCTCTTTGAATGCTGCAACGTTTTTTTCTCTCAGCAGTGGGTCTCTGCATCTTAAACCAACTTATCCACCAAAAGCAGCTGCCACACCCACTCTGCAGAGAAGTCTGAGTGTACGTTTCCCTGAATAGTACGACTACAGTTGTCTCTTGCGCAGGCCAACCACTCCCTGAACAGTACTACTGAGCGTGCCTCTGCGCAGGCTAACCCTCTGAGGTCACTATTCTGAACCACTCTTTTTGTCTACGTGGCGCGCGTGCAGCACGTTCCATGCTGGAAGTCTGGGTCCCACCTTCTCTGTGTGTAACTCGACGTCGCGCGATGACCTTTCACCGATGACCACAGGCGCGAAGTCTATCCACCGATGACCTCTCCCGCGAAGGCTATCCACCGATGACCTCTCACGCGAAGATAATCCATCGATGACCTCTCGCGCAAAGACTATCCACCGATGACCTCTCGCGCGAAGACAATCCACCGATGACCTCTCGCGTGAAGACTATCCCCCGATGACCTCTCGCGCGAAGACAATCCACCGACGACCTCTCCCTTGCGAACGACCGATGTCTCCCCCTGGCAAAGCCCGCATGCCTCTCGCGCCCTGGCAAAGCCCGCATGCCTCTCGCGTCCTGGCAATGCCCGCATGCCTCTCGCCCGCGCGATGCCTGCATGCCTCGTGCCCTGGCGACGCCCGCATGCCTCTCGCGTCCTGGCAATGCCCGCATGCCTCTCGCCCGCGCGATGCCTGCATGCCTCGCGCCCTGGCGACGTCCACATGCCTCGCGCCCGCGCGATGCCTGCATGCCTCGCGCCCTGGCGCTCATGTGTAGCAGGCGACCGGCGATCATGTACTACTAGGCGATCTCATAGTCTTCCAAACTACACTTTCCTTCCTTTTCATTTTAAATAAAGACATACTTAGAATTCATTTAAAATATATCTCTTTTATTCCAATTTAATTTTACAGGTCCTTACATTCTCCCCATCAAGAAAAATTTTCGTCCCCGAAAATTAAATTACAAGGAAAAGAGGTATGGATAAGCCTCCCTCATGGGTTCTTCTAACTCCCAAGTTGAATCCCCCGATCTCTCATCCCACACCACTTTCACCATGTTGATGGTCTTGCCTCTGAGCTGTTTACTTTGCCGACTGTCAATCCTGACTGGTTTTGCTTCAAAGGACAAGTCATCCCTGATCTGCACATCGTCTACATCCAGCACATGACTAGGGTCTGCCATGTATTTCCTCAGTTGTGACACGTGAAAGACATTGTGCAGATTCGCTAAATGGGGAGGTAGGGCGATCTCATAAGCCACTGGACCAACCTTTCTTAAGATCAGATATGGTCCCACGAACCTAGGGGACAACTTCTTTGACCTGATCGCCCGTCCTACACCCTTGGTTGGTGTCACTTTCATGAACACGTGGTCTCCAGCAGCAAACTCCAAAGGCTTTCTCCTCTGATCTGCATAGGACTTCTGCCTACTCTGAGAAGCTTTCATTCTGCTTTGTATCTGTTTCACCTTCTCGGTCGTCTGCTGAATCAACTCTGGCCCAACCAAGACTGCCTCGCCCTCCTGGTACCAACATAAGGGAGTTCTGCATTTCCTCCCATACAGGGCTTCATATGGTTCCATCCCAATATTGGCGTGGTAGCTATTATTATAGGTAAACTCCACCAGTGGCAACACCTCGTCCCAACTTTCCAATTGATCCAAGACGCACGTCCTCAGCAGATCTTCCAAGGATTGGATCGTTCTCTCTGACTGACCATCTGTTTGGGGATGATATGCAGAGCTCATCCTCAACTTAGTTCCCAAGCACTCTTGCAAGGTCTGCCAAAACCGTGAAGTGAACCTGGGATCTCTATCTGAAACGATGCTGGAAGGCACTCCATGCAACCTCACTATTTCTTGGATGTATAACTGTGCCAGCTTGGCCATAGGCATCTTCATATTCACTGGAAGGAAGTGGGCACTCTTCGTCAGCCTATCAATGATAACCCAGATTGCATCATGAACCTTTACCGATCTGGGTAAATGGGTGACAAAATCCATGGCGATGCTGTCCCATTTCCACTCAGGGATATCCAGTTGCTGCAACAGCCCGCCAGGTCTTTGATGCTCTACCTTCGCCTTCTGACACGTTAAGCAGGTTGCAACATACTGGGCGATGTCTCTCTTCATGCCCAACCACCAAAGTGACTCCTTCAAGTCATGGTACATCTTGTTCATGCTTGGATGAAGGTTAAGGCGACTCATATGACCTTCTTCTAGGATCATCTTCTTCAACTCTTCATTTGCAGGGATGCAAATTCTGCCATTAAATCTCAAGATCCCATCATCGCCCATCACAAAGTCTCTCGCCTGATTTGTCCCTAGTGACTCCACAGTACGCTTTAGACTAGGGTCCTCCAACTGCTTATCCCTTAACATCCCAAGGAAGTCATTAGTTATAGCCAGCTTACTACAACTAATGTGATTCACGTGAAATTCTATTCCAAGGTTTAAGTCTCTGAACTGCTCGATCAGTTTCTGCTCTTCCATCATCATGGTGGCGACTTGTATTGATTTCCTACTCAAAGCATCAGCCACTACATTGGCCTTCCCTGGATGATACATGAGTTGAAAATCGTAGTCCTTTAGAAACTCCATCCACCTTCTTTGTCTCATGTTTAGTTCCTTCTGATCGAACAGATATTTCAGGCTCTTATGGTCACTGAACACCTGGAACCGAGCTCCATATAAATAGTGCCTCCAGATCTTCAAGGCAAATACCACAGCCGCCAACTCCAAATCATGCGTGGGGTAGTTTCTCTCATGAATCTTGAGTTGCCTTGAAGCATATGCAACCACTCTCTTCTCTTGCATCAAAACACATCCCAAGCCCTGATGTGAAGCGTCACAGAAGACATCAAAAGGTCTTCCTACCTCGGGGATCACCAGCACTGGAGCACTAGTCAACCTCTCCTTTAATTCCATGAAGCTCTGCTCACATCGGTCGGTCCAAGCAAAAGGTTGATCCTTGCGGGTCAGCTGTGTTAAGGGAGCCACTACCTTGGAAAAGTCCTCAATAAACCTCCGATAGTAGCCCGCCAACCCCACAAAGCTCCTTATCTCGGTGACTGTCTTTGGGCGTTCCCACTGCAGCACTGCCTCTACCTTGGCTGGATCCACCGAGATCCCCTGGGCAGATATCACGTGTCCTAAGAAGTTGACTTCCTTCAGCCAGAACTCGCACTTAGAGAACTTGGCATAGAGTTGCTTCTCCCTCAGTATCTCCAATACTGTCTTCAGGTGTTCCTCATGCTCTTCCTCGGTCCTCGAATAAATGAGGATGTCGTCTATGAAGACCACCACAAACTTATCCAAGAAAGGGCGAAAAATCCTATTCATGTAGTCCATGAACAGGGCTGGAGCATTGGTGACTCCAAACGGCATCACTACATACTCATAGTGCCCATACCGAGACCTAAAAGCTGTCTTTTGAACATCTTCAGCTTTTACCAAAATTTGGTGGTACCCCGATCTCAGATCAATCTTGGAGAACACCGAGGCCCCATGTATTTGATCCATCAAATCATCAATCCTAGGCAGGGGGTACTTGTTCTTGATGGTCAACTTGTTCAACTGCCTGTAATCTATACACAGCCGAGACCCTCCATCCTTCTTCTTGACTAGGAGCACTGGAGCTCCCCATGGAGATACACTGGGTCTGATGAATTGCTTCTCCAGCAACTCTTCCACTTGCTTCTTTAACTCCACTAACTCGGCTGGTGCCATCCTGTAAGGTGCCATTGACACTGGTCCAGCTCCAGGTACCAAGTCAATAGAGAATTCCACTTCTCTCTTAGGGGGTAACCCAGGTACTTCTTCTGGGAATACATCCGTGAAATCTTTCACCACGGGTATTCTGCTTACGTCCCCTTTATTCTCCACCTCCGACCGAGCGAGTATCACAAAGCACCTTCCACCAAGTTACCTGACTGAGGCACCTCTGCTCCTGTCATGGCAACCATTCTCCCTACTGCCTGAGGTTTGCTGCCTTCATTCCTCATCTGTTGGGAACCACTAGATTGAGTCATCCTATTTCTGCTAGGATAATCTCTAGATATGTGCCCCATCTTTTGGCATCTAGGTTTCCATCTTTGTTGCTGCTGGAACTGGGGCGAAACTGCCCTTGCCCGATGTGGTGGAGGTCCCGCATAAGGTTTGTTTTGTGGGTGCTGCACCTTGGCCTTCCCACTGAAAGAACCCCCTGGGTGTGACCTGATCACCCGAGAGTCACTCTTCTCCCGTGCCTCCACCATCATCGCCTTCCCCACTAAGGTGTGGAATTCTCTTATGCACATCGGGGATATGGTCTTCTTCAGCTCATGCTTCAGTTCCTCTTCAAACTCCCTACACCTCCAGGCCTCGGAGGTCGCCTGGGTATAGAACCGGGCGAGGTACTCAAAACGAGCAGCATAGGCGTTCACTGACATATCCCCCTGCTCCAACTTCAGGAACTCAGCTTCCCTCGCAAACTTGGCGCTGTCAGGGAAGTATTTCTCCAAGAACTTCACCCTGAAGCTCTCCCAATCCAATACATCCCCTCGGGCCTCCATCATCTGATGAGCTCCCATCCACCAGAACTCAGCTTCTCCTGATAGCAGATAAGTGGCGAACAACAATTTCTTCTCTTCAGGGCAGGAGGTCGCCCTAAAGATTTTCTCCAACTCTCTGACCCACTGATCTGCTTGATCAGGGGTAGCATTCCCACTGAACTTGGGTGGGTTGCGCCTCATGAACTCGGTCAGTCCCATCTGCTCCTGAGGCTGACCGACGTTGGGGTTGCAGCCGATCTGGCGGTCTCCTCATACTGCAGCGTAGCTTGGTGATTCTGAGACATCGCCGTACTCTGCTGCTGGATGGCACTCGCCATCATCCCAATGGCCCTGGCGATCTGGCCCATTTCAGCAGAAGGTTTGGGAGGGGTAGGCTGTCTAGGAGCCATTCTTCTCTGTAGAAGATTAGGAAACTATTGGTTTCTATATCCCCCCCCCCCACAACTATAAGAATGAGATCGATAAGAAATCGATTCATTCAGGAGGTAACATCTAGACCTTACAAAGGTCAACATCTCAAAGTCATTTAGAATTTGAGTTCATCAACAGGATCATAATGCTTATAACATCAAGCATAACACCAGAACAACTACTGGTATGCAATCATTAATCCAATCAACCACTCTCAGTCAATTACAAGAACACTAAATAAATCACACCAGAATTCAATGTAGGCTAAACATCAAACCTTTGGAATTAAGATTAAGAATCATCTCGATCCAGTTATGAGTGTGCACCCTCATTACTTTATCAGGATCTTCTCATTCTTAATACCAAGATTTTCAATTAGAGCATACATTCACTAAAGCACACACAAAATTTCAATACCAAAAACGTTTTGAAAACCTTTCACTATAGTTGTTATTTAAAACTCAAATAGATTTTATGAGCAGAAGAAACACAATGGATCCACAGCCCTCAGGTCATCCTAAGGACGAACTGCTCTGATACCATTAATGTAACATCCCGCAAAATAAAACCACACATACATGTATAATGAAAATAAAGGTAAACAAATAATATTGAAGAGTACATGAATATATATATATAAGTAATGAAGTTGCTCCTCTTAGGGAGTTTAATACATAACCAGTCAAATGTTTTCAAAATTTAACGAAATTCAATCAAATACAACAAGACCGGCGGTCTCCACACATGAACCGGCAATCTGGTAACAGAAGGCCCAAACAGGCGATCTGCTAGCAGGACATACATTCGGCGATCACCACCAAGAGATAGAAAACCGGCGATCTCTTCCTCGGCGACCACTCACTAAGGAGCTCTACTTCCTGGAAGATCATCTGCTCCCGTGTAAGTTATACACGATCATCACAGTTTTAAGAGAAAAACAGCCAACGAGCATAACACGCAGGGTAAGCTAGATATTTTAAAGAGAGTTTAAATAAGGATACTTAAAATAAAATCAAGGTAAACAATTTCAAGATATTCACGTAAAGTTATCAAGTTTCTCATACTCTTCACCTGATCGCCCAGAAATCACACATTTCGCAATATTTTCCAGAGTCATTCTATTTCACAACTGTATCAAGTGTCTATCAATTTCAAGTTCCTCATTTCACATGTCAGACCACCACTGACTCAGCACACAAGACACTTGACACTACTTCCGGAAGACTCATGCATTGATTAGACTCAGAGATCTGCACCTGTCATACCATACCACTGTGAAATCCACACAGGGTCGCTGTGAATCCACACAGCATGCGCATATATAATCTCAATGTCAATAGTTCTCCCGGTATGACAGGGTTAATCCATAGAACAAGCGGAGCTCGTTCTTTTTCACACGAGACGCCCATTCATATGAACCTCCTTCGACTCTCACCAACTGAGTAACTTCCTCTATGTGATTCCATTATCTCAGCAGAGTCAGGATATCCCCTTAGGAATCACCGATCAATGCACATCCTACACGATCTTACATGGTATTTCCTTTCCTGAAAATACTATGCCTCGATCCACATTCACAACATTCAACACATCATACCGCCCTTAAATAAATGATTCAAGTCACAGCAACGATCGTTTCAAAGATTCAGATTTTCGAAGATCACATTTAAGCTTCAACAGTTCAAAGTAACACCAAAAACAGGGAGTTCGCAAACATCGCCCAAACCGGCGACCTGGTTCAAAAACAGGGTATTTCGAAGTCTGTATTTAAAACCGGCGACCACGTCGCCCAAACACATAGCACAGAGCATTTTACAAAGATGAAAGCGAAAACCGGCGACCACGTCGCCCTCACTTCAGAAATAGCTAAACTATGGCTTGTATTGAAAATGAAGTCTAGCTTCCCTTACCTGGACTTGCGCAAAACACCGAGAGCTCAAAACCCAACGAAGCTTGAACAACGCCTTGGCTCTGTTTTTGCGTCTGGTTGAAGGACTTGCAGAGAACCTCCCAGGTGCTCTAATGGTGCTGCCTCTCGTCGTACTCTTGTGTGAAGATGCTAGAATCGCAGCGCGAAGGAGATATCTGGAGGAGAAGGGAGGTAACTCACTCTTTCTCTCTTTGAATGCTGCAACGTTTTTTTCTCTCAGCAGTGGGTCTCTGCATCTTAAACCAACTTATCCACCAAAAGCAGCTGCCACACCCACTCTGCAGAGAAGTCTGAGTGTACGTTTCCCTGAACAGTACGACTACAGTTGTCTCTTGCGCAGGCCAACCACTCCCTGAACAGTACTACTGAGCGTGCCTCTGCGCAGGCTAACCCTCTGAGGTCACTATTCTGAACCACTCTTTTTGTCTACGTGGCGCGCGTGCAGGACGTTCCATGCTGGAAGTCTGGGTCCCACCTTCTCTGTGTGTAACTCGACGTCGCGCGATGACCTTTCACCGATGACCACAGGCGCGAAGTCTATCCACCGATGACCTCTCCCGCGAAGGCTATCCACCGATGACCTCTCACGCGAAGACAATCCACCGATGACCTCTCACGCGAAGACAATCCACCGATGACCTCTCGCGCGAAGACTATCCACCGATGACCTCTCGCGCGAAGACAATCCACCGATGACCTCTCGCGTGAAGACTATCCCCTGATGACCTCTCGCGCGAAGACAATCCACCGATGACCTCTCCCTTGCGAACGACCGATGTCTCCCCCTGGCAAAGCCCGCATGCCTCTCGCGCCCTGGCGACGCCCGCATGCCTCTCGCGTCCTGGCAATGCCCGCATGCCTCTCGCCCGCGCGATGCCTGCATGCCTCGCGCCCTGGCGACGTCCACATGCCTCGCGCCCGCGCGATGCCTGCATGCCTCGCGCCCTGGCGCTCATGTGTAGCAGGCGACCGGCGATCATGTACTACTAGGCGATCTCATAGTCTTCCAAACTACACTTTCCTTCCTTTTCATTTTAAATAAAGACATACTTAGAATTCATTTAAAATATATCTCTTTTATTCCAATTTAATTTTACAGGTCCTTACAAATGGAAGCAAGGAAAATAAAGAAGAACTCAGCCAAGTACACACTTATTGATGATGAGCTGTACAGGCATGGGTTTACGCACCCCATCCTGGTGTGTGTACATGGGGAGCAGTGTGCGAGAATAATGGCGAAGCTCCATGAGGGCATATGTGGGAGCCACATCGGAGGTCGTGCTTTGGCATCCAAGGCCGTTCGAGCAGGGTACTATTTGCCGACTATGAGGGAGGATTGCACTAAGTACGCGCAGTAGTGCAAGCAGTGCTAATTGCATGCTGATTGGTACAAGGCGCCACCAAAAGAGCTCAGGTCGATATACAGCCCTTAGCCATTCCATACCTAGGGAATCGACATCCTGGGGCCTTTTCCTTTGGCGGTGCAGAAAATGAAGTACCTCGTGGTCGCCATTGAATATTTCACGAAGTAGATCGAGGCTGAGCCAGTAGCCCAGATCACAGCCCAGAAGATCCAGCACTTTGTGTGGAAGAATATAGTGTGCCGCTTTGGAGTACCCAAGCATTTGGTGTCTGATAATGGCACCCAATTCGCAAGTCAATAGTTGGGAAAGCTATGCACAGAACTGGGGATCAAGCAGGTGTTTGCATCGATCGAGCACCCACAAACCAACGGGCAGGTCGAGTCGGCCAATCGAGTTCTACTCAGGGGGCTGGAGAGAAGGTTGGAGAAAGCGAAGGGAAGGTGGGCTGAGGAGGTTCCCAGAATTGTATGGGCTTACCATACTACTCCCCAGTCCACCACCAAGGAGACCCTCTTCAGCTTGGTGTATGGTTCAGATGCCATGATCCCTGTGGAGATCCAGGAGAGCTCACCACGTTTCCAGAACTTTGTGGCGGAGGAGTCCAACGAAGAAAGGAAGGTGAATCTCGATCTCTTGGATGAAGTTAGGGAAGAGGCAGGAATCAAGGCCGAGGCGTTGAAGAGGAGAGTCGAGCTCAAGCACAGTTCCAAATTGAGAGCTCGGCAGTTCTAGGTGGCCGACCTAGTTATGCAGAAGGCATCTCCATACCAGATAGAGAATATGTTATCCCCTAAGTGGACTGATCCCTTTAGAGTGATAGAGGCCCTGGGGAATGGAGCATATAGGCTGGAGACTTTAGAAGGTGGTCCGATTCCTCGTACTTGGAATGCGACTCACCTGAAGTTCTATTTTAGTTAAAGCCATGTAATATTGTACACAGTTTAGGGACACTCTTTTTTTCCTTTTAAGGGTTTTTAATAGGTCACCCAATAAAATTTTCAGTTAAAGGTGTATATCTGAATGTGTTTGTACAATGCAGTTCGAACCTGTCACTTGGGGTTAGAGGTCTCGTAAGTGGGAAGGTAGGTTCGTAGAGAACACCTCCCCTTCGAGTGAGAACTCCCAATGTGAACAGAAGGGTTCACCCAGTTAAATCCTCCCTCGCCTATGAGCGATGTGAGGGCAGTTCAAACCTATCACTTGGGGTTAGAGGTCTCATAAGCGGGAAGGTAGGTTCGTAGAGAACACCTCTCCTTCGAGTGAGAACTCCCAACGTGAACAGAAGGGTCACCCAGTTAAATCCTCCCTCGCCTATGAGCGATGTGAGGTCAGTTCGAACCTATCAGTTGGGGTTAAAGGTCTCGTAAGCGGGAAGGTAGGTTCGTAGAGAACACCTCACCTTCGAGTGAGAACTCCCAACTTGAACAGAAAGGTTCATTCAGTGAAACCCTCCTTGGCCTTTGGGTGATGTGAGACTAGCAAGGACTCGTCACATCGGGTTAGAAGTCTTGGAAGCGGGAAAGGAAGGTTCATAGAGAACGCCTCCCCCTCCGAGTGAGAACACCAAGGACGACTCGTACCAGTAAAATCCTCTTTTGCCTATGTGCGATTAGAGGTCAGAATGAGCCTTTCGGATGGGGTTAGAAGTCCCGACAGTGGAGAGTAAGTTCGCATAGAACGCCTCCTTGTCGAGGAAGAAATCCCAATTCGAGCAGAGGGTTCACCAGTGAGGCCCACCTCCACCTAAGGGAGATGAGTGGCTATATGAAGCTTGTTAACTTGTCAGGTGCACACAGATAGAAGCCGAAGTCCTCGCAAGGCTAAGAGGTGTGGGTGAAGACGAGGTGGTGAGGCATGATTTTAGAAAGAAGTTTTTTATGAGGTTTTGCCAACAGCAGCTCAACAAAGTTAAGTGTGCTACCTATACTTTACTCTGAGTCTAGTGTGCTACTTGTGGTCTGAATCTATGCTGAGTAGTGAGTTCAACCAAGCATGTCAAACAGTCAAATACCAGCAGAGATGCGAAGGCAAGCAAAGTGAAATATAAAGGCAAACAAGTATGAAGGCAAGTAAACGAATTAATTACATTATAATGGAAGTTAGTTACAAGAAGTTCAGCTATGAGATACAATTGCTTAGAAGACCTATCTGGGCACTATTTGCCCATTGACCACATGCGAAGTTACGGAGAATGGCGAGAGGTCCATCTCAGGAAGCACGCAGGCAAACTGAACAAGCGCATCGCTAAACCCCTCCCCATAGGCGTCGGCGGCATCTTCAGTGAGCTCCGCCTCGGTCTTCTTGAGCAGCTCCATTTGTTGGGCAAGTTCCTCCTCAACTTTGCCCAGCTGAACCTCTCGGCTGGTTGACCTTTCCTCCAGCTTGGTCATCTTAGTCTGAGCCCCCTCCAGCTGCTCTTCCAATTCAATGATCTTGTTGCGGAGGGGGAGAATTTTGGCCTCAAGCTGGAGGGCCTCCTACCCTTTGGAGAATAGAAGCTTCTTGGTCTCCTTCTCAGATTGGCGGAGACTGCCCAGCTCCTGGTTCAGAGTAGTCTCGCGCTTGGTAGCTTGTTGGAGTTGGAGATCCAAGTCTTTCTTCTTTTCTAACTCCCTCTCCAACTTGGCGACCTTCCCCAGCAGCTCTGCCTCAGCATTCCCTCTGGTCAGTAAGAAATTAGAGGCAACAAGGAACTCCCCAAGGCCATGGCTGAGGAGGTCCCCCAGAGAGTTCCTGCCCAGGCATCTGAGCAAGGGCTCGCTGGAGGAGAGGAGGCAGTTCAGGAGCAGAAGGCGCTTGGCTACATGAAGGAGAACTCTCCCCTCCACCCTCGAGTGCCAAGAGTGGCTCGGGTGGAGATGAGGCACTAGGAGGGTGCTCCCTGAAGGAAGGAGGTTGCCCCTCTGTTGCAGAAGACACCTCTACAGCAACCTCCACTCTTTTCCTCTTGAAGACGAGACCAGAATAGGTGTCCTCGTCTTCAGAGATTTCTACTGGGGCTGCCCTTTTTGACTTGTCAGCAGCTGGTTCAGGGGCAGCCACAGTGGGCGAGGAAGGGCCAGTAGGGCCTGAGCCACCTGCAGTGCGGCGACTTATCACATCTGCCAGCCTCTTCTTCTTCTCAACGCTTAGTACCATGCCTGCAATGGACAACAAGAAGGGGTGAGAAGAGTCAAGTATGAAACACAAAGACAGGTATATGTGTGACAAAGACAATGTACCAATGTAAACACTGAGGGTCTCGGCATCGTATTCGTGCCTAATCAGTTGGGTGGTGTCGAATACCCCGCCCCAGCTGGAGAGAGTTTGGCACACTTCACGATCAAAGGGCGTCAGCTCCTCAAGTCCGCGAGGCTTCTTAAACTTTAACTTCTCCACCCAATGTAGTGGGAACCCATCGAGCATGGTGGAGTCGTAGGAGCTGCAGCAGACTCGGAAGAACTTCCCCTTGAAGCCCCTATATGATTGAGAGAAGAGGGTGAGTAGAACTCTCCCAGCCACTCCGTTAAGGATTACCCAAAGCCTTTTCCCAGGGCTCTTCGCCTCGAAGAAGTATAGAAATACATCTACCGAGGGAGTGAACCCTAGGTTGTTGCAAAGTATGGAGAACGCCCTGATGAAGCCCCAGCTGTTGGGGTGTAGCTGAGCGGGCGCTACGTTCAACTCTGTGAGTAAGGCCCTCTCGAACCCAATGAAGGGAAGACGGACCTTGACTCGTTTGAACACGGTGGCGTAGAAGAAGAAGAAGGGTTCCCCACCATTGCATCGCTCGTCGGTGTAGACAGGTTCACCCGTGATGCAAGGGCGCACTGAGATGTACGCGTCGCTCTCTCTGCCGAAGACGCGTCCTTTGATCTCATTTTCATCATCCTTGTGTTTCCTCCAATCTTCAGAGGAGGTGAGTTTGGAGGTCTCGGCGAGGAGATCCTCAGAAGCCCAGGGGTAGAGGGCCCCGTAATCAACCGCTACGGTTGGAGGAGGGTTGGAGGTAGTTTTGGTTCTGGCCATCTCGAATCTAAAACATATGAGAGGCAGGAAGAAGGAAAAGGATTTTAGAAGAAAATGATGGCGAAAACTATGGCGGACAATGACTCAAGAGAAGAACAAAAACCCTAAGATGCAGAAATCGTAAACAGACCCAGCGCAGTTAGGATATGTGAAGAGAAGCAAAACCATAAAGTGAAGGCAGAAAGGGAGAGTAAAGATTATACCTTTGCGTGAGCGAAGTTGAAGGGTCAGAGCGTAGGGGTTGGAGTAGGGCAGAAGCGTGCGAGAGAAGTTAGAAGGTATGAAGGCTCGAGTGAAAAGTGATGAAACAGTGAAGTGGCGCGGGATTTTGAAGGGGTTTAACGTAGCCCTAGGGAGCGCAAACGTTAAGAATCTTAGACCGTTGATGCGGCCATGCGTCCACAGATAAAAGGGGGTTGGTGAAACGTCCCCTCAACGCACTATTCACGTCCTTATGCACAGAGCCACGTAGGTCGCCGAGCCGATTACTTAATCTCTTCGCTGAAACAAGTTATCAGCTTAAGACTGGGGGGCTTGTGTATCGACCAGTCCTCGGATGTTTAGACCTGCTGACGACAGCGAGCCACATCAGCTGGGCCCTACAGCCATGTAGACAGGGTCCCACAAGTAGCGTGGAATAGTGGGTCGATGAGTAATCAGTGGTGTCGATCACCAGGGTAAGGTGATGTGTCCTCGTCATAGCGCAGGGTGATGAGTCCTCGGCAACAGAGTGTGACGAGGTGACATTGGTACTAGGTGATTTGAATGACATGACTAGAACAGCTAAGGTTGGTTCCCAGAGTGGGCATATCAGAAGGAAAATCCCAGAGATAAGGTGAGGCCTATATCACGAAGAGCTTATGCGGGTGGCAGGGAAAACACAGTTAGGTGTAGAGTCCTGAGGGTCGAGTACTCATCAGAACTAGGGTTTCCCAGTGAAGGCTACATGCATGGCACATGAATAGTGAAGGCACTCCCAGAACAGGTGGCGCTAGAGACTAGGTGCACGAGGAGGCATCCAGGTGGTCACCCTGTTAGAGTTTGCACTCCAGATAAGGAAACCTTATGTGTTAGATTACCCTAAGACTGGGTAATAGCGGCACAAGGGTATTCCAGTAAACCCTGAATATGGCTAGCAGTGCAGTAAACCCTAAGTAGGGCTAGCGGCGCAGTAAACCCTAGACTATATAAAGGGCAGTAAAATACTTCACAAAGGTACGCAGTTTCTAGACCTAAATACAGAGACTAAATACACTTGGTGTTTCTTGCCCAATGTTGACTTGAGCGTCGGAGTGAGAACGGCCTCTAGGGCGCCCCCTTTCTCTTTTGCAGGTGGAGATTGCTTCGAAAGAACCAAGCACGTATCAACGTGAGGAAGGAGGTGTGTGAGTGTCATGGAGTCAACCGACAGAGAGTCAACCGGCGAGAACAAATATAGTTATTTAAATGTAAGGATGTTATATTTGTCACAAAGAAAATACAACTACAAGTTACTCTAACATGCCAACATGTATGGGACTAAATCTCAACTTACTTATATGATATCATATGTTAGATTAACTCCGGATGGTTCATCAACATTTAAAGATCCCAAGTTATATAGATTCATTGTGGAGCTATGTAATGTTACCATAACACGTCCCGAGCTAACTTTCTCTGTTAACAAAGTTTATCAGTACATGCACCAACCAAAGGAGTAACATTGGAAAGCTTTGAAATGGAGCTTGCATTATTTTAGTGGAACAATTTATCATGGTCATTATCTCCATCCTTCATTTATAAACTCCATTAAAGGATTTAGTGATGGCATAGGGCCCTAGTCTAGGAACTATTACTAGAGTTATGGCAAGGAAGATACAAGAAGATTGAGACTTTGCTACTATGGTCGAGATACCCTTTTATATATGTTCAAAAATGCCATAACCTACCATAAATTTTTCAAGAGTAGAATTTATTTTCTTGCTTTAAGTAGAGTAGGAAATTTATTTGTAATTTTTCTTACGTGAATTAGGGTTAGAATTAGGATCTAAAAACCTACCTAGGGTATAATTAGGACTTAATTGCAGCCCACATTTACCCTAGGCTGGTCATTTAGACCTAATTAGGTCACATGGAGTGCACTTGGTCATGCTAGCCATGTGACTCGAAATTGGCGCCTAATTCAAATATCAATTAGTTTGAATTTCCCTCTCATTTCTTGTAAGCAATGACCAACCCTTCAACCTATAAATCGGGGTGCTTGGCTCATGATTTTAAAGATCAATTTTATGAGTTTTATGCTATGAAATTGCTAGCCTAAACACTTTCTTGTCTAAACCTCTCTAGGATAGACATATTTGGTCTTCATCTTCACCTTTCCAAGTGATATGATCGAACCAATCACTCTCCCTACTCTTCATGCACCTACAAGGAAACCATAGCTTCATTGGAGCTCTCCTTGATCCATCTCTTCCACAAAGCTTCCACAAAGTTCATTCAAAAACTCAAGAAAATATGAAATTTATTGAAAGCACCTATCATTTAGTGATGCTGATTGAGTTTTAGACTTAGATGATCACAAGTCTGCCACTGGATTTTGTGTCTATCTTGGGCCCAATCTTATCTCTTGGTGTTCACACAAAAAAAGAGTTGTCTCTCGCAACATCACTAAAGTTGAGTATTGTAATATAGATGTAGTACTCTCTGAAATCGCATATTCTCAACAAGCTCAATATAAGGTCTGATATTCCTATAATTTACTTTGAAATTTCGGGAGCAGTTATTCTAGAAGAAAATCCTATTATGCATTCTTGCACTAAACATTTTGAACTTGACATTCATTTTATCTAAGATAAAGTCAACAAAAACAAGCTCGCCATATTCATCTACCTAGACAACTTCAAGTAGCAGATATATTCATTATGCATATTTCAACTTGATCCGGACGGTCATCAGTAGTCGATAACGTCAGCAGCAGATGACCATGTGGACCAGTCACAGAGTGACAGGTGGCATGAGATAGCAGGCGAATCAGGGAGGAGACTGCTTAGAACGGTGATCGGTGGTCAGTTACCAAGTGGCCACCACCCCTAGATCGGTGCCTAGATAAGCGCCTGGAAGCAGAGCGCGAAAAGTAATGAGGCACCGCACGGTCGTTGGAGGAAGGTCATAAGGCACCGCACGGTCATCGGTGGAAGGTAATGAGGCACCGCACGGTCATCGGTGGAAGGTCATGAGGCACTGCACGGTCATCGGTGGAAGGTAATGAGGCACCGCTCAGTCGTTAGTGCATGCAGAGCGCGATCGGTCATCGGGGCTCTTGCCAACACGTGTTAAGCTGGGACCCAGGTTCCCAGCGAGAGCGTTACGCATGCACCTCACATGATGTCAAACCAGAAGACGTGCGGTGAGACCATGCAGGCAGGATGCGCCTGGTGAGTATGCTTAGAATAGCCACACCCGGTGCTCTCCTGGGAGCATGCACCCACTCAGAGGATGTACGGTGAGACCATGCAGGCAGGATGCGCCTGGTGAGTGTGCTCTGGCCAGCCACACCTGGTGCTCTCCTGGGAGCATGTGACTCACTCAGAGAGAAGAAACGCGCTAAGTTACTCCGCAAGAGGATAACTTAGCCGCACAGAGAAAAGCACAGAAGCCCTTCAGATGTGACACGTGTACGGTTAGGTGTTAGCTGCATGCCTCCACGTGTCACCATCTGAGAGAGAGGTGCGGCCCAGTATAAAGGTACTCCACCTCATGTAAGGTACGGACAGTCTTACACATTCTTACACAAGTTTTTCAGATTACAAGTTTACATAGAGAGAGAAAGTGGATCTGAGCACACACGAGTCTCACAGAGAGATTCAGTGAGAGTTTTTGGTGTTCCTGTTGCCTGACTTGAGCGTCGGAGCTACAACGGCCGCTAGAGGCGCCGTCTGTGTGTTTTGCAGGCATCGTTTGGAGTTCCGGCGAAGGTTCTTGGAGCGTTCTTGCAGAACACGCAGTTGCAGAAGGCTAGACGAAGGAGTGACGAGGCATATCCTCCATGTTCGAGTCCGCAGCAGGATCATTTGGCACCCACTGTGGGGCCCGTGTGAATCTTGTTCTCATCCACATCGTAGTTCTTGAAGTTTCTTGAAGCTTTCGTCGAAGTTCTTGAGAAGATGAGTAGAAGAACCAGACAAACCATACCTGCGCCACCTGCGAAAGAAGGAGCTGTTACCATGGTGCAGGTCATGGAGATGATGCGCGCGCTGTAGGATAACGTCGCGGCATCGAGAGCGGAGCAGGAGAAGATGCGTGCAGAGCTGACTGCATCGCATGGCAGAAATAAGGAGTTGAACCGCATAAACAAAGAATTGCGTAGGGAGTTGCAGGCGCAGAGGGAGCGCGCAGTCGAAGATAGGATGTCGATGCTGCCATCGCCTCCTAGAGCATTCCCTATGCCTTTCTCCCCCGAAATCATGAACACAGTGGTGCCTCCCAACCTGGTGGGGGTGAAGGCGTCGTTCACGAGGGCGGAAGATTCAGAGGCACATCTGACAGCCTTCTACACTCAGATGATGCTGTCTGGAGGTTCAGATGCTGTGTACTGCAAGATGTTTATGAGCACGCTGAGCGGAGTAGCTATGGAGTGGTTCGTGAGCCTGCCAGAGGGCCACATCACCTCTTTCCATCATTTTTCGAAGCTGTTCACGGAGCAGTACATCGTCAACAGAGCGCCACCAGTGGTGTCTTATGATCTGTTCGACGTGCGCCAGTACCAGGGGGAGTCGCTGAAGGACTTCCTCAATCGTTTCCGTGCGCAGGTGGTGAGGTTGCCCAGCAAGGACGAGAGCATGCTGGTGCATGCATTCAAGAAAGGTGTAAGAACCTAGAAGTTTATATTGGAATAAAAGTGTTATATTATAAATAAATTCGAAGCACGTGTTTATTTAAATATAAAGGAAGGAATGTATAGCTGAGAAAACTACGAGATCGCCGTTATTAAGCGGGTAGGCGATCTCCAAGTTCTCTGGCACTTGAACGCCTATCGCCTAGCTTATGCTTGAACGCCTATCGCCTAGCTTATGCTTGAACGCCTATCGCCTGTGTGTACCTAGTAGCCTGTCGCCTAGAGTACACCTAATCGCCGAAACTACACTTAGTGTGTAGCCAAAATGTTGGATCAACCCTGGTACGTCCCAAAAGCCACGCGTATCAAGGTGTGGGTTAAACCTTGGATACGCTGGGCAGGCGAAGCTCTATACTTGAGCATAAGAGAATCATCCTTAACGTTACACGCTTGGGCGCACGAGGACTTGTGCTAATCAACTCTTGGAAGTGTGAAGCTACCGACGTCACCAAGCCTTGTGGAGAGAATACCTTGGATGTAACATAGTGGAATGAAGAACCTCCAGGAAGGCGTGGCGATGTGTCATCGAGCATCGCCAGGGCGCAAGGCATGCAGGATCGCCTGGGCGCGAGGGGCATGCGGGCATCATCAGGGGGAGAGGTCATCGGTTGCTAGCCCTCGCGCGAGAGGTCATCGGTTGTTAACCTTCGCGCGAGAGGTCATCGGTTGTTAACCTTCGCGCGAGAGGTCATCGGTTGTTAGCATTCGCGCGAGAGGTCATCGGTTGTTAGCCTTCGCGCGAGAGGTCATCGGTGGATAGTCTTCGCGCCTGTGGTCATCGGTGAAAAGGTCATCGCGCTACGTTAAGTTATACACAGAGAACGTGGGACCCAGACATCCAGCATGAGACGTTCTGCACGCGCGCCACGTAGACGAAAAGGGTGGTTCAGAATAGTGACATCAGAATGTTGGCATGCGCGGGAGACACTCGCGGTCGTACTGTTCAGAGCAGTGGCTGGCATGCACAAGCGACAACAGTGGCAGTACTGTTCAGAGCAGTGGTTGGCATGCACCAGAGGCAACAGTGGTCGTACTGTTCAGGGAAGCGTGCACGCAAACTTCCCTGCAGAGTAGGTGGTGGCAGCTGCTTTTGGAGGGATAAGTTGGTTTAAGTCACTGAAATCCACTACTGAAGAGGAAGAAACGTTGCAGCCTTCGAAGAGAGAAAGAGTGAGTTACCTCCCTTCTCCTCCAGATATATCCTTCGCGCTGCGATTCTAACACCTTCACACGAGAGTACGACGAGCGACAGCCACCATTAGAGCACCTGGGCAGTCCTCTGCAAGTCCTTCAACCAGACGCAAAAACAGAGCCAAGGCGTTCTTCAAGCTTTGTTGGGTTTCGGAACTCTAAGTGTTTGCGCAAGTCCAGGTAAGGGAAGCTAGCCTTCATCTTTACTACGAGCCATAGTTGAACCATTTCTGAAGTGTGGGCGATGTGGTCGCCGTTTTCGCTTTCGTCTTCGAGAAATGCTTTGTTTATGTGTTTGGGCGACGTGGTCGCCGGTTTTATAAACATAGTCTTCGAAATACCATATTTTGAACTAGATCGCCGGTTTTGGCGTTGTTTACGAACTCCCTGTTTTTGATGTTGCTTTGAAACGGTATGGGATTTAAATGGGATATTCGAAAATAAGAACCTTGGATTGAGTTTTGCTGTGATTGAAATCATTCCTTTAAGTGTGGCATGATATGTTGAATGTTGTGAATGTGGGGTCGAGGCATAGTATTTTCAGGAAAGGAAATACCGTGTAAGACCATGTTAGATGTGCATTGATCGGTGATTCCTAACGAGATATCCTGACTCTGCTGATAATGGAATCACATAGAGGAAGTTACTCAGTTGGTGAGAGTCGAAGGAGGTCCATGTGATGGGCGCCTCGTGTGAAACAGAACGAGCTCCACCTATCCAGGATGGGCGCCTCGTGTGAAACAGAACGAGCTCCACCTGTCCATGATGGGCGCCTCGTGTGAAACAGAACGAGCTCCACCTGTCTTGTGGATTAACCTTGTCATGCTGTATGGTGATGTGTTGAGATTCATCGTTCGCTGGTGAATGTGTAAGATTTCACGGCGACCCTGTGGATGTGTGTGATTCCACAG
Organism: Phaseolus lunatus; assembly: GCA_013389735.1. Classification (NCBI taxonomy): domain Eukaryota; kingdom Viridiplantae; phylum Streptophyta; class Magnoliopsida; order Fabales; family Fabaceae; genus Phaseolus; species Phaseolus lunatus. Next base: position 26,037,308 of record CM023867.1, read on the forward strand.
TGGGCAGTGTGACAGGTGCAAATCTCCGAGTCTAATCAATGCATGAGTCAATCCGGAAGTAGTGTCATGTGTCTATGCTTTGTGAGCCAGTGGAAAGTCTGACATGTGAAATGGTGAAATGAGAAACTTGAATATTGATAGACACTTGATGCTGTATTGTGAAATGGAATGACTATGGGTGAATGTTGTGAAGTGTGATTTTGGGCGATCAGGTGAATGAGATGAGTAGCTCTACGTTTTACATAGATATTTGAAAAATGTTTTACCTTGCTCTATTATGTCCATGATTTTAATGCCTTATTCTAAACTCTCTTTAAAATGGCTAGCTTACCCTTTTATCTGTTATTGTGGTTGTTTTCTCAAAACTGTGATGATCGTGTAATTGTTACACGGGAGCAGATGATCTTCCAGGAAGAAGAGCTCCCTAATGGGTGGTCGCCGAGGGCTGAGATCGCCCATTTCCACCTCTCGGTGGTGATCGCCGGATTTTGCCCTACTATCAGATCGCCTGTTTTGAGGTCGTCTGTTATGAGGTCGCCGATTTTATGTCTGGCTAGCAAGTCGCCTATTTTTGGGGACTTCTGGTGATCGCTGGTTTTATGTATGGAGACCGCCGGTCTTGCTGTATTTGATTGTTTTCTTTAAATTTCGAAAAACATTTGATTTCGTTTATGTATTAAACTCCCTAAGAGGAGCAACTTCATTTCTGATATATATAAATACATATTATTTTGCACTCTTCAATATTATTTGGTTACACTTAATTTCAATTATACATGGATGTATGTATTATTTTGGCGGGATGTTACAAAAGGCGTATTGCCTGGCCTTTTCAGTGAATCGCTCATCAGGAGCCACCCTGCTACCTTTGCTGAGATTCGGCGACGCGCGGTGGTGCACATAGTAGCAGAGACAGAGGTCTCTGAGAAGAGAGGCAGTGCTGCACCATCGAAGCCGTGCGGAGGTCAGGGGAGGCAGCAGCAGCAGGCGCGGGTGTATGAAGCCAAGGAAGGGAAGAAGGCGCAGGGAAGGCCTTGTCCCTATGCACCCAGGAAGGACCAGACCAGGGGGCGTGCAAGGGGGAACAACGCACCCCCTAGGTATGATTTCATGGTGGAGTTGGCGAAGCTGATTGCCATCCCTGCCGTGGCTGCAAGACTCCGAGTACCAGAGAAAACTGACAAGGTACTTGGAGGGAGGAAGGACGAGTGGTGTGAGTTCCATCAGGCTTATGGACACATGCTCCGCACCTGCCTAGCGTTGGGGCATCAACTTACTGAGTTGGTGAAGACAGGATTCCTGACCGATTACCTGCGGGAGGCGCAAGGTGATCGCGCTTCGGGCTCTCAGACAGGCAATCAGCAACACGAAATCCCTGTGCATGGGGACGTGAGGTGATGGAGGATGCAACGCTGGGGGGCTCCCAAGTAGCTTAGGAGGAAGCTCCTCGTGAATCAGGTGTCGCCAGGGCGGTCATCGTCTATGAAAGGAAGGGGTCCATACAGAGTGGTTGAGGCGTTGGAGAATGGAGCAGCTATCCCCAGGATGTGGAATGCTACACACTTAAGTTTCTACTTCAGTTAAGTTGTAAAGTAGATGCGTTCTCGCGCTGTACACACACTCAGTATATCTACTGCAAACAGTTGAGTAGATCAGGGGGCACCTTTTTAACAAGGCCACCCAATAAAAAAGATTTCAGTACATAAAGTGTGTAGGTTTTTCCCAGTTTAAAGTTCTCCTTGCCCCAGGCGCAAGTGCAGGTGATTGGTGGTCAGTTACCGAGTGACCACCACCCACAGATCGGTGCCTAGAGGAGCGCCTGGATGTAGAGCACGAGCACTCGGTCGGTGCATGGTCATCGGGGTCTTGCCAACACGTGTTAAGCTGGGACCCAGGCTCCCAGCGAGAGCGTTACGCATGCACCTCGCATGATTCCAGAAGCAAAGCACTCGGTCGGTGCATGGTTATCGGGGTCTTGCCAACACGTGTTAAGCTGGGACCCAGGCTCCCAGCGAGAGCATTACGCATGCACCTCGCATGATTCCAGAAGCAGAGCACTCGGTCGGTGCATGGTCATCGGGGTCTTGCCAACACGTGTTAAGCTGGGACCCAGGCTCCCAGCGAGAGCGTTACGCATGCACCTCGAATGATTCCAGAAGCAGAGAGCTCGGTCGCTGCATGGTCATCGAGGTCTTGCTAACACGTGTTAAGCTGGGACCCAGGCTCCGAGCGAGAGCGTTGTGCATGCACCTCGTATGATTCCAAACCAGAAGAAGAGGAGTTGCCCACTCAAAGGGCGTGCGGTGAGACCATGTAGGCAGGATGCGCCTGGTGAGTGCGCTTAGACAGCCACACCTGGTGTTCTCCTGGGAGCATGCACCCACTCAGAAGGCGTGCGGTGAGACCATGCAGGCAGGATGCGCCTAGTGAGTGCGCTTAGACAGCCACACGTGGTGCTCTCCTGGGAGCATGCACCCACTAAGAGGAAAAAGTCCTCACCTTGACTTTGTACAGCGAGGCTGAGGCGAGATAAGAAAGTCCTCTCCCTCGACTTTGTACAGCGGGGCAGAGGTGAGAGAAAAGTCCTCTCCCTCGACTTTGTACAGCAAGGCAGAGGCAAGAGAAAAAAGTGCTCACCTCGACTTTGTACAGCGAGGCTGAGGCGAGAGCAGAAAGACCTCACCCTCGACTTTGTACAGCGAGGCTGAGGCGAGAGGAGAAAGACCTAACCTCGACTTTGTACAGCGAGGCTGAGGTGAGAGGAAAAAGACCTCACCTCGACTTTGTACAGCAAGGCTGAGGCGAGAGGAGAAAGACCTCACCTCAACTTTGTACAACGAGGCTGAGGCGAGAGGAGAAAGACCTCACCTCGACTTTCTACAGCGAGGCTGAGGCGAGAGGAGAAAGACCTCACCTCGACTTTGTACAGCGAGGCTGAGGCGAGAGCAGAAAGACCTCACCCTCCACTTTGTACAGCGAGGCTGAGGTGAGAGAAGCAAGACCTCACCCTCGACTTCTTACAGTGAGGCTGAGGCAAGAGGGGTCATCGAGAAGCACTTTTCTTCCCCAAAACACAGGCATCATGTAACATCCCGGCAAATCCTTTTCATATTTATATAATAAAAATAAAGGTAAACAAATATATTGGAGTGAACATAATTATATATATGTAATGAAGTCTTCTCCTCACAGGGAGTTTAATACATAATCAGTCAATTTCCAAAAGCGTAAACAAAATTACAGTAAAATAGAAAGACAGGCGATCTCCTAATAGCAAAAGGCGATCTCCTATCAGAGAACGACGATCTCCTATCAGAAAACGGAAAAAGGGTGATCGCCTAACAGAGATAAGAACAGACGATCTCCTTCCGGCGACCACTCACTGAGGAGCTCTATTTCCTGCAACATCATCTGCTCCCGTGTAAATTATACACGATCGTCACAGGTTTATGAAAATGCCAAACACAACACCAAAAATCACAGGGTAAGCTAGACATTTGAAAAAGAGTTTAGATATGAACTTTAAAATCAAGATAAAACAAATTAAAGACACCCACGTAAAGACTATCAATTTTCTCGTTCCCTTCACATGACCATCAGGTAAAACACATATTTCACAATTCCTCAAGAGGCTTTCAATTCACATAATTCATCAAGTGTCTATAAATTTCAATGTTTCTCATTTCTCACGTCAGACTTCCACTGACTCATCACACAAGACACTTGACTCTACTTCTGGAAGACTCGTGCATTGACTAGACTCAGAGATCTGCACCTGTCATACTAAACTGCTGTAATGTTTCCACAGCTATGCGCATCAACACAATCTCGATCTCAATTTCATCATTCTCACAGTATGACAGGGTTAATCCATATAACGGGCCGAGCTCGTTCTTTTTCACACGACTCACCCATTCATATGAACCTCCTTCGACTCTCACCAACTGAAATAACTTCCTCTATGTGATTCCATTATCTCAGCAGAGTCAGGATATCTTGATCCGGTCGGTCATCGGTAGGCGATGACGTCAGAAGCAGATGACCACGTGGGCCAATCACAGAGTGACGCGTGGCACGTGAAGGCAGATGAACCAGGGTGGAGATCGTTCAAGAACGGCGATCAGTGGTCAGCTACCAAGTGACCGCCACCAGCAGATCAGTTCCTACTTAAGCGCCTGGAAGAAGAGCGCGAGAAGGGACGAAGCACCGATCAGTCATCGGTGCGTTCAGAGTGATCTGTCATCGGTGCATGCATTGTGATCAATCATCGGTGCATGGAGAATGATCAGTCGTCGGGGGTTGCTTGTCAACACGTGTTAAACTGGGACCCAGGCTCCCAGCGAGAATGTTACTCAAGGACCTCGCCTGATCCCATAAGCAGAGCACGAGGACGTGAAGTATAACATCGGTCATCGGTGTGTGTTGAGGTGACATCGGTCGCGCGATGTGAACAACGCAATCGATGATCAGTAAAGCGCCCAGAGGCTGGGAGTGTTCTTAGTCGCGAGACGACCACGCAGGAAGATGAGAAGATGCAGTTAGGTGCAGAATCCCGCTGGGACGAGAACCCATTAAGGTTGGAATCTCCCAGTGGGTTGCATGTCTGCCACGTGGATGGTAAAGATGTTCCCAGAGAATAGGTAGGGCAGATAGGCGCAGAAGTCGAGGGGTCCAGAGGTACCCACGCGGCTCCCGCTGTCAGACTTGGCACTCAAGTGAAGAAAGCTGGCACGCAAGGTAGCCCTGGGGAGTGGAAACGGCAATGCAGAGTAATTAAGTGGCCTAGAGGTAGCCTGTAGGGGCTACACGGGCTTATATGAGGAAGAAGAACACCAAAACCAGGTATGCAATTTTTACCTCAGAATACACAACACTAAAAAGAGAGCACTCAGTTTTCGAATCGAAGAGGACTGAGGGCACACACACACAGTCTCACACAGAGAGACCTGAGAGAGACTTTTTGGTGTTCCCGTTGCCTGACTTGAGCGTCGGAGCTACAACGGCCGCTAGAGGCGCCGTCTGTGTGTTTTGCAGGCACCGCTCGGAGTCCCATCGAAGGTTCCTGGAGCCTCCTTGCAGGACGCGCAGCAGTTGGAAAGCTAGACGAAGGAGTGACGAGGCGTTTTCCCCACGCTCGAGTCCGTGGCGAGATCATATCTCATTATAGAAATCACCGATCAATGCACATCCTACACGATCTTACACGGTATTTTCTTTCCTGAAAATACTATGCCTTGATCCCACCTTCACAACATTCAACACGTCATACAACACTTAATGAACGATTCCAGTCACAGAAAAACTCATGCCAAGGTTCAGATTTTCGAATATCACATTTAAATCTCAAACAGTTTCAAACAACACCAAAAACAGGGGAGTTCGAAAAACAACGCCAAAACCGGCGATCTCGTTCAAAAACAGGGGATTATACAATAACAGTTGAAAACAGGCGACCACGTCGCCCCATCATCTCAAACATCTACTATAAGGTTTTTCGTTGAAAATAAGGCTAGCTTCCCTTACCTGGACTTGCGCAAAACACCAAGAGCTCCAAAACCCACCGAGCTTAAAGGATGCCTTGGCTCTGTTTTTGCGTCTGGTTTGTAGAACTTGCAGAGAACCTCCCAGGTGCTCCAAGGGCAGTTGTCGCTCGTCGCACTAGTGCTTGAGGATGCCTGAATCGTAACGCGAAGGAGAGAAAAGGAGAAGAATGAAGGTAAACTCACTCTTCCACTCTTGAACCACTGCAACGTCCTTCTCCTCTCAGAAGTGGGTTTTTGAATCTTAACCCAACTTGTCCACAAAAGCCGCTGCCACCACCCACTCTGCAGGGAAGTTTGCGTGTATGCTTCCCTGAACAGTACGACTACGCGTGCCTCTGCGCAGGCTAACACTCTGAGGTCACTATTATGAACCACCCTTTTTGTCTACGTGTCGCGCGTGCAGTACGTCTGATGCTGAGAGCCTGGGTCCCACCTTATCTGTGTGAAACTCGACATCGCGCGATAACCTTCCACCGATGATCGCTCGCGCGATGACTATCCACCGATGCCTCATCCTGGAGGACGACCGATGTCACTCCCTGGGAGACGACCGATGTCTCACCCTGGCGATGACCGCATGCCTCGCGCCCTGGCGATGCTCGCAAGTCTCGCGCCCTGGCGATGCCCGCATGCCTCGCGCCCGGCGATGCTCGCATGCCTCGCGCCCTGGCGATGCCCGACGACACATCGCCACGCCTTGCTGTAGGTTTTTCATCCCACTATGTTACGTCCAAGGTATCATCTCCACATGACTTGGTGACGACGGTAGCTTCACATTTCCAAGAGTAGGTCAGCACTACTCCTCGTGCGCCCATGCATGCAACACCAAGGACGATTTCTTATGCTCAAGCATAGAGCTTTGCATGCACAGCGTATCTAAGGCTTCACCCACACCTTGATACGCGTGGTTGTTGGAACCCACTCTGGTTGATCCAGTATCCTGACCACATACCTAGTGCACTTTCGGTGATCATGTGCACCATAGGCGACTGGCGATCACGTGCAACGTAGGCGACAGGCGATCATGTACTAACCAGGCGATCTCGTAGTCTTCTAAACTACACTTTCCTTCCTTTTTATTTTAAATAAAAACATACTTAGAATTCATTTAAAATATATCCCTTTTTATTCCAATTTAATTTTACAGGTCCTTACACATCATCTTTGGCGTTCAGGCGTATGTGCTTAGCGCTGGAGTAATAGAGAAGTAAAGCAAAGCCTGAAGCACGATGACTGATTAGTGGTGAACTAACATGCTAGTCAGTGGTTGATGGTGATTTAGGCCTGTCAAGTCAGTCGTCCAGCATGAAGTTATGCATAAAAGCTGTTAAAGACAATGCTGAGGTAACAGTTAGTAATGATCAAGTCAGAAACCAAGTTTGAAGGGTTACAGTGAGATCGCACTAAAGCCTAAGCCAGTTAACGGTTAGTCACATGCAGAGAGTTAAAAATGGAAAGGGACATGCAGCTGGAGCAAATATTTCATTCAAATTGAAGTCAATACAGTGAGCCTTTACAGCTAAAAGGTTTATACAAGTTATGTAGCAGAAAAAGAAATTACACAGAAGGAGAAGTAGCAAGGGGAGTAGCTCAAGGAGGAGGAATGAGCTTGCCATCAACCGCTTAGTCTCTTCGCTGAGAACAAGTTCACAGCTCGAGACTGGGGGGCTTGTGATCCGGACGGTCATCGGTAGTCGATGACGTCAGCAGCAGATGACCATGTGGACCAGTCACAAAGTGACAGGTGGCATGAGATAGCAGGCGAATCAGGGAGGAGACCGCTTAGAACGATGATCGGTGGTCAGTTACCAAGTGGCCACCACCCCCAGATCGGTGCCTAGATAAGCGCCTGGAAGCAGAGCGCGGAAAGTAATGAGGCACCGCACGGTCGTCGGAGGAAGGTCATGAGGCACCGCACGGTCATCGGTGGAAGGTAATGAGGCACCGCACGGTCATCGGTGGAAGGTCATGAGGCACCGCACGGTCTTCGATGGAAGGTAATGAGGCACTGCTCGGTCGTTAGTGCATGCAGAGCGCGATCGGTCATCGGGGTTCTTGCCAACACGTGTTAAGCTGGGACCCAGGTTCCCAGTGAGAGCGTTGCGCATGCACCTCGCATGATGTCAAACCAGAAGACGTGCGGTGAGACCATGCAGGCAGGATGCGCCTGGTGAGTATGCTTAGAACAGCCACACCCGGTGCTCTCCTGGGAGCATGCACCCACTCAGAGGATGTACGGTGAGACCATGCAGGCAGGATGCGCTTGGTGAGTGTGCTCTGGCCAGCCACACCTGGCGCTCTCCTGGGAGCATGCGACTCACTCAGAGAGAAGAAACGCGCTAAGTTACTCCACAAGAGGATAACTTAGCCGCACAGAGAAAAGCGCAGAAGCCTTTCAGATGTGACACGTGTACGGTTAGATGTCAGTTGCATGCCTCCACATGTCACCATCTGAGAGAGAGGTGCGGCCCAGTATAAAGGTACTCCACCTCATGTAAGGTACGGACAGTCTTACACATTCTTACACAAGTTTTTCAGATTACTAGTTTACATAGAGAGAGAAAGTGGATCTGAGCACACACGAGTCTCACAGAGAGATTCAGTAAGAGTTTTTGGTGTTCCTGTTGCCTGACTTGAGCGTCGGAGCTACAACGGCCGCTAGAGGCGCCGTCTGTGTGTTTTGCAGGCATCGTTTGGAGTTCCGACGAAGGTTCTTGGAGCGTTCTTCCAGAACACGCAGTTGCAGAAGGCTAGACGAAGGAGTGACGAGGCATATCCTCCACGTTCGAGTCCGCGGCAGGATCACAACTAAATCTTTCAATCAATTTAGGAATAAAATTAAGATGAAAATCAATCCTACCATAAGTTTAAGGGGAGATAATAACACATTAGTTACTGTGATGAAGCCCTAAGAGATAGAGCACCCATTAAGCTAGCCCAACCTTTCAGAAGGATGATCAGGAGCATGATACAAGACCCAGGGCTAGGTCAGGATCACTCCATAGCCAGTACCTCAGAGCCTATCATTCCTCAGAGGATCACCAGGAGCAGAGCCCACATGATGGGAGCTGAGCACCAACTAGTGTCTTTATTTTTAATTTCAGTAGATTAGGGTGTATGTAGCATAATTTGAGGTGTACTTAGCATAAATTGGACTTGTGCCAAGCCCATATTTCATGACAAGTGCACTTAGGATTAGGATTTTTGACCTAGCTTCTAGAAACTAGGCTTAAAGGGCCGACATTGACCTAGAGTCAACCCTAGGCCGCCCCTCCCCTCTCGCTTTTCCTCTCTCCTCTTATCTTGCCCACCAAGGCACCCCTCTCATATAAATAGGGTGCCTTACCTCATGTAATTCACACTTAATTTTGATTATAGATAAGAAACTCTACGTGAGTGTTTAGTGAGCTCTGTCTCCTAAAGGTTATTGGGTCTTATCTTGAGTGTAGTGAACTTCAAGTGGCGGCTTTGCACCACTCATCTTCGAAGCTTCCACCCTTCCAAGTGGCGTGATTCACCTTCCTTTCCATAAGCTATCTCTATCTCTTCATCTTTTCCTTTCTTCTTTACGCCACTCTCCATTCCTTTTTATGGTCTTTATTAGATATTATTAAATATTATTAGATATGATGAGATATTATAGATATTGTTAGATATCTCATATTTATGTAATGGGCTTAGCCCATATGTTTATTTTCCTATATAAACATAACCCTATGTGTTCAATATACACAAGGGATTTACCTTATTCTTTCTTTTTCTTTAATGTGGTATCTAGAGCATAAGGTTAGGGTTCAATTTTTATTGGTGAACCCACTCTTCACTGTTATTTTCCGGAGCCGCCACCGGAATCTCGCAGGACTGCTGCCGGAAATCTCATTGGAACCGCTGCTGGAATCTTCCTGAAACTATCGTCGAAGACACTGTCGGAATCGCTGCTAGAGCCTTCATCTTTGCTGTTGCCGCCAATTAACCGGCGACTGGATTTATCTTTATCCTCTATGGCTTCTTCCGCTTCCACTACCACTATAGCTTCTTCCACTGCCGCTACCACTATGACTCCTTCCGCTGTCACTGTGACTCCTTCCGCTGTCATAATGCCGGATCCGTCTATTTATACTAATTATGTCAATGTTCACCTCTCCATTGACAAATTGGATGGAACCAATTATGGCACTTGGGCCTCAGATATTAAATTATGGCTTAAGAGTCAAGGTTATGTTGATCATCTTAACTGTCCTAATGTTGCTGAAAATGAGGTTTCCCGTTGGTTGAAAACTGATGCTCAATTATGCATTGTTATCAAATCTACCATTCATTCATCTTTAAAACAATTTTTTCGTACGTGTGAGACATGTTCAGAAGTTTGGGAACAAGCAAAATTATTATACACCAATGATACTCAACGTCTTTATGGTGTGTGTCAAAATCTCTTCTTAATTGTCGCTCTCAAACATCTTAATGGTACAATGGCGGAATATCTGGGTAAACTTCATGCTCTTCTTGCTGATTTTAATGAGTTATTACCTCCTGGCCCCACTCTTTCTCAGAACTAGAACAAAGATCCAAGTTCTTCATGTTATTGGGTTTACATTGTCTTCCTGATGATTATTCTCATGTTCATGATAAAATTTGGGATCCCTTATCGTGCCCAATTTTACTTCCACTTGTTCTACCCTTCTGCGTGTGCTAGGTACATACACCACTAAAGTAACGTCTCATGTAGATGACTCTTCTGCTTTAGTCTCTCTGCATAATGATTGTACTCGTCCTCAATAGCCGGGAAAAGGGCATCACAAGTGTGACCATTGTGGCAAACTTGGCCACAAAATTGACAGATGATATGCCTTACATGGTCGTCCTCCTAAATCTGTTGCGGTTGCTCAAAGTGCTCCTGTGCAACCTTCTACTGTGGACCATACTTCAATTGATACCCCAGGCCAGCCTGCTATTTTCCATGAATTTCTTAAATGGTATAAGGATTGTCAAAACCCTAGTTCCACAGCTTCTGTTGCACATTCAGGTACATCTTTTGTTGGCCTCACTCACTCTACTTCCATTGGCCTTTGGGTTCTAGATTTAGGTGCCACATATCACATTACTGGTAATAAATCTTTTTTCTCTTCCCTATCTACTACGGATTATTTACCTTTGGTTACCATGGCCAATGGATGTAGGTACCATCCCATGGTGTTGGTACTATTAATATTTTTCCTTCTTTATCTATTGATAATGTTCTTTATGTCCCTGGGTCTCCATTTAACTTATTATCCATTAGTCGTCTTGCTCGTTCCCTTGATTGTGTTATTTCTTTTACCAAAGATTTTGTTTCTTTACACAACTAGAGTTCGGGATGGATGATTGGCACTGGATGTGAGTCTCATGGACTTTATCCCCTACAGATCTCTACACATGTTGGCGCGATTATGGATTCTCCATCTCTCATTCATGCTCAGTTGGGTCATCCTAGTCTTGCCAAGATGCAGTAGCTTGTTCCAAGTTTGTCTAATGTGTCTAGTTTTTCATGTGAGTCGTGTCAGTTAGGGAAGCACATTCGTAGTTCCACTAGAGCAAAATGAAGAAAAGAATACTCTTTATTTAGTGCGGCTTTGCACTCACACGCACTCGTAAAAATCGTGGTGGAATTTTAGAAATTAAGTTGATTTACAAATGCGGCTATTTGTATAGCTACATTTGTAAATCAAAGCATTTTTATTCACAAGTGCGCCTAAATGTAAAACCGCACTTGTAAATCCTTTTTTACCCTAACTTTTGAAGTGCGCCACACACTTTCATACTTTCTTTCTCCTCTTTGCCTTTCGTTTCCATTGTTCCTGCTCGCATTTGCACTTGGAGTTCATCTCTTCTTCTACATCTTCATTCATTTTGTACCATTGTAAGTTTCTTGAGCTCGTTTTCTTCCTCTGCATCTTCACAAATGTATGTATAAATGTTTTTTGTTTTCCTTATATTTGGTTTTTTTCCTTGCATTGGTGGTCGAAGTACTGTTCCATTGGCATTCGCTGCTTTGCCGCCGCTTTTGCTGCTGCCGCCGTTGCTGGCATTCCCCGCCCACTCTTCACCACCAATGTTGCTTCACACACAAGGTTAGTGTGGTGTTTTAAATTTTTTGAATTTTTTTTTTAATATTTTGATTTTTTTTGTATTATAATATATTTTAAATTTTATATTATTTAGTATTTATTATATTTTGAATTTGTTTTTTTATGTGTTATAATTTGTATTTTTTAAAATTTATATTATTTAGTATTAGTATTTATTATATTTTTGAATTTGTTTTTTTTATGTATTACAGAATTTGTATTTTTTAAAATTTATATTATTTAGTAGTTAGTTGTTAGTTTAGAATAGAATTTTTATGTTATTGTTCTCGCCGGTTGACTCTCCCGTCAATTGACTTCCACGATCGCTCGCACCTTCCTTCTTCCTTTTGGCTAGAGAACCTGCAAAGAAAGAAAGATGGGCGCCCTAGCGGCCGTCTGCACTCCAACGCTCAAGTCAAGACTAGGGCAAGAAACACCAATGTATAGCAAAAGAGTTCTAGTCTCAGAAGCTGCATACCTTTGGGAATGTCTTACTGCACATTATATAGCCCTTCTAGGGTTCCTGCCGTGCCTATCCTCGCGTCCCTGTGTTGGTTCCTAGCAAATTTAGGGTTACCTTTCTGGGACTCCATCACACAATCTCCTTGCGTGTCCCACGGCAGCCTTCCATTCTTGGAGTGCAACTCTCGTGGCAACCTTCCTTTCCTGGAGTGCTTAATTTAAGCGTGGGTGCTTAGACATACACTGTAACCCTAGCGCCGCACGGCCAAATCTTCTGTCTTAAGTTAAATATTCACGTGCCTTTTCATGTGTTTCTACATTTTAAGGACAGATCCTCTGTGCCAAAAACCTCACGTCACATAGAAACCCTGCGTGTGTGACGTATCCACGAATCTGATTTATATTCTTACACGTGTGATTCTATGGGCTCCTCTATGAGTCCCATCATACCGACCTCTACTGTGCCGACCTCTCACTCAGTGGCCGACGTCCGAGGTCTGGCCACTACACAAGCCCCCCAGGCTCGAGCTGGGACTTGTTCCAGTGAAGAGCCTTACAGCTCGCCCGGTCGACCTCTACAGCACTGGCCCACGCGTCCTTGTTACAGTCCTGAGTGATTTGACGCGTACCGTACCAAGAAGTGACATTTTTGCGCATTTTTCCTGGAGTGTACACGTGGCAATCTTAGCGGCTAGGATGGCTTGATGCTTCATGTTCTCTTTTATACGTTACTCCCTTGCTCCCTACGCTCCCTACTATTTCATTCCCTCTCATTCCTTCATTTCAAAGCCTCTTCTCTTCGAACTGTTCTCCAAGCGCCTACCAGTCCTCTCCAACTTCAATCTTTCATCCCTTCATCAGACAAAGGTACGTTCTTTCGGCCTCCTCTACCTTCGTTTTGCTACTACGATGTTCTTTGTTTACCTGTAACTGCCTGGGGTTGTTTTGATTCTCGTCTTCGTTTTGCTTTGCCCTACCTTACTGTTCCGCCGCATTTTCCTAAAACGCACTATCCTTTCCCTCTTTCTGAGCTTGTCTTTTTTGTTTGCCCTTGTGTTTTAGTCTTCGAAATGGACCAGTCTTCCTCCTCCCATTCGGGGTCTGAATCGGACTCCCCCCAATCTTCTGCCCGTTAAGTAGTTCCAGGGCTCCACTCAGACTACTATCAACTTCTATACCCCTGGGCCCCTGAAGGTCTTCTCAAGGAATCTTCTGATTTCACCACCCCCGAGTCCATCATCACCTACAGGAAGGCTGAGGTGCGAAGCAGAAGCAACCACGCCAATCGCGTCTTTGGGAAAGACAATGATAGGTATGTTGGGGTGGTTCCATGCACAACAAGCGAGCCCGTATGCTGCGATGAGACCTCGGGGTAGGAGGCCCCCTTCTGTTTCATTTACCCTACCATCTTCAAAAGGGTCTGCCTTTGCTTACCCCTCAGTGGCTTCGAGAGGGCGTTGCTGACGGAGATGAACGTGGCTCCAGCCCAGCTTCACCCAAATGGCCGGGCCTTCGTGCGCGCCTACGCCATCCTCTGCAACTACTTTGGGCGCCTGCCCTCAGTAGACTCCTTTCTTTATTTTTTTGAAGCCAAGAGCCCTGCGAAGAACCTCTGGGTCAACCTAAACGGGGTTGTTGGGAGAGCACTCCTGACCCTCTTCTAGCAATCTTACAAGGGATTTATGGGCAAATTCCTGAAGATCCGCTGCCTTCCTACTGACCCTACCCTTCTGGATGGGTTCCCGCTCTACTGGGTGGAGAAGCCCAATCTGGCTAAGGCCAAGGCCCTGATGGACTTGCACCCACAAGATAGGGAGGTGTGTGAATTTCTGTCTAGCCTCGAGGTAGTGTTCAACACCGCCAAACTCATCCAATATGAGTACCTGCCCAAGAGCTTGCGGGGGTGCATAGGTAGGGCTTTAGCCCATCTTCTTTGCAACTCTTCTCTTTCTCTTAACTACTTCTGTTTGTGTAGTTTCTTCTGTTATATTTCTTACACTCACTGTCCTGACTTCATGTTTGTTGCAGAAATGACAATCGGGGCTGAGCGAAGAAGACAGCTGGCCACGCATGCCCTGAAGAAGAAGAGTGGCACTAGCTCAACCCGATTTGTCCAGGAGGAAGCCCCTCCTTCTACCGACGACGTGGCTCTCGACGCAGTGCCTCTGGCAACTGCGGCCGCCGCAGAAACCACCGCTCCTCCCCAAGACGTGATTGCGACTGCTGAGGCTGCTCCTTCAGACGACGAGGGAACCTGCTCCGGGCTGGTGTTCAAGCGAAGACGTATGCAAGACACCATCGTACTTCCCTCGTCTGGTTCAGAGGGAGAGGGTCCTCGGGCCCCCTTGGGCGTTTCCTCCTCCCCTCGCGTCGTCGTGGAGCAGGGAGAGAGCGTCCCAGTGGAAGGGCAGCTGAGCCCCCTACCTCCCTGACGCCATTTCTACAACGCACCTTAAAATCCTCCCACGAGATTGAGGAGGTGGAGAGCTTGGAGGTTGGGCCTCTGATGGACTAGGTGGCCTGGGGCTTCGGTAAGGCTCTTGGGAGTGCCAGCCTCCTCTTCACAAAAATGATGAAGGCTCACCAGGAAGCCGAGCACCGGGCCCTGGTCGCTGTGGGGGCAGAATGTCGCATCACGAGCCTCACCCTAGAGGTGGCCAAGTTGCGAAAGTTAGATAAAGAGGTCAGGGACCTCCTTTTCTCTAAGTCCCAGGAGGCCCTGCGAGCTCACGCCAAGTGTAATGACTTTTGCATGGCTGTGGAGGACCTAAAGGGTGAGGCAAGTCGCCAAGAGGAAGCCATTGCGGATATTAAGGAAGAACTAGCGCATCGTGATGACGACCTAGCCTAGCAGGACATCGAGCTGGTCAGGGTGAAGGAGGAGGCGGCAGAGCTGAAGGCGGAGATGGCTCGAAGGGAGGAGCTCTACCAGAAGTCCAGTGAGGAGCTTAGTGACGAGGTAGCTGAAGCCTATAGCGCAGGGTTTGGTGATGCCATGGCCCAGGTTGCCTACGCGCATCCGGGGGTGGACCTCTCCCAAACCAGTTTAGACAAGGTCATCCGTGATGGGCAGCTGGTGGATGCTCCTGTTGACCCTTGAGCCCTCCTTTCTTCTTTTTGTCTTGACATAAACAGCCTCCTATAAATACTTGTACACTTGATCTTAATGTATTTATCCTTCTACATTTTAGTCTTTCCTTAGTAACTTTATGTTTTTGTGTATAGCTGAATATTTCAACTTACAATGCACTTCGTGCCTTCTGGTCTTTTCTTCCTGCATCTTCTGTTTCTTTATCTATACATGTTTTCTTTGATGATTACGCCAGCGCGTCTGTACCTCTTTGCTTTGACTACTATTCTTCGAGCCACTTCTTAGGTAACCTTCATGTCGCAATTCCGTTTGCATATGACTTTGCACGCTAGACGTGGGCGAGGTGATTTTTCCCTGTCGACCTTGCCGGACGAGGCGGGGAGAACCTCTTCCTCTGTCGACCTTGACTGACGGGCCAAGGAAGACCTCTTTCTCTGTCGACCTCGACTGATAAGCCAAGGGAGACCTCTTTATCTGTCGACCTCGACTGATAAGCCAAAGAAGACCTCTTTCTCTGTCGACCTCGACTGATAAGCCAAGGAAGACCTCTTTCTCTGTCGACCTCGACTGACGGGCCAAGGAAGACCTCTTTCTTGTCTTACTCCTTGCTGTGTAAACTGAAAAATTCCTCCTGTTTTTGACCCTGTAAAAATCAAGGAAAAGGATTGTTGTGAACCATACTATTTTTCCCCTTTCTTTAACAAGGTAGAAGAGGCTCGTTCTTCTAGCCCTCGCCTCGCTATAAGAGGAAGACGACTTTCACTGTGAACCATACTATTCTTCCCCTTTCTTTAGCAAGGTAGAAGAGGTTCATTTAACTTCCCTCGACCTTGCTGTAAAAAGTCGAGGACGAGGTCTCTAACTTACCTCAACCTCTCTGTACAAAGTCAAGGAAGAGGATTTTTACTGCGAACCGTATTATTCTTCCCCTTTCTTCAACAAGGTAGAAGAGGTTCATTTCACTTGTTTAACACAAATATATCCTTCTTAATTCTTTCTTTCTTTTATTGGGTGACCTCGTAAAAAAACCCCGTAGGGAAAAAGAGTGTCCCCTTAACTGAATGATACAATTGTGTTCTAATACAACTTTACTAATTGAAATAAAACTTGAGGTTGGCACCATTCCATGTGTGTGGAATCGCACCGCCTTCTAAGGTCTCCAACCTGTATGCCTCGTTTCCCAGGGCCTCCGCTACTCGAAACGGGCCTGTCCACTTGGGGGATAGTTTGTTTTCTAACTGGTAGGAGTGGGCCTTCCGCATTACTAGATTGACAACTTGGAACTGCCGAGGTCTCAACTTTGACCTGTATTGGCGTTCTACTCTCCTCTTTAATGCTTCAGACTTAAAACGGGCCTCTTCCCTGACCTCGTCTAGTAGGTCTAGATTCACCCTTCTTTCTTCATTTGATTCCTCTGCCACAAAATTCTGGAATCGAGGTGAGCTTTCCTGTATCTCTATTGGAATCATGGCATTTGACCCGTATACTAGGCTGAAGGGCGTTTCTTTAGTGGTGGATTTTTGGAGTGGTGTGATACGCCCACACAATCCTAGGGACCTTTTCTGCCCAAGTCCCTTTAGCTTTCTCGAGCCTCCTTTTCAGGCCTCTGAGCAAGACCCTGTTGGCTGACTCGACCTGCCCATTTGTCTGGGGGTGCTCGACTGACGCGAACACTTGTTTGATGCCGAGCTCTGAGCACAACTTTCCCAATTGTTGACTTGCAAACTGGGTACTATTATCAGATACTAGTCGCCTCGGGATTCCAAAACGACACACAATATTCTTCCAAACGAAATGTTGGACCTTATGTGCCGTAATTTGCGCCACTGCTCAGCTTCGATCCATTTGGTGAAGTATTCTATAGCCACCACAAGATATTTCATCTGTTTGATAGCGAGTGGGAAAGGCCATGGACTACGGAGGGATCTCAGCTTCTCTGGTGGCGCGCGATGCCAGTCCACGTGCTCTTGACACTTTTTACACCGCTGTGCGTACCTTATGCAGTCTTCTCTCATTGTGGGCCAATAATACCCTGCGCAGATGGACTTTGCTGCTAGGGCTCGTCCCCCAATGTGGCTTCCACATATTCCTTCATGAAGTGTTGCTATTATACGAGTGCACTGTGTCCCACTTATGCATATCAAAAGAGGATGGGAGTAGCTGTGCACTGTGCACTGTGCTATTATGCGTAAGTGGGACTTTGCTGCTAGGGCTCGTCCCCCAATGTGGCTTCCACATATTCCTTCATGAAGTGTTGCTATTATACGAGTGCACTGTGTCCCACTTACGCATATCAAAAGAGGATGGGAGTAGCCATGTCTGAGTAGGTTTCCGTCAATCAAAGTGTAGCGGGGTGCGTTCTTCTTCACAACTCTTGCTTCCGTGGGGTCTAACGGAAGTGTCTCGTCCGCTAGGTAACGTTGATAGGGCGTCATCCAAGTCTCTCCTTCTTCCACCAAGCAAACTTGTGACGACATTTCAGCTAGCGGGCCATACGAATTTATGCGAGGTGCTTTTAGGATTTCTTGAGTCAGTGACCTATGACTCCTCCTTCCTTCATGAACAACGTTTATCATTTGTACATCTGCGGGACCTCTTGCAGACGTTCGAGGTGCTCTTAAAGTTTCCTGTATTACTGTCCTTTGTTTGCCCCCCTTGCCCGAGCAGGCGAGTTTTGCTAACAAGTCAGCTTTGGCATTTTGCTCCCGTGGAACATGTAGCAGCTCAAACTCTAGAAATGTGCCTTTCAATAACTGTACATAGCTGAGATAAGCGGCCAATTGTGGGTCCTTGGCTTGGTACTTGCCAGTGACCTGTCCTGTGACCAAGAGTGAGTCGCTTTTTGCCAGCAAGCGTCCCGCGCCCATTTCCTTTACCAACAACATCCCTACTATCAAGGCTTCATACTCCGCCTGGTTATTATTGGCCTTGAAAGCGAAACGCAGAGCCTGTTCTATCAAGACACCATCTGGACCTTCTAGTATGCCCCAGCGGCGCTGCCTTACAAGTTGGATGAGCCGTCGACCGAAAGGACCCATTTAAATCCTGTCTCTCTCTGAGGTGGAGCTGCCGAGGTGAGCTCGGCTACAAAATCAGCGTAAACCTTACCCTTGATGGGGCCCCTGGGTTCATATTGAATCTCAAACTTGGACAGCTCTACTGCCCAACGAACCATGCGTCCTGCTACGTCAGGCTTCTGCAGGACTTTGCGGATGGAAAGGTCTGTCATCACTATGATAGTAAAACTATGGAAGTAATGATGCAACCTTCTTGACGAGAATACGACAGCTAGGGCCACCTTTTCAATTGCCTGGTACCGTACCTCAGGCCCCTGTAGAAACTTGTTGACAAAATAGATAGGCCTTTGTACCTGCTCCTGATCCTGGACGAGGACCAAGCTGATTGCTCGATCTGTGATGGCGAAGTAGAGGCGAAGTGGGAGGCCCGATACTGGCTTACACAGTACCGGGGGGCTAGCTAGGTACTCCTTTAATTTGAGAAAGGCCTCCTCGCATTCGCTGGTCCATGAAAACCTGTTGTTCCGTTTGAGGCACTGGAAGTAAGGATACCCCTTTTCTCCTCCTGCAGAGACGAAACGTGAGAGGGCGGCCATCCGGCCTGTCAGCTGTTGGACTTCCTTGACCGTGGTCGGCCTCCTCATCGCCATGATGGCTGCGCATTTCTCTGGGTTGGCTTCTATCCCTTGCTCTGTTAGTAAGAACCCTAGAAACTTTCCTGCCTCCACCTCGAACACGCATTTCTCGGGATTCAACTTTAAATTGTACCTGGTGATGGTGCTGAAGAGTTCCTCCAAATCGGTCAGATGTTGACTCCTTTCCCGAGACGTGACCACCATGTCATCTACGTATGCCAGGATGTTTCGACCCAACATTGGTGCGAGTATGTGGTCCATCAATCTTTGGTAAGTCGCCCCTGCGTTCTTCAGTCCAAAGGGCATTACCTTGTAGCAGTAGCTGGACAGTTCTGTCATGAACGTTGTTTTTTTCCTCATCGCGGGGGTGCATCCGTATCTGGTTGTACCCCGAGAAGGGGTCCAGAAAGCTGAGTAGTTTACAGCCTGACGCGTTATCGACCAAAGAGTCGATGCTAGGCAGAGGGTACGAGTCCTTATGACAGGCCTTATTGAGGTCCATGAAATCAATGGACATTCTCCACTTGCCGCTTGCCTTTTTCACTAGTACCACATTGGCCAGCCACTCAGGTTACTGAATTTCCCTGATGTGGCCTGCCTCTAGCAGTTTCTGGTCTCCTATCTGATGACCTGTCGCCTTTCTTCATTAAACTTCCGACGTCTCTGGCGAACCGGGCGGACCTGGGGGTCCAAAGTGAGGTGGTGGCATAGGAAGTCGGGATCAATCCCTGGCATGTTGGCTATTGACCATGCGAAGGAGCTCAGGTGTCGCGACAGAACAGTTGCTATCTGGTCCTGATCCTCCTAGCTCAACACCTTGCCGAGCTTGAAGGTCTTGCCTTCGATCACCCGCTCCAGCACCTTGAAACGCCCCTAAAATCTTATTCATATTTATATCATAAAATAAACATAACACAATAATATCAAAATTAGCATATGTATATATAATAAAATACATCCATCCCATACATTGTATTTCAAATAATATCCCTTCTCTAGGGAATTTTAATACATAACCATCCAGTGTTTCAAAATAAAACAAAATACAGCATAAGAACAGGCGATCTCCTTGTCCAACCACTCACTGAGGAGCTCTACTACCTGCAACATCATCTGCTCCCGTGTAAATTACACACGATCATCACAGTTTTAAGAACACGAAACACAACACAAAACACAGGGTAAGCTAGCTATTAAAAAAAAAACTTGAAATACGAAAGTTTAAAATCAACATAAATCAGCTTTTAAACACCCACATAAAATCCATCTTCTTTCTCATTCATATCACACAACCATCAAGTGTCTATCAACAATTTTCAATATTCATCTTTCTCACGTCAGAATTCCCAATGACTCACAACACATAGACACTTGACACTACTTCCGGAAGACTCGTGCGTTGACTCAGACTCAGAGATCTGCACCTGTCATACTACACCACTGTGAATCCACACAGGGTCGCTGTGAATCCACACAGCCATGCGCATAAATAAATCTCAATATCATCACTCTCCCAGTATGACAGGGTTAATTCATAGAACAGGTCAAGTTAGTTATCTTTCAAACAACTCACCCATTCATATGAACCTCCTTCGACTCTCAACTCCTGAATAACTTCATCTATGTGATTCCATTATCTCAGGAGAGTCAGGATATCTCCTTCTAGACAAGTCCCTAGTCAATGCACATTACACACGATCTTACACGGTATTTTCTTTCCTGAAAATACTATGCCTTGATCCCACATTCACAACATTCAATGCATCATACAACACGTAAAAGCACAATTCCATCATATAATATTTTGAATCTTTTCTTAAACAATCCCAATCACAGAAACAATCATACCAAAGTTCAGATTTTCGAATATCATATGCATTTCACCTTTCAATCTCAAACAATTTCAAAACGACACTAAAACAGGGGATTTCGAAATTTGCATTAAAACCGGCGATCACGTCACCCAAACATCAGAATCTTCTAGCTTAAGGTTTTATTGAAAATAAAACTAGCTTCCCTTACCTGGACTTGCGTAAAATCTTACTACGAGCTCTAACCCACCGAACTTAAGGATACCCGAACTCTGTTTTAGCGTTCTGATCGGAAAACTTGCAGAGAACTTCCCAGAAGGACAATGGCAGTCGCCGATCGTAGCACTGGTACGTGAGGGTAGCCGCGTCTTCGAGTGGAGGAGAAAGGAGAAAGGGGAACTAAATGAGCTGATTCCCTCAGCTCTTAAGGTCGAACGGCTCTTTAGCCTTCATTGCCATTACCCACTCTCTGAGCAACCTTGCGTGTGGGTTTCCTCTAACAGTATGGCCACGTGGGTCTCTGCGCACACCAACTCTGGGTCACTTTCCATACCAACTCTCTGGAGCCACTGTTCTGAAGCACTCTCACTGACTACGTGTCGCGCATGCAGAACGCTTATGCTGGGAGCCTGGGTCCCACCTTATCTGTGTGAAACCCGACATCCACCGATGACTGCTCGCGCGATGACCATGCCTCTCATACCGGCGATGACTAATGCCTCTCATACCGGCGATGACTGATGCCTCTCATACCGGCGATGACTGATGCCTCTCATACCGACGATGACTGATGCCTCTCATACCGGTGATGACTGATGCCTCTCATACCGACGATGACTGATGCCTCTTCCTGACGGACGACTAATTCCTCACCCTGGAAGACGACCGATGTGTCTCCCATCCTGGTTGATGACCAATGTTCCTCTCATCCTATTGGCAATCTCCATCATGGTCGATGACCGATGTGTCTCTCCTCCTGGCGATCTCTCATCGCCCTTGTGTGTGACGAGGACACATCGCCTCACTCTGGTCACCGATGTCACATCGTCACACCCTGGGGAAAGGTTCATTAACCCACTATGCTACGTCCAAGGACAGCAAAGACTCCCACCTTCAATTCCTCAAAGAGACCTGAAAGAACAGCATGGCGCCTCTGCGGCCGGTGTAGCTCCTGCGACTAAGTTATCCACACAGGGAGTTGCTAAATGCACAGGCTACTCTGGGCACAACATTAACATGGTGTGCTGGTCAACTCTGGGTATCACGACTCACACTACTCATGGTGGCAGATATGCCACCTATCTTCTATATCACTCATCTTCTGTATTTAGACCACATACTAAGTGCTTACCAAGTCTTCTCGAATACTCGACGATGTGCTCTTTTCGGCGATCATGTACACCATAGGCGATTATCTTCGCACACGGCGATCATGCGCAAAAATAGGCAATTATTGATTTCATACGGGGGAAGTCGGAGGCCGCCGCCTTCTTCAACAAACGGCGATCTCATCGACTTCTAAGCTACACCTTCCTTTCTCTTACCCTTCTTGATTCACGTGCTTACCTCACGATAAAGTCATCGCACCTGACTACTTGGTTAGCAAAATGGTCAACCGACCGACCTCTACCAGCTGATCCCAGACCTTGGGCGACGTCCGAGGTCTGACCACTATGAGATTTTCTATTTTTATGTCCTTTTTACTTTAAATAATAACATACTCAGAAATCATTTAAAATATATCACTTTTATTCCAAATAAATTTATAGGTCCTTACACACCTCGCCCGCGGGCTCTGGTCTTCTGTCAGGGGCAACTTCTTCCGAGTATGAGTGCCTCCCAGTGGGTGAGTGGAACGTTACTGAGCATACCACCCTCTTTGTTTTGAGACTGTTTTCGTAACACTTCCTGGCTGTTCTCTGGTCAGACTTGATGGTGATGACCGTTCCCTCAAGGTAGGGCAGCTTCATCTTCATGTGCATTGACGAGGGTACCGCTCCTAACCTGTTTAATGCTGGCCTACCCAACAGTATGTTATAGGATGAAGGAGCGTTGTCCACGAGGTACCTGATGTCCACAGTGCGAGATCTCTGACCATCCGTGAACGTCGTCCTCAGCTCAATATGCCCCCTGACCTCTACCTGGTCTCCTGCAAACCCATACAGGCAGCCGTCATACAGCCTCAGTTGATCAGGAGATAACTATAGCTTCTAAAAGGTGGACCAGAACATCACATTTGCGAAGCTCCCCTGGTCCACTAGGACGCGGTGGACCTTCCTACTGACAGTGACTATAGAAATCACAATTGGGTCATTGTCGTGGGGTACCACATCCAGGCGATCTGCCGTCATGAAGGTCAGGTCAGGCTCGAGGAACTGATCGGCCTCGACTTCTTCCACTGTCAAGACCTCCCTCGCGTATCTCCTCCTCTGGGAGGCAGTGCATCCTCCTCCCGAGAAGCCCCTAACGATGGTGTTGATTTCCCCATGGATGGGCACTTCGTGCCCTTGATCCCCTATCGGGGATGCTTTCACCATATCTCCCTGTGATTCTTGCAAGTAAGGTGTTAAGAAACCATTTCTTACCAGATCATCCAGCTGATACCCCAAGGCGAGGCAATTGCTCAAGGTGTGGCCGTGAGCCTGGTGGAAGTCACCACTGGTTTTTGCGAGGGCCCATTTGCTTATCAGACTTTGGGGGAGCCTTTAACCTACTTGCCACCTCTGGGAGCGCTATGAGTTCCTTGAGCCCGATTCTGAAGCTGTGCCTGGTAGGTTTGGGCCTCATGGATTCGTAAGGCGCGGTCCTCACCTTCTTCTCCACGGCGGTGGCATGGACCCTTGGGGGTTAAGCACGTCCTATTGCGCGAGGTTTGGATAGATCAATCCTCGTACGTTTCCCTGCCACCCGTTCTTCTGTTGTGATGTGGGCGATCGCCCTGCATTGGATCTCATCGAATGTCCTTGCTGGACACCGTATCAGAGCGTCACTAAAGGGTCCAGGGAGGATTCCTCTCTCAAAGGCATGCACAATCATGACCTCGTCTTTGGTCTGCAATTTCACCACCAACGCTCCAAACCGGTTGAGGAAGTCTTTCAACGGCTCCTCCTGAAATTGCTTCACATCAAAAAGGTTGAAAGCAACGGGGGTCCATGCCCGATTGACGATGAATTGCTTCTTGAACAACTCCAAAAATTGTTCAAAGGACGTGATGTACCCATCTGGGAGCCCCACGAACAAGTTTAATGCCGTTCCTACAAAAGTACCCATGAACAACTTACAGTGCATGGCGTCCGTGCCCCCAAAGATCATCATCTGGGTGTGGAAGGCCGTTATGTGGGCTTTGGGGTCCTCGACCCCTGTGAAGGTAATTTTTTGGGATCATGAAAGACGCAGGTATCACCGTCTCCATGATTTCTCGCGAAAAAGGCATTGGACGGGCCCTGACTGGGGGTGTGGCTCCTTGCTCCGCTGCAGTTCGCTCTCCTGTCCCTTTTCTCAACTCTTCGTTAGCTCTACGAAACTCCTCATTGGCCGCCAATGACGCGTTCAAGTCTGCCCTAAACTGATCCTGCCTAAGGGCCTGATCAGCGTGGGATGCGGCGAACGCTTGCTGGAGGTTGTGGATGGTCTCCATGAGCTCCTGGATGGTAGCCTTATGATCACCCTCATCTCTTCCAGATCCACCTTGCCTCGTACTCCTCATGTTGATTGATTCTACTGGTTGATACTGTGGATGGAACCTAGTTTTATCGGGCCCCACTGTAAGGACCTGTGAAATTTAAATTGGAATGAAAAGGAATATATTTTAAATGAATTCTAAGTATGTTTTTATTTAAAATAAAAAGGAAGGAAAGTGTAGTTTAGAAGACTATGAGATCGCCTAGTTAGTACATGATCGCCTGTCGCCTAGGTTGCACGTGATCGCCAGTCACCTATGGTGCACATGATCGCCGAAAGTGCACTCAGTATGTGGTCAGGATACTGGATTAACCAGAGTGGGTTCCACAAAACCACACGTATCAAGGTATGGGTTAAGCCTTAGATATGCTGTGCATGCAAAGCTCTATGCTTGAGCATAAGAAATCGTCCTTGGTGTTGCATGCATGGGCGCACGAGGAGTAGTGCTGACCTACTCTTGGAAATGTGAAGCTACCGACGTCAACAAGTCATGTGGAGATGATACCTTGGACGTACATAGTGGGATGAAGAACCTACAGTAAGGCGTGGCGACGTGTCGTCGGGCATCGCCAGGGCGCGAGGCATGCGGGCATCGCCAGGGCGCGAGGCATGCGGGCATCGCCGGGCGCGAGGCATGCGGTCATCGCCAGGGCGAGACATCGGTCGTCTCCCAGGGAGAGACATCGGTCGTGCACCAGGATGAGACATCGGTGGATAGTCATCGCGCGAGAGGTCATCGGTGGAAGGTTATCGCGCGATGTTGAGTTTCACACAGATAAGGTGGGACCTAGGCTCTCAGCATCAGACGTACTGCACGCGCGAGACGTAGACAAAAAGAATGATTCAGAATAGTGACATCAGAGTGTTGGCCTGCACAGAGGCACGCGCAGTCGTACTGTTTAGGGAAGCGTACACGCAAACTTCCCTGCAGAGTGGGTGGTGGCAGCGGCTTTTGTGGACAAGTTGGTTTAAGACTCAAAAACTCACTTCTGAGAGGAGAGGACGTTGCAGTAGTTCAAGAGTGAAAGAGTGAGTTTACCTTCATTCTTCTCCTTTTCTCTCCTTCGTGCTGCGATTCAGGCATCCTCAAGCACCAGTGCGACGAGCGACGACTGCCCTTGGAGCACCTGGGAGGTTCTCTGCAAGTTCTACAAACCAGACGCTAAAACAGAGCCAAGGGATCCTTTAAGCTCGGTGGGTTTTGGAGCTCTTGGTGTTTTGCGCAAGTCCAGGTAAGGGAAGCTAGCCTTATTTCCAACGAAAAACCTTATAGTAGATGTTTGAGATGATGGGGCGACGTGGTCGCCGGTTTTCAACTGTTATTGTATAATCCCCTGTTTTGGACGAGATCGCCGGTTTTGGCGTTGTTTTTCGAACTCCCCTGTTTTTGGTGTTGTTTGAAAACTGTTGGGGATTTTAAATGTGATATTCGAAAATCTGAACCAGGGGATGATTGTTGTTGTGATTGGGATTGTTCATTAAATGTTGTATGATGTGTTGAATATTGTGAATGTGGGATCAAGGCATAGTATTTTCAGGAAAGAAAATACCGTGTAAGATCGTGTAGGGTGTGCATTGACCGGTGATTCGTTTTTATGAGATATCCTGACTCTCCTGATATAATGGAATCATATAGATGAAGTTATTCAGGCGTTGAGAGTCGAAGGAGGTTCGTATGTATGGGTGAGTTGTTTGAAAGAGAACGAGCTCGACCCGTTGTATGGATTAACCCTGTCATGCGAGGATAGTGATGATATTGAGATTCATTTATACGCTTGTGAATGTGTGTGATTTCACAGCGACCCTGTGAATGTGTGTGATTTCACAGTGGTGCAGCATGACAGGTGCAGATCTCTGAGTCTAGTCAATGCATGAGTCTTCCGGAAGTGGTGTCAAGTGTCTTGTGTGATGAGTCAGTGGAAGTCTGACGTGAGAAATGAGGAACATTGAAATTGATAGACACTTGATGCATTATGTGAAATAGAACGACTCTTGTGAATATTGTGAAATGTGTGATTACTTGGTGGTCATGTGAAGGGAACGAGAAAAATTGATAGTTTTTACGTGGGTGTCTTTAATTAGTTTCATCTTGATTTTAAAGTATCATATCTAAACTCTTTTTCAAATGTCTAGCTTACCCTATGATTTTTGGTGTTGTGTTTGGCTCTTTCTTAAACCTGTGATGATCGTGTATAATTTACACGGGAGCAGATGATGTTGCAGGAAGTAGAGCTCCTCAGTGAGTGGTCGCCGGAAGGAGATCGCCTGTTCCTACTTCTGTTAGGCGATCACCCCTTTTTCTGTTTTCTGATAGGAGATCGCCGTTCTCTGATAGGAGATCGCCGTTTTGCTGTTAGGAGATCGCCTGTTTTTCTATTTTACTGTATTTTGTTTACGTTTTTGGAAAATTTGACCGATTATGTATTAAACTCCCTGTGAGGAGAAACTTCATTACATATATATAATTATGTTCACTTCAATATAGTTGTTTACCTTTATTTTTATTATATAAATATGAAAAGCATTTGGCGGGATGTTACACCCACGGTGGGCGCCAAATGTTCTCGCCGGTTGACTCTCCTGTTAGTTGACTTCCACGATCACTCGCACCTTCCCCCTTCCCTTTGGCTAGAGAACTTGCAAAGAAAGAAAGATGGGCGCCCTAGCGGCCGTCTGCACTCCAACGCTCAAGTCAAGACTAAGGCAAGAAACACCAATGTATAGCAAAAGAGTTCTCGTCTCAGAAGCTGCGTACCTTTGGGAATGCCTTACTGCTCGTTATATAGCCCTTCTAGGGTTCCTGCCGCGCCTATCCTTGCATCCCTGTGTTGGCTCCTAGCGAATTTAGGGTTACCTTTCTGGGACTCCATCACACAATCTCCTTGCGTGTCCCGCGGCAACCTTCCATTCTTGGAGTGCAACTCTCGTGGCAACCTTCCTTTCCTGGAGTGCTTAATTTAAGCGTGGGCGCTTAGACATACGTTGTAACCCTAGCGCCGCACGGCCAAATGTTCTGTCTTAAGTTAAATACTCACGTGCCTTTTCATGTGTTTCTTCCTTTTAAGGACAGATCCTCTGTGCCAAAACCTCACGTCACATAGAAACCCTGCGTGCGTGACGTATCCACGAATCTGATTTATATTCTTACACGTGTGATTCTGTGGGCTCCTCTATGGGTCCCATCATACCGACCTCTACTGTGCCGACCTCTCACTCAGTGGCCGACGTCCGAGGTCTGGCCACTACAGTTATGTTAGTTGTTTGTTTAGAATAGAATTATCGTGTTTGTATTGAGTCCGAGGGTGTTCGACCCTTGACAATAATATGTGCTGGTATTGAGTTTGAGGGTGTTCGACCCTTGGTAAACGCGTGAGATAGAACACTAATTATAAAATCCTAAATGACTATTCCAGAATATATAATGGATCGAAATTGGATTAATTATGTTTGTATAAGTGATGAGTACGAAAGAGGAGTAGAAGAATTTATACAATTTGCGCAACGTAACGCAATTAATATTGGTCATGATGGAGCAAATATCAGGTGTCCGTGCGTTAACTGTTTGAATGGAAGGATACTGGATGTTAATATAATGAGGGAGCACCTGCTATCTGATGGGTTTCTTCGATCTTATACAACTTGGACATGGCATGGTGAATTATTAAATTTACCACGTGTTTCCGTAAGTGAAGAATATGTGGGGTCCACCATGGATGAAGCAGTACACGATGATGTAGATGATGATTGTAACATCCCGCCAAAAACTATTTATATTTATATAATGAAAATAAAGGTAAACAAATAATGTTGAAGAGAACATAATTATATATATAAGTAATGAAGTTGCTCCTCACAGGGAGTTTAATACATAACCAGTCAAATGTTTTTTCAAAACTTAGCGAAATCAATCAAATACAACGAAAACGGCGATCTCCATACATAAACCGGCGATCTCCTAACAGAAGACCCCAAAACAGGCGATCTGCTATCAGGACATAAATCCGGCGATCACCACCAAGAGATAGAAACAGGCGATCTCTTCCCCGGCGACCACTCACTAAGGAACTCTACTTCTTGGAAGATCATCTGCTCCCGTGTAAAAATTACACGATCATCACAATTTTAAGAGAAAAACAGCCATAGAGCAGAACACGCAGGGTAAGCTATATATTTTAAAGAGAGTTTAAATATGAACATAAAAATCAGAATAAAACAAATTCAAGATACCCACGTAAAACTATAGAGTTTCTCATTCCCTTCACCTGATCGCCAAGAAATCACACATTTCACAATATTTTCAAGAGTCGTTCTATTTCACACAATGCATCAAGTGTCTATCAATTCAAAGTTCCTCATTTCTTAAGTCAGACTTCCACTGATTTAACACACATAGACACACACCACACCACTGTAAAGTCCACACAGGACAGCAAGTAAAGTCTACACAGGACAGCAAGGAAAGTCCACACAGGACAGCAAGCAAAGTCCACACAGGACAACAAGGAAAGTCCACACAGGACAGCAAGCAAAGTCCACACAGGACAACAAGGAAAGTCCACACAAGACAGCAAGGAAAGTCCACACAGGACAGCAAGCAAAGTCCACACAGGACAACAAGGAAAGTCCACACAGGACAGCAAGCAAAGTCCATACAGGACAACAAGGAAAGTCCACACAGGACAGTAAGGAAAGTCCACACAGGACAGCAAGGAAAGTCCACACAGGACAGCAAGGAAAGTCCACACAGGACAGCAAGGAAAGTCCACACAGGACAGTAAAAGATCATCAATTCACCCAATACACCATGCAACACTTAAATGAACGATCTCTACCACAGCAACAAACGTATCCAGGTTCAGATCTTTCCAATAACACATGTATTTCACATATCAACCTCGAACAAGTACAAAGCGACACTAAAACAGGGGATTTTAGAAGACAACATTTAAAACCGGCGATTACGTCGCCCTACACGTAAAAACAGAGCATTCACGAAGATGAAAACGAAACCGGCGACCACGTCGCCCTCACTTCAGAAACAGCTAATCTACGGCTTTTATTGAAGATAAAGCTAGCTTCCCTTACCTGGACTTGCACAAAACACCAAGAGCTCCGAAACCCAACGAAGCTTAAAGAATGCCTTGGCTCTGTTTTAGTGTCTGGTTTGTAGAACTTGCAGAGAATCTTCCAGGTGCTCTAATGGTAGTCGTCGCTCGTCGTAATGGTGCTTGAGGTTGCCTGAATCGCAGCGCGAAGGAGAGAAAAGAGAGGGATGAAGATGCACTCACTCTTTCACTCTTGAGCCACTGTAACCTCCTTTGCCTTCCCGCAGTGGGCTTTTGAATCCAAGCCTACCTGTCCACGCATGCTGCTGCTGCCACCCTTTCTGCAGGAAAGCCTGAGTGTACGTTCTCACTGAACAGTACGGCCACGGTTGTCTCTTGTGCCTGCCAACCACTGCCCTGAACAGTACGACCACTGTTGTCTCTTGTGCATGCCAACCACTGCCCTGAACAGCACGACCACTGTTGTCTCTTGTGCATGTCAACATTCTGATGTCACTATTCTGAACCACCCTTTTTGTCCACGTGGCGCGCGTGCAGGACGCGTCATGCTGGGAGTCTGGGTCCCACTTTATCTGTGTGAAACTCGACATCGCACGATAACCTTCCACCGATGACCGCTCGCGCGATGACTATCCACTGAGGTCTCAAACTGGCAAACGACCGATGTCTCTCCCTGGAAGACGACCGATGTATCTCCTTGGGAGACGACCGATGTCTCTCCATGGGAGACGACCGATGTCTCCCCCTGGCGACGCCCGCATGCCTCTCGCGACCCGGCGATGCCTGCATGCCTCGCGCCCCGGCGTTGCGCGCATGCCTCGCGCCCCGGCGTTGCCCGCATGCCTCGCGCGCCCTGGTGACGTCCACATGCCTCGCGCCCTGGCGATCATGTGTAGTAGGCGACCGGCGATCATGTGCTAACTAGGCGATCTCATAGTCTTTTAAACTACACTTTCCTTCCTTTTTATTTTAAATAGAAACATACTTAGAATTTATTTAAAATAAATCCCTTTTTATTCCAATTCAATTTTATAGGTCCTTACAATGATCAATTGGAGGACATGATTCGTTATGTGGGAGATGAGTCTTTTGCAAAAGCGCATGGATATGGAAGTATGTCAAGCGATGCCGAGACTCCATTGTATCCTGGATCAACTAACTTCACAAGGTTATCGACGGTGTTAAGATTGATGAATTTGAAGGCAAGAAGTGGATGGATTGATAAAAGCTTCACGGAATTGCTTCAGTTGTTAAAGGATATGCTTCCAGAGGGAAATACTCTACCTAATCATAATTACGAGGCCAAAAAGATTCTTTGTGTAAGGGGTATGGAGTATAAAAAGATACATGCATGTCCTAATGATTGTATATTATAGCAGAAAGATTTTGAATTGTCCAAAATTTTTCTGAGGTGTGGGTTATCACGTTATAAGGTGAAACAAAAAGATGATGATACTATTGAAGAGAAAGAAAAGCATGGACCCCCAATGAGGTTATGTGGTATCTTTCGATCATTTCAAGGATGAAGCGTTTGTTTGCAAACCCAGACGATGCTAAGAATCTTAGATGGCATACAGATGATAGGAAATGTGATGACATGTACCAACATCCAGCTGATTCTATTCAGTAGAAGAAATTTGATGATGAGTTTCCAGAGTTTGGTAAAGAATCAAGAAATATTTGACTTGGTTTAGCTACAGATGGAATGAATCTGTTTGGTAATGTACCGACCAGTCCTCGGACACTTAGAACAGCTAGTAAAGGTGAGCCACGTCAACTGGGCCCCACAGCATGGGTCAAAGCCACGTGGGATGGACCCCGCAGGTAGTATGAACTAGCGGGATGATTAGTCGTCAGCGTGTCGATCACCAAAGTGGACTGAGGTGTCCTCGTCACTCAGCAGGGTGATGAGTCCTCGGCAACTGGTGTAACATCCCGCCAAAAATAATACATACATCCATGTATAATTGAAATTAAGTGTAACCAAATAATATTGAAGAGTGCAAAATAATATGTATTTATATATATCAGAAATGAAGTTACTCCTCTTAGGGAGTTTAATACATAACCAAATCAAATGTTTGCAAGATTTTACGAAAATAAAAGAAATGCAGTAAGACAGGCGGTCTCAAAAGAAAACGGCGATCTCCAACAGAAGACCTCAAAACGGGCGATCTTCTATCAGGACACGAAAACCGGCGATCACCCGATGGAGGCATAAACCGGCGATCACCCGGTAGAGACGGAGATAGGCGATCTCCTTCCGGCGACCACTCACTGAGGAGCTCTACTCCCTGGAAGATCATCTGCTCCCGTGTAAAAGACACGATCATCACAGTTTTTAATAGAAAACAGCCACAGAGCAATACAAAATAAAGGGTAAGCTAGATATCTTTAAATAGAGTTTAAATCATGAACATGACAATCAAAGTAAACCAAGTTCCAAATTATCCATGTAAAACGTAGAACTACAATTAGCATTCAGCTGATCGCCCAAAATCACAAATTCACTACATTTCCCATAGTCATTCCATTTCACAACACAGCATCAAGTGTCTATCAATATTCCAGTTTCTCATTTCACATGTCAGACTTTCCACTGACTCACAACACAAGACACTTGACACTACTTCCGGATTGACTCGTGCGTTGAACTTAGTATCCAGAGACATGCACTTGTCATACCATACCACTGTGAATCCACACAGCATGCGCATATACAATCTCAATGTTACCATTCTCCTGGTATGACAAGGTTAATCCATACAACAGCTCGAGCTCGTTCCCATTTGAACAACTCGCCCATACGTATGAACCTCCTTCGACTCTCACCAACTGAATAACTTCATCTACGTGATTCCATTATCTCAGCAGAGTCAGGATCGTCTCATTAACAGGTTACTCACTGATCAATGCACTTTCCTAACCAATCTCAACACGGTATTTCCTTTCCTGAAAATACTATGCCTCGATCCCACATTCACAGCATTCAACACATCATACCACTCAAGTAAATGATTCAAATCACATCAACAAACATTTCAAAGCTTCAGATCTTCGAATATCTCATGTAAATCTCAAGTAGTTTCAAAACAACATCAAAAACAGAGATTTCGTAAAACAGCGCCAAAACCGGCGATCTAGTTCAAAAACATGGTATTTCAAAGGCTATGTTTAAAACCGGCGACCACGTCGCCCAAGCACACAAACCAAGCATTTCACGAAGACAAAAGCGAAAACGGCGACCACGTCGCCCACACTTCAGAAAAAGCTACACTATGGCTTGTATGGAAAAGAGGTCTAGCTTCCCTTACCTGGACTTGCGCAAACACCAGGAGTTCCGAAATCCAACGAAGCTTGAAGAACGCCTTGACTCTGTTCTTGTGTCTGGTTTTGAAGAGCTTGCAGAGAACCACCCAAGTGCTCCAATGGTGGCTGTCGCTCGTCGTATTCCCGCGTGAAGGTGTACTAGAATCGCAGTGCGAAGGAGAGAATGGAGAGGAAGGAGGTAACTCACTCTTTCTCTCTTTGAATGTTGCAACGTTTTCTCCCTCTGAGCAGTGGCTTTCTGCATCTTAAACCACTTATCCCCCAAAAGCAGCTGCCACCACCCACTCTGCAGGGGAGTTCGCGTGTACGCTTCCCTGAACAGTACCACTACGCGTGCTTTTGCGCAGGCTAACACTCTGAGGTCACTATTCTGAACCACCCTTTTCGTCTACGTGGCGCGCGTGCAGAACGTCTCATGCTGGATGTCTGGGTCCCACGTTCTCTGTGTATAACTTAACGTAGCGCGATGACCTTTTCACCGATGACCACAGGCGCGAAGACTATCCACCGATGACCTCTCGCGCGAAGGCTAACAACCGATGACCTCTCGCGCGAAGGCTAACAACCGATGACCTCTCGCGCGAAGGTTAACAACCGATGACCTCTCGCGCGAAGGTTAACAACCGATGACCTCTCGCGCGAAGGCTAACAACCGATGACCTCTCGCGCGAAGGCTAACAACCGATGACCTCTCGCGCGAAGGCTAACAACCGATGACCTCTCGCGCGAAGGTTAACAACCGATGACCTCTCGCGCGAGGGCTAGCAACCGATGACCTCTCCCCCTGATGATGCCCGCATGCCCCTCGCGCCCAGGCGATCCTGCATGCCTTGCGCCCTGGCGATGCTCGATGACACATCGCCACGCCTTCCTTGAGGTCCTTCATTCCACTATGTTACGTCTAAGGTATCTTCTCCACATGACTCGGTGACGTCGGTGGCTTCATATTTCCAAGAGTAGATCAGCACTTCTCCTCGTTCTTCCATGCATGCTACACTAAGGGTGATCTCTTTCGCTCAAGCATAGAGTTCGCATGCACAGCGCATCTAAGGTTTAACCCACACCTTGATACGCGTGGCTGTTGAAACCCACTGTGGTTGATCCAGGATGGTGACCACCTACTACGTGCATTTTCGGTGATCATGTACAACCTACTCGACAGGCGATCATGTCCCAGGTCAAGGGCGACGTCCGATGTCTGCCACTACGAAACTTCATTTACCAACTTTGTATTTTAGATAATGACACCTTCCGAAATTATCTAAATATACCAGTTTTATTCCAATTTAATTTTCCAGGTCCTTACATTCTCCCCATCAAGAAAAATTTTCGTCCTCGAAAATTGGGTTACAAGGAAGGAGGTAAGGATATGCTTCTCTCATGGTTTCCTCAAATTCCCATGGTGAATCACCCGATCTTCACGTTGTCCACTCCCAACACGTGAGTAGGGTCTGCAAGGGACTTCCTTAGCTATGATACGTGGAATACATTATGTAGACTTGCTAATTGGGGAGGTGGGGCGATCTCATAAGCCACTAGACTTATCCTCCTTAAGATCCGATATGGCCCAACAAACTTAGGGGACAGCTTCTTTGATCTGATCGCCTACCCTACACCCTTGGCTGGTGTCCCCCTTCATAAAGACATGACCCCAGCAGCAACCTCCAAAGGTCTTCTCCTCTGCTCTGCCTAGGACATTTGCTGACCTTAAGAAACTTTTATTCTGTCCTGTATCAGATTCACCCTCTCGGTGATCTATTGAACCAACTCTTCCTACCTCAATACTTCATCAAAATCCATTTTACATCCCTGTACATGGGATATGCTGCCCCATAGAGTGCCAACTCCAGCATTCACCCTCTACTTCCAACCTTGAAGACTTTGTTGAACAAGTCTAGAACTAGGTCCTTAACGTAACCAGGACTAGCCCCTTTAGAGAAAGCGGGCAAGATCCCTTCATTGGGAGGAAAGGGGACAGCTGTCCACAACTCATGCCACCCCCTAGCGAACTCAAACTAGGGTCCGAAGTGTCCTTCTAGGAATCAACTCCTGCATCTTGATCAAATCATTCACCGACTTCTCAACTGCTGATCAAATTCCCACGCTCCCAAAAGGGACACTTTTTATTCATTACTCCGCTGCATAATTCTGTACCTTACAAAGACAAGGTTTCTGTTGCTGTTACCTTCCAAATTATTATTATGACCCCTTTTGCCAACTCGACTTCCTGTTCCCATTACGACCTTCTTCTTCAATGTATACGTTGGATGCATTGACGTCGGTTTCAGGTGCCTATCCAGAAGGCATACGAGAACGAACGCACCTCTGCCTCCAGAATCTCTTGCCTAAGGATAACTCTATTCTCCTTCTGTCCCAGATACTACAGGCTATTTCCACTCACAATCCCTTCCACACCCATCATTCTGAAATTTACTACATCTCTAGAAAGACTCAACATCATCATAACACGGCCTACCCTCATTTTTATCCACAGCCATATCCTCCTTCCCTTCTACATTCACAGGTCGATCTACATCTTATTTGCCAAAAACTTCGGAGGCTTACATTTTCGGAAGCCTTTTATCTCAACCCACCATTTCCATAATCCTCTTTCAAATCCCGGTCAGCCAAACAGCATCCATTCTGCGTGAAGCCTAAGCTAGAACCATCTCATGCTGTTTCATTGACATGAGCATCTTCTACACTTCAAAAGAAAATTCCTTCCTTGGAATTTAACTCTGGTACTTCCCATGGTTACACATGCTTAAGCTTTAAACCCCCAGCCTCTTGCTTATTTACTCTCCATGACTTATACGTAACTGGGACTAAACCTTGGTACTACCAAATCTAACTCACACTTGTTCCTTTCATTCCATCTACTACCACTGGGCATTCAGAGCAACCTAGGGAGGTCAAAACCTGTTTTTGAAGCAGGTGCAGAGGCCAATCGTTCAAACGACAGCTCCTCCACTATATGGCCCAAGCTCGGTTGCACACCGATTTGACACAAAAGAGTGTGTCTCTCCAGAATCAAACAAAACTATAACGTATCTATCAGCTATAAACAAGTATCTTGTACTAGATTACCTGATTGAGAGGCTTCCGCTCCAGACATGGCAAACACTCTCCCTCCTGTCTGAGGTCTGCTGCCTTCGTTCCTCAACTGCTGTGAATTAACGGGTTGAGTCATCCTTTTTCTGTTGGGACAATCTCTAGAAAGGTGCCCTATCTCTTGGCATGTGAAACACCTGGGTCTCCATGTTTGTTGTTGCTGAAATTGGGACGAAGCTGTTCCCACCCGATGTGGTGGAGATCTCACATATGGCTTGCTGTGTGGGTGCTGCACCTTCGCCTTCCCACTGGAAGAGCCTCCTTGGTGTGACCTGATCACTCGAGGATCACCCCCTTCCAGGGTCTCTACCATCTTTGCCTTCTCTACTAAGGCGTGAAATTCCCTGATGCACATCGGGGCTATGGTCCTCTTCAGTCCATGCTTCAGCCCCTCTTCGAATTTTCTACACCTCCAGGCCTCGGAGGTCGCCTGGGTATAAAACCGGGCGAGGTACTCAAAACGAGCAGCATAGGCGTTCACTAACATCTCCCCCTGCTCCAACTTCAGGAACTCAGCTTCCCTTGCAAACTTGGCACTGTCAGGGAAGTATTTCTCCAAGAACTTCACCCTGAAGCTCTCCCAATCCAGTACATCCTCTCGTGCCTCCATCATCTGCTGAGCTCCCATCCACCAGAACTCAGCTTCTCCTGATAACAGATACGTGGCAAACAACAGCTTCTTCTCTTCAGGGTAGGAGGTCGCCCTAAAGATTTTTTCCAGCTCTCTGACCCACTGATCTGCCTGATCAGGGGTAGCATTCCCACTGAACTTAGGTGGGTTGTGCCTCATGAACTCGGCCAGTCCCATCTGTTCTTGGGGTTGACCGACGTGGGAGTTTGTCTCAGCAGATCGGGCAGTTTCCCAGTGCTGCATCGTGGCTTGATGGTTCTGAGCCATCGCTGCATTCTGTTGCTGGATGGCAGTCGCCATCATTTCCATGGCCCTGGCGATCTGACCCATCTCCGAAGAAGGTTGGGGTGGGGTAGAGGGTCTACGTGCCATCTTTCTTCGTTTCAGATTCTGAATCTATAGGCTTCTATATTCCCTACAACTATAAGAATGAAATCGATAAGAATCAATTCATTCAAGGGGTAACAGCTAGACCTTACAAAGGTCAGCATCTCAAAGTCATTAAGAATTTGAGTTCATCAACAGGGTTATAACATTTACAACTTCAAACAAAACACCAGATCAGTTACTGGTGTGCAAACATCAATCCAAACTACCACTTCAGTCAAAATTAAGAACACTCAAAAATCACACCAGAATTCAATGTAGGCTAAATATCAAACCTTTGGAATTAAGATTAAGAATTATCTTGATCCAGTTATGAGTGTGCACCCCCATTCCTTTATCAGGATCTTCTCATTCTTGATACCAAGATTTTCAATTTGAGCATACATTCACTAAAGCACAGAAGCACACACAAACTTTTCAATACAAAACGTTTGAAAACCTTTCACTATAGTTGTTATTTAAAAACTCAAATAACTTTTATGAGCAGAAGAAACACAATGGATCCACAGCCCTCAGGTCATCCTAAGGACGAACTGCTCTGATACCATTAATGTAACATCCCGCCAAAAATAATACATACATCCATGTATAATTGAAATTAAGTGTAACCAAATAATATTGAAGAGTGCAAAATAATATGTATTTATATATATCAGAAATGAAGTTACTCCTCTTAGGGAGTTTAATACATAACCAAATCAAATGTTTGCAAGATTTTACAAAAATAAAAGAAATGCAGTAAGACAGGCGGTCTCAAAAGAAAACGGCGATCTCCAACAGAAGACCTCAAAACGGGCGATCTTCTATCAGGACACGAAAACCGGCGATCACCCGATGGAGGCATAAACCGGCGATCACCCGGTAGAGACGGAGATAGGCGATCTCCTTCCGGCGACCACTCACTGAGGAGCTCTACTCCCTGGAAGATCATCTGCTCCCGTGTAAAAGACACGATCATCACAGTTTTTAATAGAAAACAGCCACAGAGCAATACAAAATAAAGGGTAAGCTAGATATCTTTAAATAGAGTTTAAATCATGAACATGACAATCAAAGTAAACCAAGTTCCAAATTATCCATGTAAAACGTAGAACTACAATTAGCATTCAGCTGATCACCCAAAATCACAAATTCACTACATTTCCCATAGTCATTCCATTTCACAACACAGCATCAAGTGTCTATCAATATTCCAGTTTCTCATTTCACATGTCAGACTTTCCACTGACTCACAACACAAGACACTTGACACTACTTCCGGATTGACTCGTGCGTTGAACTTAGTATCCAGAGACATGCACTTGTCATACCATACCACTGTGAATCCACACAGCATGCGCATATACAATCTCAATGTTACCATTCTCCTGGTATGACAAGGTTAATCCATACAACAGCTCGAGCTCGTTCCCATTTGAACAACTCGCCCATACGTATGAACCTCCTTCGACTCTCACCAACTGAATAACTTCATCTACGTGATTCCATTATCTCAGCAGAGTCAGGATCGTCTCATTAACAGGTTACTCACTGATCAATGCACTTTCCTAACCAATCTCAACACGGTATTTCCTTTCCTGAAAATACTATGCCTCGATCCCACATTCACAGCATTCAACACATCATACCACTCAAGTAAATGATTCAAATCACATCAACAAACATTTCAAAGCTTCAGATCTTCGAATATCTCATGTAAATCTCAAGTAGTTTCAAAACAACATCAAAAACAGAGATTTCGTAAAACAGCGCCAAAACCGGCGATCTAGTTCAAAAACATGGTATTTCAAAGGCTATGTTTAAAACCGGCGACCACGTCGCCCAAGCACACAAACCAAGCATTTCACGAAGACAAAAGCGAAAACGGCGACCACGTCGCCCACACTTCAGAAAAAGCTACACTATGGCTTGTATGGAAAAGAGGTCTAGCTTCCCTTACCTGGACTTGCGCAAACACCAGGAGTTCCGAAATCCAACGAAGCTTGAAGAACGCCTTGACTCTGTTCTTGTGTCTGGTTTTGAAGAGCTTGCAGAGAACCACCCAAGTGCTCCAATGGTGGCTGTCGCTCGTCGTATTCCCACGTGAAGGTGTACTAGAATCGCAGTGCGAAGGAGAGAATGGAGAGGAAGGAGGTAACTCACTCTTTCTCTCTTTGAATGTTGCAACGTTTTCTCCCTCTGAGCAGTGGCTTTCTGCATCTTAAACCACTTATCCCCCAAAAGCAGCTGCCACCACCCACTCTGCAGGGGAGTTCGCGTGTACGCTTCCCTGAACAGTACCACTACGCGTGCTTTTGCGCAGGCTAACACTCTGAGGTCACTATTCTGAACCACCCTTTTCGTCTACGTGGCGCGCGTGCAGAACGTCTCATGCTGGATGTCTGGGTCCCACGTTCTCTGTGTATAACTTAACGTAGCGCGATGACCTTTTCACCGATGACCACAGGCGCGAAGACTATCCACCGATGACCTCTCGCGCGAAGGCTAACAACCGATGACCTCTCGCGCGAAGGCTAACAACCGATGACCTCTCGCGCGAAGGTTAACAACCGATGACCTCTCGCGCGAAGGCTAACAACCGATGACCTCTCGCGCGAAGGCTAACAACCGATGACCTCTCGCGCGAAGGCTAACAACCGATGACCTCTCGCGCGAAGGTTAACAACCGATGACCTCTCGCGCGAGGGCTAGCAACCGATGACCTCTCCCCCTGATGATGCCCGCATGCCCCTCGCGCCCAGGCGATCCTGCATGCCTTGCGCCCTGGCGATGCTCGATGACACATCGCCACGCCTTCCTTGAGGTCCTTCATTCCACTATGTTACGTCTAAGGTATCTTCTCCACATGACTCGGTGACGTCGGTGGCTTCATATTTCCAAGAGTAGATCAGCACTTCTCCTCGTTCTTCCATGCATGCTACACTAAGGGTGATCTCTTTCGCTCAAGCATAGAGTTCGCATGCACAGCGCATCTAAGGTTTAACCCACACCTTGATACGCGTGGCTGTTGAAACCCACTGTGGTTGATCCAGGATGGTGACCACCTACTACGTGCATTTTCGGTGATCATGTACAACCTACTCGACAGGCGATCATGTCCCAGGTCAAGGGCGACGTCCGATGTCTGCCACTACGAAACTTCATTTACCAACTTTGTATTTTAGATAATGACACCTTCCGAAATTATCTAAATATACCACTTTTATTCCAATTTAATTTTCCAGGTCCTTACAACTGGGTGCGACGATGTGACATCGGTCTTGGATGTTTCGAACAACGGAACTAGAATATCTACGATGGGTCTTGAGAGAATACCAGTTATCAGTAAAATGCCCAGAGGTAAGGAGAGGCCTAAGTCACGAAGCGCCCATGCGTGTTGCAGGGAAAGAACAGTTAGGTGCAGAGTCCTGAAGGGTCGAGTACTAATCAGGATTAGGGTTTCCCAGTGAAGCAACATGCACGGCACGTGAACAGTGAAGGCGCTCCCAGGACAGGTGGCCCCAGAGACTAGGTGCACGAGGGGGTACCCAGGTGGCCATCTTGTTAGAGTTTGCACTCCAATTAAGGAAACCTTATGTGCTAGATTACCCTAAGCCTGGGTGATAGCGGCGCAAGGGTATTCCTGTAAACCCTAAATATGGGTAGTGGCGAAAAGGAAACCCTAGACTATATAAAGGGTAGTAAAATACTTCACAAAGGTATGCAGTTTCTAGACCTAACACAAATACTAAATACACTTGGTGTGCTTGCCCTAGTTTTTGACTTGAGCATCGGAGTGCAAACGGCCTCTAGGGCGCCCCTTTTTATCTTGTAGGTGTAGGTTGTTTCGAGACAGCAAAGCATAATTCAAGGTGAGGAAAGGAGGCGTGTGATCGTCGTAGAGTCAACCGACAGGAGAGTCAACCGGCAAGAATATTTGGCACCCACCGTGGGGCCGAAGTAAAACAAGGTCCCATACACAAGCAAAAGAGAAGAAACCAGAGACATGAGGAATACCAGGCAAGGATCTGTCCCACCAAATGGGGGTGAGAGCGTTACCATGCAACAACTCATGGAAACGATGCGCGCCCTCCAGCAGACGGTGGCGGAATCAAGGGCAGATCAAGTGCATATGCAGATGGACCTGGCCGCATCACAGGCCAGGAATGAGGAGCTGTACAGGGCAAACAAAGAATTGCACGTGAATTTGTGTAATTTGCAGCAAGCAGGGGATCGTGTGGTGGATGATCGGGGACCTACCCATCCGGAAGGTCCTGCAGAAGCCAGATGTAGTAGGGAGGATGGTACGATGGGCAGTGGAGTTATCTGAGTTCGACATACAGTATGAGCCTAGAGGCCCGATCAAAGGCCAAGTTTACGCCGACTTCGTAGCCGAGATGTCCTCGGCGGAAACCCAGCAGGATGGACCTGACTTCAGATGGATGTTCCATGGGATGATACGTTTTTTGAAACAAACCCTCAACTGCCATTATACATATACATGTCAAATCTGTTAGAATTTGTAGCTGGGGATCAGGAGCTGAATATAAATATCATTCAATTTTTTATGATGTAAGTATCTTTACCTATATTTTAATTTCATTTATGTTAAATTAACATTCATTATACTTTAACTAATTACTTGTAGGTTTTTGAATGGTGTCTCTATCACTGAGGGGAAGGAAAATGTGTATGGATTCTTAGATCCCGCATATACTAATCCCACTAGAGGAAAGGCAAATGAGACCCAATCATACATCACTAACACCCTGGAAAAAGAGGGAAAAGAGGTTTTTTTATGCCCTTATATTAACGAGTAAGTTTAAATATATATGTTAAAAGTTTATTATACTCATGTTTTAAAAATTTACTCACTCTTTTCACGGATGATATAGGGGTCATTGGCAGTTACTTGTCTTATCAGTGGTTGATAAGATGACTTTGTGGTTCTGTTCCCTACACAAGAAGATATGTAAGTAGACTATAAACTTAACTCTGTTTGTTACTAATTAACCATCTACTAATGAGGTCTTTTGTATCAACCAGTTCATGGGGTGGATATAACATCCTAAAAGGTTGATCGAGTTCAAATTTTCAAAATTTGAACTGGATAAGACTAAAGGTTTGTAATTTTTTTCTTTCTCTTTTCATTGTTTGATCAATACTAACTTTTACCTTTTATTGAATTATAGTGTAATAAACAACCAGGAAGCTATGAGTGTGGCTATTACGTTATGCAATGGATGATTGCCATTGTAAGACTAGGCCTTAAAAGTGATTGCTAGGAGGTAACATTTGTTAAATTATTTTTATAATTCTTGAACATATATATGTATCTTAAAATAATTTATGTGTCAACTATATTTTGAAATGCAGGTTCTTCATGGATGAGGCACCCATGTCTTCGGAAGTCATAGCATATGTGAGATAATCTTGGTCCATATATTTCCTAAATTTTTATAACTCTAGGATAGTTGATCAATAGTGTAGGAATTGGAGATAGATAGAGATATATTATTAGTTTTTTTGTATACATTTTGATCAATATATATAATTTGACTCTGAATTTATATGAATTACATTATTTTTCTGTCTGGGTATATATAATTGAACAGGTTAATTTATATGGGAATAACAACTAAACAGAATGCACTAAAAAAAAAATTATTTACAAGGGCGGCTATTTACCATATTCGCACTTATAAATCAAGCACAAGATTTACAAGTGCAGCTATTACCATAGCCGCACTTGTAAATGCATTACATTTGAACCCAAAGGCATCATTCTGAAGCATATACAAGTGTAGCTACAAGAAATATCCGCACTTGTAAATGGTATTTATAAATGTAGCTATTTAGTCGCATTCGTATTTTTTCGATTTACAAGTGCGTGCTGATCAAATGCAACTATATAGCCACCCTTATAAATTCAAAATAGCCGCACTCATTTGGCCTTTCTGCACGAGTGTTCTTTTCCTAGTAATGTCTCACAACGTGCTTCATCTCCTTTTGTCTTAGTTCACTCTGATATTTGGGGACCAAGTTGTATTAAGTCTAATTTAGGATTTCAGTATTTTGTTACTTTTATTGATGATTATTCAAGATGTACTTGGGTGTTTTTAATGAAAAACCATTTTGAGTTGTTTTCTATATTTCAAATATTTTACAATAAAATTAAAAATCAATTTGGAATTTCCATTCGAGTTTTACACAGTGATAATGGACGTGAGTATCTTTCTCATTCTTTAAAAATTTTATGGCTTCTCATGGTATTCTTCATCAAACTTCATGTGCTTATACACCT
The DNA here is from genome assembly GCA_013389735.1 of Phaseolus lunatus. Taxonomy (NCBI): domain Eukaryota; kingdom Viridiplantae; phylum Streptophyta; class Magnoliopsida; order Fabales; family Fabaceae; genus Phaseolus; species Phaseolus lunatus. The sequence continues at coordinate 26,080,460 of CM023867.1, forward strand.
TAATAAAATGGGGTAGCTGAGCGCAACAATAGACATCTTGTTGAAACAACTTCTACTATTTTAATCCATGGTGATGTTCCTCAGCGTTTTTGGGGTGATGCTGTTCTTAGTACATGTTATCTCATTAATCGCATGCCATCTTCAGTTTTAGATGACGAAATTCCTCATCCTATTTTATTTCCACATGACCTTCTCCATTTTTTACCTCCCAAAGATTTTGGGTCCACATGCTTTGTTCATAATTTTACTCCTGGTCTTGATAAATTATCTCCTAAGTCACACAAATGTGTCTTTTTAGGGTTCGCTAGATCACAAAAAGGATATAAATGTTTCTCACCTTCTCTAAACCGTTATTTTATTTCAGCAGATGTCACCTTCAGTGAATCTTCCCTTTACTTTAAGTCTTGTCCTTCTCCTTCTATGTCTTCATCTAATCAAGTTAATATCCCACTTGTTGTGCCTAGTGCACCTAATGATTCATCACCGCCACCAACTCTTCAGGTATATAGTTGTCGTCAAACGTCTCATCGTCCATTAGATGACTCTCTTCTAGTGCGAACACCTCATCCCCCTCCGACTCTGACTGTTGAACCTCCGACAGTTGAACCTGATCTTCCTATTGCTATCAGTAAAGATATGCGTTCTACTTGTAATCCCTTTCCACATTATACTGCTTTGAGTTACCATAGACTATCTCAATCCTTTTATACCTGCCTTTCGTCTAATTCTTCTGTGTCCATTCCAAAATCTGTAGGTGATGTCTTAGCTCATCCTGGCAGGCGTCAAGCCATGCTTAATGAAATGGATGCGCTTTAGAATAATCGAACTTGGGAACTTGTTCCTTTACCATCTAGGAAATCTGTTATTGGTTGCAGGTGGATTTTTGCTATCAAAGTTGGTCCTGATGGTACTATTGATCGTCTTAAAGCTCGTCTTGTGGCTAAGGGTTATACCCAAATTTTTGGTTTAGACTATGGTGATACTTTTTCTCCAGTGGCAAAGATGACTTCTGTTCGTTTATTCATAGCTATGGCTGATCTTCAACAATGGCCTCTTTATCAACTGGATGTCAAAAATGCCTTTCTTAATGGGGATTTGCAGGAAGAAATTTATATGGAGCAACCTCCCGGTTTTGTTGCTCAGGGGGAGTCTTTTGGATTGGTATGTGTTGTAACATCCCGCCAAAATACTATACAAATGTATATAATGAAAATAAAGGTGACAAATAGATTGAAGTGAACAAAATATTATATATATGAAATGTAGTTTCTCCTCACATGGAGTTTAATACAAATTCGGTCAAATTTTCCAGAAACATAAATAAAATTCAATACAATAGAAAGACAGGCGATCTCCTGACAGAAAGGGCGATCTCCTGCTAGGAGGGCGATCTCCTATCAGAAAGGTGATCTCCTATCACAAAGCAGCAAAAGGGTGATCGCCTATCGGGAATAGGAAACAGGCGATCTCCTTCCAGCGACAATTCACTAAGGAGCTCTACAACCTGCAACATCATCTGCTCCCGTGTAAATTATACACGATCATTACAGGTTTAAGAAAAGGCCGAACACAACACCAAGAAAACACAGGGTAAGCTAGACATTTAAAAAGAGTTGGATATGAACTTTAAAATCAAGGTAAAACAAATTCAAGATACCCACGTGAACCATCAACTAAACACATATTGCACGATTCCTCAAAGGTCATTAAAATCTCAACATTCATCAAGTGTCTATCAATTCAAAGTTTCTTATTCTCACGTCAGACTTCCACTGACTCATCACACAAGACACTTGACACTACTTCCGGATTTACTCGTGCATTGACTCAGGCCCAGAGATTTGCACCTGTCATACCATACCACTGTGAAATCCACACAGGGTCGCTGTGAAATCCACACAGCTATGCGCATATAGTCTCAATGTCATTAACTCTCCCGGTATGACAAGGTTAATTCATATAACAGGCCGAGCTCGTTCCCTTTTGAACAACTCACCCATACATATGAACCTCCTTCGACTCTCCACAACTGAATAACTTCATCTACGTGATTCCATTATATCAGCAGAGTCAGGATATCTCCTTCTAGACAAGCCCCAGGTCAATACACATTACATACAATCTTACACGGTATTTCCTTTCCTGAAAATACTATGCCTCGATCCCACATTCACAGCATTCAACACATCACATAACACTTAAAGGAATGATTTCAATCACAGCAAAACTCAATCCAGGATTCTTATTTTCGAATATCTCATTTAAATCTCAAACAGTTTCAAAGCAGCACCAAAAACAGAGAGTTCGCAAAACAACGCCAAAACCGGCGATCTGGTTCAAAAACAAGGTATTTCGAAGTCTGTATATAAAACCGGCGACCACGTCGCCCAAACACATAGAAACAGAGCATTCACGAAGATGAAAACGAAACCGGCGACCACGTCGCCCTCACTTCAGAAACAGCTAATCTATGGCTTGTATTGAAAATGAAGTCTAGCTTCCCTTACCTGGACTTGCGCAAAACACCGAGAGCTCAAACCCACCGAGCTTGAAGGATGCCTTAGCTCTGTTTTCAGTGCCTGGTTGGTAGAACTTGCAGAGAAACTCCCAGGTGCTCTAAGGGCCGTCGTCGCTCGTCGCACAGGTGCTGGAGTTTGCCTGAGTTACAGCGCAAAGGAGAGAAGAAGGGGGGAGGGAGTTTGCACTCACTCTCACACTCTTGAGTCTGTAATGCTCTTTGCCTTCACGCAGTGGCTTTTGAATCTCAACTTACCTGTCCACGCATGCTGCTGCTGCCACCACCCACTCTGCAGAGAAGTCTGAGAACCACTGCCCGGAACAGTACGACCACTGTTGTCGCTTGTGCATGCCAACCACTGCTCTGAACAGTACGACTTCTGTTGTCGCTTGTGCATGCCAGTCACTGCTCTGAACAGTACGACCGCGAGTGTCTCCTGCGCATGCCAACATTCTGATGTCACCACTCTGAACCACCCTTTTTGTCTACGTGGCGTGCGTGCACTACGCTTCATGCTGGGAGTCTGGGTCTTACCTTCTCTGTGTGCAACTCAACATCGCGCGATAACCTTCCACTGATGACTCATTCTGGCGAACGACCGATGTCTCCTTCGCCCTGGAAGACGACCGATGTCACCTTCGCCTTGGAAGACGACCGATATCTCCTTCGCCCTGGAAGACGACCGATGTCTCCTTCGCCCTGGAAGACGACCAATATCTCCTTCGCCCTGGCGACGTCCACCTGGCGCTCATGTTTAGCAGGCGACCGGCGATCCCATAGCCTTCTAAACTTAACTTTTCTTCCTTTACTCTTCTTGATCCACACATCATCCGACCGACCTCTACCAGCTGACCCCAGATCTTGGGCGACGTCCGAGGTCCGACTACTACGAAACTTCATTTACCAGCTCTTTGTATTTTAAATAATAACATCTTCTGGAATTATTTAAATATACTACTTTCATTCCAATTCAATTTTACAGGTCCTTACATGTGTCGTCTTCGCAAATCCTTACATGGCCTCAAGCAGTCTCTTAGGGCTTGGTTTGGAAAATTTAGCAATGTTGTTCTACAGTTTGGTATGACTTGCAGTGAAGAAGATCATTCTGTTTTTTATCAGCACTCGAGTGCTGGGTGTATTTATCTTGTAGTATATGTTGATGACATTGTTCTTATAGGCAGTGATCACCATGGCATCTTACAAGTAAAACAACACCTTTGTCAGCACTTTCAGATCAAAGATCTTGACAAACTCATATTTCTTGGGGATTGAGGTAGCACAATCCAATACTTGTGTTGTTATCTCTCAAAGGAAATATGCATTAGATATTTTGGACGAAATTGGGTTGATGAATTCAAAATCTGTTGATACTCCCATGGATCCCAATGTCAAGCTACCCAATCAGGGGGAGCCTCTTTCAGATCCTTAGAAGTACAGGAGATTAGCTGGAAAATTGAACTATCTCATTGTTACTCATCCTGATATTTCCTTTGCAGTCAGTGTAGTGAGTGAATTTCTTAATTCTCCATGTGAAGATCATTGGAATGCAGTCATTCGTATACTAAAGTACAGTAAAGGATCTCTTGGAAAAGGTTTGTTATATGGTCATAATAACCATACAAAAGTCGTTTGTTATTCATATGCTAATTGGGCAGGATCTCCATCTGATAGAAGATCAACTTCTGGTTATTATGTCTCCATCGGTGATAATTTGATCTCTTGGAAGAGCAAGAAACAAAGTGTTGTGGCGAGATCTAGTGCAAAGATAGAATATAAAGCTATGACCTCAGCTACTTATGAGCTAATTTGGCTTAAACAGTTACTTAAATAATTCCAATTTGGAGAGGTCACTCACATGACACTTATATGTGATTATCAGGCTGCTCTTCATATTAGCTCAAATCCAGTTTTTCATGAAAGGACCAAAGATATTGAGATTGATTGTCATTTCATTTGAGAAAAGATTATATTAGGAGATATCAAGACTGAGTTTGTTAATTCAAATAATCAATTAGCAAATATTTTTAGTAAATCCTTATGAGGGCCTAGGATTGATTACATTTGTAACGAGCTGGGTACATATGATCTATATGCACTAGCTTGAGGGGGAGTGTTAGATATTATGAGATATTATAGATATTGTTAGATATCTCATATTTATGTAATTGGCTTAGCCCATATGTTTCTTTTCCTATATAAACATAATCCTATGTGTTCAATATACACAAGGGATTTACCCTATTCTTCCTTTTTCTTTAATAGTCTTATTCTTTAATTAATTTCGGTCTTCACTTTGCCTTTTTCATCCTTGTTCTTTTTTTAAATTCTGCACCTCATCATCATCATCACCTTATATTGTGTCTCTTTTGCTCTCTAGAAGAAAACCTTCACACTTACTTAATCACTTGGTTAAGTTTGTGTCCAGTGACAATCTTCTCTGGACTTATCACCATATTCTGCTTAATCATAAACTCATAAACAAAGTGAAACTCCTAAAATGTACAATCCTAAAATCAATTCACATCATACTGTCACTTAATTATAGTTTCTCATATATCCTCTATATATAGATAGTGTACTATGTTTGATTGGAAGATACAATACTTTATTTAATAATACTTTTCAGTCTTTTCTTTCCTCTATACCTCTATTGTTATTTCTTACAGGGAACTTATCAAGGTTGTGACCTTAAGATGATTAAGTAGTTAACAAAGGTTCGATCTATATTACTCTAGAATTTAATACTTTTACTATTACCAAAACTTGCGATCAGCAAGAGGACAAAAAATATCAGTCGGTCATTCAAGAAACCTTGATCTTACCAAGTGTAACTTTAGAGTTTCTTATCAGATAGGTCTCATTTGTGGAAGCTGAGTCTTGAATGACCCTATATATTGAGTTGTTAGCCCATGAGATAGTACAAGAAGATGTTTTAGATAAGGCATCATTTCAAAAGCATGCATCTTTGTTTACTATGTGGATGGATATTTGTTCAGAAGAGGATTTTGGCACCATTTTCTAAGATGAACCACTCGTGATGAGGCCGAGCGCGTTATAAGGGATATCCACAAAGGTTCTTGTGACAACAACATTGGTAGTTGATCTCTTGCTTCAAAGGTCCTTTGAGCAAGGTTGGTCATCTCTCTGGAAAGACTGTTTCGACTATGTTCGTTGATGTAACAAGTGTCAACGTCATGCTGATATACATCGTGCCTCGCCCAAGCAACTACATTTTACCATATCTTCTTAGTCCTTCAATAAATGGGGTTAAATATCCTCAGTCCTTTACCATGGTCGCAAAAAATTAAAATTCTTAATTGTTGGGATTGATTATTTCATAAAATGGATAATGGATAGAGGTTAAGCTCATTGTCATCATATCCTAAAAAAAAATACAATTTTTTTATGGAAATCTATCATAACACGTTTTGGTATCCCTCAGATCATTCTTACCAATAATAGACAACAACTCACGAGCAGAAAAGTTTAGGACTTTTGTGCATCTCAGGTGATTAAATATATTTTTACTTCAGTTGAGCATCCTCAATCTGGGGACTTAAGCGAAGGTTAACTGAAGCTTCAACCCGATGTGTGGAGGAGTTTCCCCATTCCCCATGTCTTGAGGTCTTATAGAATTACTACTCACTCAACTACAAAAGAGTCATCATTCTCCTTGATTTATGGGATTGACGCTATGTTGCCGATAGTTATTAGAGCCCACTAACAGGGTTATTTTATTTTCTGCAGAAGGTTCAGATAGGCATCTCGGCACACTTGGACACTATCGAGGGAATATATGACCATGTCTGAGTTCAGATGATAGCTCACAAGAGATGATCTAAGTTAAAACATATGTCTAGGGTGCATCCTTAGACTTTTCAAGTGTCAGACCTTGTCCTCAAACGTACACAAACTACCCAAATGGTTAACAACACCTTTCTCTCAATTGGGTGGGCCCGTATCGTGTTAGTGAAGTTGTAAAGGGATCCTGTCAAATGGAGACACTAGATGGAGGTGCCATGCGGAGAACTTGGAATGTTAATAATCTTCACTTTTATTACAGTTAACAATCTTGTTTGTAGTTTGTCTTTTCATTTTTAAATTCAGACTAATGGTTTATTTGCTCTATAAATTTACTTGGTATAAATATGCACGCAGAGACTTGTCGGCCCCATTTAGGAATTCCATAAAAGGAGTTTTCAAGAGCTCACACCATGCACATAAATTAGGGTATCACTCGGTTATAAACACTTTGCACATAAATTAAGTTACCACTCAATTACAACTACTTTTTACATTTTTACCTTAAGTTTTTCAATCATTTACATATTAAGGCACATCTCGGTTTTAAATAATTAGCACATTGTTCAACTTGCATATTTAGTTTTTTACCCAAACACTATTTTGAACATAAAACGATTAAGATAAGTTTCAACCATGGAGAGAATAACAAATTGTGTAATGCAGACAATATTTGATATTTAATTAGTGTTACAATGCAAGAGTACTTCAATACAAATGGTACTTAATTAGTAACACAAGGGTTAAAATTTTAATCTTCCTCACGCAATTGCGTAATTAATGACGACTTTCCATGGATCGAAACAGACAAAAGGGCAATTACTCGAGCTTGCTCTAGAACCGCTTGAAACCCCATCAAAGGTTTTCACCACTTCTAACTTCAACGTGGCTTTGATTTCTAGCAACTTCTAATTTTCTTCTTCCTAATTTTTCTTCTCGACAACATGACTAGCAATTTAGGACTCTTTGTCAACACGGGCGGGTGCTTTGGCTTTAGCCAGGTCATCTTTGACCTTCTTCCATGCATCTTTCATCTCCCCCATCTCAGCTTTAAGTTATTCTACTCAGTTTCTTTCATCGAATGAGTAAGCTTTTTCTCGTTGGGTCGGGACACTTTGGCCTTCAACTTACTCATATATGCAAAGGCAATAGTCTTACTAAGGCAATTTTGTAAGCCTTTGCTTAAGTTGACAACTGTGTACTTTCTTAGTTCCACCAAGTCGCCCATGACTATGTCAGGAGCTTGCCCGACAAATTTAGAATATCCGGTAGTAGGATTCCTGTGATCCTTATTGATCCTGCCGCTGACTCGAATGTGGAGGATATGCCTCGTCACTCCTTCGTCTAGCCTTCTGCAACTGCGTGTTCCAAGAACCTTCTCTAGAACTCCAAACGATGCCTGCGAAACAACACAGACGGCGCCTCTAGCGGCCGTTGTAGGTCTGACGCTCAAGTCAGGTAACAGGAACACCAAAAATCTCTCAGTGAAATCTCTAGTTTGAAATCACGTATTGCGTACCTTTGCTGAGTGTTTCTCTGCCCCTTATATAGTCTTAGCGTTTACTGGCTACCTCTAGGGCTCACTCGATTACTCCTGCGCTGCCATCACCCACTCTAAGGGAAATCTTGCATGCAGGCTTCCTTTACTTGAGTGCAAAATCTAACAGGGAAGGCCACGTGGGTACCTTTGTATACCCTCAATTTCTGTGCCCACCTGCCCTACCTAATCACTGGCGCCAACTGCTCTGGGAACGCCTTCACGGTCTACGTGCCATGCAGGCAACCTCACTGGGAAACTCTAATCTTGATGGGTTCTCTACCCCTCAAGGCTCTGTACGTAGCTGTGCTTCCCCCGCCTCATGCATGGACGTTTCGTGACTAAGGCCTCTCCCTAGCTCTGGGCACTTTACTGATCACTGGTCCCTTCGGGGAATCAATCTCAACTGTTCTGGTCACGTTGTTCAAATCACCCTGGCCGATGTCACCTCGGCACACCCTATTGACCGATGTATCTCTCATCCTGACTGATGACCGATGTGTCTCTCATCGCCCTGTTGTGTGACGAGGACACATTGCCTTGCTCTGGTGATCGACCCTACTGAGGGCTCATCGACCCACTGCTCCACGTCTGTGGTATCACCCCCACATAGCTCTGGCCCACACTGTAGGACCCAGCTGACGTGGCTCGGTGACGTCATCAGTTCTCCATGCCCTATTGGGTCCACCAGACCGACCTCTCTTGTGCCGACCTCTCAGCTCTTGGCTGACGTTCGAGGTTTGGCCACTACAACACTCACCAGGTGCTACATCCTGCATGCATGGTCTCACTGCACAATGCCATGCACGTAATGGGTTAAGAGAGTCACTAATGACTGACCCGCTTACCAGCTCTCTTATGCCATCCTCATGCACGACCCTACTGGCGAGCAGCTCTTCTTCTTCTGGTTTGGAATCATGCGAGGTGCATGCATAACGCTCTCGCTGGGAGCTTGGGTCCCAGCTTAACTGCGTGTTAACAAGAAACCCCGATGACCATGCACCGATGACGCATCAGTGCTTCTTGCGTAACGCTCTCGCTGAGAGCCTGGGTCCCAGCTTAACTGCGTGTTAGCAAGAAACCCCGATGACCATGCACCGATGACGGATCAATGCTCTTGCGTAACGCTCTCGCTGGGAGCCTGGGTCCCAGCTTAACTGCGTGTTAGCAAGAAACCCCGATGATTGATCAGTGCTTCTTTACTTCTCGCGCTCTGCTTCCAAGCGCTCATCTAGGCACTGATCTGCGGGTGGTGGTCACTTAGCAACTGACCACTGATCACCGTTCTGATTGATCTCCTCCCCGATTCACTTGCTATCTCATTCCACGTGTCACCCTGTGAATGGTCCACATGGTCATCTGCTGCTGACATCATCGACTACCGATGATCGACCGGATCACTTATCAATCAGGGCAACCACATTATTTTGGGTCGTGCTACATTTGCATTTTAGAAGGACTTTGGTCGGTGTTCGCTTAGAACCATCAACTTGGTTCTTTGCCACACTCATCCCAACATCCCAACCACCTCCTTAATCTCCATCTCTTCATGAGTTGTGCCATTTCCTTTCGAGACACTGTCATTTTTTGATCGGTATATAAAAGACACAATTAAGTATAACAGAGGTAAGCATTTCAATGGAATTAAAAGTATTATTTCCACTTTCAAGTCTACGCCTTGGTATTTAAGTTTTATGAGGGTAGCCATATAAAAAATTCTTGACATTTCTTCGAGTACTCCGCAATGTCGAGCCTCATCCTCATTTTGGTCGGTAAGTTGCCTCAATGGTTGAGCGATGGGATTAGACTTCCAATACAAAGGAAACCCCCTTAAGAGAGATGGTATAGTACGAGAAGGACACACTTTAAAGAAACATGTTTTGAATTGTTTGTAGGAAGAGAGGAAAAGGAAAGTGTCTCTTGGTCGAAAACACTCTTGGTGGGTCAAAATTCTAAAAAGTAGAAAAATATGTTTGCTAAAGGATAAATATTTAAAACAAGCAAAGAATCTGAAAGGCATGAATGAAAGTCCAATTGTTGGGATGGATTTGGGCTGTAGCGACGTTTAACATCAACAAGATATCCTTTTCAAAATGATACCAAAGGAAGGCAAAAACCCAATTTCAAAAATAATGTATTACAGAAATAACAAAAGGAGTCTCCTTGGTCAACCTTAATTGTCGTCCTTGCAAGCAAACTCGTCTTTAGTGCAAGCCTCGAGGACAGCTTCCTTCTCATTTCTCAACTTACCTAATTGTTGATAACCTCGTAATTTATTTAGAACTTGAATCGAGGTGTAACCAATGTTTTGAAATATTGTATTGGGCAGGAGTGTTTGGTTCTCAGTTTGTACTAGGGGTAGCTCGATCCTTGGTTTGGGCTGGTGACTAATCAGCTCGATTATTGGGTCTAGGATGCGGGTCATGAGTTTGACCCAAATTTGTTGGTAGTAGGTATAGTTATAACGGGTATGCCATATGAGGGGTCCATAGTATATACTTAAAGAAAAGTGTGCGCATGTGGTTGTTATGATATACATGCTTGTTATTTGTTGTCGTGCATGATTGTTATTTGTTACATGGTAGTTATGTAATAATTATTTATTGTTGTGTATAAACCTAAAAGATAGGGGTGCACCAGTAAACAGAATTTGGCCTGTGGTTAACACCTGAGCGTAAGTGGTGCTTGTGACATGTGGTTTTTTCTGTTATGATTAAATGCTCTGTGATTATGCTTTCAGTTGAGATTTTATTCTCTTGTGGGGAAAACTGTTACAAGAATAGTATAAAAGGGGCATGAGACCCCAGGTAAAGGTATGCTGTTTTTGCATACTAGATTGAAAATTGTTTACTTTTTGTGAGTCCTCACTAACTTGATCGTCGAAGTGTAATCAACAGGTAGGGCACCCTCTGTCACAACGGAGCTGCATTCTAGTGCAACAAGGAGATGTGAATCATAATCCAGAAGAGGCAAATCCGAAAGAAGACGTTCAACCCAGGTCAACCGACGAGAACAAATATTAATGCAGATTTGGCCCAAGGGTAGAGGGATTAAAAATCCATGATTCCTATCTATAAATCGAGATGACACCTAAAATACAAAATATTCAAAAAATCAACTATAGTTTTGTAGAATACATAGGAAAACATCCAGAAGCACAAAAGGAACCTATAGAGAAACACATAGCTACTTAAAGACCCAAATATGAAACTGTTCCCGCCAGTTGACTCGAGCGTGGATGGGCTCCGCGTTCCTCCCGCGTCCGCGTCTGTTCCTCCGGTTGGCTTCCCTTCGAACGAAGCAAACGGTTCCTGCAAACACAGAGGGGCGCCCTAGCGGCCGGTGTAACTCCGACGCTCAAGTCAGTTTGGGCAAGGAAACACCGAAAACTCTCTTTGTGTAATTTCTGGGTTACGTATCGCGTACCTGGTTCAGTGTTCTTCTTCCTCATATAAACCCGCGTCGCCCCCTACTGGCTACCTCTAGGCCACTTGATTACTTTGCACCGCCGTTATCTACCCCCCAGGGCTACCTTGCGTGCAGGCCTTCCTCACTTGAGTGCAAAGTCTGACAGGGGAGGCCGCATGGGTACCTCTGTACCCCTCAATTTATGTGCCCATTTGCCCTACCTAATCTCTGGGAACATCTTCACGGTCCACGTGGCATGCATGCAACCTCACTGGGAGACTCTAACCTTGATGGGTTCTTGTCCCAGCAGGATTCTGCACCTAACTGCGTCTTCCCATCTTCATGCATGGTTGTCTCGCGACTAAGGCCACTCCCTGCCTCTGGGCCCTTTACTGATCACTGGTCGCATTGTTCACATCGCCACAGCGGATGTCACCTCGACACATACCGATGACCGAGGTGTCTCTCATCCTGACCGATGGCCGATGTCTCATCCTGGCCGGTGATCGATGTGTCACCCTGACCGATGACCGATGGCGCTTCTTTACGTTTTTCGTGCTCTGCTTATGGAATCAGGCGAGGTCCTTGGGTAACGTTCTTGCTGGGAGCCTGGGTCCCAGTTTAACACGCGTTGACAAGGAACCCCCGATGACTGATCGCTCTGCATGCACCGATGACTGATCGCTCTGTATGCACCGATGACTGATCGCTCTTGATCCAGTCGGTCATCGGTAGTCGATGACGTCAGCAGCTGATGACGACGTGGGTCAGTCGCAGACTGACGCGTGGCACGAGAAAGCAGATGAACCAGGGTGGAGATCGTTCAAGAACGGCGATCAGTGGTCAGCTACCGAGTGACCACCACCAGAAGATCGGTTCCTGCTTGAGCGCCTGGAAGCAGAGCGCGAGAAGTGATGAAGCACCGATCAGTCATCAGTGCATGCAAAGTGATCAGTCATCGGTGCATGCAGAGTGATCAGTCATCGGTGCATGCAGAGTGATCATTCGTCGGGAGTTCCTTGTCAACATGTGTTAAACTGGGACCCAGGCTCCCAGCGAGAACGTTACTCAAGGACCTCGCCTGATTCCATAAGCAGAGCACGAGGACGTGAAGAAGAACATCGGTCATCGGTGTGTGTTGAGGTGACATCGGCCGCGCGATGTGAACAACGCAACCAAGATCAGTAAAGCGCCCAGAGGCAGGGAGCGGCCTTAGTCGTGAGACGACCACGCTGGAAGATGAGAAGACGCAGTTAGGTGCAGAATCCTGCTGGGACGAGAACCCATCAAGGTTAGAATCTCCCAGTGGGTTGCATGTCTGCCACGTGGATGGTGAAGATGTTCCCAGAGAATAGGTAGGGCAGATAGGCGCAGAAGTCGAGGGGTGGAGGGGTACCCACGCGGCCTCCCCTGTCAGGCTTGGCACTCAAGTGAAGAAGGCTGGCACGCAAGGTAGCCCTGGGGAGTGGAAACGACGGGGCAGAGTAATTAAGTGGCCTAGAGGTAGCCTGTAGGGGCTACACGGATTTATATGAGGAAGAAGAACACCGAAACCAGGTATGCAATCTTTACCTGAGAATACACAACACTAAACTGAGAGCACTCAGTTTTCGAATCAAAGAGGACTGAGGGCACACACACACGGTCTCACACAGAGATATCTGAGAGAGACTTTTTGGTGTTCCCGTTGCCTGACTTGAGCGTCGGAGCTACAACGGCCGCTAGAGGCGCCGTCTGTGTGTTTTGCAGGCACCGTTCGTAGTCCCGTCGAAGGTTCCTGGAGCCTCCTTGCAGAACGCGCAGCAGTTAGAAAGTCGAACGAAGGAGTGACGAGGCATTCTCCCCACGCTCGAGTCCGCGGCGAGATCATTTGGCGCCCACCGTGGGGCACGAAGTAAAACGAAGCCCCCATACACAAGAACGAGAGTGGAAATCGCACAGATGAGTAGAAGAACCAGACAAACGACACCTCCACCACCTGCTGGTGAAGGAACTGTGACCATGGCGCAGGTCATGGAGATGATGCGCGCGTTGCAGGATAACGTCGCGGCATCGAGAGTTGAGCAAGAGAAGATGCATGCAGAGCTGACTGCATCGCATAGCAGGAATGAAGAGCTGAACCGCGTGAACGAGGAGTTGCGTAGGGAATTGCAGGCGCAGAATGAGCGCGTATTCGAAGACAGAACGTCGATGCCGCCGTCGCCCCCTAGAGCATTTCCTATGCCCTTCTCCCCTGAGATCATGAACACGGTGGTACCCCCCAACCTGGTGGGAGTGAAGGCGTCGTTCACGGGAGTGGAAGACCCAGAGGCACATTTGACAGCCTTCCATACTCAGATGATGCTGTCTTGAGGTTCAGACGCTGTGTACTGCAAAATGTTTATGAGCACGCTGAGCGGAGTAGCTATGGAGTGGTTCGTGAGCTTGCCGGAGGGCCACATCACCTCCTTCCATCAGTTCTCAAAGCTATTCACGGAGCAGTATATAGTCAACAGAGCGCCGCCGGTGGTGACTTACGACCTGTTCGACGTGCGCCAGAACAAGGGGGAATCGCTGAAGGACTTCCTCAACCGCTTTGGTGTGCAGGTGGTGAGATTGCCCAGCACGGATGAGAGCATGCTGGTGCATACATTCAAGAAAGGCGTGCTACCTGGCCATTCCAGCGAATCGCTCATCAGAAGCCACTCTGCCACCTTTGCTGAGATTCGGCGACGAGCGGTGGCGCACATAGTAGCGAAGACAGAGGTCTCTGAGAAGAGAAGCAGTGTTGCACCATCTAAGCCACGCGGAGGTCAGGGGAAGCAACAGCAGCAGGTGCGGGTGTATGAGACCAGGGAGGAGAGGAAGGCGCAGGGAAGGCCTCGTCCATATGCACCCAGGAAGGACCAGCGTGCAAGGGAGAACAACACACCCCTTAGGTATGATTTCGTGATAGAGTTGGCAGAGCTGATCGCCATCCCTGCCGTGGCTGCGAGACTCAGAGTACCAGAGAAAACGGATATGGTACTTGGAAGGAGGAAGGACGAGTGGTGTGAGTTCCATCAGGCTTATGGACACACACTCCACACATGCCTGGCGTTGGGGCGTCAACTTGCTGAGTTGGTGAAGACAGGTTTCCTGATCGATTACCTGAGGGAGGCGCAAGGTGATCGCGCTTCGGGGTCCCAGGCAGGTGATCAGCAGCATGAAATCCCTGCGCTCGGGGAAATCAGATGATAAAAGGTGCCACACTGGGGGGGCTCCCATGATGTGAGTCTCTTATGAACCTTTCTTGGTTTGGGTTGAGTTGATATAGATTTCATTGTATTCATGACACTTTCAAGAATTAGGATCAAAATTCTAAAGAGCAATTAATAGAGTTTCTACTTAAGAAAACAAAGGTTCATACTAAAAACACATGAATAGGTAACTTGTAGTGTAAGATAACAATGGAATATGAATGGGTAATTCAAGAACAGTACCAAACTTCAAAGGAAACACAAGAACATCATAAGAACACCAAGAAGAAGTGAAAATACTGATTGAAATTCAATAGGAATTAGAAAATCACAAGAAACTCATCAAAGAACAAAAAACCCATGGATGGAAAACAAGAACAACACATGTATATGGAAACCCATGGTTTGGACGAAATTAAAACAGCAAGAAAACAAGGAAATAAACCAAACAAAGTGCAGAACAATGGCAGCAAATGAAAGGAAACAACTCATGGAAAAGATTGAACCGATTAAAAATGGAAAAACTACAAGAAAACACAAATGGGTATTTTTAGAAGATGAATAGAAATGACTTATGTGGTTGTAGCCTTTTGGAGATGTGATTCACGCCACTTGGAGGGTGGTTCTTCCAAGATGAGTGGGTGGTGCCGCCACTTGAGAGTCTCCAAAGCTCACAAGATAAGACATGAAGGAGAAGAAGAGACAAGTCTCACAAACTCACTCTCTCTCAATTTCAAGATAGTTTCTTTTCTTCTAACTTTCAACTTGTTTTCTTTATTAAGGACCAAGCACTCCTATTTATAATAAGGAGGGCTGGACATGTTACAAAGGGAAAGGAGTGGGAAGAGTCACTCTTCTAGCTCCTTCTAGTGTCTAAGAGAGAAAGGAGTAGAATAGTCACTTTTTCCACTTTTTCCTAAAGAAAGTGCCTAAAATGCCTTACATTAGAGGTTTCTTTGGTTTCCCTCTTTGGCATATTCCTAAAGCTAATTTTATGTTTATTTACAAATATTTACAAATGTTTATACATGGGTAATTACAAAAAGAGAAAACAATTGATGTTCTTTACCCAAATCTCTAGCCTTGCTCCTTGTGATCCTTTGAGGTATGAAGGATTTTGAGCTAACTTGTCCTTGAGGTTCTTGGCTTTTATCCTCACTTTCCTCTTCTATTTGATCTCCATCATGCTCCCCGGGTTGGAGAGAATTCGTCCACGAATTTTGAAGACCTGTAGAAAAGGGAGTTAGATCACTGATATTAAAAGTATGACTACCAAGAAAAGTATTAGGTACATCTAACTCATAGGCATTATCATTAATCCTCTTGATGACCTGAAAAGGACCATCTCCACGAGGCATAAGCTTGGACTTTCTTTGAGTTGGGAATCTATCCTTTCTCAAATGAAGCCAAACCCAATCACCCGGGTCAAAGATTAATGCCTTTCTCCTTTTGTTGGCGTTTTCAGCATACTTGCCAACTTTCTTCTCAATTTGTAGCTTGATGTGATTATGCAAGTCTTTTATAAAAGAAGCTTTTTCAAATCCATCCTTGCATAAAAAATCATCAAGTACAGGAATTGGAAGAAGATCTAGAGGTGTCAAAGGATTAAAACCATAAACTACCTCAAAAGGAGAATGGGATGTGGTAGAATTGACTACTCTATTATAAGAAAATTCAATGTGAGGTAGTAAATTCTCCCATACCCTAGGATTTCCAGAAATAAAGCATCGAAGCATTTGACCCAAAGTTCTATTAACCACCTCAGTTTGACCATCAGTTTGGGGGTGGCAGGTAGTAGAAAACAAGAGTTTAGTGCCAAGTTTGCCCCATAAGGTCCTCCAAAAGTGGCTTAAGAACTTAGAATCTCTATCAGAAACAATGCTTCTAGGAATCCCATGCAATCTAACAATTTCCTTAAAGAATAGATTGGCAATATAACAAGCATCATCAACTTTGTGGCATGGTATAAAATGAGCCATTTTTGAAAATCTATCCACAACCACAAAGATGGAATCCATACCTTTTGATGTCTTGGGAAGACCTAAGATAAAATCCATAGAAATATCTACCCAAGGCATTGTAGGAATTGGAAGAGGGTTATACAAGCCATGGGGTTGCACTTTAGACTTAGCCTTTCTACATGCTAGACACTTATCACAAAAGCTATGTACGGATTTTCGCATGTGTGGCCAAAAGAAATGCTCATGCAATGTATCTAAAGTTTTGGCTACCCCAAAATGTCCCATTAAACCTCCCTCATGTGCTTCTCTAACAAGAGATTGTCGAATAGACCCATGTGGAACACAAAGTCGTTTGCCTTTAAAAAGGAATCCATCTTGTATGAAAAAATCTTTGTGACCACCTTTAGAACACTCTTGATAGATGCTAGAAAAATCAGGGTCATCATGATAAAGATCCTTTATGTGATCAAACCCAAGAAATTGAACATCTAAAAGATTTAACAAGGTATATCTTCTTGAAAGTGCATCGGCTACCACATTTATTTTACCTTGTTTGTGTTTGATCACATAAGGAAATTGCTCAATGAATTCCACCCATTTAGCATGCCTCTTGTTGAGCTTGCTTTGGCCTTTCAAATATTTAAGAGATTCATGATCACTATGTATCACAAACTCTTTAGGAAAAAGATAGTGTTGCCAATTGTGCAAAGCTCTAACAAGTGCATATAACTCTTTATCATAAGTGGAATAGTTGAGATGACTTCCTTTCAATTTCTCACTAAAATAAGCTATGGGGTGGCCCTCTTGAAGGAGAACAGCCCCAATGCCTATATTTGAAGCATCACATTCAATCTCAAATATTTTAGCAAAGTTAGGAAGGGCTAAGATGGGAGCTTTAGTCAATTTTTCTTTCAAAGTATCAAAAGCTTTTTGTTGCTCTTCTCCCCACTTAAAAACCACATCCTTTTTTACTATAGCATTGAGTGGTGCGGCAATTGTACTAAAGTCTTTCACAAACCTTCTATAGAAAGAAGCAAGTCCATGAAAGCTTCGTACCTCATTCACATTGGTGGGTGTAGGCCAATGTTGAATTGCTACAACCTTAGATTGATCAACATGCACCCCTTTATAACTTACAACAAACCCTAGGAATTCTATATGATCAAGCCCAAACATACATTTAGCAAGGTTAGCATACAAATGTTCCTTCCTAAGGGTTTCAAGAACTTCCCTAACATGCAACTCATGTTGTTCCAAAGACAAGCTATATATGAGAATGTCATCAAAATAAACTACAACAAACTTGCCAATGAATGCTCTTAAGACATGATGCATAAGTCGCATGAAGGTACTAGGAGCATTAGTCAAACCAAATGGCATAACTAACCACTCATATAAACCAAATTTGGTCTTAAAAGCGGTTTTCCATTCATCACCTTTTTTAATTCTAATTTGATTATAGCCGCTTTTGAGATCAATCTTGGTAAATATTTTAGACCCATACAATTCATCCAACAAGTCATCTAGCCTAGGAATGGGATGCCTATATTTGATGGTAATGTTGTTTATGGCCGTACAAGTACACATCCTCCATGATCCATCCTTTTTAGGGACAAGTATCACAGGCATAGCACAAGGGCTCATACTATCTTGCACCCACCCCTTAGCAAGTAATTCCTCTACTTGTTGTTGGATTTCTTTTGTTTCGGTTGGGTTGGTCCTATAAGCTGGACGATTTGGTAAGGAAGCCCCGGGTATAAAATCAATTTGGTGTTCAATGCCTCTTAGAGGTGGTAAGCCTTTAGGAGGGTCTTGAAACACATCTTGGAATTCCTTAACCAAATTATCCAAATATGTTGGACTAACCTTAGCCGAATCACAATCAAGAGATCTAGGCATAGCTAAAAAAATAGGCTTTTGAGAAACAATTACCTTGTGGACCTCTTGGCTTGAAATAAGAAGGCTCTTTTTAGAAACTTTTTTTTCATTTTCATTCTCTCTATTTTTCTTCATTGTAACTTGGTCCTCATGGACTTCTTTTGGAGAGAGTGACTTTAATATGACCTTGTGCCCATGGAAGTCAAAAGAAAGTTTGTTGGTAAAGCCATCATGAAAAACTTTTCTATCATATTGCCATGGCCTACCCAAAAGTACATGTGTTGCTTCCATAGGTACAACATCACACAAGACCTCATCTTTATATTTACCAATTGAGAATGCTACGAGGACTTGTTTGTTAACAATGATTTCTCCTACTTCACTCAACCATTGCAATTTATAGGGCTTTGCATGAGAGATAGTAGATAATCCAAGTTTATCTACCACTCTTGTGCTAGCCACATTAGCACAACTACCACCATCCACAATCAATGAACATAACTTGTTATTAATGAGACACCTTGTATGGAAAATGTTTTCTCTTTGGCTTTCATCAAAAGATTTTAAAACTTGGCCAAGCATGCGTCTCACTACTAACAAGTCACCTTCAAGTGGACTTTCACTATCACATTCATTAGATGAACTAGGCAGTGTAGAATGTCTAGAAGAAGATGAATCATGCTCACTAACTACTATGCCATCATGCATCATCATATTTCTTTTAGAAGGGCAATTAGAAGCTATGTGACCATATCCTAAACATTTAAAGCATTTCTTACTAGACGATTTGGTTGGAGATTTATTAGTTGAAGTGGAAGGCTTTGAATCCTTGGATTTGAAAGATGAATCTTTAGAAGGAAATTTGGACAAAGACTTGTTTTTATTTTTCCAAGAGTTGTTGTAATAGCCATCATTATGAGTATTTTTGAAAGCATGTTTCTTTGCAATTTGGGTTTCAACCTTGATGGCAAGGTGAACCAAGTTTTCTAAAGAAGAGTACTCATAAAGTTCAACAACATCTTGAATGTCCCTTCTAAGACCACTTACAAATCTAGCCATCTTAGCTTCATCACTTTCATGTATATCAACTTTAAGCATAAGCGTTTCTAGCTCTTTAAAATAAGCATCCACACTTAGCGTGCCTTGGTGAAGCCTTTGGAGCTTCAACAATAGGTCTTTCCTAAAGTGTGGTGGAACAAATCTAGCGCGCATACACTCTTTCAAATTGTTCCAAGAAACCACGGGAGGTCTCTTGTTTAGCCCAATGTCCATAAGAGTTTTATGCCACCATTGCATGGCATAGTCTAGAAATTCTAAAGTAGCTAGTTTTACCCTTTGGTCTTCTTGGACCTCATGTACATGAAAGATTTGTTCAACCTTTGCTTCCCACCCCAAATATACATTTGGATCACCTTCACCACTAAAGCTAGGTAATTTTACAAAAGGCATATAAGGCTTTGCCACATGTTGGCGCCTTTCTTCATAATGATGATGCCTCCTCCATTCGGTTTCATCTTCATGTCCATGATAGTTGGAAGAAGTTCTTGATGAATGCCTTGAAGAATGGTGTCTTCTATGGTGTGTATGGCTGGACCTTTCATTAGTCACTTCAAGCCTTTGCAATCTTTCTTCCAATTGTCTTAT
Source organism: Phaseolus lunatus (assembly GCA_013389735.1). Lineage (NCBI taxonomy): Eukaryota > Viridiplantae > Streptophyta > Magnoliopsida > Fabales > Fabaceae > Phaseolus > Phaseolus lunatus. The sequence goes on from CM023867.1 coordinate 26,100,425, forward strand.
AGCTTCATCTTTTTGTGCAAGTGACCTTTTGGCTTGTTTTAATTCACCAAGAATGAAAGCTTTTTGTGGAGAGTGTGGTTTGGAAGATTCTCCACTTGAATATTGAGCCATTTTCAAAACAGTACAGCAAACACAAATAGCAAACAATTAAAGAAAACAAGGTTAGAAAACAAAGAAATAAGTGGTGCGGTTTTGGTAAAAAAATTAAGGCACTCAAAATCACTCCAAGAAATTATACTTCCCTCAATCAAGCTTCTCTTGTGGAATGGAGTAACCTCAAATGAAAGATGCCAAAGCACTCAACCACTCATCCAAAAATAACCACCACAAAACTTAAAGAACAATAAAAGACAAGCAAGAAAAGGTACAAAACAAGAAAGGGTAGTGCAAAAAGAATACAAGATATATGACAAAACTTAAGGAATGAAAGACAAGCAATAAAAGGTACACAATAAGACTCAAAGAATACTCACTAAACTTTATAATCAAGAAAGAAAGTACAGCTCATAAACTTGTCAAAATACAAGGATCAAAAGTTCCACAAAGTAGACAACAATTTGCCAATCACTATGAATCCAACTTTGGTATGAAAATTAATGTGCAAAAGAATGAATAGATGCAAATACCAAACTGTTTTGAAGGATTTAAAAACAGAATTGGTTCTGTTTTGTTCTGTTTCAGTTCTGTTTTTTTTTTTCTTTTTTTTTTTATACCAAATGGAACTTATGTAGTGAAAGAACCATAATATGCATCATATGGAAGTTGAAACATCAATCAAATTGCACAAAAAATTTATGAAGGATTCAAGACAACTGAACACTTGAAATCAAATGTTTGGAACCTCCAATCACAAGTACTAAAACAAATTCAAGAGAAACACAAACTTTCAAAATCAAAAGCAAGCAAGTAGAGACAAGATTTGGACACCTAGAACACTATGAACATAAAACTCAAAGCAAAAAGTATGATCAATGAAAAGGCACAACTAAAACATATTCAAACCAAACAAAAGTATGAATATAAGGTGCTGGAAAAACAAGAAACACGAAATTATAGGTGCTGGAAAAAAAATTGCCCAAAAAGAAAGTGTCTAGTCAACTCACAATCAACAAATCAACACCATGGCTCTAGATACCACATGATGTGAGTCTCTTATGAACCTTTCTTGGTTTGGGTTGAGTTGATATAGATTTCATTGTATTCATGACACTTTCAAGAATTAGGATCAAAATTCTAAAGAGCAATTAATAGAGTTTCTACTTAAGAAAACAAAGGTTCATACTAAAAACACATGAATAGGTAACTTGTAGTGTAAGATAACAATGGAATATGAATGGGTAATTCAAGAACAGTACCAAACTTCAAAGGAAACACAAGAACATCATAAGAACACCAAGAAGAAGTGAAAATACTGATTGAAATTCAATAGGAATTAGAAAATCACAAGAAACTCATCAAAGAACAAAAAACCCATGGATGGAAAACAAGAACAACACATGTATATGGAAACCCATGGTTTGGACGAAATTAAAACAGCAAGAAAACAAGGAAATAAACCAAACAAAGTGCAGAACAATGGCAGCAAATGAAAGGAAACAACTCATGGAAAAGATTGAACCGATTAAAAATGGAAAAACTACAAGAAAACACAAATGGGTATTTTTAGAAGATGAATAGAAATGACTTATGTGGTTGTAGCCTTTTGGAGATGTGATTCACGCCACTTGGAGGGTGGTTCTTCCAAGATGAGTGGGTGGTGCCGCCACTTGAGAGTCTCCAAAGCTCACAAGATAAGACATGAAGGAGAAGAAGAGACAAGTCTCACAAACTCACTCTCTCTCAATTTCAAGATAGTTTCTTTTCTTCTAACTTTCAACTTGTTTTCTTTATTAAGGACCAAGCACTCCTATTTATAATAAGGAGGGCTGGACATGTTACAAAGGGAAAGGAGTGGGAAGAGTCACTCTTCTAGCTCCTTCTAGTGTCTAAGAGAGAAAGGAGTAGAATAGTCACTTTTTCCACTTTTTCCTAAAGAAAGTGCCTAAAATGCCTTACATTAGAGGTTTCTTTGGTTTCCCTCTTTGGCATATTCCTAAAGCTAATTTTATATTTATTTACAAATATTTACAAATGTTTATACATGGGTAATTACAAAAAGAGAAAACAATTGATGTTCTTTACCCAAATCTCTAGCCTTGCTCCTTGTGATCCTTTGAGGTATGAAGGATTTTGAGCTAACTTGTCCTTGAGGTTCTTGGCTTTTATCCTCACTTTCCTCTTCTATTTGATCTCCATCATCCCAGGTAGCTCAGGTGGGAGCTGAAGCAGAGGGCATGATCGCCCCTCATGAGTAAAGCATCCCAGGTCGGTCATCGCCCATCCAGAGTAGATGAATTGTTGGAGAATAGAGTTTATCGTCTGGAGACCCTGGGTGGAGCAGCTATCGTCGAGACGTGGAACGGTACACATTTGAAAGTTCCACTTTAGTTAAGTTGTAAAGTAGATGCGTTCTTTCACTGCACACTCAATGTATATACTGTAAATAGTTGAGCAAATCAGGGGGCACTCTTTTCCCTGATGAGGGTTTTTAACGAGGCCACCCAATAAAAAAGATTTCAGTATGTCAAGTGTGCACATGTTTCCCAGTTTCAAGTTTCGCTTGCCCCAGATGCAAGTCCAAGTGATCGGGCGGATCCTGCTCGCCCCAGGCGCGAGTACGGACCACCGACCTATGTTCTCCTCACCCCAGGAGTGAGTGCAGGTGGCCAAAGTTTGGGAACTCGGGAGTTCTAGTAAAACCAAGAGAGGAAAGGGAAGATTTCGAGAAACGTCCAACAGGAACCAGACCTAAAAGTTGATGACCTCGGAGCAAGCAAGAGGGGTCAACAAGAAAAACTCTCCTTCCCCGTAGCAAGACATCACCTTCGCGTTTAAGCACCAAGAAGCAGAGCTCGATCAGTCATCGGTGCACCCAAAGCAAGATCAGCCGTCGGTGCATGTAGGGGGTAAGTACTCGGTCGGTACATGGTCATCGGGGTCATGCCAACACGTGTTAAGCTGGGACCCAGGTCCCAGCGAGAGCGTTACGCATGCACCTCGCATGATTCCAGAAGAAGGTTGGTCATCGGGGTCATGCCAACACGTGTTAAGCTGGGACCCAGGTTCCCAGCGAGAGCGTTACGCATGCACCTCGCATGATTCCAGAAGAAGGTTGGTCATCGGGGTCATGTTAACACGTGTTAAGCTGGGACCCAGGTTCCCAGCGAGAGCGTTACGCATGCACCTCGCATGATTCCAGAAGAAGGTTGGTCATCGGGGTCATGTTAACACGTGTTAAGCTGGGACCCAGGTTCCCAGCGAGAGCGTTACGCATGCACCTCGCATGATTGCAGAAGAAGGTTGGTCATCGGGGTCCTGCCAACATGTGTTAAGCTGGGACCCAGGTTCCCAGCGAGAGCGTTACGCATGCACCTCGCATGATTCCAGAAGAAGGTTGGTCATCGGGGTCATGCCAACACGTGTTAAGCTGGGACCTAGGTTCCCAGCGAGAGCGTTACGCATGCACCTCGCATGATTCCAGAAGAAGGTTGGTCATCGGGGTCCTGCCAACACGTGTTAAGCTGGGACCCAGGTTCCCAGCGAGAGCGTTACGCATGCACCTCGCATGATTCCAGAAGAAGGTTGGTCATCGGGGTCATGCCAACACGTGTTAAGCTGGGACCCAGGTCCCAGCGAGAGCGTTACGCATGCACCTCGCATGATTCCAGAAGAAGGTTGGTCATCGGGGTCATGCCAACACGTGTTAAGCTGGGACCCAGGTTCCCAGCGAGAGCGTTACGCATGCACCTCGCATGATTCCAGAAGAAGGTTGGTCATCGGGGTCATGTTAACACGTGTTAAGCTGGGACCCAGGTTCCCAGCGAGAGCGTTACGCATGCACCTCGCATGATTCCAGAAGAAGGTTGGTCATCGGGGTCTTGTTAACACGTGTTAAGCTGGGACCCAGGCTCCCAGCGAGAGCGTTACGCATGCACCCCGCATGATTCCAAACCAGAAGAAGAGGAGGTTCCCACTCAAAGGGCGTGCGGTGATACCATGCAGGCAGGGATGCACCTGGCGAGTGCGCTTAGACAGCCACCCCTGGTGCTCCCCTGGGAGCATGCACCCACTCAGTAGAGAAAGTCCTCACCCTCGACTTAGTACAGCGGGGTGCAGGCAGAGAAAGCCCTCTTCCTCTGCTTTTTACAGCAAGGTTGAGGCGAGAGAAAAGTCCTCTACCTCTGCTTTTTACAGCAAGGTTGAGGCGAGAGGAAGTCCTCACCCTCGACTTTGTACAGCAGGGTGCAGGCAGAGAAAGTCCTCATCCTCGACTTTGTACAGCGGGGTGCAGGCAGAGAAAGTCCTCACCCTCGACTTTGTACAGCGGGGTGCAGGCAGAGAAAGCCCTCTTCCTCTGCTTCTTACAGCAAGGTTGAGGCAAGAGAACCAAGTCCTTACCCTCTGCTTCATACAGCAAGGTTAAGGCAATAGAGAAAGTCCTCACCTCGACTTTATACAGCGAGGCTGAGGCGAGATAAAAAGTCCTCACCTCGACTTCCTACAGCGAGGCTGAGGCAAGAGGGGTCATCAAGAAGCAGTCCTCTTCCCCAAAACACGAGCATCATCTTCAGAGGTCGGGTCCTCTATGCACTTAGCGCTGGAGTGACACGGAAGTAATGCGAAGCCTAAAGCGCGATGACTGATCGGTGGTGCGCTAACATGCTAGTCGGTGGTCGGTAGCAAAGCTCTTAGTATGAAAGCTGGCCCAAACAAGCTCTTGGACGATCAGTCGAAGCATTTAGACTCCATCAGGTCAGTCACCCAACATGAACTTATGCATAAAAGATTTATATACAAGTTTGTAGCAGCAAGAGAAATTACACACAAGGAGAAGTGGCAAGGGAAGAAGCTCAAGGAGGAGGAATGAGCCTGCCATCGGCCACTGAATGGTGGAGGCTAGGTTGGGTAGAGTCCGAGTCTGGCAGGACGCAGTGAACCTGCTGCAAGCCCATGGAACCCATCTATCGGAACCTCAGCACCAACAGCCATGGTCTCAGGTACATCAGCTTCGAGCTCCTTCTTCTCTTTGGCGACGAAGACCACTTAGTCTCTTCGCTGAGAACAAGTTCACAGCTCGAGACTGGGGGGCTTGTGATCCGGTCGGTCATCGGTAGTCGATGACGTCAGCAGCTGATGACGACGTGGGTCAGTCGCAGACTGATGCGTGGCACGAGAAAGCAGATGAACCAGGGTGGAGATCGTTCAAGAACGGCGATCAGTGGTCAGCTACCGAGTGACCACCACCAGAAGATCGGTTCCTGCTTGAGCGCCTGGAAGCAGAGCGCGAGAAGTGATGAAGCACCGATCAGACATCGGTGCATGCAAAGTGATCAGTCATCGGTGCATGCAGAGTGATCAGTCATCGGTGCATGCAGAGTGATCAGTCGTCGGGGGTTCCTTGTCAACACGTGTTAAACTGGGACCCAGGCTCCCAGCGAGAACGTTACTCAAGGACCTCGCCTAATTCCATAAGCAGAGCACGAGGACGTGAAGAAGAACATCGGTCATCGGTGTGTGTTGAGGTGACATCGGCCGCGCGATGTGAACAACGCAACCAAGATCAGTAAAGCGCCCAGAGGCAGGGAGCGGCCTTAGTCGCGAGACGACCACGCTGGAAGATGAGAAGACGCAGTTAGGTGCAGAATCCTGCTGGGACGAGAACCCATCAAGGTTAGAATCTCCCAGTGGGTTGCATGTCTGCCACGTGGATGGTGAAGATGTTCCCAGAGAATAGGTAGGGCAGATAGGTGTAGAAGTCGAGGGGTGCAGGGGTACCCACGCGGCCTCCCCTATCAGGCTTGGCACTCAAGTGAAGAAGGCTGGCACGCAAGGTAGCCCTGGGGAGTGGAAACGACGGGGTAGAGTAATTAAGTGGCCTAGAGGTAGCCTGTAGGGGCTACACGGGTTTATATGAGGAAGAAGAACACCGAAACCAGGTATGCAATCTTTACCTGAGAATACACAACACTAAATCGAGAGCACTCAGTTTTCGAATCAAAGAGGACTGAGGGCACACACACACGGTCTCACACAGAGAGATCTAAGAGAGACTTTTTGGTGTTCCCGTTGCCTGACTTGAGCGTCGGAGCTACAACGGCCGCTAGAGGCGCTGTCTGTGTGTTTTGCAGGCACCGTTCGCAGTCCTGTCGAAGGTTCCTGGAGCCTCCTTGCAGAACGCGCAGTAGTTAGAAAGTCGAACGAAGGAGTGACGAGGCATTCTCCCCACGCTCGAGTCCGCGGCGAGATCAGCTCTGCATGCACCGATGACTGATCGGTGCTTCATCACTTCTCGCGCTCTGCTTCCAGGCGCTCATGTAGGAACTGATCTGCTGGTGGTTGTAAGGACCTGAAAAATTTATTGGAATAAAAGAGTTATATTTTAAATAAATTCTAAGTATGTTTTTATTTAGAATAGAAAGGGAGGAAAAAGTTAAGTTTAGAAGGCTACGAGGTCGCCGGTCGCCTGCTACACATGAGCGCCAGGTGGACATCGCGCGGGCGCGAGAGGCATGCAGGCATCGCGCGGACGCGAGAGGCATGCAGGCATCGCGCGGGCGCGAGAGGCATGCAGGCATCGCGCGGGCGTGAGAGGCATGCAGGCATCGCGCGGGCGCGAGGGGCATGCGGGCATCGCGCGGACGCGAGGCACGCGGGCATTGCCAGGGCGCGATGCATGTGGACGTGGCCAAGACGCGAGAGTTATGAGGGCGTCGCCAGGGAAGACATCGGTTGTCTCCCAGAGGAAGACATCGGTCGTTCGCCAGGAAGAGGTCATCGGTGGTAGTCTTCGCGCGAGGTCATCGGTGGTAGTCTTCGCGCGAGGTCATCGGTGGTAGTCTTCGCGCGAGGTCATCGGTGGATCGTCTTCGCGCGAGAGGTCATCAGTGGTTTCTCTTCGAGCTGGTAGTCATCGGCGAAAGGTCATCGCGCGACGTTGAGTTACACCCAGAGAACGTGGGCCCCAGACTCCCAGCAAGAGACGTTCTGCACGCGCGCCACGTAGACGAAAAAGTGGTTCAGAATAGTGACATCAGAATGTTGGCATGCGCGGGAGACACTCACGGTCGTACTGTTCAGAGCAGTGGCTGGCATGCACCAGCGACAAACAGTGGCAGTACTGTTCAGAGCAGTGGTTGGCATGCACCAGAGACAACAGTGGTAGTACTGTTCAGGGCAGTGGTTCTCAGACTTCTCTGCAGAGTGGGTGGTGGCAGCTGCTTTTGGAGGGATAAGTTGGTTTAAGTTACAGAAATCCACTGCTGAGAGAAAAGGAAGACATTGTTGTAGTCGAAGAGAGAAAGAGTGAGTTCCCTCCTCTCCATTTCTCTCCTTCACACTGCGATTCTAGTACACCTTCACGCGGGAATACGACGAGCGACAGCCACCATTGGAGCACTTGGGTGGTTCTCTGCAAGCTCTTCAAAACCAGACACAAGAACAGAGTCAAAGCGTTCTTCAAGCTTCGTTGGATTTCGGAACTCCTGGTGTTTGCGCAAGTCCAGGTAAGGGAAGCTAGACCTCTTTTCCATACGAGCCATAGTTTAGCTATCTTCTGAAGTGAGGGCGACGTGGTCGCCATTTTCGTTTTCATCTGCGTAAAATGCTCTGTATGTGTGCTTGGGCGACGAGGTCGCCGGTTTTATATACAATCTTCGACACACTCTGTTTTTGAACTAGATCGCCGGTTTTGGCGCTGTTTTACGAACTCCTCTGTTTTTGATACTGTTTTGAAACTACTTGAGATTTACATGAGGTATTCGAAGATCTGAAGCTTTGAAATGGTTGTTGATGTGATTTGAATGATTTATTTGAATGGTATGATGTGTTGGATGTGGTGAGTGTGAGGTCGAGGCATAGTATTTTCAGGAAAGAAGATACCGTGTAAGATCTTGTAGTAGGTGCATTGATCGGTGATTAAGAACGAGATATCCTGACTCTGCTGAGGTAATGGACTCACGTAGAGGAAGTTACTCAGTTGTTGAGAGTCGAAGGAGGTTCACCTGTATGGGTGGGTTGTTTGAAAGAGAACAAACCGACCTGTTTTGCGTGGATTAACCCTGTCATGCTGTATGGTGATGTGTGAGATTCATTATACGCTGATGAATGTGAGAGATTTCACGGCGACCCTGTGGATGTGTGAGATTCCACAGTGGGCAATATGACAGGTGCAAATCTCTGAGTCTAATCAATGCACGAGTATTCCGGAATTAGTGTCTTGTGTCTATGTATTGTGAGTCAGTGGAAAACCTGACGTGAGAAATGAGGAACACTGTATGTGGATAGACACTTGCTGCACTGTGTGATATGAACTACTCTTGAGGAATTGTGAAATGTGGGTTTTTACTTGATGGTATGTGGGAAGAATGAGAAAGCTGATGTTTTTACGTGGGTCCCTTCAATTAATTTATCTTGATTTTAAAGTTCATATCTAAATTCTCTTTTAAAACTGTCTAGCTTACCCTGCGTTTTCGTTTGTGGATGTTCTTCTTAAAACTTGTGATGATCGTGTATGATTTACACGGGAGCAGATGACGTTGCAGGAAAGTGAGATCGCCGGTCTGATAGGAGATCGCCTGGCTGATAGGAGATCACCTGATTGACTAGGAGATCGCCCTTTTGTTAGCATATCGCCCGATTTGTCTTTTGTTGTAGTTTTGGTTAAGTTTTTTTTTGAAAGATTCACAGTTTATGTATTAAACTCCCGATGAGGAGAAACTCCATTATACATATATGATTATGTTTATTTCAAAATACTTGTTTATCTTCATTTATATTATATAAATATGAAATGTATTTGGTGGGATGTTACATTAATGGTATCAGAGCAGTTCGTCCTTAGGATAACCTGAGGGCTGTGGATCCATTGTGTTTCTTCTGCTCATAAAAGTTATTTGAGTTTTTAAATAACAACTATAGTGAAAGGTTTTCAAACGTTTTGTACTGAAAAGTTTGTGTGTGCTTCTGTGCTTTAGTGAACGTATACTCTAGCTGGAAATCTTAGTATTAAGGGTGAGAAGATCTTGATGAAGTAATGAGGGTGCACACTCATAACTGGATCGAGATGATTCTCAATCTTAATTCCAAAGATTTGATGTTTAGTATACATTGAATGCTGGTGTGATCTAGTTTAGCTTATTGAGTGTTTCTGCAATTGACTGAAAATGGTTGTTTGAACTGATGGTGATGATATCAGTAGCTGTTCTAATACCTTGCTTGAGATTCTAAGTATTACGAGTATGTTGTTAAGCTCAAATTCTTGATGACTTTGAGATGCTGACCTTTGTAAGGTCTGGTTATTACCTCCTGAATGAATTGATTTCTTATCAATCTCATTCCTGTAGTTGTAGGGAATATAGAAAACTCATAGCTTCAAGATCCGAAACAAGAGAGATGGCACGTAGACCCTCTACCCCTCCCCAACCTTCTTCTGAAATGGGTCAGATCGCCAAGGCCATCGAGATGATGGCAAGTGCCATCCAGCAGCAGAATGCGGCGATGTCTCAAAATCACCAAGCTACAATGCAACAGTGGGAGACCGCCAGATCGGCCGCAACAAACCCCGACGTCGGTCAGCCTCAGGAGCATATGGGACTGACTGAGTTCCTCAGGCACAACCCACCTAAGTTCAGTGGGAACGTTACCCCTGATCAAGCAGATCAGTGGGTCAGGGGGTTAGAGAAGATATTCAGGGCGACTTCCTGCCCTGAAGACAAGAAGCTGGTGTTTGCCACATACCTCCTGTCTGGGGAAGCTGAGTTCTGGTGGATGGGAACTCAGCAGATGATGGAGGCCCGAGAGGAAGTGATGGATTGGGAAAGCTTCAGAGTGAGGTTCCTGGAGAAGTACTTCCCAGACAGCGCAAGATTTGCGAAGGAAGCTGAGTTCCTGAGGTTGGAGCAGGGGGATATGTCTGTGAATGCCTATGCTGCTCGGTTCGAGTACCTCGCCAGGTTTTATACCCAAGCCACCTCTGAGGCTTGGAGGTGTAGGAAATTCGAAGAAGGACTGAAGCATGGGCTGAAGAGGACTATAGCCCCGATGTGCATTAGAGAATTTCATGCCTTAGTGGAGAAGGCGAAAATGGTGGAGACTCTAGAGAAGGGTGAGTCTCGGGTGAGCAGGTCCCACCCAGGCGGTTCCTCCAATGGGAAGGCAAGGGTACAGCAACAGCAGTTTAAGCCCTACGCGAGGCCTCCACAGCATAGGGCGAGAGCAGCACCACCCCAGTCTCATCAGCAACAAACCAGGAAATTTCAATGTTTCCATTGCGGTGGGCCACACACAGCCAATGTGTGCCCCAAGAAAGACTCAGAGAGGAGATGCTTTACCTGCCAGAAGACGGGGCACGTTGCCAAGTATTGTCCTACTCAGCACAGAATGACTCAACCCAGTGGTTCCCAGCAGATGAGGAACGAAGGCAACAGACCTCAGGCAACCGGGAGGGTGTTTGCCATGTCAGGAGCTGAGGCGTCCCAATCAGGTAACCTTGTGCAGAATGTTTGCTTTATAGCTGGTAGAGGTGTAAAAACTTTGTTTGATTCTGGAGCGACACACTCCTTTGTGTCAAGCATGTGTGTAGCCGAGTTGGGCCTTATGGTGAGAGAGTTACCCTTCGAACTGTTGGTCTCTACACCTGCGTCAGGACAGGTGTTGACCTCCACAGTTTGTCCTGAATGTCCAGTGATAGTAGAGGGACGTAGATTCAAAGTGAACTTGATCTGCCTACCTCTTCAGGACCTGGATGTTATCCTGGGAATGGATTGGCTAGCTGCCAATCATGTTCTCATAGACTGTGGTAGGCAGGAGGTAGCATTTCCAGACCCCCAAGAATCAGAGGTGTGGCCAGTTCAAAGAGGGCGATCAGAGTTGGAAGAAGGGGCGAGGTGCTTCGTGATGCTAGCTCGGTTGGAAGTGAGGAATGAAGGGGACGTAAGCAGAATACACGTGGTGAGGGATTTCACGGATGTATTTCCAGAAGAGGTGCCTGGGTTACCCCCTAAGAGAGAAGTGGAATTCTCTATTGACTTGGTACCTGGAGCTGGACCAGTGTCAATGGCACCTTACAGGATGGCACCAGCCGAGTTAGTAGAGTTAAAGAAGCAGTTGGAAGAGCTGCTGGAGAAACAGTTCATCAGACCCAGTGTATCTCCATGGGGAGCTCCAGTGCTCCTAGTCAAGAAGAAGGATGGAGGGTCTCGGCTCTGTATAGACTACAGGCAATTGAACAAATTGACCATCAAGAACAAGTACCCCCTACCTCGGATTGACGATTTGATGGACCAGATTCATGGGGCCTCGGTGTTCTCCAAGATTGACCTGAGATCGGGGTATCACCAAATCTTGGTAAAAGCTGAAGATGTTCAGAAGACAGCTTTTAGGTCTCGATATGGGCACTACGAGTATGTAGTGATGCCATTTGGAGTCACCAATGCTCCAGCTCTATTCATGGACTACATGAATAGGATCTTTCGCCCTTTCTTGGATAAGTTTGTAGTGGTCTTCATAGATGACATCCTCATTTATTCAAGGACCGAGGAAGAGCATGAGGAACACCTGAGGACAGTATTGGAAATACTGAGGGAGAAGCAGCTCTATGCCAAGTTCTCTAAGTGTGAGTTCTGGCTAAGGGAAGTCAACTTCTTAGGACACGTGATATCTGCCCAGGGGATCTCGGTAGATCCAGCCAAGGTAGAGGCAGTGCTGCAATGGGAACATCCTAAGACAGTGACTGAGATAAGGAGCTTTGTGGGGTTGGCGGGCTACTATCGGAGGTTTATTGAGGATTTTTCCAAAGTAGTGGCTCCTTTAACACAACTGACCCGCAAGGACCAACCCTTTGCTTGGACCGACCGATGTGAGCAGAGCTTCAGGGAACTAAAGGAGAGGTTGACCAGTGCTCCAGTGCTGGTGATTCCAGAAGTAGGAAGACCTTTTGATGTCTTCTGTGATGCCTCACATCAAGGCTTGGGATGCGTCTTGATGCAAGAGAAGAGGGTGGTTGCATATGCTTCAAGGCAACTCAAGGTGCATGAGAAAAACTACCCTACTCATGATTTGGAGTTGGCAGCGGTAGTGTTTGCCTTGAAGATCTGGAGGCATTATCTGTATGGAGCTCGGTTCCAGGTGTTCAGTGACCACAAGAGCTTGAAGTACCTGTTCGATCAGAAGGAGCTAAACATGAGACAAAGAAGGTGGATGGAATTCCTAAAGGACTACGACTTTCAACTCATGTATCACCCAGGGAAGGCCAATGTAGTGGCAGATGCCTTGAGTAGGAAGTCTATACAAGTCGCCACCATGATGATGGAAGAGCAGAAACTGATCGAGCAGTTCAGGGACTTAAACCTGGGAGTAGAGTTTCACGTGAATCACATTAGTTGTAGTAAGCTGACTATAACTAATGACTTCCTGGGAATGTTGAAGGATAAGCAATTGGAGGACCCTAGCCTGAAGCGCACTATGGAGTCGCTAGGAACAGATCAGGCGAGAGGCTTTGAGATGGGCGATGATGGGATCTTGAGGTTTGATGGCAGGATTTGCATGCCCGCAAATGATGAGTTGAAGAAGATGATCCTAGAGGAAGGTCATAAGAGTCGCCTTAACCTCCACCCAGGCATGAACAAGATGTACCATGACTTGAAGGAGTCATTTTGGTGGTCAGGCATGAAGAGGGACGTCGCCCAGTACGTGGCAACCTGCTTAACGTGTCAAAAGGCGAAGGTGGAGCATCAAAAACCTGGCGGGCTGTTGCAGCAACTGGATATCCCCGAGTGGAAGTGGGACAGCATTGCCATGGATTTTGTCACCCATTTACCCAGATCGGTAAAGGGTCATGATGCAATCTGGGTCATCATTGATAGGCTGACGAAGAGTGCCCACTTCCTCCCAGTAAATATGAAGATGCCCATGGCCAAGTTGGCACAGCTGTACATCAAGGAGATTGTGAGGTTGCATGGAGTGCCTTCCAGCATCATTTCAGATAGGGATCCCAGGTTCACTTCACGGTTTTGGCAGACCTTGCAAGAGTGTTTGGGAACCAAGTTGAGGATGAGCTCTGCATATCATCCCCAAACAGATGGTCAGTCAGAGAGGACGATCCAATCTTTGGAAGATCTGCTGAGGGCATGCGTTTTGGATCAATTGGGAGGTTGGGAGGAGGTGTTGCCACTAGTGGAGTTTACCTATAACAATAGCTACCACGCCAGCATTGGGATGGCACCATATGAAGCCCTGTATGGGAGGAAATGCAGAACTCCCTTATGTTGGTACCAGGAGGGCGAGGCAGTCTTGGTTGGGCCAGAGTTGATTCAGCAGACGACCGAGAAGGTGAAGCAGATACAAAGCAGAATGAAAGCCTCTCAGAGTAGGCAGAAGTCCTATGCAGATCAGAGGAGAAAGCCTTTGGAGTTTGCTGCTGGAGATCACGTGTTCATGAAAGTGACACCAACCAAGGGTGTAGGGCGGGCGATCAGGTCAAAGAAGTTGTCCCCTAAGTTCGTGGGACCATATCAGATCTTAAGAAGGATTGGCCCAGTGGCGTATGAGATCGCCCTACCTCCCCATCTGGCGAATCTGCACAATGTGTTTCACGTGTCACAGCTGAGGAAGTAGATGGCAGACCCTAGTCATGTGCTGGATGTAGACGACGTGCAGATTAGGGATGACTTGTCCTTTGAAGCAAAACCAGTCAGGATTGACGATCGGCAATGTAAACAGCTCAGAGGCAAGACCATCGACATGGTGAAAGTGGTGTGGGATGAGAAATCGGGGGATTCTACTTGGGAGTTAGAAGAACCCATGAGGGAGGCTTATCCATACCTCTTTTCCTTGTAATCCAATTTTCGAGGACGAAAATTTTTCTTGTTGGGGAGAATGTAAGGACCTGAAAAATTTATTGGAATAAAAGAGTTATATTTTAAATAAATTCTAAGTATGTTTTTATTTAGAATAGAAAGGGAGGAAAAAGTTAAGTTTAGAAGGCTACGAGGTCGCCGGTCGCCTGCTACACATGAGCGCCAGGTGGACATCGCGCGGGCGCGAGAGGCATGCAGGCATCGCGCGGACGCGAGAGGCATGCAGGCATCGCGCGGGCGCGAGAGGCATGCAGGCATCGCGCGGGCGTGAGAGGCATGCAGGCATCGCGCGGGCGCGAGGGGCATGCGGGCATCGCGCGGACGCGAGGCACGCGGGCATTGCCAGGGCGCGATGCATGTGGACGTGGCCAAGACGCGAGAGTTATGAGGGCGTCGCCAGGGAAGACATCGGTTGTCTCCCAGAGGAAGACATCGGTCGTTCGCCAGGAAGAGGTCATCGGTGGTAGTCTTCGCGCGAGGTCATCGGTGGTAGTCTTCGCGCGAGGTCATCGGTGGTAGTCTTCGCGCGAGGTCATCGGTGGATCGTCTTCGCGCGAGAGGTCATCAGTGGTTTCTCTTCGAGCTGGTAGTCATCGGCGAAAGGTCATCGCGCGACGTTGAGTTACACCCAGAGAACGTGGGCCCCAGACTCCCAGCAAGAGACGTTCTGCACGCGCGCCACGTAGACGAAAAAGTGGTTCAGAATAGTGACATCAGAATGTTGGCATGCGCGGGAGACACTCACGGTCGTACTGTTCAGAGCAGTGGCTGGCATGCACCAGCGACAAACAGTGGCAGTACTGTTCAGAGCAGTGGTTGGCATGCACCAGAGACAACAGTGGTAGTACTGTTCAGGGCAGTGGTTCTCAGACTTCTCTGCAGAGTGGGTGGTGGCAGCTGCTTTTGGAGGGATAAGTTGGTTTAAGTTACAGAAATCCACTGCTGAGAGAAAAGGAAGACATTGTTGTAGTCAAAGAGAGAAAGAGTGAGTTCCCTCCTCTCCATTTCTCTCCTTCACACTGCGATTCTAGTACACCTTCACGCGGGAATACGACGAGCGACAGCCACCATTGGAGCACTTGGGTGGTTCTCTGCAAGCTCTTCAAAACCAGACACAAGAACAGAGTCAAAGCGTTCTTCAAGCTTCGTTGGATTTCGGAACTCCTGGTGTTTGCGCAAGTCCAGGTAAGGGAAGCTAGACCTCTTTTCCATACGAGCCATAGTTTAGCTATCTTCTGAAGTGAGGGCGACGTGGTCGCCATTTTCGTTTTCATCTGCGTAAAATGCTCTGTATGTGTGCTTGGGCGACGAGGTCGCCGGTTTTATATACAATCTTCGACACACTCTGTTTTTGAACTAGATCGCCGGTTTTGGCGCTGTTTTACGAACTCCTCTGTTTTTGATACTGTTTTGAAACTACTTGAGATTTACATGAGGTATTCGAAGATCTGAAGCTTTGAAATGGTTGTTGATGTGATTTGAATGATTTATTTGAATGGTATGATGTGTTGGATGTGGTGAGTGTGAGGTCGAGGCATAGTATTTTCAGGAAAGAAGATACCGTGTAAGATCTTGTAGTAGGTGCATTGATCGGTGATTAAGAACGAGATATCCTGACTCTGCTGAGGTAATGGACTCACGTAGAGGAAGTTACTCAGTTGTTGAGAGTCGAAGGAGGTTCACCTGTATGGGTGGGTTGTTTGAAAGAGAACAAACCGACCTGTTTTGCGTGGATTAACCCTGTCATGCTGTATGGTGATGTGTGAGATTCATTATACGCTGATGAATGTGAGAGATTTCACGGCGACCCTGTGGATGTGTGAGATTCCACAGTGGGCAATATGACAGGTGCAAATCTCTGAGTCTAATCAATGCACGAGTATTCCGGAATTAGTGTCTTGTGTCTATGTATTGTGAGTCAGTGGAAAACCTGACGTGAGAAATGAGGAACACTGTATGTGGATAGACACTTGCTGCACTGTGTGATATGAACTACTCTTGAGGAATTGTGAAATGTGGGTTTTTACTTGATGGTATGTGGGAAGAATGAGAAAGCTGATGTTTTTACGTGGGTCCCTTCAATTAATTTATCTTGATTTTAAAGTTCATATCTAAATTCTCTTTTAAAACTGTCTAGCTTACCCTGCGTTTTCGTTTGTGGATGTTCTTCTTAAAACTTGTGATGATCGTGTATGATTTACACGGGAGCAGATGACGTTGCAGGAAAGTGAGATCGCCGGTCTGATAGGAGATCGCCTGGCTGATAGGAGATCACCTGATTGACTAGGAGATCGCCCTTTTGTTAGCATATCGCCCGATTTGTCTTTTGTTGTATTTTTGGTTAAGTTTTTTTTTGAAAGATTCACAGTTTATGTATTAAACTCCCGATGAGGAGAAACTCCATTATACATATATGATTATGTTTATTTCAAAATACTTGTTTATCTTCATTTATATTATATAAATATGAAATGTATTTGGTGGGATGTTACAGTGGTGGTCCTTCGGTAACTGACCACTGATCGCCGTTCTTGAACGATCTCCACCCTGGTTCATCTGCTATCTCATGCCACTCGTCACTCTGTGACTGGCCCACGTGGTCATCTGCTGCTGACGTCATCAAATACCAATGACCGACCGGATCAGAAACCAAGAAGAACCCAAAGCAGAAAAAAACTTAAATACAAAGAAACCCAACAAAACTTAAACTAGAAAAGAACGCAGCAAAATCTAAATCATAAACAAAAATAAACCAAAAATGCGAAGAAAGCTAGAAAAACCTAGAAACGCAAGGAAACTCAGAGAAAGCCAAAAGGCCTAGAAAGGAACATATGGTGCTTTGAAGTAAAATGCATGCACATGGAAAATATTAAGCGTGTAGAAGTACCAGTATGTTAAGAAGTAACCAATGGAAAGTCAGGACATACCAAGAGAATTATGAATGAAGGGATGCAGAGAAGGAGAGCAATGAAGAGAGAATGACGATCGAACTTCATGAAGCTTTAAAAGGGCAGTAAAACCCTAATACGTGTTAGAAGAATATTCAAGGGGAGCCATTGAATGATCAAGTGTGACTATTCAAACATCACATGGGTTTAGAAAATGTTTGGGATTTTCCTGTGATGAGCATATATTTATTCACACTCAATAGCTTTAATCATGGATTATTGAACTTTAATAATAAATAAATCCATTGTTTTAATTAATATTAATATAATTTGGTTTATTTGGGCCTTAACTATTATTTTTGTTAATTTTGTGTTTTTAGAGTAAATGGTATGAAGGAAGCCTCTACCTTTGTGAATGGTTTAAATATGCAAAAGTTCAAGTTGTTTCTTGAACCAAAATAGAATACAAATTCTGAGAAGAAAGAGAAAATAAAATCTACAATATCTCATAAACAAAATTAGAAGCAAATCTTTTGCAAATATAAGAATTTTGGAAAGTTGGAAAGTTGGAAACGGTTAACAAAATCTAAACTACAATATTTTCCCAAGATCCTTGGAGCAGAAAAGCCTATAAAAAGACACAAGCCTCAAGGAGAAAAGAAAGGCCTTCTTAAGGTTTTCTTAGTTTTTTTTTTCTTTGTAATTCTTTTGTTTTGCCTCCGTATGGAACTGAACCTTTTTTATTGTTTCTTTTGTAATTCCTTATTGGGTTAAGAGGTTTTGGTTAATAGTTTCGATTTTTGATTCTCTATAGCAGTTGTTTTAATATTCTAATCTTCTGAAAACCCGGTTTTTGTGAGAGGTTGTACTTGAACGCATGATTGAGAGTCTTCCTTATCTTAAACTTTGTTTTCTTAGTTATTTTGCATTGTTCTAATTAATTTCTTGGGCGCATGATTCAAGAGAGACAAGATAAGCATTCCCATGAAGTATACGCATGGAACAAAGTGGGTATTGATTAAATCAGTAGAAGCATGCTTTATAGGTGAGCTTCAATTGAATTAGATTGGCGCATGTTCAAAGTTTAACTTTGTTGGAGGATTGAGAAAGATTAATCTTTAGAGAACCTATGAACAATTCAATGGTGGAAGAACTTGGGGATCAACAACTTTTTATTTGCTATTTTAATCTCTTTTATATTTTCTGCATAATTATCTCAATCTCAACCCCTTTTTATTATTATTGTTATTACTAACTTTTATTGTTTGCAGATAGATTCTAAACACCGATTTACTGATTCTACAATTGAATTCGTTGGAAGACGACTTGGGGTCATCTAACTATAATTATACTATCATCTCTCTAGCATTGGACAGGTCTATGTTGGAATCATATTAATTTGACAGCAAAACGACAGTTATCATCCTGCCAAAGGGAACAACGTTTCAGTTATGAGGTAAGAAGTTGACTATGCTCTACACTGTCTCGATTCTAGACAGAGAGGCTTGTGGATCGTACATAATAGGCTATCGGGTTTTAGATGACATGTACATAGTTTCCACTCAATGTTAGAGCTGACATGGTTGAAAGATACGATCATCATGAGGACATCGGTCTATGATCGAGTATAAGTAGGTCCCCCAAGAATATCGTTGCGAATATATAAGAAGAGTTTCACCTACTAAGTAACTGAAGTCAATTACCATGTTGTTGAAAGTTAGCTATAATTATGTATAAAAAAAGTACCAAATTCTAAGTATTCAAGAAAGTAAGAAGGTTGAGTTGGATTTCCCTCTATAAATACATTATGGCTTCAGAGTAGTGAGAAGGTTGAGTTGGATTTCTCCCGTATAAATACATTATGGCTTCAGAGTAGTGAGAAGGTTGAGTTGGATTTCTCCCGTATAAATACATTATGATTTCAAAGTACGAGGGTCATCATCCTTTTCCACATTACTCATTATAACAACAACCTTAAAGGATATTTTAATTTTAGGTAAAAAGTGATCCAATAATCCTTTTTTTTTTTTTTTTTTTTGATTTTATATTTTGGTGGTGTTAACAAAATAACCTATACTAAAGTATGAAAATTAAATTGCAAATATATTGTTGGTTCTTTTTATAATATTGGACTCGGTCATACACTTTGAGAAGTAATTTATGGTCTTTATTAAGTTACGTTGTTATTAAGCAATTTATCAATTCACTAGTAGAAAGCCTATTTACGACACCAAATACATATCGTTTTTACTGTCAAACATTGTTTATCGACGCAGTGACATTTTTGAAATTAAAATGAGTCTAAAACAGAGGTTCAACCCACAACCGCCATTTTAGACTACTGCAATTGGGTATAAAACGGCGGATATAAAATTGTTAATTTTATATTGCATGTATATTTATAATTCTTGGATACGTGTTGGTATTGAGTCCGGGAGTGTTCGATCCTCGGCAATTGTTTCCTGTATGAGAGACCTTTAGTTTCCCATTTGAGAATTAATACATGTATTTGTCTACTACTCCTCCAATTATAAATTTTTTTAAACATTTTATAAAAAGTAGAGAAGGTTGTAGTGACAATAATTATATTGAGTCTTGAATTATCCAGGTGGACAGTTTGAGAAGAGCAATCATTTTTTATTAGTTTATTAGTACGTAACTTGTAATTGACATGTCATATATTTTACGTAATTTTTGTTCATAGCATTTCGTGTTGTTCTTTGGGTGCAAATTTGACTGTGGAGATTTTGTGTCATCACTTTCATTTCGTGTCACCTGAAGACCAATGCGAAATGCTGCCGAAATTTCATTAAATATAAGGAATGTTGATTAAAGTTATGTACTATTAAATTATAATAAAAGTGAATCTTCTCGAATGGGATAGGTTCATACCTATAATAAAAAAGTGAGATTTCACACGCATTAGTGAACACCTCAACGACCATTACAGAACATAATTAATCAAGATTGGATTAACTTTGTTCACATAAGTGATGAATATGAAAGAAGAGTAGAAGAATTTGTACAATTTGCACAACGTAATGCCAACAATAGTGGTCATAATGGAGTAAAGTTTAGGTGTCTGTGCATTAATTGTTTGAACGGGAGGAGATTGGATGTTAACAAAAATCAGGGAGTGATACAACCCAAGTAGCTACGAAGATGACCAAGGAAGTAAAAGACAAAGCACAAGGTGAAAAGTCATCTCTACAAACAATTCAAGGCCCCACCAAGGATCACATGGACCTCACTAGAGGAGCTGGGTATAAACTAACACACCAACTATTCTTCCTTTTGGTCTTCTTATAAGATACAAATATGTTGTAAATGATTGGCTCACTTTAGGGGTCCAAATAGCAAAGATAGGCCAGAATAATGTGCCTTTAGCATAATAGGGGGTGTAGTTATCATTTTAGCTTGTTCTTAGCCCTTTAGGAAGACATTTTGACTTAGTTTCTAGAAGGACAAGCCTAGGATGCGGGTTTAAGGCTGCCCATTTTTTTCCTTTTCCCATCCTACCCCTCTTGCTTGTTTTCCAAGGCTCCTTCACCTATAAATAGGAGGCCTACCCATTGCATTTTTCAGGTTGAATTTGAAGTAAAGTTACTCTGCACAAATATTGTGTGAGCTTGAGTGAGTGTTATCTCCTCTTCCTTTTGGTCTTATCTTGATGAGAATGAAGTTCTCAAGTGGCAGCCTAGCACTTATCTTGGTGGTATCCACACACCAAGTGGCGTGATCATCTCTACCACCTCCATAAGTTTTCTCATTCCATTTCCTTCCATTTTCCATTCCATTTATGTTATTGTCTCTTTTACTCTTATTTTTTGCTCTCGGTTTTGGGCTCATTATTATGAGTTTGGTTCATCATTTGGTTGGCCTTGATCACTATTGATGTTTCCTAGTTTCCTTTCTTCAATTCCGCAATTGCATCTCACTATATATTTTTTTTCATCTTTGCCTCTGTGAAGTGAACCTTCACACTTACTTAACCACTTGGTTAAGTTCGTGTCCAGTGGGAATCTTCTTTAGGTCCTCACCTTCAATTGCTAAAATCTCAATCCTAAAGTAAAGTGTCATCTTAAATGAAAACATCTAAAATTCAACTCACATCAGGGAGCACCTTCTATGTGATGGGTTTCTACAATCTTACACAACATGGACATGGCATGATGAATTATTAAATTTACCAAGTGTTTCTGTATCCGAACAATATGGTCAGTCCACAATGGATGATGCAGTACATGGTGAAGCACATGATGATCAATTAGAGGACATGATTCATGATGTTGTAGCTGAGTCTTTTATAGAAGTGCATGGATATGGAAGTATGTCAAGTGATGCAGAGACTCCATTGTATCTTGGATCAACTAACTTCACATGGTTACCGGTGGTGTTAAGATTGATGAATTTGAAGGCAATAAATGGATGGAATAATAAAAGCTTCACGAAATTGCTTCAGTTGGTGAAGGATATGCTTCCAAAGGGAAATACTCTTCCTAATCATAATTATGAGGCCAAAAAGAATCTTTGTTCAATGGGTATGGACTATAAAAATATAGATGCATGTTTTAATGATTGTATATTATACAGGAAAGATTTTGAATTGTTGAAAAATTGTCCAAGGGGTGGATTATCATGTTTCAAGTTGAAACAAAAAGAAGATGATACTATTGAAGAGATGGAAAAGCATGGACCTCCAATAAAGGTTGTGTGGTATCTTTCCATCATTCCATGGATGAAGCGTTTGTTTACAAACCCAAATGATGCTAAGAATCTTATATGGCATGTAGATGAGAGGAAATGTTGTAGCATGTACCGACATCCAGTTGATTGTATTCATTGGAAGAAATTTGTTGATGACTTTCCAGAGTTTGGTAAAGAGTCAAGAAATATTCAACTTGGTTTAGCTACAGACGGAATGAATCCGTTTGGTAATATGAGTATGAATCACATTTCATGGCCTGTTTTACTAGTTATTTACAATTTACCTCCTGGATTGTGCATGAAGCGAAAATACATGATGATGGCAGAGCCCCCAGCCATACACAACCACATAATAAGGAGGATGAAGACTTGGAGGTTGTTTATGGATTTATTTGCAAATATAGATCTAATTGGGCTTTTGTTTATTTTTTTGTAGGCCCAATAAAGAGGACAACTTTAGGGTGAAGGAATGTATAAACATATCCAAGAAGACCTCCAACTCATGAAAACATAAACTAGAGCTTTGGTCAGAAGAACACAAGAAGACTGAGTTTGGGCTAACTAGTCAACATTATTTTTTGGGCCAAGCTTTAGCTTAAATAAATTGTATAAAGTTGTTTAGGATTTCATGGGCCACGTACTGGGCCTAGTAGCATAAAATAATTGGACCAAATATTTGGGCCAACTAGCATAGGATTTTGGACTTGTATTTGGGCCAATAGTAAAATAGGTCTAGTTAGGGTTAAAAGTGACTAGTTAGTGTAACAATTGGGCTTCTTTAAGCCCAATGTAACCCTAAAACGTCTAGGATATATTAGAGGACGAAAATTACCTTGGCATGGAGCACATGGACGTCCATATGGCAGCCTAGGAGTGG
This sequence comes from Phaseolus lunatus, assembly GCA_013389735.1. Classification (NCBI taxonomy): domain Eukaryota; kingdom Viridiplantae; phylum Streptophyta; class Magnoliopsida; order Fabales; family Fabaceae; genus Phaseolus; species Phaseolus lunatus. The sequence goes on from CM023867.1 coordinate 26,122,849, forward strand.
AGAGGATTTATCATGGAAGGTGTGAGCTAAACATGGAAAGCATGACTCCACATGGCACCTTCTCATTGGAGAGTTTTATTTTGAAATTTCAAATTTTGGCTCCAAAATGTTCAGCTCTCTCTCCTATAAATTTAGGTGCTTGGCTCTCATTTTCTAAGATCAATTTTATGAGTGAATTGCTGCCCAAGTTTGCATGCTTTCTCACTCCCTTGTCTAGACTCTCTAGAATAGACACCTTGATCTTCTTCTTCACCTCTCCAAGTGATATGGCCCAACCAATCACTCTCCCTATTTCTCATGCACCTTCAAGGAAACCATAGCTCCAATTGAGTCCTCCTTGTTCCACTCCTTCCATTGAGCTTCCACAAACTCCTTCAAAATTCCAAGGAAATCAATCGGTCATGAAGGCTTCGAATTATCGAAGGTGTAGTCTATGTTATTTACCTTTTCGTAAAACTCAACACCAGTTAATGGAGTTGGTGGACAGCTAGTGTCTTGATGTCCATTAATGTCTTTTTTCAACCTCCAGTAAGGATGATGACTTCTAAGAAACCTTCGATGCTGAAGATATATTGTCTTCCTTCCATGTTTCAATTGTTGAGAAGCAGTGTTTTCTTCGCATATTGGACCTGCTTTATGACCCTTAACATTATACCCTAATAAGTTACCATATGTCAGAAAGTCATTCATAGTGCAAGATAACATGGCATGCATCTTGAAAGTTTCATTACCAAATCCATCAAATACTTTCTTGCTTTTCAATTCGGCATTTATCTTGTCATTAGCTTTGTTTTCGCTTCTGGATGATAATTATGTCTTCTTTTGGTTCTTGCCTCTTTTGCTTTGAGTCGTATGTTCTTTAGTGTTTTAGGAGTCCTTACCTTTTGCCTCTACTTACTTTGCTTTTAATTGTGAAAGTTTATAAGTAATTAGAAACTTGTTTTAGTAGAAGTAGATTTAAGTTCCGAACAAAAGCTTTCAAGTGATCAATTAATTTGAATCCCAAAATTTTTATGTTAATTGGAGTTCTATGCAAATATGCATGATCAAAACCATGGACATTTCATTTCCATAATCCAAGAACAAGTATAAAAAAAAGAGAGAGAGAGAAAAATAAGTGGCGCAAACTTGGTTTCCAACCTTTTCAAAGAGCAACATTTCAAAATTTTAGGGTTCATCTTGATTGGCAAATTGATTTCAACATTGTGGAATTTTTATCTTTTTGCTTTAAGAATTTCTAAATAAAGTTTCATCATTAAAATTTTAGTAAGTATCTTAGAGTCTTTTTGTGTACCTTGTCTTGATTGTCTTTCTCTAAAGTTTTGTCATACATCTTATCTCAAATTTGGTTTACCTTTCTTGCTTTGAGCTTTTCTTGTTTGTCTTTTTCAAGTTCTTAGTTTTGTTGTGGTTCTTTGGAGATCAAGTGTTAAGGGCTTTGTCCTTTTTCATTTGAGAGTATTCAACATCAAGATAGACCTTTGTTAAGAGGACTTTTTCTTTTTGAGTGTTTTGTGTGTTCTCCTCTTTGTTTTTACAGAAAAGTGACGCAAGCTTGAGAGAGAGTGCTCTAACTTTTATTTCACTAATTGTTTGTTCACTTGTGAATTATGACTCATCTTTCTTTAGGGGAATCATCTAACCCTCAATCTCCCCAAAAGGCTTTCCTTATGGATGAATTGGCGATGACAAAGAGATCATTTGCCCAAAAGGACGAAGAAATGAGACAATTATGGCTACAAAGGCTTGAATCGGCTCATGAAATTCAACCAAGAGGAAGAAGGTGAGAGACAAGGAGAGCTTCTAGGAGCTACCATCATTACGGCAGCCAAGAAGAAGAGGAAGAATGGAGATTGAATCATTTTGATGAAAGGCGCCAACATTCTTCAAGAATTTCTTTTCCTTATATAAAAATTCCTAGTTTTAGTGGGGAAAGTGACCCCAACATTTACCTAGGATGGGAAGCTAAGGTTGAAATTTTTTTTAATGTACATGAGGTCCAAGAAGATCAAAAAGTCAAATTAGCCTCCTTAGAATTCTTAGATTATGCGATGTAGTGGTGGCATAAGACTGTAATGGACATTGGACTTAACAAGAGGCCAGTTGTGGTCTCTTGGGATGATTCAAAATTATGTAGGCGCGCCAGGTTTGTTCCTCCACACTATAGGAAGGAACTCTTGTTGAAGCTCCAATGGCTTCAACAAGGACCAAAAAGTGTAGATGAATATTTTAAAGAGCTTGAAACAACTTTAACTAAAATTGACATGCATGAAAGTGAGGATCTAAAATGGCTAGATTTGTAAGTGGTTCGAGAAAGGAAATCCAAGGTGTGGTAGAAATTTATGAGTATTCATCTTTAGAAAATTGGTTCACCTTACCATAAAGGTTGAATCTCAACTTTCAAAGAACACTCATTTCAAAAACTCTCCTAATGATGGCTACTACCAATCATCTTGGAAAAACAAAACAAGTCTTCTTCAAAAAAATTTCCCTCAAATTTTATGAAAGATTCCACTTACAATCCTAGGAATTCTAAACCCTCCACTTCTACACCTAAGTCGCCTACCAAAACCTCAAATCAAAAGTGTTTTAAATGTTTAGGTTTTGGGCATATTACATATAATTGTCCTTCTAAGAGAAACATGGTGGTTAAAGGGGGGTTGTCATGGGTGACCATAGCTCACAAAGGTCTAGGTTCCCTACCTCTTCTAGATCCTCAAGTGATGAAGAAAGTGAAATTCCATGTGAAGGAGACTTATTAGTAGTGAGATGCATGCTAGGCCAAGTTTTAAAGCCTTTTGATGAAAGTCAAAGGGAAAACATTTTCCACACTACGTGCCTCATTAATGATAAGTTGTGTTCCTTAATTGTGGATGGGGGGAGTTATGCTAATGTGGCAAGCACAAGAGTGGTAAAACACCTTGGGTTACCTACCATCTCTCATGCAAAGCCCTATAAACTTCAGTGGTTAAGCGAAGAGAGGGAGATAATAGTAAACCAACAAGTCCTCATAGTCTTTTCTATTGGTAAATATAAGGATGAGGTCTTATGTGATGTTGTACCTATGAAAGCTACACACATTCTTTTAGGTAGGCCATGGCAATATGATAGGAAAATCCTACATGATGGCCTTACCAACAAAATCTCTTTCACCTTCCATGGGCATAAGATCATACTAAAATCTCTCTCACCAAAAGAAGTCCATGAGGACCAAGTGAAAATGAAAGAAAAGAGAGAGAAAGAAAAAGAAAAAAAAGAGTTAGAAGAGAAGCATTCTTATCTCACCCAAAGAGGTTAAAAAGTAATGCTTTCACAAAAGTCTATTTTTCATAGCTTTTCCAAAGAAAAACCTTAGGAGTGAGTCGGCGGTAGATAGTCCTATGTCCTTGGAAAATTTGGTAAAAGAGTTTGAAGATATTGAGCACCAAATAGACTTCCTACCAGGAGCTTCTTTACAAAATAGGCCAGCCTGTAGGACCAATCCAACCAAGGCCAAGGGAATTCAACAAGTGGAGGATTTAATATCTAAGGGAGCATGAGTCCTTGTGTTATGCCTGTGATTCTTGTCCCTAAAATGGATGGGAGTTGGAGGATGTGTATGGATTTCCGGGCTATAAAACACAATACCATTAAGTATAGTCATCCCATTCCTAAGTTAGATGACTTGTTGGATGAGTTACATGAGTCTCAAATATTTACTAGAATTAATCTTAAGAGTGGTTATAACGAAATATGGATTAAACCAGGAGACGAATGGAAAACTACCTTTAAGACCAAGTTTGGTTTATATGAGTAGTTAGTCATGCCTTTTCGCTTAACCAATGCTCCAAGCACCTTCATGCGACTTATGCACCATGTCTTAAGACCTTTCAATGGCAAGTTTGTAGTGGTATATTTTGATGATATTCTCATCTATAGCTTGTCTTTATAGGACCATAAGAAGCATGTTAGGCAAGTGTTGGAAACCCTTAGCAAGGAAAAATTGTATGCTAATCCTGAGAAATGTGTGTTTGCAATAGACCACATAGACTTCCTAAGGTTTGTGGTAAGTTCACAAGGGGTGCATGTGGATGAAGAAAAGGTTGTAGCAATTAGACATTGGCCCACACCCACCAATATTAGTGAGGTATGGAGTGTTAGAAAAGATGACTTTAAACTAGAGGGGAGTGAATTGTTTAAAGGGGTTTTCGCAAAATTTTCAGAGCTAGAATGAATTTATTTAAGAAACCAATTGATTCAGCAATTCAGTTAGCCAAAACAGCAAGCAAAACTGTAACACTAGAAAAAAAATCGGTTGTTTCTTCGAAACAATCGGTTGTTTATACCAGCAAACAACAAACAAATTGAATTTAAAGAGATAAGGATAGAGAGATTGTACACAGATGTTTATACTGGTTCACTCCAACCTAGAGCTACATCCAGTCTTCTCAGGAACCCTGAGGAAATCCACTAAGCAATCACACCTTGATCACTTACACAACAACCAAGAGAATGACCTTGAAAACCTCAAGAAACACACTCTCCTTGGCCAACACTAAGATTGCTGATCTTGAACACCTCAAGAACACACATCCAATCTCAGCAAAAACACACAGATGAATTGTTTCAGCAGTTTACAAAGATTACACTTTTTACAGATGAATATCTAAAATCAATACAAGTAGAATCCTATTCCAGCACCTTGATCAATCACGAAACTCTTAAGCAATCTCAGCACTTTGAAAAACTCTCTTAGAAAAACTTTTTCAAAAGATCTCTTTCTTAAAAACAGTTTTTTCTGAATTTATACCAAGATATAGTTTGTTATCAAATCTTAACAAACTCTTAATTGCTTTAAAAAGATTGGTCAAAGCATTTAATGACTGGAGCATATTCAGTTTTAAATCATTTAAAGCTCAGTCAAAGAAAACAAACAATCGATTGTTTCCTCGAATCAATCAGTTGTTTTGTTACTTAACAGTTTTCACCATTCAAAAACAGTTTTCAAACTTTCTCAAAACACCTAAGTGTAAACAATCGGTTGTTTCGACAGAACAATCGGTTGTTTCAACTTAGCTTGAAAAACATTTTGCTTTGTTAAAGATTGAGATGCTAATTGCTTTGAGATTTAATCTAAGGGTGGATTACAACATAAAACTACCCCAGAACAAAACTATAAACCAGCACAGCAGCAACAAGCAAAGCAGAGGCTTCAACATGCTTCAAAGGATTTGGATTCTTCAAAACATTGAACACCACTTGGTTAAACAATCTCCCCCTATTTGATGAAGACAAATCCCTGGTGCTTGTGTTGTACTGATTAAATCTAAAGTAGTTCCTGCAATAGAACTTTGAACAATACATTGAACTTTTGATATTCTGTTAGCATAACATATTAAAGCTTAAAACAAATAATATCAGAGACAAAATACATATCTCCCAAACTGTTTTTAACAATTTAAAAAACAGAAACCTAAAACAACTTGAAACACAGCATGTATCTCCCCCTATTTGTCTTCACAAATAGACAAAGATAAGAGATAAAACAAGATATTGTTTCCATTACATCAGAATAGAACAACAACGGCAGAAGGAAAGAAATATTAAAACCAGCAAAGAACAGCCAAAAACAATCGATTATTTCGATGACCAATCGGTTGTTTTTCCTTCATTCTTCTTCATCAGCAAATTGAAGATCAAAGATTTGATTCTAGACAGCTTCAATCTGTTCATCCAGAGTCATAAACCTTGCATCCATGTTGTCAAACCTGGTGTCAATCCTTTAGAAATTACTAACACAGAGATCATGAAGATTCCTTTGATTTTCCGCAAAGCTATCTAGCCTATTCACCATGAGTCTTTCAAAAGGAGACATGGTTTGTATTCTTTCTCCTTGATGTCCATCATCAGCACTAGGTCCTGCATTTTGAAACTTTCCAGTTGGATCTTCATGTTGAACATCCATATCAGCAGGTTCTTCTTGTTCAAGATGAGCAGCACCACTAGATGAGGCACCATGATCACCATCCTTACTTATCCATTTCCACCTACTTTTGTAAAGCCCATCTTGCTGAGTGATCCATTGTTCAACTCTTGAGTTGACTTGACCAGCTCAGAAGTTTCATTTTCAAGATTAACTTCAAAAAAGAGTAGAAACTTAGATATTAAAACAGCATAGGGATAATGATAATCACCTATCCTCATGGCTTTTTGCATGTGTTCTTTGATTATATGAATCCAATTGACCTTGACTTTCTTGGTGATGCAGAAGATGTAAACTAGATCTTCTTTAGTTAACACAGAGTGGTTACTCCCCCTTGGAGTTAGAATCTGTAACATCCCGCCAAAATACTATACAAGTGTATATAATGAAAATAAAGGTGACAAATAGATTCTATGAACAAAATATTATATATATATGAAATGAAGTTGCTCCTCTTAGGGAGTTTAATACAAATTCGGTCAAATTTTCCAGAAACATAAACAAAATACAGTAAAAAAAAAAAAAAACAAAGCAGGCGGTCTCCTATCGAAAGAAACCGATCTCCTATCGGACGAGACCGATCGCCTATCAGAGGACCCAAAACAGCCGATCACCTATCAGGACAGAAAAACAGGCGATCACCCGATAGAGGCAGAAACGGCGATCTCCCCCTCGGCGATCACTCACTAAGGAGCTCTACTTCCTGGAAGATCATCTGCTCCCGTGTAAGTTATACACGATCATCACAGTTTTAAAAGAACAGCCACAGAACCAAAACACGCAGGGTAAGCTAGATATTTTAAAGAGAGTTTAAATAAGGATGCTTAAAATAAAAGAAATCAAGGTAACCAATTTCAAGTTATTCACGTAAGGTTATCAAGTTTCTCATACTCTTCACCTGATCACCCAGAAATCACACATTTCACAATATTTTCCAGAGTCATTCTATTTCACAACTGTATCAAGTGTCTATCAATTTCAAGTTCCTCATTTCACATGTCAGACCACCACTGACCCCGCACACAAGACACTTGACATACTTCCGGAAGACTCGTGCATTGACTAGACTCAGGGATTTTGCACCTGTCATACAAGCTGTAATGTTTACCAGCTATGCGCATCAACACAATCTCAATCTCAAGTTCACCATTCTCACAGTATGACAGGGTTAATCCATATGACAGGCCGAGCTCGTTCTGTTTCACACGACTCACCCATACATATGAACCTCCTTCGACTCTCAACGCCTGAATAACCTCATCTATATGAATCCATTATCTCAGGAGAGTCAGGATAATCCCATTATAGACATCACCGATCAATGCACATCCTACACGATCTTACACGGTATTTTCTTTCCTGAAAATACTATGCCTCGATCCACATTCACCACATCCAACACATCACATAACACTTAAAGGAATGATTTCAATCACAGCAAAACTCAATCCAAGGTTCTTATTTTCGAATATCTCATTTAAATCTCAAACAGTTTCAAAGCAACGCCAAAAACAGGGAGTTTCGCAAACAACGCCCAAAAACCGGCGATCTAGTTCAAAAACAGAGTATTTCAAAGTCTGCACTTAAAACCGGCGACCACGTCGCCCAAACACATAGCACAGAGCATTTTACAAAGATGAAAACGAAAACCGGCGACCACGTCGCCCTCACTTCATAAATAGCTAAACTATGGCTTGTATGGAAAAAGAAGTCTAGCTTCCCTTACCTGGACTTGCGCCAAACACCAGGAGCTCCGAAACCCAACGAAGCTTGAACGACGCCTTGGCTCTGTTTTTGCGTCTGGAAGAAGGACTTGCAGAGAACCTCCCAGGTGCTCTAATGGTGGCCGTCGCTCGTCGTACTCTCGTGTGAAGGTGTTAGAATCGCAGCGCGAAGGAGAGAATGGAGGAGAAGGGAGATAAACGCACCCTTTAGCTCTGGAACCACAACAACGTTTCTTTCCTTCTCCCTCAGAAATGGGTTTTTGCATCATAAGCTGACTTCTCCACAAAAACCGCTGCCACCACCCACTCTGCAGGGAGTTTGCGTGTACGCTTCGCTGAACAGTACACCTAAGCATGCCTCTGCGCAGGCTAACACTCTGAGGTCACTATTCTGAACCACTCTTTTGTCTACGTGGCGCGCGTGCAGAACATCTCTTGCTGGGAGTCTGGGGCCCACGTTCCCTGGGTGTAACTCAACGTCGCGCGATGACCTTTCGCCGATGACTACCAGCTCGAAGAGAAACCACTGATGACCTCTCGCGCGAAGACGATCCACCGATGACCTCGCGCGAAGACTACCACCGATGACCTCGCGCGAAGACTACCACCGATGACATCTTCCTGGCGAACGACCGATGTCTTCCTCTGGGAGACAACCGATGTCTTCCCTGGCGGCGCCCTCATAACTCTCGCGCCTTGGCCACGTCCACATGCATCGCGCCCTGGCAATGCCCGCGTGCCTCGCGCCTGCGCGATGCCCGTATGCCCCTCGCGCCCGCGCGATGCCTGCATGCCTCTCGCGCCCGCGCGATGCCTGCATGCCTCTCACGCCCGCGCGATGTCCACCTGGCGCTCATGTGTAGCAGGCGACCGGCGACCTCGTAGCCTTCTAAACTTAACTTTTTCCTCCCTTTCTATTCTAAATAAAAACATACTTAGAATTCATTTAAAATATAACTCTTTTATTCCAATTTAATTTTTCAGGTCCTTACATTCTCCCCAACAAGAAAAATTTTCGTCCTCGAAAATTGGATTACAAGGAAAAGAGGTATGGATAAGCCTCCCTCATGGGTTCTTCTAACTCCCAAGTTGAATCCCCCGATCTCTCATCCCACACCACTTTCACCATGTCGATGGTCTTGCCTCTGAGCTGTTTACTTTGCCGATCGTCAATCCTGACTGGTTTTGCTTCAAAGGACAAGTCATCTCTGATCTGCACGTCGTCTACATCCAGCACATGACTGGGGTCTGCCATGTACTTCCTCAGCTGTGACACGTGAAAGACATTGTGCAGATTCGCCAGATGGGGAGGTAGGGCGATCTCATACGCCACTGGGCCAATCCTTCTTAAGATCTGATATGGTCCCACGAACTTAGGGGACAACTTCTTTGACCTGATCGCCCGCCCTACACCCTTGGTTGGCGTCACTTTCATGAACACGTGATCTCCAGCAGCAAACTCCAAAGGCTTTCTCCTCTGATCTGCATAGGACTTCTGCCTACTCTGAGAAGCTTTCATTCTGCTTTGTATCTGCTTTACCTTCTCGGTCGTCTGTTGAATCAACTCTAGCCCGACCAAGACTGCCTCGCCCTCTTGGTACCAACATAAGGGGGTTCTGCATTTCCTCCCATACAGGGCTTCATATGGGGCCATCCCAATACTGGCGTGGTAGCTATTGTTATAGGTAAACTCCACTAGTGGCAACACCTCCTCCCAACTTCCCAATTGATCCAAGACGCACGCCGTCAGCAGATCTTCCAGAGATTGGATCGTTCTCTCTGACTGACCATCTGTTTGGGGATGATATGCAGAGCTCATCCTCAACTTAGTTCCCAAGCATTCTTGTAAGGTCTGCCAAAACCGTGAAGTAAACCTGGGATCTCTATTTGAAACGATGCTGGAAGGCACTCCATGCAGCCTTACTATTTCTTGGATGTATAGCTGTGCCAGCTTGACCATAGGCATCTTCATATTCACTGGAAGAAAGTGGGCACTCTTCGTCAGCCTATCAATGATGACCCAGATTGCATCATGACCCTTAACCGATCTGGGTAAATGGGTGACAAAATCCATGGCGATGCTGTCCCATTTCCACTCAGGGATATCCAGTTGCTGCAACAACCCTCCAGGTCGTTGATGCTCTACCTTCGCCTTCTGACACGTTAAACAGGTTGCAACATACTGGGCGACGTCTCTCTTCATGCCCGACCACCAAAATGACTCCTTCAAGTCATGGTACATCTTGTTCATGCCTGGATGAAGGTTAAGGCGACTCTTATGACCTTCCTCTAGGATCATCTTCTTCAACTCATCATTTGCAGGTATGCAAATTCTGCCATCAAACCTCAAGATCCCATCATCGCCCATCTCAAAGCCTCTCGCCTGATCTGTCCCTAGTGACTCTACAGTGCGCTTCAGGCTAGGGTCCTCCAATTGCTTATCCTTCAACATTCCCAGGAAGTCATTAGTTATAGTCAGCTTGCTACAACTAATGTGATTCACGTGAAACTCTACTCCAAGGTTTAAGTCTCTGAACTGCTCGATCAGTTTCTGCTCTTCCATCATCATGGTGGCGACTTGTATAGACTTCCTACTCAAGGCATCTGCCACTACATTGGCCTTCCCTGGGTGATACATGAGTTGAAAGTCGTAATCCTTTAGGAATTCCATCCACCTTCTTTGTCTCATGTTTAGTTCCTTCTGATCGAACAGGTACTTCAAGCTCTTGTGGTCACTGAACACCTGGAACCGAGCTCCATATAGATAATGCCTCCAGATCTTCAAGGCAAAAACCACTGCCGCCAACTCCAAGTCATGCGTAGGGTAGTTTCTCTCATGAACCTTGAGTTGTCTTGAAGCGTATGCAACCACTCTCTTCTCTTGCATTAAAACACATCCCAAGCCTTGATGTGAAGCGTCACAGAAGACATCAAAAGGTCTTCCTACCTCGGGGATCACCAGCACTGGAGCACTGGTCAACCTCTCCTTTAGTTCCATGAAGCTCTGCTCACATCGGTCGGTCCAAGCAAAAGGTTGGTCCTTGCGGGTTAGCTGTGTTAAAGGAGTCACTATCTTGGAAAAATCCTCAATAAACCTCCGATAGTAGCCCGCCAACCCCACAAAGCTCCTTATCTCAGTCACGGTCTTAGGACGTTCCCATTGCAGCACTGCCTCTACCTTGGCTGGATCTACCGAGATCCCTTGGGCAGATATCACGTGTCCTAAGAAGTTGACTTCCCTCAGCCAGAACTCACACTTGGAGAACTTGGCATAGAGCTGCTTCTCTCTCAGTATTTCCAATACTGTCCTCAGGTGTTCCTCATGCTCTTCCTCGGTCCTTGAATAAATGAGGATGTCATCTATGAAGACCACCACAAACTTATCCAAGAAAGGGCGAAAGATCCTATTCATGTAGTCCATGAATAGAGCTGGAGCATTGGTGACTCCAAATGGCATCACTACATACTCGTAGTGCCCATATCGAGACCTAAAAGCTGTCTTCTGAACATCTTCAGCTTTTACCAAGATTTGGTGATACCCCGATCTCAGGTCAATCTTGGAGAACACCGAGGCCCCATGAATTTGGTCCATCAAATCATCAATCCGAGGTAAGGGGTACTTGTTCTTGATGGTCAATTTGTTCAATTGCCTGTAGTCTATACACAACCGAGACCCTCCATCCTTCTTCTTGACTAGGAGCACTGGAGCTCCCCATGGAGATGCGCTGGGTCTGATGAATTGCTTCTCCAGCAACTCTTCCACTTGCTTCTTTAACTCGACTAACTCGGCTGGTGCCATCCTGTAAGGTGCCATTGATATTGGTCCAGCTCCAGGTACCAAGTCAATAGAGAATTCCACTTCTCTCTTAGGGGGTAACCCAGGCACCTCTTCTGGGAATACATCTGTGAAATCTTTCACCACTTGTATCCTGTTTACGTCCCCTTTATTCTCCACCTCCAACCGGGCGAGCACCACGAAGCACCTCGCCCCTCCTTCCAGCTCTGATCGCCCTCGTTGAACTGATAACACATTCGATTCTTGGGGGTCTAGAAACGCTACTTTCTGCCTACCACAGTCTATGAGAACGTGATTGGCAGCTAACCAATCCATTCCCAGGATAACATCCAGGTCCTGAAGAGGTAGGCAGATCAAGTTCACCTTGAATCTGCGTCCCTCCACAATTACTGGACATTCGGGGCACACCGTAGAGGTCGACACCTGTCCTGACGCAGGTGTAGAGACCAACAGGTCGAAAGGTAACTCCTTCACTAGGAGGCCCAACTCAGCTACACACAGGCTTGACACAAAGGAGTGTGTCGCTCCAGAATCAAACAAAGCCCTTACACCTCTACCAGCAATAAAACAAACACCTTGGATGAGGTTACCTGACTGAGCTGCCTCTGTTCCAGACATGGCGAACACCCTCCCTGTTGCCTGAGGTCTGTTGCCCTCGTTCCTCAACTGTTGGGAACCACTGGGTTGGGTCGCCCCATTCCTGCTAGGGCATTCTCTAGCAACGTGCCCTGTCTTTTGGCAGGTAAAACACCTTCTCTCTGAAGCCTGCTTGGGGCACACGTTGGGCGTGTGTGGTCCACCACAATGGAAACACTTGGGTTTCCAAGGTTGCCGCTGCTGAAACTGGGATGACGTTGTTCCCGCCTGAGGTGGTGGAGGTCTCGCATAAGGCCTGCTGTGTGGGTGCTGCACCTTAGCCTTCCCACTGGAAGAACTCCCTGGGTGTGACCTGATCACCCGAGAATCACCCTTTTCCAGGGTCTCCACCATCTTCGCCTTCTCTACCAAGGCGTGAAATTCCCTGATGCACATCGGGGCTATGGTTCTCTTCAGTCCATGCTTCAGCCCCTCCTCGAATTTCCTACACCTCCAGGCCTCGGAGGTCGCCTGGGTATAAAACCGGGCGAGGTACTCAAAACGAGCAGCATAGGCGTTTACTGACATGTCCCCCTGCTCCAACTTTAAGAACTCAGCTTCCCTTGCAAACTTGGCACTGTCAGGGAAGTATTTCTCCAAGAACTTCACCCTGAAGCTCTCCCAATCCAATACATCCCCTCGTGCCTCCATCATCTGCTGAGCTCCCATCCACCAGAACTCAGCCTCTCCTGATAGTAGATAAGTGGCGAACAGCAGCTTCTTCTCTTCAGGGCAGGAGGTCGCCCTAAAGATTTTCTCCAACTCCCTGACCCACTGATCTGCCTGGTCAGGGGTAGCATTCCCACTGAACTTAGGTGGGTTGTGCCTCATGAACTCGGCCAGTCCCATCTGTTCTTGGGGCTGACCGACGTGGGAGTTTGTTTCAGCCGACCGAGCAGTCTCCCAGTGGTGCATTGTAGCTTGATGGTTCTGAGCCATCGCTGCATTCTGCTGCTGGATGGCAGTTGCCATCATCTCGATGGCCTTAGCAATCTGGCTCATTTCTGAAGAAGGTTGGGGAGGGGTAGGAGGTCTACGTGCCATCTTCGTTTTGGATTCTGAATTTATTGGCTTCTATATTCCCTACAACTACAAGAATGAGATCGATCAGAAATCAATTCATTCAGAAGGTAACATCTTGACCTTACAAAGGTCAGCATCTCAAAATCATTAAGAATTTGAGCTCAACTACAGAATCATAGTGCTTAAGCAGAACACAAGAACAACTACTGGTATACAATTCATCAATCCAACCAACTTCTTTCAATCAATTATAAAGACACTCAGGAGAATGAAATAGCTCACACCAGAACTCAATATGTGCTAAACATCAAACCTTTAGAATTAAGATTGAGAATCATCTCGATCCAGTTATGAGTGTGCACCCTCACTACTTTATCAAGACCTTCTCATTCTCAATACCAAGATTTTCAGTTAGAGCATATATTCACCAAAGCACACACAAAATTTCAATACAAAAACGTTTGGAAACCTTTCACTATAGTTGTTATTTTAAAATCAAATAAACTTTATGAGCAGAAGAAACACAATGGATCCACAGCCCTCAGGTCATCCTAAGGACGAACTGCTCTGATACCATTAATGTAACATCCCGCCAAAATACTATACAAGTGTATATAATGAAAATAAAGGTGACAAATAGATTCTATGAACAAAATATTATATATATATGAAATGAAGTTGCTCCTCTTAGGGAGTTTAATACAAATTCGGTCAAATTTTCCAGAAACATAAACAAAATACAGTAAAAAAAAAAAAAAACAAAGCAGGCGGTCTCCTATCGAAAGAAACCGATCTCCTATCGGACGAGACCGATCGCCTATCAGAGGACCCAAAACAGCCGATCACCTATCAGGACAGAAAAACAGGCGATCACCCGATAGAGGCAGAAACGGCGATCTCCCCCTCGGCGATCACTCACTAAGGAGCTCTACTTCCTGGAAGATCATCTGCTCCCGTGTAAGTTATACACGATCATCACAGTTTTAAAAGAACAGCCACAGAACCAAAACACGCAGGGTAAGCTAGATATTTTAAAGAGAGTTTAAATAAGGATGCTTAAAATAAAAGAAATCAAGGTAACCAATTTCAAGTTATTCACGTAAGGTTATCAAGTTTCTCATACTCTTCACCTGATCACCCAGAAATCACACATTTCACAATATTTTCCAGAGTCATTCTATTTCACAACTGTATCAAGTGTCTATCAATTTCAAGTTCCTCATTTCACATGTCAGACCACCACTGACCCCGCACACAAGACACTTGACATACTTCCGGAAGACTCGTGCATTGACTAGACTCAGGGATTCTGCACCTGTCATACAAGCTGTAATGTTTACCAGCTATGCGCATCAACACAATCTCAATCTCAAGTTCACCATTCTCACAGTATGACAGGGTTAATCCATATGACAGGCCGAGCTCGTTCTGTTTCACACGACTCACCCATACATATGAACCTCCTTCGACTCTCAACGCCTGAATAACCTCATCTATATGAATCCATTATCTCAGGAGAGTCAGGATAATCCCATTATAGACATCACCGATCAATGCACATCCTACACGATCTTACACGGTATTTTCTTTCCTGAAAATACTATGCCTCGATCCACATTCACCACATCCAACACATCACATAACACTTAAAGGAATGATTTCAATCACAGCAAAACTCAATCCAAGGTTCTTATTTTCGAATATCTCATTTAAATCTCAAACAGTTTCAAAGCAACGCCAAAAACAGGGAGTTTCGCAAACAACGCCCAAAAACCGGCGATCTAGTTCAAAAACAGAGTATTTCAAAGTCTGCACTTAAAACCGGCGACCACGTCGCCCAAACACATAGCACAGAGCATTTTACAAAGATGAAAACGAAAACCGGCGACCACGTCGCCCTCACTTCATAAATAGCTAAACTATGGCTTGTATGGAAAAAGAAGTCTAGCTTCCCTTACCTGGACTTGCGCCAAACACCAGGAGCTCCGAAACCCAACGAAGCTTGAACGACGCCTTGGCTCTGTTTTTGCGTCTGGAAGAAGGACTTGCAGAGAACCTCCCAGGTGCTCTAATGGTGGCCGTCGCTCGTCGTACTCTCGTGTGAAGGTGTTAGAATCGCAGCGCGAAGGAGAGAATGGAGGAGAAGGGAGATAAACGCACCCTTTAGCTCTGGAACCACAGCAACGTTTCTTTCCTTCTCCCTCAGAAATGGGTTTTTGCATCATAAGCTGACTTCTCCACAAAAACCGCTGCCACCACCCACTCTGCAGGGAGTTTGCGTGTACGCTTCGCTGAACAGTACACCTAAGCATGCCTCTGCGCAGGCTAACACTCTGAGGTCACTATTCTGAACCACTCTTTTGTCTACGTGGCGCGCGTGCAGAACATCTCTTGCTGGGAGTCTGGGGCCCACGTTCCCTGGGTGTAACTCAACGTCGCGCGATGACCTTTCGCCGATGACTACCAGCTCGAAGAGAAACCACTGATGACCTCTCGCGCGAAGACGATCCACCGATGACCTCGCGCGAAGACTACCACCGATGACCTCGCGCGAAGACTACCACCGATGACATCTTCCTGGCGAACGACCGATGTCTTCCTCTGGGAGACAACCGATGTCTTCCCTGGCGGCGCCCTCATAACTCTCGCGCCTTGGCCACGTCCACATGCATCGCGCCCTGGCAATGCCCGCGTGCCTCGCGCCCGCGCGATGCCCGTATGCCCCTCGCGCCCGCGCGATGCCTGCATGCCTCTCGCGCCCGCGCGATGCCTGCATGCCTCTCACGCCCGCGCGATGTCCACCTGGCGCTCATGTGTAGCAGGCGACCGGCGACCTCGTAGCCTTCTAAACTTAACTTTTTCCTCCCTTTCTATTCTAAATAAAAACATACTTAGAATTCATTTAAAATATAACTCTTTTATTCCAATTTAATTTTTCAGGTCCTTACAGAATCCAAGTTATAATGAGAGCAAGCAACCTCTCATCAAGCTTCAAACCTCCAACCGAGCATGTGCTAACTTGAGATTGATTATTCTTCAAGCAGCTTTTGTAGAACTGGATTTTGTTAAAATCCTCCACCACACCAAGGTTTCCTTTGTTGATTCGCAGGCCAGAGAACTTAAGCCCAGCAACAGCAGCCCAAACTTCATGAGTTATCTCCATTTCCACACCTTTCACATGAGAAACTAGATTGTTTCCCTCAAACTTCAAGTTAGTGTAGAAAACCTTCACCAAATCTGGATAGATGTTTCCCTTCATCTCTAGGAATTTTCTGAGAGATTGATCCTTGAGCAGCATTCTCACATTATCAAGCTTTTGACTTTTCAGCCAATCAAAGCATACAACCTTGGGGTTGTTTATTTTCTTGATACTTGTCTCATATCTATACTTCTCAATGAGATCCTTGTCACCAGAAAACCAGCCTTCTAACCTTCCTCCAGACCTTACAGCCCTGGTTTTGACTCTTTTGGAGGTGGGAGGGGTTGATTCCATGACAGCAGAGACGAAAACAGAGGAGAGCACACTTCCCAGATTTTTCAAGAGATGGTGCAAGAGATATTGCAAGAGATGTTGAAATTGGTTGTTCTTGTGGAAGAAATCTGCACCTGATTTTATAGCAATAAGAAAATCAATTTGAATTTAATTTCATTCAATGGGTACCTGATTTTCCAGAGAGAGAGGACTTGACTCTGTTCTGCACAAAAAATGTCAGAAAAAGAAACTGAAAATCACATGGTCATCACATGTGATCTTTGACTAGTCATAAAGGCTCTTAAATTTCCAAGATTTTGGAATATATTCCTTTATGATTGTTGTAACTTCTTTCTGAGCATGTTTAGCTTTCAACACAGATCTTTTGACCAGAATTCTCCCTTTTGAAATTAATCTGCAACGGATAAAATAAATAAATCAATTTCGTCACAGTGTTGTCAGACTCAAAACAATCGGTTGTTTTGAAGAAACAATCGGTTGTTTTTCTGCAGCACTTAAAAACTTGATTTTGAAACTTTAGCCATTAACAAAAATAGATTAAAGCAGATGACATTGATTTAAAAGAAAATAAATCACGAGAAAGAACTTTGAAACAAAGATTGAGAACAATTAAAGGAAAGTCTTATCCTTGTGTTGTTTCTTCAATGATCCAATTGCTTGTTGATCAAGAAAACTTCTTTTCACTGTTTTGATCTTTTGCATAGCATTGATTCAGCTTCAATGACTGCCTTTTTCTTCAACAGCTTGATCAGATGGCTTAGTTCTTCTCTTTTCTCTTTATTTTTCCTGCATAAACTAATTCAAGTAGCAAGATTTGGTCCCCTTACAAAATTGGGTCCATTTGACTTTACTTTGCTGTTAGAAACATCACATCCCTTAGGAATCCATTTCAAAAGACCTTTAGAAACATAATACTTCCTAATTTTGTAGAATCTAACAGAGTGGCCTTTCTTCATACAGTAAAAGCATGTAACAACTGGTTGTTTCGTCTTAACAATTGGTTGTTTTTCTGATTTTCTTAAAAAGGATTTTGAAAACCTATCTTGCTTGTTATGTGGATTGAAGCCTAAACCAGCCTTTCCAAAAACACAGCTTTGAGATGCCAAGACATTCTCAAAGTTTGACTTCCCTTTTGAAAGCTTGTCCACAGTTTCAACAAGATAGTGAACCTTTTTCTCAAGATTTTCACAATTTGTGCAAATGAGAGTATCACACTTGCAAGAGGCATTTTTGAAATGATTTTCCAATTTTTCAAAATCATTTTTTGCTTTTGTCAGATCCTCTTCAAGTGATTTAACTTTCTTTTCAAGCCCACTATTAAGATCTTTCAATCGGTTGTTTGAAAGAACCAATCTATTAGCTTCGTCAAGAGTTTCTTGAAAAGCTTCAAGCAATTCACTATAATTTTGTTCATTTAAGGAAGCACATGAACTTACCTCACTTGAACTGCAAGAATCATCATTATCCTCAGCTACTAAACATATGTTGGCTTTTTCATCTTCACTTGATGAAGAACTTGATGATGACACCTCATTTTCATCCCAAGCTATGTAGGCTCTTTTTGTCTTGCCTTTCTTCTCCTTGTAGCTTGTCTTTTTCTCTTTGCTCTTGTTGGGACAATCTGCCTTTATGTGACCTTGCTCACCACAACCAAAACAAGTATAGTTATTTGAATTCAATTCATTGGGTTTCTTGTTTCCATACCTATCCTTGTTGTTGTCTTTGTTGCGGTTTTTCTTTAGGAATTTGCTGAATTTTCTTGACA
This sequence comes from Phaseolus lunatus, assembly GCA_013389735.1. NCBI lineage: Eukaryota > Viridiplantae > Streptophyta > Magnoliopsida > Fabales > Fabaceae > Phaseolus > Phaseolus lunatus. The sequence continues at coordinate 26,141,248 of CM023867.1, forward strand.
GCAAACTAAGATTTTCCTCATCACTATCATCACTTGAATCTTGCTTTCCCTTATGTTTTGATGCTTTCAAGGCTATGCTCCTTGTGTGCTTATCTTCACTCTCTTGAACATTGAGTCTATTCATCTCTAGCTCATGTTCCCTAAGCTTTCCAAACAAAGAAGCAACACTTAAAGATGTTAGATATTTAGATTCGGAAATAGCAGTTACCTTTGGTTGCCATGCTCTATCAAGACATTTCAAGATCTTGATGTTTAGCTCTTTTTTGTCAAACGTCTTGTCTAGGCTCATAAGGTGATTGATGATGTGTGTAAACCTTTTCTGCACCTCAACTATTGTTTCACTTTTAAGCATTCTAAACATCTCATACTCTTGGATGAGAGCATGCTTTCTAGCTCTTTTAACTTCATTTGTTCCTTCATGAGTGACTTCCAAAGTATCTCATATTTCTTTTGATGATGGATTTCTACGGGGATCATAGCATTTGACCCATACACCAAGCTAAAGGGTGTTTCTTTGGTAATGGACTATAGGGTGGTGTGATACGCCCACACAATCCTGGGAACCTCCTCTGCCCAAGTTCCTTTAGCTTTCTCTAATCGTCTCTTCAAGCCCTTGAGTAGGACTCTGTTGGTTGATTCGACCTGCCTATTAGTATAGGGGTGCTCGACTGACGCAAATACTTGCTTGATGCCGAGCTCTATGCACAACTTGTTCAACTGCTGGCTTGCAAACTGGGTGCCATTGTTAGACACCAATAGTTTCGGGATTCCAAAACGGCAGACAATATTCTTCCACACGAAGTGCTGGACCTTGTGAGCTTTGATTTGCGCCATTGGCTCGGCCTTGATCCACTTGGTAAAATATTCTATGGCTACTACAAGGTACTTCATCTGTCAAATCACTAAAGAAAAAGGCCCCAGGATATCAATCCCCTAGGTGTGGAGGCCATGGGCTCTGGATCGACCTTAATTCCTCTGGCGGCGCATAATGCCAATCGACATGCTGATGGCACTTCTTGCACTATTGTGCATATCTCACGCAATCTTCTCTCATGGTTGGCCAGTAGTATCCAACTCAAACAACTTTGGATAACAAAGCTCGACCATCGATGTGACTTCTGCATATGCCTTCATGGAGCTCAGACATGATACGGGTACACTGCGCTCCGCTTACACAGGTCAAGATAGGATGGGTGTAACCATGCCTAAAAAAGTTACCATCGATCAAAGTGTAGCGAGCTGCGTTCTTCTTTATAATTTTGGCCTCCGTCAGGTCCATAGGGAGCACTCCGTAAGCCAGGTAGCGTCTGTAGGGGGTCATCCAGGTTTCTCCCTCATCGACTAGGTGAACCTGGGACGATCTCTCCTCTGGTGGGCCATATGCGTTTATGCGGGTGTTTTCAGCGTCTCCTGGGTTAGCGATCTATGATTTCTTTTTTGTTCTTCTAAAACGCCTATCATTTGAACGTCACCCATGCTGTCTGTGGCTGTTTGAGGTGCTCTAAGAGTCTCCTGTATGACTGTCCTCTGCCTGCCTCCCTTGCCTGAGTTGGCAAGCTTTGCTAGCAAGTCAGCTCTGGCATTCTGTTTTCGGGGGGCATGTAGCAACTCAAACGCAACGAAAGTTCTCTTTAGGAGCTCCACATACTCGAGGTAAGCGGCCATCTGGGGGTCCGATGACTTTTTACGGCAAGTGCACCGCGTTTTCAGAAGTAATAATTGTCCCTAAGGACAGATATCGATCCCACCAGGAACAATGAATTATCAAGTACAATAATCGCTAAACATAGAACAAAACAATTAAAAGTGTGTGGAAAGTGGTTGTGTTGGCGATGATCAATAAGAAAACAGACAAAGAATTGGTTACTTCAAGTTGGAAAAATAGGAATTAGGTTTCATCTCTCTCACTCTCATGTATTTTGATTAGCATTTCAATATTAAGTTCTTTGATTGAAATTGATGCCTGTATAAAAATCATTTATATCAATTCCTCGCATATAAAATTCTTAAGAATGTTCCCTAACTATCGATCCCTCGCATAATTATAAGAACAACTTAGAACGAAGCTCAGTCATTAATAGCAATTAACATTTCAAGTCTATTCCTAGCACTCAACTATGTTAAGTATTGTTGTTTAGGTCAGAACCCTAAAAATACTTTCCAGTCAGATTTAAGATTCTCAATTTGTCACGAAAAATTAAAAGTAAAACAACAATACCAATAATTAATCAAGAACTGAATATTTTAATATAAGATATCACCTCAATACATAAGAGTTCGAGCAGATTACTCCCAATCCCAAAGGGTAGAATTGGCCATGCATACTTCTAGCACCTTCCATTCTCCCAATCGGGTTACAATTCACTCTATCGTGTTTTCCTCTATATCTGACACACTAGGCTTGTGCCTCTAGCCCCCTATTTAACCTAATTTGCTAGGGTTAGGTGACTTCCTGCGTCGCACTTATGGACTTAATGATAAAAACATAAAAATAGCCCTATTAATCTGATGCATTCTCACTGTTGAGTTGGACTCTTTTTCTCTCTTTTGTGCGTTTTGGGCCTTCCCGCTTTGTCCTTTTAGCATATATCATTCTTCTTTAGTCCAAATCTCCATTCTTCCCTAGAAACCTGCAATTAACACCAAATTTAGGAATAAAATGCTCTTATTCAATTAAAGATCATAAAAAATGTAAAAAGGTATAAATTCATAAATTAAATATTATTTTATATGTAAATTAGCAATAATACTCATAAGTGCCTATATTTTAATATGAAATATTACGGAAATTAGAGACTTATCAGGGTCATTGGCCTGGTACTCACCTTTCACCTGCCCTGTTATCAGCAATGAATCACTCTTGGCCAACATCTATTCCGCACCCATCTCCTTAGCTAGCAGCATTCCTGCGATCAAAGCCTCATATTCTGCCTAGTTGTTAGTGGCTTTGAAGGCGAAATGCAGGGCCTATGATGCAAGCCACAACCACATAAAGATGACCAAGGATGCTAAACTTGAAGGGTCATCTCAACAAGCAAATAAAGACTTCATTCATAGGAGAAATGGACAAGGGCAAAAACATTTGAAGTTCTTCCTATTAGTCTTCTTTAATATTTAGAAAAATGTTGTAAATAAATTGGGCTCTAATGAGGGGTCCAAATAGTAGAAATAAGGTAGAATAAAGTGCCTTTAGCATAGTAGGGGGTGTGGGTAGCATTCTTGCTTGTTCCTAGCCCATTTGAAGGCATTTTGACCTAATTTCTAGAAGGATAAGCCAAGAATACGGGATTGACTTAGTCAAACCCTATGGCTGCCCACTTTTTTCCCTTTTCCCATTCTACCCTTTAAGCTTGTTTTCCAAGGCTCCTAAATCTATAAATAGGGAGGCCTACCTCATGTATTTTCGAGTTGAAAATTAGAGTAAAGTTACTATACACAATTTGTGTTAGAGTTTGTGAGCATTGTTTCCTTACACCATTGTCTTATCTTGTGAGATTTAGAGAGCAATCAAGTGGCGGCATCCTTCGCTCATCTTGGAGTAAACCACCATCCAAGTGGCGTGATCACTTCTCTAGCTTCATTCTTATAAGTTTCCTTTCACTCATCCTTTTCCATTCCATTTCCATTCCAAATTTCAATTCCGAAATCTATGTCTTGTTCTTGTTTTAATGCTTTGTTTCCTATTCGATTTCCTTCATTATGTTTAGTTTCCTCTTTTTAATTTCAGCACCTTTACTTGTCATCATCTTCACCATAATTGTGTTTTCCTTTTGCCTTTGTGAAATGAACCTTCACTTCTACTTAACCACTTGGTTAAGTTAATGTCCAGTGGGGATTTTCCTTAGGTTCTCACCTTAATCATCCTAAAATCTCAATCCTAATTAAAGTGCCACCATAAAATGCTAAATCATAAAATCAACTCACATCAGCCTGTTTGATCAGGACCCCACCTGGTCCCTCCAAGATCACTTCGGCACCACTGCCTTGTTGGTTCGACGACCCATCTACTGAGAGGACCCACTTGAAGTGTGCCTCTCCCTGTTGTGTGGCTTATGAGGACAGTTCCACTACAAAATCAGCATAAACTCAGCCCTTGATTGGCCACCTGCGCTCAAACTGCACCTCAAATTTAGATAACTCAACTGCCCAGTAGACCATCCTCCCTGCTACATCAGTTTTCTGCAGGACCTTGCGAATGGGGATGTCCGTCATCACAATGATAGTGAAACTGTGAAAATAATGCCGGAGCCTCTGTTCTGAAAATACTACAGCTAGCGCTACCTTCTTTATGGCCTGGTAACGCACCTCAGGTCCCTGCAAGACCTTACTAACAAAGTAAATGGGTTTCTGCACCTGGCCTTGCTCCTAGACAAGGACTGAACTGATCGCCTACTCTGTGATGGCAAAGTACAGGCGGAGTGGGGTACTTGACAGCGGCTTGCATAACACTAGGGGACTAACCAGATACTCTTTCAACTTGAGGAATGATTCCTCACACTCGTCAGTCCATATGAACCGGTTGTTTCTCTTCAAATACTGGAAGTAAGGATAGCCCGTGTCCCCTCTTGCTGAAACAAATTGGGACAGGGCGGCCATTCGACCTGTCAACTACTGTACCTCCTTCACTGAGACCGGGCTCCTCATGGCCATAATTGCCACACACTTCTCAGGGTTTGCTTATATTCCACGTTCTGTCAGCAAGAACCCCAAGAACTTTCCCGCTTTGACCCCAAACACGCATTTTTTTGGGTTCAGTTTCAACTTGTACCTTACTATGGTGTTGAACAGTTCTTCCAGGTCAGCGACGTGCTGGTCCTTCTCTTGGCAGATGACAACCATGTTGTCCATGTATGCCTGCACATTTCGTCCTATCATAGGGGCGAGTATCCTGTCCATCAGCCTCTACTAGGTGCTCCAGCGTTCTTCAATCCGAAAGGCATCAATTTGTAACAATAACTTGAGAGCTCTGTCATGAGTGTCGTCTTGCATTCGTCTCGAGGGTGCATCCGGATTTGGTTGTATCCAGAAAATGCATCCAAAAAGCTGAGGAGTTTGCATCCTGACGCGTTGTCCACCAAGACATCAATGTTGGGTAATAAGTAAGAGTCCTTGGGACAGGCTTTATTCAAGTTTGTGAAGTCGACGCACATCTTCCACTTGTCATTGGCTTTCTTCACTAACACCACATTGTCCAACCACTCAGGGTATTGGATCTCCCTCATGTGACCGCCCTCTAACAGCTTCTGAGTTTCCTGCCTGATGACCTGTCGCCTCTCTTCATTGAACTTTCTCCGTCTCTGGCGTATAGGTCGGATCTGTGGGCTCATGGTAAGATGATGGCACAAGAAGTCTGGGTCAATACCTGGCATGTCCGAAGTAGTCCACACGAAGGCGTCTAGATGTCGGGCCAAACCCCGGCGAGCTGGTTCTGCGCTTCCTGGCTTAGGGACTTACCAAGTTTGAACTGTTTGCCCCCGATCTCTCGTTCCATGACCTCTTCTATTGGCTCGGTTCATCTCTCTAGGGCAACCTCTACGTGGACAATTCCTTCATTCATGGGTGCGTGACTGGTGACAGAGCACACCCTTCTCTTTGTCTTGAGGCTATTCTCATAACACTTCCTAGCCGTCTTCTGGTCAGACCTGATGGTGATCACCATTCCATCAAGTGAGGGCAGCTTCATCTTCATGTGCCTCTTTGAGGGTACTGCTCCCAATTTGTTCAAAGCTGACTTGGCAAAAAGAATGTTATAAGCAGGAGCATTTACTACAAGATACCTGATGTTGATAGTGTGAGACACATTGCCATCTGTAAACGTTGTCCTTAACTCGACGTAACCTCTGACCTCCACTTGGTCTCCCACAAAACCATATAGGCAGCCAGCGTAAGGCCTCAGCTGGTCAGAGGATAACTACAGTTTGTTGAAGGTCGGACATAACATTACGTCCGCCGAACTCCCATGGTCGACGAGGACCCGGTGTACCTTCCTTCCTACCGTTACCACCGAAATCACCACCAAGTCATTGTCATGTGGGACCATATCCAGCTGGTCAGCCTTCGTGAAAACGAGGTCAGGCTCTGGGAACTGGTCAGCTTCCCCTTCCTTGACAGTCATCATTCCTCTGGCGTACTTCCTTCATTGAGAAGCAGTACACCCTCCTCCTGAGAACCCTCCAGAGATGGTATTGGTCTCTCCAGGGACGGGTATCTCGTGCCCCTGGTCTCCTGCTAGGGTCATTGTTGTTAGGGTCTCCTGTGGTTCCTGCAAGTAATCTGTTAGGAAATCGTTTCTTACCAATTCATCGAGTTGGTGTCCTAACGCTAAGCAGTTGCCTAGACTGTGTGCCTGGTGGAAATCACACCACTTGTCTTTGTTGGGTCCTAGTCTCTTGTCAGTCTTTTGAGGAAACTTCAGTTTGGTAGCCACCTCGGGAATGGCGACCTGCTCCTTGAGGTCTACTCTGAAGTTATGCCTGGTGAGCTTAGGCCTCTTCGACTCATAGGGCGTCGATTTGGCCTTCTTCCCTGTAGTGGTCTCATGCACCCTCATAGGTTGAATGCGACCTGCTGCACGAGGTTTGGACAGATTGACCCTCGCGCACTTCTCTGTTACCTGCTCTTCTGCGCTGATGTGGGCCACAGCTCAACGACGGATCTCGTTGAAAGTCTTGGGTTGAGGCCTGATCAGGGAATCACTGAAGGGTCCTGGCAGGATTCCCTTCCCGAAAGTGTGTACCATCATGGCCTCGTCTTTGGTATGTTACTTTACCACGAGCGCTCCAAAGCGATTCAGGAAGTCCTTTAGTGGTTCTCCCTGGTATTGCTTTATGTCAAAAAGGTCAAAGGAAATGGGAGGGGGAGCCTGGTTGACAATGAACTGCTCCTTAAATAGTTATGAGAACTGGTCAAACGATATGATGTGTCCATCGGGGAGGCTAATGAACTAGTCCAGCACCATTCCTGAAAAAGTTCCCATAAATAACTTACAGTGCATGGCATCGGTCCCTCCAAAAATCATCATCTGAGTGTGGAAAGCCGTGATGTGAGCCTCGGGGTCTTCAACACCTGTGAAGGTGATCTTTGGGACCATGAACGTTGAGGGGATTACCGCCTCCATGATTACTTGGGAGAAAGGCATGGGACGTGCCCTAGCTGGTGTGGGTGTGCCTGTCTCTCCAGCCGCGCGCTCTCCCATTCCCCTTCTCAATTCTTCGTTGGCCCTATGCAAATCTTCATTGGTAGCCAACGACGCGTCCAGTTCAGCCCTGAACTGATCCTGTTTGAGGGTTTGTTCAGCACGAACCTCAACCAAAACCTTCTCTTGATCGGCCCTGGATGTCGCGAATGCCTGCTGAAGGTTGTGGATAGTCTCCATGACTTCCTGCATGGTTACATGATCCTCCACATCCCTTCCAGCAGCGCCTTGCCTAGTATTCCTCATGTCGTTTGGTGGTATCTCTGATCACAACTGTGGATGGGACCTAGTTTTATCGGGCCCCACAGTGGGCGCCAAATGTTCTTGCCAGTTGACTTAGCCGTCGTTGACTCTGAAAGCAGAGGGTGGCTCCTCCTGTCCTCGTGGTGGTTCTCCAAGGTATGGCTCCATTGAAAGAGAGGGGGACCCTACCTGTAACTGCACTCCAACGCTCAACTCAATACAGGGCAAGAAACATCAAACAAGCAACAGTGCTTAAGCTTATAATGTGTGTGTAAGAACTATCTCTTATGTAGAACACAGTGTGCCTTTACCTTGGGTTTTACCCCCCTTATATAATTGTTTCTATGTTAACCTACCGTTGACATCCTCTTGCCAAAGCCTTGCCTCTAGCGAATTTAGGGTTACCTTTTCGGGATACCATTGCACAATGTTAGCGCAACTCCCGTGGCAACACTCCTTTCTTAGAGTGCAACTCTCGTGGCAACATTCCTTTTCTGGGTGCATATCTAACGATATGGCTACTAGGGTTACAACGTGTGTACCAGCACCGTGAGACCAACCCATTCTTGTAAGTGTCCTAATTTCTCACGTGCCTTGAATGCTGCTTTCTCTGAGAACACTAGCGTTCTTGGGCATTGGCACCCCTAGGGTTAATCTACTTGTGTCAGACCCAAATGTCTTATACACGTTTCGCGTGCAAGGTATCTCTGTGAATCAGGATTTCACTAATGTAATACTTTACTGTGCCGACCTCTGCCACGTCGACCTCTACTATACACTGTCAACGTCCGAGGTCTGGTTACTACAACATGTAATCTCTGGGGATCCCTTTGTGGGTCCTACTGTGTTGACCTCTACCACGTCGACCTCTACTGTACACTATCGACGTCCGAGGTCTGGCCACTACACATGTTATAATGCAAATCTCTTTTTCAAGGAAGTGGTTAGATTGCATGGGTTCCCTAAAAGTATTGTACTTGACAGGGATTCTAAGTTCTTAAGTCACTTCAGGAGGACATTGTAGGGAAAACTTGGAACTAAACTCTTGTTTTCTACTACTTGCCATCCCCAAACTGATGGTTAGACAGAAGTGGTTAATGGGACTTTGGGTCAAATGTTGATGTGCCTTATTTTAGGGAACCCAAGGGTGTGGGAAAACTTGATACCTCATATTGAGTTTGCCTATAATAGGGTAGCTAATTCTACTACTTCCCACACCCCTTTTGAGGTTGTGTATGGGTTCAATCCCCTCACACCCCTTGACCTCTTCCTTATCCTTGTACTTGATGAGGTGTTGTAACATCCCGCCAAATTCTTTTCATATTTATATAATGAAATAAAGGTAAAACAATAATATCGAAGTGAACATATATATATATATATATATAATGAAATTTCTCCTCACAGGGAGTTTAATACATATCTAGTCAGTTTTCCAAACTTAAACAAAATACAGCAAAATAGAAAAACAAGCGATCTCCTAACAGAAAACAGGCGATCTCCTAACAGAAAACAGGCGATCTCCTATCAGAAACAGAAAACAGGCGATCGCCTAACCGAAACAGAAACAGGCGATCTCCTTCCGACGACCACTCACTGAGGAGCTCTACTTCCTGCAACATCATCTGCTCCCGTTTAAATTATACACAATCATCACAGGTTTAAGAAAACGTACACAAAACAAAAACGCAGGGTAAGCTAGATATTTGAAAGAGAATTTAGATATGAAACTTTAAAATCAAGATAAAACAAATTTAAGACATCCACGTAAAAACCATCAACTTACTCATTCCCTTCACATGACCATCAAGTAATCACATATTTCACAGTTTCTTCAAGAGCCGTTCAATTCACATACTCCATCAAGTGTCTATCAATTTCAATGTTTCTCATTTCTCACGTCAGACTTCCACTGACTCATCACACATAGACACTTGACACTACTTCCGGAAGACTCGTGCGTTGAACTTAGCATCCAGAGACCTACACCTGTCATACTTCATTGCTGTAATGTTCCCACAGCCATGCGCATCAACATAATCTCGATCTCAATCTCATCACTCTCACAGTATGACAGGGTTAACCCATATAACAGGTCAAGTCAGTTATCTTTCAAACGACTTACCCATACATATGGACCTCCTTCGACTCTCACCAACTGAATGACTTCATCTATGTGACTCCATCATATCAGCAGAGTCAGGATCATCTCATTCACAGGATACTCACTGATCAATACACCTCATAACCAATCTCAACACGGTATTTCCTTTCCTGAAAATACTATGTCTTGATCCCACATTCACAACATTCAACACATCATATAACACTTAAATGAACGATTCCAATCACAGCAACAATCATTCCATGGTTCAGATTTTCGAATATCACATTTCAATCTCAAACAGTTTCAAACGACACTAAAACAGGGGAGTTCGAAATCAACATTTAAAACCGGCGATCACGTCGCCCCACACATAAAAACAGAGCATCGTGAAAAAGAATATGAAAACCGGCAACCACGTCGCCCTCACTTCAGAACCTACTCGCCTAACGTTTTTATAAACGAAAATGCTAGCTTCCCTTACCTGAACTTGCGCAAAACACCAAGAGCTCCAAAACCCACCGAAGCTTCAAGATGCCTTAACTCTGTTCTAGCGTCCTCACGGAAAACTCGCAGAGAACTCCCCAGGTATCCAAGGGCAGCCGTCGCTCATCGTACTGGTGCTTGAGGATGCCTGAATCGCAGCGCGAAGGAGAGAAAAGAGAAGGATGAAGGTAAACTCACTCTGTCACTCTTGAACCACAACAACGTTCTCTCCTCTCAGAAGTGAGTTTTTGAATCTAAACTAACTTGTCCACAATTGCCGCTGCCACCACCCACTCTGCAGGAAAGCTTGCGTGCACGCTTCCCTGAACAGTACGGCCACGTGTGTCTCTGCGCATGCCAACTCTCTGATGTCACTATTCTGAACCACCTTTTTTGTCTACGTGTCGCGCGTGCAGGACGTCTCATGCTGGGAGCCTGGGTCCCACCTTATCCGTGTGAAACTCGACATCGCGCGATAACCTTCCACCGATGACTCATCCTGGCGGACGACCGATGTCTTTCTCTGGAAGACGACCGATGTCTCGCCCTGGCGATGCCCGCATGCCTCGCGCCCTGGCGATGTCCGCATGTCTCGCGCCCTGGTGATGCCCGCATGTCTCGCGTCCTGGCGATGCCCGCGTGTCTCGCGCCCTAGCGATGCCCGCATGCCTCGCGCCCTGGCGATGCCCGCATGCCTCGCGCCTTTTGTCTACGTGTCGCGCGTGCAGGACGTCTCATGCTGGGAGCCTGGGTCCCACCTTATCCGTGTGAAACTCGACATCGCGCGATAACCTTCCACCGATGACTCATCCTGGCGGACGACCGATGTCTTTCTCTGGAAGACGACCGATGTCTCACCCTGGCGATGCCCGCATGCCTCGCGCCCTGGCGATGTCCGCATGTCTCGCGCCCTGGCGATGCCCGCATGTCTCGCGTCCTGGCGATGCCCGCGTGTCTCGCGCCCTAGCGATGCCCGCATGCCTCGCGCCCTGGCGATGCCCGCATGCCTCGCGCCCTGGCGATGCTCGCATGCCTCGCGCCCTGGCGATGCCCGACGACACATTGCCACGCCTTGCTGAAGGTTCTTCATCCCACTATGTTACGTCTAAGGTATCATCTCCACATGACTTGGTGACGTCGGTAGCTTCACATTTCTAAGAGTAGATCAGCACTACTCCTCGTGCGCCCATGCATGCAACACTAAGAACGATTTCTTATGCTCAAGCATAGAGCTTCGCATGCACAGCGTATCTAAGGCTTAACCCACACCTTGATACGCGTGGTTTTTGGAACCCACTATGGTTAATCCAGCATCTTGACCACATACTGAGTGCACTTTCGGCGATCATGCGCACCATAGGCGATTGGCGATCATGTGTAGTCTAGGCGACAGGCGATTATGTGCCAGAGATGTCGAAGATCGCCTCCGTCTTCAACAACGGCAATCTCGTAGACTTCTAAGCTACACTTTTCTTCCTTTACTCTTCTTGATCCACATGTCTTCCTCGAGCACACCCAAGTGATTACCTCACGATAAAGTCATCGCACCTGACTACTTGGTTAATACAATGGTAAGCCGATCGACCTCTACCAGCTGACCCCAGACCTTGGGCGACGTCCAAGGTCCGACTACTACGAAACTTCATTTACCAGCTCTTTGTATTTTAAATAATAACATCTTCTGAAATTATTTAAATATAACACTTTCATTCCAATTAAAGTTTCTAGGTCCTTACAGGTGTTGTGCAAGGATGGTTTTGAAAAAGCTTCCTTTATTAAAGACTTGCACCATCACATCAAGCTTCAAATAGAAAGGAAGGTAGACAAGTATGCAGAGCATGCCAATAAGGGACACAAGGCATTGATCTTTGAACCCGGAGATTGGGTTTGGCTTCACTTGAGGAAGGATCGCTTCCCTACTTAAAAGAAGTCACTACAAAAAATTGTGTATGTAGTGGTGTTTTTAATATGGCGGTTATTAAAAACTGTCACAATTATCCGTATAATACGACAATTTAATAATCGACACAATTCTCCTTCAAAACGTGTCATTTTGAATCGCCAGAATTCTCTTTCGAAATATAAACCCTCTTGCGCGTTTTCGTTCCCTTTATACCATTCCTTTTTTTCTCTTTTTTTTTTTTTTGAAAACCTCACTTTGACCCCTTGGAAACCTCACACAACCTTTCACTCTTGGCAAACCCTCTTCACTCTTTGACTCTCTGCAAACTCTCTCACTCTCGGCAAACCCTCTCCTTCACTCTTTCACTCTCTACAACCCTCTCACCCTTCACACAAAACCCTCTCACTGCAAACTCTGATTCAGACTGACCCTCACTCTCTGCAAACCCTCTCGCTCTCACCCTTCACACATAACCTTCTCATTATCGCAAACTCTCCTTCACACAAAACCTAACACTCATTATCGTTGTTGGTTGTGTTCGCCATTGCTGTCGGCTTGAAGGACGCCCTCCTCTTAATGATTTCTTTCCATGACCCCTCACTGTCAGTCATCACTGTTTCATCGACGTCCCTCATTCCTTACATCAAAGACAATGTTGAGAGGTAACTTTCTTTCACTATTTTTTTAGTGATTCTCCTTTCCCAGACTCCCTAACCCTCTCTTTTCTAAGACTCTGTATTTCCTAAACCCTCTCAATTTGTCATTTATTATCGCATTCACTCATGATCATTCTCTCATTCAAGATCTCATGTTCATTCTTACATTTGCACTCACTTTTCCACTTCATTATATGATTCGACTTCCAATCTGAATAGGGAACTCCCCCTTTTGTGTTCTTCGGTGCTACAACACCACTTTCAAGTTATTAGTAAGTTTAATAAAAAAATTATATAATTTAGGGGTTCTGATTTTTTGTTTAAAATTTGATTTAGGGCTTTGAATTTGTTTAAAATATCTGTAATAGATAAATATTGTTTTGCAGATCTGATTTTGTAAGCATTGGGAATTTTGGCATGGAGATTGCGCTTGATTTGGCCAATTTTGGTGCAAAAGCTTCCATCATTGCTCGCACTTTGGTACACCAACCTTTGGATCAAATATATGTGATTACTAAAATTTTTTATTTTAGTTTCGGATTTGTAATAACTAATAATAGTTTTATACAATTTTATTAACTTATAAATATAAACTTATGAATATAAAAAATTAATAACCACAAGAGAAATATTTTCAAATTATTCATTATATTTTAATTTGGATAAAATAAATGTGTTTGTATTTTTTTATATGTGAGGGGCTCAAAATCCAACTAGAACCACTGTAAAAAAATTATAAAACTACGGAAAAGTTCTAATTTATTTATGTATGCAATATGAATTGATTTTGGCTTTCATGACATATTTAAAGAGATAAACAATGTAATTTTTAATGTGTGCTTTGATTTTTTAAATTCCTAAACTTGAAAGAAACATGAAATGGATATTGCTTATGAAAGGAGTTGGCGAGGTAAAATTCAAAAGAAAGTGATCCTGCCGCTTGACTCGAACGTGGAGGATTGCCTCGTCACTCCTTCTTCTAGCCTTCTGTTCTGCAGGAACGCTCCAAGAAACTTCACTGGAACTCCAAACGCTGCCTGCAAAACACACAGACGGCGCCTCTGGCGACCGTTGTAGCTCCGACGCTCAAGTCAGGCAACAGGAACACCAAAACTATATCTGAATCTCTCTCTGAGACTCGTGTGTGCTCTCAGATCCACTTTGTCTCTCTATAACCGTTTTCTGTTATCACTGTGCAACGTGTAAGAACGCTCTCACAGTAACTCAGAAACTCAGTGTAGTGAGCGTGTGTAAACTTGTAATCTGGAAAGAATCTGTCAAAAAACCCCTTAATTTCGTTAAGAGTTTCGTATATATACCTGAGTCTTTCTCTCTCCTGACGGTTATTCCTCTTGACACGTGGATAACATCTGGTCATACACGTGTCACCATCTGGAGTACCTGCAGCTGAAACGTTACTTCCACTGTGCTCCTGCGACTAAGTTATCCACATAGGGAGTAGCTTAGTACACAGGCTACTCTGGGCGCAACGAAGTCTTCTCAAACACCCGGCGATGTGCTCTTTCGGCGACTTGCTGACCATCTGATCTCCTAACCTTCACACACGGCGATCATGTGTAATCTAGGCGAGTACTGATCCATACCGGCGATAGGCGATTACTCATCCACAAGGCGATAGGCGATTACCATTCTGAGTGATCGCCTCCCTGATTCACCTGCTATCCTTTACCACGTGTTACCCTGTGAATGGTCCACGTGGTCAACTGCTGCTGATGTCATCGACCATCGATGACCGACCGGATCACAAGCCCTCCAGTCTCGAGCTGTGAACTTGTTCTCAGCGAAGAGACTAAGAAATCGTCTTCTGGCGGTCTACAGGAGCGCACACTCTGGTACTAACACTGTTTCATTCCTTCTTCTTCACCTTCAAACATTCAAAGCATTTCTCTGTGCGGGTCGCATGCTCCCAGGAGAGCGCCAGGCGCATCCCGCCTGCATGGCCTTGCCGCTCGTCCTCTGAGTGGGAATCATGCGAGGTGCACGCACAACGTTCTCGCTGGGAACCCCGATGACCGATCTCCCTCTGCATGCACTTACGACCGACCTCCCTTTGCATGCATTTACGACCGATCTCCCTCTTAACGCCCGATCGCGCTCTTCATGCAGTCACACCCGATCGGTGCCTCATAACTTCCACCGATGACCGGGCGGTGCCTCATAACTTCCCCTGATGACCGGGCGGTGCCTCATGACTATCCATCGACGTCCGTGCGGTGCTTCATGACTATCCACCGACGTCCGTGCGGTGCTTCCAGGCGCTTATCTATGCTCTGAACCAGGAGTGGTGGCCACTTAGTATCTGACTACCGATCACCGTTCTAGGTGATCTCCTCCCTGATTCACTTGCTCTTTCTACCACGTGCCACCCTGTGCATGGTCCACGTGGTCAACGGCTGCTGACATCATCAACTACTGATGACCGACCGGATCACAAGCCCCCCAGTCTCGAGCTGTGAACTTGTTCTCAGCGAAGAGACTAAGTGGTCGCGCCCTCGGTCCACGTGGCAAGTGGGGCCACGCCACGCGCTGCTCACGTATCTACTCCTCGGCGTCACGGCTTCCATACTTTATCTCTCGACACATGGACGCATTAATGGCCCCCATTGAGTGTCGCTACCGTTTCCTTCATTCAACAGAAGCGTGCGCATCCCTCTGGATCATCTAGAGATTCACCTTCTCTGTTTTCTTCTTCTCAAACGCACTAGGGTTCGCTGCGTTTCTCCTCTTTAACTTTCCGCATGTGACTAACTGTTAACTAGCTTAGGCTTTAGCGCGATCTCACTGCAACCCTTCAAACTTGGCTTCTGACTTGATCGCGGCTAACTGTTACCTTAGCATTGCCTTCAACATAACTTCGTGCTGGATGACTGACTTAACGGGCCTAAACGCTTCGGCTTCATGCAGCAGAACTTGCTTCTACCACCGACCACCGACTAGCATGTTAGTGCACCACCGATCAGTCATCGCGCTTCTGGCTTCGCTACACTTCTCTGCCACACCAGCGCTGAGTGCATAGAGGGCCTGAACACCAACTATGACGCCTGTGTTTTGGGGAAGAGAAGTGCCTCTCGGTGACCCCTCTTGCCTCAACCTTGCTGTAAGAAGTCGTGGGTGAGGTCATGCTTCTCTCACCTCAGCCTCGCTGTACAAAGTCGAGCTGAGGACTTGGTTCTCTCGCCTCGGCCTCGCTATAAAAAGCAAAGGGAAAGGACTAGGTTCTCTTGCCTCAACCTTGCTGTAAGGAGCAGAGGAAGAGGACTTGGTTCTCTTGCCTCAACCTTGCTGTAAGAAGTAGAGGAAGAGGACTTTTCTCTCGCCTCAACCTTGCTGTGAAAAGTAGAGGAAGAGGACTTGGTTCTCTTGCCTCAACCTTGCTGTAAGGAGTAGAGGAAGAGGAATTTTTCTCTCCCCTCAACCTTGCTTTGAAAAGCAGATGAAGAGGACTTGGTTCTCTTGCCTCAACCTTGCTGTAAGGAGCAGAGGAAAAGGACTTTTCTCTCGCCTCAACCTTGCTGTGAAAAGCAGAGGAGAAGGACTTTTCTTCTTGCCTCAACCTTGCTGTAAAAAGCAGAGGAAGAGGACTTTCTCTCTTGCCTCAGCCTCGCTGTACAAAGTCGAGGTGAGGACTTTCACTCGCCTGCACCTCGTTGTACAAAGTCGAGGGAGGACTTTCTTCTTTCTCGCCTGCACTCGCTCAAAGGCAAGGAGGTCTTCCTCTGTTGCCTACACTTGCTCAAAGGCAAGGAGGACTTCCTCTTTCTCACCTGCACTTGCTCAAAGGCAAGGAGGACTTCCTCTGTTGCCTGCACTTGCTCAAAGGCAAGGAGGACTTCCTCTGCTGCCTACACTTGCTCAAAGGCAAGGAGGACTTCCTCTGTTGCCTACACTTGCTCAAAGGCAAGGAGGACTTCCTCTTTCTCGCCTGCACTTGCTCAAAGGCAAGGAGGACTTCCTCTGTTGCCTGCACTTGCTCAAAGGCAAGGAGGACTTCCTCTGCTGCCTACACTTGCTCAAAGGCAAGGAGGACTTCCTCTGTTGCCTCAACCTTGCTGTAAAAAGCGGAGGAAGAGGACTTTCGCTCTTGCCCCAACCTTGCTTCGAGGGAGGACTTCCTTCTCTTACCCCAACCTTGCTGTATAAAGCAGAGGAAGAGGACTTTGCTCTTGCCCCAACCTTGCTGTGAAAAGCAGAGGAAGAGGACTTAGTTCTCTTGCCTCAACCTTGCTGTAAGAAACAGAGGAAGAGGACTTTTCTCTCGCGTCAACCTTGCTGTAAGAAGCAGAGGAAGAGGACTTTCTCTCGCCTGCACCCTACTGTACAAAGTCGAGGGAGGACTTGCTTGTGGGTGCACGCTCCTAGGGGGGCGCCAGGCGTGGCTGTCTAAGCGCACACACCAGGCGCGCCCTGCCTGCATTGCCTCATCGCGCGTTCTCCGCACGTCCCGACCGGCGAGGAGCTCTTCTCTGGAATCATGAGAGGTGCATGCTTAACGATCTCGCTGGGAACTTGGGTCCCAGCTTAACACGTCTTAGCAAGACCCTGATGACCATGAACCGACCGAGCGCTCACACTCTACATGCACCGACGGCTGCTCGTAGTCTGCATGCACTGATAGCTGATCGCGCTCTACATCCAGGCGCTTATCTAGGGGTTGATCTGTGGGTGGTGGCCACTCGGTAACTGACCACCGATCACCTGTACTTGCACCTGGGGCAAGGAGAACTTTAAACTGAGAACACTCGCACACTTTATGTACTGAAAATCTTTTATTGGGTGGCATCGTTAAAAAGAGTGCCCCCTGATCTGCTCAACTGTTTAATACACTAAGTGTGTGTACAGCGTGATAGCGCATCTACTTTACAACTTAACCAAAGTAGGAAAGAAGCGTGTAGCGTCCTGGGTTCTGGGAATAGTCGTTCCGTCCAGAGTCACCAGCCGACAAGCTCCATTCTCCAACGTCTCAGTCACCAGTCGTTCCGTCCAGATCAGAGGAGAAAGCCTTTGGAGTTTGCTGCTGGAGACTATGTGTTCATGAGAGTGACACCAACCAAGGGTGTAGGATGGGCGATCAGATCAAAGAAGTTGTCCCCTAAGTTCGTGGGACCATATCAGATCTTAAGGAGGATTGGTCCAGTGGCCTATGAGATCGCCCTACCTCCCCATTTAGAGAATCTGCATAACGTCTTTCACGTATCACAGCTGAGAAAGTACATGGCAGACCCTAGTCATGTGCTGGAAGTGGACGATGTGCAGATCAGGGATGACTTGTCCTTTGAAGCGAAACCAGTCAGGATTGACGATCGGCAAAGTAAACAGCTCAGAGGCAGGACCATCAACATGGTGAAAGTGGTGTGGGATGAGAGATCGGGTGATTCAACTTGGGAGTTAGAAGGACCCATGAGAGAAGCCTATCCATACCTCTTTTCCTTGTAATTCAATTTTTCGAGGACGAAAATTTTTCTTGTTGGGGAGAATGTAAGGACCCGTAAAATTAAATTGGAATAAAAAGGGATATATTTTAAATAAATTCTAAGTATGTTTTTATTTAAAATAAAAAGGAAGGAAAGTGTAGTTTAGAAGACTATAAGATTTCCTGGTTAGTACATAATCGCCGGTCGCCTACTACGCATGATCGCCAGCGCGAGAGGCATGCGGGCATCGCCAGGACGCGAGGCATGTGGACGTTGCCAGGGCGCGAGAGGCATGCGAGCAACGCCGGGGCGCGAGGCATGCGGGCAACGCTGGGGCGCGAGAGGCATGCGGGCGTCGTCGGGGTGCGAGGCATGCAGGCATCGCCAGGGCGCGAGAGGAATGCGGGCGTTGCCAGGGATAGACATCGGTCGTCTCCCAAAGAGAGACATCGGTCGTCTTCCAGGGAGAGACATCGGTCGTTTGCCAGTATGAGACCTCAGTGGATAGTCATCGCGCGAGCGGTCATCGGTGGAAGGTTATCACGCGATGTCGAGTTTCACACAGTTAAGGTGGGACCCAGACTCCCAGCATGGCACGTCCTGCACGCGCGCCACGTGGACAAAAAGGGTGGTTCAGAATAGTGACATCAGAAGGTTGGCATGCGCAAGAGACACTCGCGGTCGTACTATTCAGGGAAGTGGTTGGCATGCACAAGAAGACAACCATGGCCGTACTGTTTAGTGAAACGTACACTCTGGCTTTCTTGCAGAGGGGGTGGTGGCAGCAGCATGCGTGGACTAGTAGGCTTGGATTCAAAAACCCACTGCGAGGAGGCAAAGAACGTTACAGAGACTCGAGAGTGAAAGAGTGAGTGCATCTTCATCCCTCTCTTTTCTCTCCTTAGCACTGCGTTTCAGGCAACCTCAAGCACCAGTGCAACCAGCGACGACTGCCCTTAGAGCACCTGGGAGGTTCTCTGCAAGTTCTACAAACCAGACGCTAAAACAGAGCTAAGGCATCCTTTAAGCTCGGTGGGTTTTGGAGCTCTTGGTGTTTTGCGCAAGTCCAGGTAAGGGAAGCTAGCCTTATTTCCAACGAAAATCCTTATATTCGATGATTAAGATGATGGGGGCGACGTGGTCGCCGGTTTTTCAACTGTTATTGTACAATCCTCTGTTTTTGAACGAGATCGCCGGTTTTGGCGTTGTTTTTCGAACTCCCCTGTTTTGTGTTGTTTGAAGCTGTTTGAGATTTAAATGTGATATTCGAAAATATAAACCATGAAATGATTGTTGTTGTGATTGGAATTATTCATTTAAGTGTTATATGATGTGTGGAATGTCGTGAATGTGGGATCAAGACATAGTATTTTCAAGAAAGGAAATACCGTGTTGAGATTTGGTTATGAAGTGTATTGATCTGTGAGTATCCTGTGAATGAGGCGATCCTGACTCTGCTGAGATAATGGAATCACATAGAGGAAGTTATCCAGTTGGTGAGAGTCGAAGGAGGTTCATATGAATGGGTGAGTCGTGTGAAAAAGAACGAGCTCGGCCTGTTATATGGATTAACCCTGTCATACTGTGAGAGTGATGAATTGAGATCGAGTTTGTGTTGATGCGCATGGCTGTGGAAACATTACAACAAATGAAGTATGACAAGTGCAGGTCTCTGGATGCTAAGTTCAACGCACGAGTCTTCCGGAAGTAGTGTCAAGTGTCTTGTGTGATGAGTCAGTGGAAGTCTGACGTGAGAAATGAGGAACATTGAATTTGATGGACACTTGATGCATTATGTGATTTGAATGACTCTTGAGGAATTGTGAAATACGTGTTTACTTGATGGTCATGTGAAGAGAATTAGAAAATTGATAGTTTTACGTGGGTATCTTGAATTTGTTTTACCTTGATTTTTAAAGTTCATATCTAAACACTCTTTTAAATATCTAGCTTACCCTGTGATTTTGGTGTTGTGTTTGGCTTTTTCTTAAACCTGTGATGATCGTGTATAATTTACACGGGAGCAGATGATGTTGCAGGAAGTAGAGCTCCTCAGTGAGTAGTCGCCGGAAGGAGATCGCTTGTTCCTTTTTCTGTTAGGCGATTACTCTTCTTCTGTTTTCTGATAGGAGATCGTCGTTCTCTAATAGGAGATCGCCTTTTGCTGTTAGGAGATTGCCTGTCTTTCTATTTTATATGTAATTTTGTTTACGTTTTTGGAAAATTGACCGAATATGTATTAAACTCCCTGTGAGGAGAAACTTCTTTATATATATATATAATTTTGTTCTCTTCAATATATTTGTTTACCTTTATTTTCATTATATAAACATGAATAGTATTTTGGCGGGATGTTACAAGGGCAGCTGGAGCAGCACTTATTTTATTTCTATGAAGAATAGAGGGTTTCTTTATTACTATTTCGGTGTTTCATTTTGTAAAAACTTTTTACTGCTATCTATTATGAAACATTAAGATTTCCAGCCATATATGCGACTTAAATATATGCCATGCAAGATACTCTTTTCGTTTTCATATTTTATTTTATAATTATAAATATTAAAATTCTTAACATTAAATTATTTATTATTTATATTTCAGGCAGCAGATGTTGGAAGTGGTGCTCCATCACCCAATCAAGTAATAGGATCAAGTGCAGAAAGCAAAATTGATCAAGGAAGATGGGAAAAGAAAACTAATTAGGGATGAACATGTTGTAATAGTTTGAATGTTCTATTATATTTAAAAATATTGTGTGTTTTGTTTAGTTTTGAACAATTATGTATCAACTTGTTCTAATTTTCAATCCAATGAATAAATGCTTATAACTTTTTTATAGTATTTTATTTTATTAACATTTAATTTTTTTATTATGAAAAAAATTTAATTAAATACTATTATAATTAAATATGTTTAGTTGTTTAATTATGCAAACCAAATTATAAAAAAGTAATGGCTAAATTTCATTTATTTAGAATGAAAATTACGTCAATTAAAAAACGCCACATTATACCCTATAAAATGGCGTCAGAATCTTTTTCAATGAATTAAATTGCGACAGTTATAACTAACACTACTTACATATAAAAACCGCCACTTTAAACATAGTGTTAAAGTGACGGGTGTTGTGGCGGGTAGTGTAAAACCACCACATATTAAACTTTGTGGTGGCCAGTTCTATGGCGGTTTGGGAAACCGCCACACGCATATGCTGTGGTGGTTATAAACGCCAATTTATAAGAAAATAACCGCCACAATATACACTATTTTTTTTAGTGAGTCCAAACTTCTACCTCATGGCGATGACCCTTTTAAAGTCAATAAGAGGATCAATGACAATGCATATGAGTTGGATTTGGCTGATACCTATTTAGGTAGTAATTCTTTCAATATTAGTCATCTGACTCCTTTCTCTTCAGGTCTTCTAAATTCGTGGAGGAATTCCCTCCCACCCAGAGAGCATGATGAGGACCTAGGATAGTGCACCTACTGACCAGGCCCAACCACTGAGAAGGAAGACAAGAAGCATGCCTTAAGACATAGGGCCAAATCAGGATTCTCCAGCTACTGCCTCAGCACCTAGTTTGCCCCAGAGGATCACGAGGAGCAAAGCACAGGCCTTGGATGTTGAGCATCATTTGGTTTCATTATTTTTAATTTCAGAAGAATATGTGTCATTTAGTATAAAAGGGGGGGTGCGCTATCACTTTAGCTTGTTTGACCTAGCTTCTAGAAGACTAGGATGATGGTGCAGCATTGACCAAGGTCAAACACCCTAGTCGCACCATATTTACCATTCCCATCCTACCCCTCTTGTTTGTTTTACAAGGCTCCTTCATCTATAAATAGGAGGCCTACCTATTGTATTTTTCATGTTGAATTTGATTAAAGAAAAGTTACTTTGTACAAATTGTGTGAGCTCTTAGTGAGACTTATTTCCTCTTGGCTTGGTCTTATCTTGAGGAGTGTGAGACTCTCAAGTGGTGGCCCTTCACTCATCTTAGTGGCTACCACACCTTAAGTGGCGTGAACCACTATCACAATCCACTCCATAAGTTTCCTTTTTCCATTTTCCTTTCCATTTTCCATTTCCTCCTTCAATTACTTGTCTTTATCTTAACTCTTGTTCTCAGTTTAATGCTCTTGATTTTATGCATGTGGATCATTATTTGGTTCGACCATGTCCACCATTGATGTTACCTTATAGATTCTCTTTTCTGCTTTGTATTCCATCCATCGCCTTATATTGATTTTTATCTTTGCCTTTGTGAATTGAACCTTCACACCACTTGGTTAAGTTCATGTCCAATAGGAATCTTCCTTAGGTTTCACCACTAAATTGCTAAAATCCCAACTCTAAGTAAAGTGTCACCATAAAATGGAACCCTCTAAAAATCAACTCACATCATAAAGTAAAGAACCAATCAATCCTCTGAATTTGGTTTGATCTACTGCTATTCCAGCCAAGTCAACATCCATATAGCAGCTTGTGGACATTGGTATGTGTTCTTGCCGGTTGACCCGCCTGTCGGTTGACTCACGACACTCACACGCCTCCTTCCTCACGTTGATATGTGCTTGGTTCTTTCGAAGCAATCTGCACCTGCAAAAGAGAAAGGGGGCGCCCTAGAGGCCGTTTGCACTCCGACGCTCAAGTCAGTGTAAGGCAAGGAACACCAAGTGTATTGAGTTTCTCTCTGTGTGTTTAGGTCTAGAAACTGCGTACCTTTGTGAAGTATCTTACTGTCCCTTATATAGTCTAGGGTTTACTGTGCCACTAGCCCTAATTAGGATTCACTGTGCTACTAGCCATATTTAGGGTTTACTGGAATACCCTTGCGCCGCTATCACCCAATCTTAGGGTAATCTAGCACATAAGGTTTCCTTCTCTAGAGTGCAAACTCTCACAGGGTGACCACCTGGGTGCCTCCTTGTGCACCTAGTCTCTGGGGCCACCTGTTCTGGAAGTGCCTTCACTGTTTACGTGCCATGCATGTAGCTTCACTGGGAAAACCCTAGCTCTGGTGAGTACTCGTCCCCTCAGGACTCTACACCCAACTGTGCTCTCCCTGCTACCCGCATAGGCACTTCGTGATCCAGGCCTCTCCCTAATTCTGGGTATTCAACTGGTCATTGGCCCACTCTGGGAACCAATCTTAGCTGTTCTGTTTACGCTGTTCAAATCACCCAAGGCCGATGTCACCTCGCCACACTCTATCGCCGAGGACTCCTTGACCTGCTGAGTGACGATGACACCTCCGCCCATCCTGGTGATTTGACGACTACTCACCCGTCTCTGTAGTCTGATGACTAGTCACCCCTCTCTGTAGTCTGATGACTAGTCACCCCTTTCTGTAGGCTGATGACTAATCACCCTTCCCTATAGGCTGATGACTAATCACCCTTTCCTGTAGGCTGATGACTCGTCACCCTTCTCTGTAGGCTGATGACTCGTCACCCCTCTCTGTAGGCTGATGACTCGTCACCCCTCTCTGTTTAATACCCCCTGTGGGGTCTATTCCACGTGGCTTTGACCCATGCTGTGGGACCCAGCTGACGTCCGAGGACTGGTTAGTACACAAGCCCCCCAGTCTCAAGCTGTTAACTTGTTTCAGCGAAGAGACTAAGTGATAGGCGAGGACTGATCGGTACACAAGCCCCCCTAGTCTCGAGCTGTTAACTTGTTCCAGCGTAGAGACTAAGTCATTGTCTTGGGCGGCCTACGTGGCTCTGCGCATAAGTACATGAACAGTACGCTGAGAAGACACTTCACCAACCCCCTTTCATCTGCTAACACGTGGCTGTATCAACGGTTTGAGATTCATAACGTTTGCGCTCCCTAGGGCTACGTTAAACCTCTTCAAAACCTCGCGCCACTTTACTGTTTCATCACCTTGCATTCTCACTTCTGCATACTCTATCTTCCAGCGCACGCTCTCTTCTTCCCAACAGACCTTTCACGCTTCTCTGCTCTTCCTCAACCAAAGGTATGATTTTTATGTCTTCTCCTCCTTCATAACATGAACTCGATCATCCATATGGTATGCTGTAACTGTTTTGGGCCTGTGTGTGGCTTATGCATTCTAGGGTTTTGTTCTTCTTTCCTGGGTTCATTCTACCTTTGAGTCTTCATCCACCATTGTTTTCTTCTGAGCCTTTCTTCTTTTCCTGCCTCTCATTTGTTTAGATTCGAGATGGCCAGAACCAAAATCACCTCCAACCCTCCTCCAACTGTAGCGGTCGATTACAAGGCCCTTTACCCATGGGCTTCTGAGGATCTCCTTGCCGAGACCTTCAAACTCACATCCTGCGAGGATCTTCGCAAGCACAGGGATGATGAGAATGAGAATAAAGGACGCGTCTTCGGCAGGGAAACTGACGCGTACGTCTCTGTGCGTCCCTGCCCAGCAAACGAGCCTGTATGCACCGATGATCGTTGCAACAATGGGGAACCGTTCTTCTTCTTCTACGCCACCATCTTCAAAAGAGTCAAAGTCCGTCTCCCTTTCACCGGGTTTGAAAGGGCTTTGCTCACAGAGTTAAACGTGGCGCCCGCTCAACTGCACCCCAACAGTTGGGCCTTCATCAGGGCGTTCTCCATCCTCTGCAATAATCTAGGGTTCACCCCCTCTGTCGATGTCTTTCTTTACTTCTTCGAGGCGAAGAGTCCCGGCAAGAGGCTTTGGGTGAGCCTGAATGGGGTGGCAGGGAGAGTCCTTCTAACTCTCTTCTCGCAGTCATACAAGAACTTCAAGGGAAAGTTCTTCTGAGTCTGCTGCAACTCCTACGACCCCACTATGCTCGATGGGTTTCCCTTATACTGGGTGGGGGAGTTGAAGTTCAAGAAGCCACGCAGGCTCGAGGAGTTGACTGTCTCTGACCAAGAACTCTGCCAGACCATCTCCAGCTGGGGCGTGGTGTTTGACTCCACCCAGCTGATTAGGCATGAGTATGACGCTGAGACCCTCAGCGTGTACATTGGTACACTAACTTCATCTTGCACTTAATTGTTCACAACTTAACGCTTTGTCCTTCTCATACTTTTTCATTGCTCCCTGCAGGCATGGTACTCAGCGCTGATAAGAAGAAAAGACTGGCGGATGTGCTGAATCGCCGCAATGCTAGCGGTTCGGCCCCTGCAGGTCCTTCATCACCCGCGGGTGTTGCCTTGGAACCTGTTGCTGAAAAGTCCAAGAGGGCAGCCCCTGTGGAAGTTTCTGATGATGAGGACACCTGCTCCGGCCTTGTCTTCAAAAGGAAAAGGGTGGGGACAGCCGCGGAGGTCTCTTCAGCCACAGAAGGGCACCCTTCATCCTTCAGGGAGCACCCCCCCAGCGCCTCCTCCCCTCCTGAGCCAATCTTAACGCTTGAGGGGGGTGGGGAGAGTACTCCTCCCTCTGGTCAGACGCCTCCTGCCCCAGAATTGCCTTCTCTGCTCCAAAGGTCACTTGCCCAGATGCTTGGCAGAGCTGTTTTGGAGGCCATGGACAGAAACTCCCTTGGAAACCTCCTCAGCCATGGTCTCGGGGCGTTCTTGGCCGCTTCCAACTCCTTGCTGGTCAAGAGCAGCGTTGAGGTGGAGCTGTTTGAGGAGACCGCTCAACTGAAGAAAGAGCTGGAGCAAAAGGATCTCCAACTCCGTCAAGCGGCCAAGCGCGAGACTGCCCTTAATCAAGAACTGGGTAGTCTCCGTCAATCTGAGAAGGAGACCAAGAAACTCCTTTTCTCCAAGGGGCAGGAGGCCCTCCAGCTTGAAGCTAAGATACTCCCCCTCCGCAACAAGATCATTGAACTGGAAGAGCAAGCAGAGGGGGCTCAAGCTAAAATGGCCAAGCTGGAGGAGAGGGCGACTGATCGAGAAGTTCAGCTGGGCAAGGTTGAAGAGGAACTTGCCCAACAGATTGAATTGCTGAAGAAGACTGAGACTGAGCTCATTGACGACGTCGCTGACGCCTATGGGGAAGGCTTTGGTGATGCCCTTGCTCAGGTTGCCTGCGTGCATCCTGAGATGGACCTCTCACCATACTCCGCAACCATGCAGGTGGTCGACGGGCAAATAGTGCCTAGATAGGTCTTCTGAACAGTTGTATTTAGCTGAACATCCTGTAATCACCCTCCTTTGTAATATAAACTTCGATTTATGCATTGTTCATCTTTTTGTCGTGCTTTGTATTTGATAGGCTTCACGATCACAAATAATGCACCTGCAAAAATGAACCTCAAGTAGCATGTTTTTTCTGCTAATTTGATTAATGAACCTTAATTTTAATCTGGGCTTTCTCACTCAGAGGGGAAAATTGTTCCTTATGAACTCCCTTCTCCCTTCACGAGACCTCTAACCCCAACTAATAGGTTCTGACTGACCTGTCATCGCCCATGGACGACATAGGATTTAACCAGGCGAACCCTTCTTTCACCTTGGAAGTTCTCACTCGAAGTAGAGGTGTTCTCTGCGAACCTACCTCTCCACTTACGAGACCTCTAACTCCAAGGGATAGGCACTAACCGCGAACCCTTCTTTCACATTGAAAGTTCTCACTCGAAGTGGAGGTGTTCTCTGCGAACCTACCTCTCCACTTACGAGACCTCTAAGTCCAAGTGACAGGTTCTAACTGACCTCACATCGCTCACAGGCGAGGAGGATTTCTCTGGGCGAACTCTTCTTTCACATTGGAAGTTCTCACTCGAAGTAGAGGTGTTCTCTGCGAACCTACCTCTCCACTTACAAGACCTCTAACTCCAAGTGACAAGTTCTAACTGACCTCACATCGCTCACAGGCGAGGAGGATTTCTCTGGGTGAACTCTTCTTTCACATTGGAAGTTCTCACTCGAAGTGGAGGTGTTCTCTGCGAACCTACCTCTCCACTTACGAGACCTCTAACTCCAAGTGACAAGTTCTAACAGCATTGTACAAACACATTACAAGCATATATCTTTAACTGAATTTTATTGGGTGACCTCATTAAAAACCCTTAGAAGGGAAAAAAGAGTGTCCCCTGTATTGTGTAGTGTACAGAATTACATGGTTTTAACTGAAATAATACTTCAGGTGAGTCGCATTCCATGTTCAAGGAATCGGACCTCCTTCTAAAGTCTCAAGCCTGTATGCTCCATTCCCAAGGGCCTCTGTCACTCTAAAAGGACCAGTCCACTTAGGGGATAACTTGTTCTCTATCTGGTATGGAGACGCCTTGCGCATGACGAGGTCTGCCACCTGGAACTGCCGAGCTCGCAACTTTGAAGTGTGTTTGAGCTCGACCCTCCTCTTCAGCGCCTCAGCTTTGATTCCTGCTTCTTCTCTAGCTTCATCCAAGAGATCAAGATTCACCTTCCTCTCTTCATTAGACTCCTCAGCTACAAAGTTCTGGAAACGTGGCGAGTTCTCCTGGATCTCCACGGGAATCATGGCATCTGAACCATATACCAAACTAAAGGGAGTCTCCTTGGTAGTGGACTGGGGAGTAGTATGGTAGGCCCATACTATTCTGGGAACCTCCTCGGCCCACCTTCCCTTTGCTTTCTCCAATCTTCTCTTCAGCCCTCTGAGAAGGACTCGGTTAGCCGACTCCACCTGCCCATTGGTCTGCGGGTGCTCGACTGACGCAAACACTTACTTGATCCCCAGCTCTGTACATAGCCTCCCCAACTGCTGGCTTGCAAACTGCGTGCCATTGTCAGACACCAAGCGCTTGGGTACCCCGAAGCGGCAGACTATATTCTTCCACATAAAGTGTTGGATCTTCTGTGCTGTAATCTGTGCTACTGGCTCAGCTTCAATCCACTTCGTGAAATATTCTATGGCGACCACGAGGTACTTCATCTGCCTTATCGCCAAAGGGAAAGGCCCCAAGATGTCAATTCCCCACGTATGAAACGGCCAAGGGCTGTAAATCGACCTGAGCTCTTCTGGTGGTGCCTTAGGCCAATCAGCATGCAACTGGCACTGCTTGCATTGCTGTGCATACTTAGTGCAATCTTCCCTCATTGTCGGCCAGTAGTATCCTGCTCGTACAGCCTTAGAGGCCAGAGCTCGGCCTCCGATGTGACTACCGCAGATACCTTCATGGAGCTCTGCCATTATCCTCACACATTGCTCGCCATGCACGCAGACTAAGATGGGGTGAGTAAACCCATGTCTGTACAACTCGCCTTCAATGAGCGTGTACTTGGACGAGTTCTTCTTTATCTTTTTTGCCTCCTCCGGCTCTGCTGGGAGCATTCCATCCGCTATGTAACGCCTGTACGGCGTCATCCATGTCTCACCGTTTTGTAGTAGGCAGATCTGTGGCGCTTCTACCCCTATTCGCATGCATGCGCTGACTCGTGGTTTCTTCAGAGTCTCTTGAGTCAACGAACGATGACTCCTCTTCACACCATCTGACCGGCTGATCTGATGGACTCCCACCAAATTATCAGCTGTGTAGGCACGAGGTGCCCTCAGGGTCTCCTGGATGACCGTCCTCTACCTGCCCCCCTTGCTTGAGCTGGCGAGTTTGGCCAACAGGTCAGCTCTGGCATTCTGCTCCCTGGGCACATGTACTAGTTCAAACATTTCAAATGAGCCCTTCAATCTCTGGACATACTCCAAGTAAGAGGCCATCTGGGGGTCTTTGGCCTAGTATTCTCCCGCCACTTGACCAGTGACCAACAACGAATCACTCTTGGCCATAAGGCTCTGCGCTCCCATCTCCTTTGCAAGTAACATCCCAGCGATCAAAGCTTCATACTCCGCCTGATTATTGCTGGCTTTGAAAGCGAATCACAGGGCCTGCTGTAACATCCCTCTAAAACCTTTCCATATTTATATAATAGAATAAAGCGTAGATATTAAATTTATAATATCAACATATGTATATAGATATTGAAAATACATCATCTGCTACATCATATTCAAAAAAAAAGACGTCCCTCTTATAAGGTTTTAATACATTTCATCAACTCTTTCGAAATAAAACCAGATGCAGCATAAAAAGGACAAAATAGGCGATCTCCTATCAGAAGACCCAAAACAGCCGATCTGCTATCAGGACAGAAAAATAGGCGATCACCCGATAGAGGCAGAAACAGGCGATCACCCGATAGAGACAGAAACAGGCGATCTCCTTCCGGCGGCCACTCACTGAGGAGCTCTACTCCCTGGAAGATCATCTGCTCCCGTGTAAAATACACGATCATCACAGTTTTAAGAGAAAACAGCCACAGAGCAATACAAAATAAAGGGTAAGCTAGATATTTTTAAAGAGAATTTAGATATGAAACTTTAAAATCAAGATAAAACAAATTCAAGATACCCACGTAAAACTATCAATTTCTCATTCATATCACACAGCCATCAAGAATTCACATATTTCCCAATTTCCTCAAGAGTCGTTCAGTTCACATAATTCCATCAAGTGTCTATCAAATTCAAAGTTTCTCATTTCTTACGTCGGACTTCCACTGATTTAACTCACAAAGACACTTACCACACCACTGTAAAGTCCACACAGGACAGCAAGTAAAGTCCACACAGGACAGCAAGCAAAGTCCACACAGGACAGCAAGGAAAGTCCACACAGGACAGCAAGGAAAGTCCACACAGGACAGCAACCAGAGTCCACACAGGACAGCAACCAAAGTCCACACAGGACAGCAACCAAAGTCCACACAGGACAGCTAAAGATCATCAATTCACCCAATGCACCATACAATACTTACATGAACGATCTCAACCACAGCAACAAACGTATCCAGGTTCAGATTTTTCCAATAACACGTGCATTTCACATATCAATCTCAAACAAGTTCAAAGCGACACTAAAACAGGGGATTTCGAAGACAACATTTAAAACCGGCGATTACGTCGCCCCACGCATAAAAACAGAGCATCATGAAAAAGGGGTTTAAAACCGGCGACCACGTTGCCCAAACACATAGAACAGAATATCACGAAAGAAAAATATGAAATTGGCGACCACGTCGCCCTCACTTCAGAAACAGATAATCTACGGCTTTTATTGAGAAAATAAAGCTAGCTTCCCTTACCTGGACTTGTGCAAAACTCCAAGAACTCCGAAATCCACTGAGCTTACAGGATGCCTTGGCTCTGTTTTAGCGTCTGGTTTGTAGAACTTGCAGAGGACCTCCAAGGTGCTCCAAGGGCAGTCGTCGATAGCTAAGCAGGAACGTGATAAGGCCTGAATGGCAGAGTGAAGGAGAGAAAAGAGAAGGATGAAGGTAACTCACTCACTTTGTCACTCTTGAACCACAGCACCCTCTTTGCCTCTCAGAAGTGAGTTTTTAAATCTTAAACCAACTTGTCCACAAAAGCCGCTGCCACCACCCACTCTGCAGGAAGCTTGCGTGCACGCTGCCGTGAACAGTACGACCACGCGTGACTCTGCGCATGCCAACCCTCTGATGTCACTATTCTGAACCACCCTTTTTGTCTACGTGTCGCGCGTGCAGTACGTCTGATGTTGAGAGCCTGGGTCCCACCTTATCTGTGTGAAACTCGACATCGCGCGATAACCTTCCACCGATGACCGCTGGCGCGAAAACTATCCACCGATGACCTCTCGCGCGAAGGCTATCCACCGATGTCCTCTCGCGCGAAGGCTATCCACCGATGACCTCTCGCGCGAAGGCTATCCACCGATGTCCTCTCGCGCGAAGACTAACCCCGCATGCCTCGCGCCCTGGTGATGCTCGCATGCCCCTCGCGCCCTGGCGATGCCCGCATGCCCCTCGCGCCCTGGCGATGCCTGCATGCCCCTCGCGCTCTGGCGATGCCTGCATGCCCCTCGCGCTCTGGCGATGCCCGCATGCCCCTCGCGCCCTGGCGATGACCGCATGCCTCTCACCTGACGATGCCCGATGACACATCGCTACGCCTTCCTGGAGGTTCTTCATTCCACTATGTTACGTCCAAGGTATCATCTCCACATGACTCGGTGACGTCGGTAGCTTCACATTTCCAAGAGTAGATCAGCACCACTCCTCGTGCTCCCATGCATGCAACACTAAGGACGATTTCTTATGCTCAAGCATAGAGCTTCGCATGCACAGCGTATCTAAGGCTTAACCCACACCTTGATACGCGTGGTTGTTGGAACCCACTCTAGTTGATCCAGTATCTTGACCACATACTGAGTGCACTTTCGGCGATCATGTGCACCATAGGCGGCAGGCGATCATGTGCAACCTACTCGACAGGCGATCATGCACTAACCAGGCGATCACATAGGAGACTTCTTAGCTACACTTTTCTTCCTTTACTCTTCTTGATCCACATGTCTTCCTCGAGCACATCCACGTGATTACCTCACGATAAAGTCATCGCACCTGACTACTATGTTACTGCAATGGTAAGCCAACCGACCTCTACCAGCTGACCCCAGACCTTGTGCGACGTCCGAGGTCCGACCACTGAGAAACTTCATTTATCAGTTCTTTGTATTTTAAATAATAACATCTTCTGAAATTATTTAAATGTAACACTTTCATTCCAATTAAAGTTTCTAGGTCCTTACATTCTCCCCAACAAGAAAAATTTTCGTCCTCGAAAATTGGATTACAAGGGAAAGAGGTAGGGATAGGCTTCTCTCAGGGTTTCTTCAAATTCCCAATTTGTATCACCCGATCTGTCATCCCACACCACCTTCACCACGTTGATGGTCTTGCCTCTGAGCTGCTTACTCTGCTGATCGTCAATCCTTACTGGTTTCGCTCCAACAACAAGTCATCCCTGGTCTGCACGTCGTCTACTTCCAACACGTGACTAGGGTCTGCAAGATACTTCCTTAACTGTGACACGTGAAAGACTTTATGCAGATTTGCTCATTGGAGAGGTAGGGCGATTTCATAAGCCACTAGACCTATCCTCCTTAAGATCTGATATGGCTCGACTAACTTAGGAGACAGCTCCTTTGATCTGATAGCTCGTCCTACACCCTTGGTCGGTGTCACTTTCATAAATGCATGATCTCCAACTACAACTCCAAAGGTCTTCTCCTCATTGTCAACATCATCACTGCCTCCCCCAGAGTTATTATCCTTGTGTTCATTTAAGGCCAGAAGTGTCTTCACAGCGTTATCAGCTTCGTCCCCATATCCACCACTAGAGTTGTTACCCTTGTCCTCATGAGCGACATAGGGTGGCTCCCTCAAGGTTATTCCCTTCATATTTTCCAGATCCACAGGGGTTTCCCAACCAAACGATTCTTGCTCACCTTCTTAGCAACTTCAACTTTGGGGATGGATGATGATTCACTTTCTAAGGCAGAGCCATCCGACGAAGATCCCTCTACCACTGTCATTAGCTGCAGTTACAACACCTTCCCACCACCCATCATACCACCAGGCATACACTGCTGATTCAAACCCAAGTGGGCGACCTGAATGGCGTTCAGGAGAGCATGGCTTGACTGTTAAGCGCTCTGAACATCGCATA
This sequence comes from Phaseolus lunatus, assembly GCA_013389735.1. NCBI lineage: Eukaryota > Viridiplantae > Streptophyta > Magnoliopsida > Fabales > Fabaceae > Phaseolus > Phaseolus lunatus. The sequence goes on from CM023867.1 coordinate 26,173,699, forward strand.
CCCAAATTAATCAGTAGCTGCCACTCTAGACGAAAGGACCCATTCCTCTAGTTTCTGTGGTCCCTCTTTATCAAGCCAGTCATCGCACTGGACCTTCAGCAGCGTTGGAGACACACTCCAGATTTTGCATCTAAACCAGCATTCTCTAACGCCACCATCTTGCCATGTTCAGGAGCCTTTAACTTCAACCTTCCATTCCCACACTCATCTTTCAAATCTCGATCAACAAAACAACCCTATTCTGCGTGAAACCTTCCCTCTTAGGAGGTAGTCCAAGTATTTCTTCTGGAAATACATCCATGAAATCTTTCACCCCATGTATCCTGTTTACGTCCTCTTCACTCTTCACTCCCCCCCTTCAGCTAGGATCACAAAACACGTCGCCCCTTCTTTCAACTCCGACTTCACACGCTGAGCAGATATCACACCTGACCCTTGGAGATTGGGAAACACCACCTTCTGGCTACCGCAATCTGTGAGAACGCGATTGGCAGGTAGCCAATCCATTCCTAGGATAACATCCAGATCCTGAAGAGGTAGACAGATCAAATTCACTTTGAACCTGCGTCCCTCTACTATCACTGGACATTCAGAGCAAACTGGGGAGGTCAAAACCTGTCCTGATGCAGGTGTAGAGACCAACCGTTCAAACGGCAGCTCCTTCACTAGAAGGCCCAGTTCGGTTGCACACCGATTTGACACAAGAGAGTGTGTCGCTCCAGAAACAAACAAAACTCTAAAGTATTCACCAGCTATGAACAAACATCTTGTACTAGGTTACCTGACTGAGATGCCTTCGCTCCAGACATGGCAAACACTCTCCCTGCTGCCTGAGGTCTGCTGCCTTCGTTCCTCAACTGCTGGGAACCACTGGGTTGAGTCGCCCTATTCCCGTTAGGACATTCTCTAGCAAGGTGCCCCGTCTTTCGGCAGATGTAGCATCTTCTCTCTGAATTTCTCTTGGGGCACACATTGGATGTGTGTGGTCCACCACAATGGGAACATCTGAGTTTCCAGGGCTGTTGCTGCTGAAACTGAGGCGGTGCTGCTTCTGCCCCATGCTGTGGAGGTCTCGCATAAGGCTTATTCTGCTGTTGCTGCACCTTGGCCTTCCCACTGGAAGAACCCCCTGGGTGTGGCCTGATCACCCGAGAGTCACTCTTCTCCAGTGTCTCCACCATCATCGCCTTCTCCACTAAGGCGTGAAATTCTCTTATGCACATAGGTGTTATGGTCCTCTTCAGCTCATGCTTCAGTCCTTCTTCAAATTTCCTACACCTCCAAGCCTCAGAGGTCGCCTGGGTATAGAATCGGGTGAGATACTCAAACCAAGCAGCATAAGCATTCACTGACATCTCCCCCTGCTCCAATCTGAGGAATTCTGCTTCCCTCGCAAATCTTGCACTATCTGGGAAGTATTTTTCCAGAAATCTCACCCTGCAACTCTTCCAGTCTAACACTTCAGCTCTGGCTTCCATCATCTGCTGAGCTCCCATCCACCAGAACTCGGCTTCTCCAGATAGCAGATAGGTAGCGAATACCAATTTCTTCCCTTCAGGGCAGGAGGTCGCCCTAAAGATTTTCTCCAACTCCCTGACCCACTGATCTGCTTGATCAGGGGTAGCATTCCCACTGAACTTGGGTGGGTTGTGCCTCATGAACTCGGTCAGTCCCATCTGATCCTGAGGCTGACCGACGTGGGAAGCTGTTTCAGCCGACCGAGCAGTTTCCCAATGGTGCATTGCCGCCTGATGATTCTGAGCCATTGCTGCATTCTGTTGTTGGATGGCAGTTGCCATCATCTCAATAGCCTTGGCAATTTGGCTCATTTCCGAAGAAGGTTGGGGAGGGGTAGGAGGTCTACGTGCCATCTCTCTTAGTTTCAGATTTTGAAACTATAGGTTTTCTATATTCCCTACAACTACAAGAATGAGATCGATAAGAACTCACTTCATTCAGGAGGTAACATCTAGACCTTACAAAGGTCAGCATCTCAAATTCATTAAGAATTTGAGCTCATCAACAGAATCGTGATACTTATAATCTCAAGCAAAACACCAGAACAGCTACTGGTATGCAGTCATCAATCCAATTCAACCATTTTCAATCAATTACAAAGACACTCAATAAAACGAAATAAATCACACCAGAATTCAATGTATGCTAAACATCAAACCTTTGGAATTAAGATTGAGAATCATCTCGATCCAGTTATGAGTGTGCACCCTCACTACTTTATCAAGATCCTCTCATTCTTAATACTAAGATTTTCAGTTAGGGCATACATTCACTAAAGCACACACAAAATTTAAATACAAAAACGTTTGAAAGCCTTTCACTATAGTTGTTATTTAACTCAAACTGATTTCTATGAGCAGAAGAAACACAACGGATCCACAGCCCTCAGGTCATCCTAAGGACGAACTGCTCTGATACCATTAATGTAACATCCCTCCAAAACCTTTCCATATTTATATAATAGAATAAAGCGTAGATATTAAATTTATAAAATCAACATATGTATATAGATATTGAAAATACATCATCTGCTACATCATATTCAAAAAAAAAGACGTCCCTCTTATAAGGTTTTAATACATTTCATCAACTCTTTCGAAATAAAACCAGATGCAGCATAAAAAGGACAAAATAGGTGATCTCCTATCAGAAGACCCAAAACAGCCGATCTGCTATCAGGACAGAAAAACAGGCGATCACCCGATAGAGGCAGAAACAGGCGATCACCCGATAGAGACAGAAACAGGCGATCTCCTTCCGGCGGCCACTCACTGAGGAGCTCTACTCCCTGGAAGATCATCTGCTCCCGTGTAAAATACACGATCATCATAGTTTTAAGAGAAAACAGCCACAGAGCAATACAAAATAAAGGGTAAGCTAGATATTTTTAAAGAGAATTTAGATATGAAACTTTAAAATCAAGATAAAACAAATTCAAGATACCCACGTAAAACTATCAATTTCTCATTCATATCACACAGCCATCAAGAATTCACATATTTCCCAATTTCCTCAAGAGTCGTTCAGTTCACATAATTCCATCAAGTGTCTATCAAATTCAAAGTTTCTCATTTCTTACGTCGGACTTCCACTGATTTAACTCACAAAGACACTTACCACACCACTGTAAAGTCCACACAGGACAGCAAGTAAAGTCCACACAGGACAGCAAGCAAAGTCCACACAGGACAGCAAGGAAAGTCCACACAGGACAGCAAGGAAAGTCCACACAGGACAGCAACCAGAGTCCACACAGGACAGCAACCAAAGTCCACACAGGACAGCAACCAAAGTCCACACAGGACAGCTAAAGATCATCAATTCACCCAATGCACCATACAATACTTACATGAACGATCTCAACCACAGCAACAAACGTATCCAGGTTCAGATTTTTCCAATAACACGTGCATTTCACATATCAATCTCAAACAAGTTCAAAGCGACACTAAAACAGGGGATTTCGAAGACAACATTTAAAACCGGCGATTACGTCGCCCCACGCATAAAAACAGAGCATCATGAAAAAGGGGTTTAAAACCGGCGACCACGTTGCCCAAACACATAGAACAGAATATCACGAAAGAAAAATATGAAATTGGCGACCACGTCGCCCTCACTTCAGAAACAGATAATCTACGGCTTTTATTGAGAAAATAAAGCTAGCTTCCCTTACCTGGACTTGTGCAAAACTCCAAGAACTCCGAAATCCACTGAGCTTACAGGATGCCTTGGCTCTGTTTTAGCGTCTGGTTTGTAGAACTTGCAGAGGACCTCCAAGGTGCTCCAAGGGCAGTCGTCGATAGCTAAGCAGGAACGTGATAAGGCCTGAATGGCAGAGTGAAGGAGAGAAAAGAGAAGGATGAAGGTAACTCACTCACTCTGTCACTCTTGAACCACAGCACCCTCTTTGCCTCTCAGAAGTGAGTTTTTAAATCTTAAACCAACTTGTCCACAAAAGCCGCTGCCACCACCCACTCTGCAGGAAGCTTGCGTGCACGCTGCCGTGAACAGTACGACCACGCGTGACTCTGCGCATGCCAACCCTCTGATGTCACTATTCTGAACCACCCTTTTTGTCTACGTGTCGCGCGTGCAGTACGTCTGATGTTGAGAGCCTGGGTCCCACCTTATCTGTGTGAAACTCGACATCGCGCGATAACCTTCCACCGATGACCGCTGGCGCGAAAACTATCCACCGATGACCTCTCGCGCGAAGGCTATCCACCGATGTCCTCTCGCGCGAAGGCTATCCACCGATGACCTCTCGCGCGAAGGCTATCCACCGATGTCCTCTCGCGCGAAGACTAACCCCGCATGCCTCGCGCCCTGGTGATGCTCGCATGCCCCTCGCGCCCTGGCGATGCCCGCATGCCCCTCGCGCCCTGGCGATGCCTGCATGCCCCTCGCGCTCTGGCGATGCCTGCATGCCCCTCGCGCCCTGGCGATGACCGCATGCCTCTCACCTGGCGATGCCCGATGACACATCGCTACGCCTTCCTGGAGGTTCTTCATTCCACTATGTTACGTCCAAGGTATCATCTCCACATGACTCGGTGACGTCGGTAGCTTCACATTTCCAAGAGTAGATCAGCACCACTCCTCGTGCTCCCATGCATGCAACACTAAGGACGATTTCTTATGCTCAAGCATAGAGCTTCGCATGCACAGCGTATCTAAGGCTTAACCCACACCTTGATACGCGTGGTTGTTGGAACCCACTCTAGTTGATCCAGTATCTTGACCACATACTGAGTGCACTTTCGGCGATCATGTGCACCATAGGCGGCAGGCGATCATGTGCAACCTACTCGACAGGCGATCATGCACTAACCAGGCGATCACATAGGAGACTTCTTAGCTACACTTTTCTTCCTTTACTCTTCTTGATCCACATGTCTTCCTCGAGCACATCCACGTGATTACCTCACGATAAAGTCATCGCACCTGACTACTATGTTACTGCAATGGTAAGCCGACCGACCTCTACCAGCTGACCCCAGACCTTGTGTGACGTCCGAGGTCCGACCACTGAGAAACTTCATTTATCAGTTCTTTGTATTTTAAATAATAACATCTTCTGAAATTATTTAAATGTAACACTTTCATTCCAATTAAAGTTTCTAGGTCCTTACACCTGCTCTATTAACAACCCTTTGGGTCCTTCTAAGATCACCCCCGCTCCGCTGCCTTGCTGATTCGAGGACCCATCTACTGACAATACCCATTTGAAATTGGGTCCCTCCTGCTGGGCTTCGGTTGAAGACATCTCTGCCACAAAGTCAGCGTAGACCTGTCCTTTGATCGGGCCCCTGGGTTCATACTGGATGTCAAATTCTGACAACTCAACTGCCCAACGCACCATCCTTCCTGCCACATCGGGCTTCTGCAAGACCTTACATATCGGCAGATCTGTCATCACCACCACTGTGAAGCTTTGGAAATAGTGGCGTAGTCTCCTGGCTGAGAACACCACTGCTAATGCTGCCTTCTCTAAGGCTTGGTATCTCGCCTCGGGTCCCTGTAACACCTTGCTGACAAAATAAATGGGCTTCTGACTCTGTTGCTGTTCTTGAACCAAGACAGAACTCACCGCCCTATTTATAACTGCAAAGTACAAACGCAGGGGTGTGCCGAGTTGAGGCTTGCACAAAACTGGTGGGCTGGCCAGGTATTCCTTGAGCTTAAGGAAAGCCTGCTCACATTCTGCCGTCCAGGTGAATCTGCTATTCCTCCTTAGGCATTGGAAATAAGGGTGACCTTTATCTCCTCCGGCTGACACGAACCTGGAGAGTGCAGCCATCCGACCCGTCAACTGTTGCACTTCTTTGATCGACGTCGGGCTCCTCATGGCTATGATTGCTGCACACTTGTCTGGGTTGGCCTCAATCCCTCTTTCCGTGAGCAAAAACCCAAGGAACTTGCCTGCCTCCACCCCAAAGACGCACTTTTCAGGATTCAACTTCAACCTGTATTTTGCTATTGTGTTGAACAGCTCCTCCAAGTCGTCAATATGCTGATCTCATGCCTGGGACGTCACTACCATGTCATCTACATATGCCTGCACATTGCGTCCCAGCATGGGGGCGAGGACCTTGTCCATCAGCCTCTGATATGTGGCACCCGCATTCTTCAAGCCAAATGGCATGACTGTGTAGCAGTAACAAGACAGCTCTGTCATGAACACCGTCTTGTTCTCATCCATCGGGTGCATCTTGATCTGATTGTACTCGGAGAAAGCGTCCAAGAAACTGAGCAATTTGCAGCCTGAAGCACTGTCTACCAGCGCATCTATGTTGGGCAGAGGATAGGAATCTTTTGGACAAGCCTTGTTAAGATCTGTAAAGTCCACGCACATCCTCCATTTCCCGTTAGCCTTCTTTACCAGGACGACGTTCGCAAGCCACTCAGGGTATTGTATTTCCCGTATGTGACCTGCTTTCAGCAATTTGTGTGTTTCCTCCCTGACTACCTGCCTTCGCTCATCATTGAACTTCCGTCTCCTCTGGCGGACTAGTCTGGCTTGGGGATTCAGCGCCAGGCGATGGCATAGGAAATCAGGGTCAATGCCTGGCATGTCTGAGGGGGACCAAGCGAAAGCGTCCAGATGCTTTCCTATAACCCCCGCTACTTGATCCTGGGTCTCCTGAGATAGGGATTTACCCAGCTTGAAAATCTTCCCTCCGATCTCCTTCTCCACGACCTCCTCTGCGGGTTCTGGTCGCCTCGCCCGGGCGACCTCTGCTCGGGTGACCCCGACATCACCTCGGGGCATATCTGTTTCATTGGTTCCTCCTCCCGGTGGTGAGGTGGTCACCATGCAGACTCCCCTCTTCGTCTTGAGGCTATTCTCATAGCACCTTTTAGCCTCCTTTGATCTGACTTGATGGTTACCACCATCCCCTCCATCGATGGCAACTTCATCTTCATGTGCCTTGTAGACACCACGACCCCCAGCCGGTTCAGGGCCGGTCTGCCCAGAAGTATATTGTAGGCAGAGGGAGCGTTCACCACAAGGTACCTGATGTTCTCTGTGCAGGACGCTATTCCATCAGTGAACGTGGTCCTCAACTCTATGTATCCCCGCACTTCTACTTGGTCTCCTGCGAACCCATACAAACAGCCGACGTAGGGTCGCAGCTGATCAGGAGACAACTGTAGCTTGTTGAAAGTCGACCAGAACATCACATCGGCCGAGCTCCCCTGATCGACCAGCACCCAGTGCACCTTACGCGTGGCAGTGACTACTGAAATAACCACCGGATCGTTGTCATGGGGAACAACATCTCGGCGATCAGCTTTTGTAAAGACGAGGTCGATGTGCGGAAAGTGATCTTCCTCGCAGGCCTCCATTGCCATCACTGAACGTGCATACTTCTTTCGTTGTGAAGAGGTGCACCCTCCTCCTGAGAACCCACCTGATATAGTGTGGATCTCACCATGAATGGGCACTTCATGCCCCTGGTCTGCCCTTGGTGCAGCAACTGTCTCACCTTCCGATGCCTCCTTCAGATAGTCGTTCAAAAACCCACTCTTCACCAACTCGTCCAATTGGTGAGCCAGAGCCAGGCAATTTCGAACGGGGTGCCCAAAAGCCTGATGGAATTCGTACCATGCATTTTTATTGGGCCCCAACCTCTTGTCACTCTTTGGGGGCATCTTCAATCTTTCTGCCACGTTAGGAATGGCAATCAGTTCCTTCAACTCCACCACAAATTCATGCCTAGGGGGCATGTCATCTTTGCCTCGCACCCTAGGCTGTGGTTTTCAGGGCTCGTAGGGCTTCTGTTTCCCTTGAGCTTTTTTCTTCGTGGTCGCCTCATGTACCCGCAGCGGTTGAGGCCGACTAGGCGCTTGGGGCCTTAACGAAACTGCACTTTCTCTCTTCTCGCTGAGCTCCCCTTCAGCGACAATGTGGGCCACAGCACGCCGTTTTATGTCGCTGAAGGTCTTGGGACGGCTGCGTATTAGAGACTCGCTGAAAGGCCCTGGCAATACGCCCTTCCTGAAGGCGTGCACCACCATGTCTTCATCCTTGGTGTGCAACCTTACCACCATCGCCCCAAACCTATTGAGGTAATCTTTGAGGGACTCCCTCTGGTGCTGCCTTACATCAAAAAGATCGTAAGACACTGGTGGAGGGGCCCTGTTGACAAGATATTGCTCCCTGAACAGCGCGGAGAATTGCGCGAAAGACGTGATATGTCCTTCTGGCAAACTCACGAACCATTCTAGCGCAGTTCCTGTCAGTGTGGCCATAAAGAGTTTGCAGTGCACTGCGTCGGACCCTCCTGACAACATCATCTGCATGTGGAAAGCAGTGAGATGCGTTTCAGGATCTTCCTTCCCGGTGAACACGGTTTTGGGTCCTACAAAGGTAGCTGGAACCACCGTGTTCATGATTGCTTGGGAGAAAGGCATGGGAAAGGCCCTTGGAGGCACTGGTGGAGCTCGATCATCTTCCCCACGATCTCCAGCTTGTTGTATGTGCTGCAAATTCAAGCGCAGCTCCTCATTTGCTCGGTGTAACTCTTCATTCCTGGCCTGTTAGGCGGCCAGGTCTTCCTGCATACGCGCCTGATGCGCTCGAGATTCCGCCACCGTTTCTTGGAGGGCGCGCATCGTTTCCATCAGCTGTTGCATGGTAACGCTGTCGCCTCCGTTTGGTGGAATGGACCCGTGTCTTGTATTCCTCATCTTCCGTGGTTTTCCTCTCACTCTCGTGTATGGGACCTTGTTTTACTCCGGCCCCACGGTGGGCGCCAAATGTTCTTGCCAGTTGACCAGCCTGTCGGTTGACTCACGACACTCACACGCCTCCTTCCTCACGTTGATATGTGCTTGGTTCTTTCGAAGCAATCTGCACCTGCAAAAGAGAAAGGGGGCGCCCTGTAACATCCCGCCAAAATACTATTCATGTTTATATAATGAAAATAAAGGTAACAAATAGATTGAAGTGAACAAAATTATATATATGAAATGTAGTTTCTCCTCACAGGGAGTTTAATACAAATTCGGTCAAATTTCCAGAAACATAAACTAAATACAGTAAAAAAATCAAAACAGGCGATCTCCTATCGGAAGAGGCCGATCTCCTATCAGAAGAGGGCGATCTCCTATCAGAAGACAGCAAAAGGGTGATCGCCTAACAGAAGTAGAAACAGGCGATCTCCTTCCGGCGACCACTCACTGAGGAGCTCTGCTTCCTGCAACATCATCTGCTCCCGTGTAAATTATACACGATCATCACAGGTTTAAGAAAGAGCCAAACACAACACCAAAGAAACACCACAGGGTAAGCTAGACATTTGAAAAAGAGTTTAGATATGAACTTTAAAATCAAGATAAAACAAATTCAAGATACCCACGTAAACCATCAACTAACACATATTGCACGATTCCTCAAGGGTCATTAAAAGCACAGCATTTATCAAGTGTCTAACAATTCAATGTTTCTCATTCTCACGTCAGACTTCCACTGACTCATCACACAAGACACTTGACCCTACTTCCGGAAGACTCGTGCGTTGAACCTAGCATCCAGAGACATGCACCTGTCATACTAACCCACTGTGAAATCACACACATTCACAGGGACGCCGTGAAATCACACACATTCACAAGCGTATAAATGAATCTCAATATCATCACTATCCTAGCATGACAGGGTTAATTCATATAACAGGCCGAGCTCGTTCTTTTTCACACAACTCACCCATTTATATGAACCTCCTTCGACTCTCACCAACTGAATAACTTCCTCTATGTGATTCCATTATCTCAGCAGAGTCAAGATCGCCTCATTCACAGGATACTCACAGATCAATACACTTCGTAACCAAATCTCAACACGGTATTTCCTTTCCTGAAAATACTATGTCTTGATCCACATTCACGACATTCCACACATCATACCACTCAAAAGAATGATCCAAATCACAGCAACAATCATTTCAAAGGTTCAGATTTTCGAATAGCATATACATTCTTCATTTCAATCTCGACAAATTCAAAGCGACACTAAACAGGGGAGTTCGAAATCTGTATTTAAAACCGGCGACCACGTCGCCCAAACACATAGAACAGAGCATCAACGAAACAGAATATGAAACCGGCGACCACGTCGCCCTCATTTAAGAAAACAGCCATTCTACGGCTTTTATTGAAAAATAAAGCTAGCTTCCCTTACCTGGACTTGCGCAAAACACCAGGAGCTCCGAAACCCAACGAAGCTTAAAGAATGCCTTGGCTCTGTTTTTGCGTCTGGTTTGAAGGACTTGCAGAGAACCTCCCAGGTGCTCTAAGGGCAAACGTCGCTTGTCGCACTGATGCTTGAGGTGGCCTGAGTCTCAACGCAAAGGAGAGAAGAAGGGAGGGAGGAAGTTTGCACTCACTCTAACACTCTTGAGTCTGTAGTGCTCTTTGCCTTCCCGCAGTGGCTTTTGAATCCAAGCCTACCTGTCCACGTATGCTGTTGTTGCCACCCCTTCTGCAAGAAAGCCTGACAACCACTGCCCTGAACAGTACGACCATTGTTGTCTCTTGTGCATGCCAACCACTGCCCTGAACAGTACGACCACTGTTGTCTCTGGTGCATGCCAACCACTGCCCTGAACAGTACGACCGTGAGTGTCTCCTGCGCATGCCAACATTCTGATGTCACCACTCTGAACCCCCCTTTTTGTCTACGTGGCGCGCGTGCAGGACGTTTCATGCTGGGAGTCTGGGTCCCACTTTATCTGTGTGAAGCTCGTCATCGCGCGACAACTTTCCACCGCTGACTCATCCTGGAGAACGACCGATGTCTCCCTCGCCCTGGAAGACGACCGATGTCTCCCTCTGGGAGACGACCGATGTCTATCCCTTGCGACGCCCTCATGCCTCTCGCGCGCCCTGGCGATCATGTGTAGTAGGCGACCGGCGATTATGTACTAACCAGGCGATCTTATAGTCTTATAAGCTACACTTTCCTTCCTTTTTATTTCAAATGAAAACATACTTAGAATTCATTTAAAATATACCCTTTTATTCCAATTTAATTTTACAGGTCCTTACACGCCCTAGAGGTCGTTTGCACTCCGACGCTCAAGTCAATGTAAGGCAAGGAACACCAAGTGTATTGAGTTTCTCTCTGTGTGTTTAGGTCTAGAAACTGCGTACCTTTGTGAAGTATCTTACTGTCCCTTATATAGTCTAGGGTTTACTGTGCCGCTAGCCCTAATTAGGGTTCGCTGCGCTACTAGCCATATTTAGGGTTTACTGGAATACCCTTGTGCCGCTATCACCCAATCTTAGGGTAATCTAGCACATAAGGTTTCCTTCTCTGGAGTGCAAACTCTCACAGGGTGACCACCTGGGTGCCTCCTTGTGCACCTAGTCTCTGGGGCCACCTGTTCTGGGAGTGCCTTCACTGTTTACGTTGTAACATCCCGCAAAATAAAACCATACATACATGTATAATGAAAATAAAGGTAAACAAATAATATTGAAGAGTACATGATAATATATATATAAGTAATGAAGTTGCTCCTCTTAGGGAGTTAAATACATAACCAGGTCAAATGTTTTCAAAATTTAAACGAAATTCAACCAAATACAACAAGACCAGCGGTCTCCATACATGAACCGGCGATCTGGTAACAGAAGGCCCAAAACAGGCGATCTGCAGCAGGACATAAATCCGGCGATCACCACCAAGAGATAGAAAACCGGCGATCTCTTCCTCGGCGACCACTCACTAAGGAGCTCTACATCCTGGAAGATCATCTGCTCCCGTGTAAGTTATACACGATCATCACAGTTTAAAGAGAAAAACAGCCAACGAGCAAAACACGCAGGGTAAGCTAGATATTTTAAAGAGAGTTTAAATAAGAACATTAAAATCAAGGTAAAAACATTTTTCAAGATATCCATGTAAAACTTAGTGTTGCTCATACCCTTCACCTGATCGCCCAGAAACCACACATTTCACAATATTCCCCAGAGTCGTTCTATTTCACAAACAGCATCAAGTGTCTATAAATTTCAAGTTCCTCATTTCACATGTCAGACCACCACTGACCCAGCACACAAGACACTTGACACTACTTCCGGAAGACTCGTGCATTGACTAGACTCATAGATCTGCACCTGTCATACTGCCCACTGTGAAATCACACACATTCACAGGGTCGCCGTGAAATCACACACATTCACAAGCGTATAATGAATCTCAATATCATCACCATCCTAGCATGACAGGGTTAATCCACACAACAGGCCGAGCTCGTTCTCTTTCAAACAACTCACCCATACGTATGAACCTCCTTCGACTCTCAACGCCGGAACAACTTCATCTATATGATTCCATTATATCAGGAGAGTCAGGATATCATGACGAATCACCGGTCAATGCACATCCTACACGATCTTACACGGTATTTTCTTTCCTGAAAATACTATGCCTTGATCCACATTCACAACATTCAACACATCATACCACACTTAAAGGAAAGATTTCAATCACAGCAAAAGCTCACTCCAAGGTTCTTATTTTCGAATATCTCATTTAAATCTCATACCGTTTCAAAGCAACATCAAAAACAGGGAGTTCGTAAACAACGCCAAAACCAGCGATCTAGTTCAAAAACAGGGTATTTCGAAGTCTGCATTTAAAACCGGCGACCACGTCGCCCAAACACATAGCACAAAGCATTTTACAAGGATGAAAACGAAAACCGACGACCACGTCGCCCTCACTTCAGAAATAGCTAAACTATGGCTTGTATTGAAAATGAAGTCTAGCTTCCCTTACCTGGACTTGCGCAAACACCTAGAGTTCCGAAACCCAACGAAGCTTGAAGAACGCCTTGGCTCTGTTTTTGCGTCTGGTTGAAGGACTTGCAGAGAACTGCCCAGGTGCTCTAATGGTGGCTGTCGCTCGTCGTACTCTCGTGTGAAGGTGCTAGAATCGCAGCGCGAAGGAGATATCTGGAGGAGAAGGGAGGCAACTCACTCTTTCTCTCTTTGAATGCTGCAACGTCTTTTTTTCTCTCAGCAGTGGGTCTCTGCATCTTAAACCAACTTATCCACCAAAAGCAGCTGCCACACCCACTCTGCAGAGAAGTCTGAGTGTACGTTTCCCTGAACAGTACGACTGCAGTTGTCTCTTGCGCAGGCCAACCACTCCCTGAACAGTACTACTGAGCGTGCCTCTGTGCAGGCTAACACTCTGAGGTCACTATTCTGAACCACTCTTTTTGTCTACGTGGCGCGCGTGCAGAACGTTCCATGCTGGAAGTCTGGGTCCCACCTTCTCTGTGTGTAACTCGACGTCGCGCGATGACCTTTCACCGATGATCACAGGCGCGAAGTCTATCCACCGATGACCTCTCCCGCGAAGGCTATCCACCGATGACCTCTCGTGCGAAGGCCATCCACCGATGACCTCTCGTGCGAAGGCCATCCACCGATGACCTCTCGCGCGAAGGCTAACCACCGATGACCTCTCACGCGAAGACAATCCACCGATGACCTCTCGCGCGAAGACAATCCACCGATGACCTTTCGCGCGAAGACTATCCACTGAGGACCTCTCGCGCGAAGGCTATCCACTGAGGACCTCTCGCGCGAAGGCAATCCACCGATGACCTCTCCCTGGCGAACGACCGATGTCTCCCCCTGATGATGCCCGCATGCATCTTGCCCTGGCGACGCCTGCATGCCTCGCGCCCTGGCGACGACATGCAGTCTAGGCGACCGGCGATTATGTATAACAAAGAACTCTTATCATTTTCTAGACTGCACTTTCCTTCCTTTTTAACTTAAATAAAACATATTTAGAATTTATTTAAAATATACTCTTTTATTCCAATAAATTTTTCAGGTCCTTACATACGTGCCATGCATGTAGCTTCACTGGAAAAACCCTAGCTCTGGTGAGTACTCGTCCCCTCAGGACTCTACACCCAACTGTGCTCTCCCTGCTACCCGCATAGGCACTTCGTGATCCAGGCCTCTCCCTAATTCTGGGTATTCAACTGGTCATTGGCCTACTCTGGGAACCAATCTTAGCTGTTCTGTTTACGCTGTTCAAATCACCCAAGGCCGATGTCACCTCGCCACACTCTGTCGCCGAGGACTCCTCGACCTGCTGAGTGACGATGACACCTCCGCCCATCCTGGTGATCTGACGACTACTCACCTGTCTCTGTAGTCTGATGACTAGTCACCCCTCTCTGTAGTCTGATGACTAGTCACCCCTTTCTGTAGGCTGATGACTAATCACCCTTCCCTGTAGGCTGATGACTAATCACCCTTTCCTGTAGGTTGATGACTCGTCACCCTTCTCTGTAGGTTGATGACTCGTCACCCCTCTCTATAGGCTGATGACTCGTCACCCCTCTCTGTTCAATACCCTCTGTGGGGTCTATTCCACGTGGCTTTGACCCATGCTGTGGGACCCAGCTGACGTTCGAGGATTGGTCAGTACAGTATGGGTTCCTCTTTGCAGTTTTCCATCTCAAACTTCTTGAAAATCTCTTTGCAGTACTTGGTTTGGCTTAGGAAGATGCCATCCTTTGATTGCTTGACCTGCAACCCTAAGAAGAAGGATAACTCTCCCATCATAGACATCTCAAACTCGCCTTGCATAGCTGCCACAAATTCCTCACATAGACAATCATTAGTAACACTAAATATGATATAATCAACATAAATTTGAACCAAAATAATGGTAAAATTTGACTTTTTAATAAAAAGAGTCTTACCAATTTTGCCTCTCTCATAGACATGAGACAAGAGGAAATTGCTAAGCCTATCATACCACTACCTTAGGGCTTGCTTGAGTCCATACAAAGCCTTTTTCAGGTTGTACACATGATTAGGATGTTGGTGATCTTCAAAGTCGGGAGGTTGTGATACATAAACCTTTTCATTAATCCATTGAGAAATTCACTCTTCATATCCATCTGAAACAATTTAAAACCACTCATACAAGCAAATGCAAGCAATAATCTCATAGCTTCCAATCTGGCCACAGGTGCAAAGGTTTCATCAAATTCTATGCCTTCCTCTTGATTGTATCCTTTAGCAACCAGCCTAGCCTTGTTCCTTGTTATCACACCAGATTGATCCAGCTTATTTCTAAACACCCACTTGGTTCCAATGATATTCATCTAATCAATTTTAGGAACAAGAGACCACACATCATTTTTGGTGAATTAATTCAGCTCATCATGCATGGCAGCAACCCAGTTTTCATTTTTAAGGGCATCACCAATAGATTTAGGTTCAATTTTGAGATACAAGAGCCATGTGTTTTCAGTAATTTGAGACAATGTTTCAAGTAGACACTCCCTTATCAATCTATCCACTGATGTTGTCCACATAAAGGTCTTTAGGAATCCTCCATTCTATGGGAAGTTCATCCTATTGCAAAATTTCAACCGGCTGTTTCACAGAATCAATCGATTTTTTTTTCTGGACAGGATTACAGGTTCTACAGAATGATGTTCTGTTCATCTTCTTCTGCATAATTTTTCATTGATTCCTGTTCTACATGGTTAGTCTCATCAAATATAGCATGAATAGACTCTTCCACAGTCATAAGCCTTTTATTATATATGTTGAACATGAGGCTTTAATGACCCTAAATCTGTGAAGAAAGCTTGGAGCTTGTTTTGCTGGTGTTAGGAAATAGTTTTTGGGTGTTTAGAATTTGTAAGAATCACTCTTAAACCATAGCATAGCTAAAGCAATCTTGTTTTGAAAAAGGAAAAATGTTTTTTTCAAAGCTAAGTGATAAACAACCGATTGATTTATCGGTTTAATCAGTTGTTTTACACATAGCCTGCTTGGAGGGTTTTCAAACTGTTTTTGACTTGGTTGACTAATAGTCATAACTAATTCAACCAGTTATTTCGCCTTTTCAATCGGTTGATTTTTGAATTTCTAACAGCTTTTCAAAAACTTATTAAACCTGATTTCAATTGTTTTTTAAATTATTTTTGGCTCATGATCAACTACCTAAAACGGTCAGTTCTGAGAGCTATAAAAAGGGATCACCCTCCTCATTTCAAAAAACACAGAAAAAGAAATTTAGAATCTAATTTGAGAGATATTTTTTCCAAAGGTTCCAAGATTACTTAGAGGTTGTGCAAGTGTTCAAGAAGTGATTCTAGGAGCTTTGTGATTTCCTGAAAATTAGGTGTAATATGTTCCTACTTTTCTCGTAATTGTTTTTCGCTTTGAATATTCTGTAAAATAGTAAATCTACTTGGCAGAGGGCTATTCTATTTGTTTGTGGTGTAAGGCAAAGAGGGTTAGTGATCTTGTGTAAAACGATCACCTCTTTGTGGTGTTGTTTGTGTTGTAATATGTGTTTGGTTACATAGTGGAATACCCAGGGGTTGTTCTTAGGACTGGATGTAGCTCAGGGTTAAGTGAACTAGTATAATTTTGCTATGTAATCTCTCTTTCTCTCTCTCATTATAAAACTGTTTGATAATTTTTTTTTGCCACTGCTGCTATAAACAACTGGTTAAAACGAAATATCAACCGGTTGATTTTCTCCTAACAGTTTTAATTGCTTTGTTTTATTGGCTTCTTTGATTGCGCTTTCTGTGATTCTTTAAAGAACTTCATTCTTAATCAATATTTGTGAAAATCTTTCATCAAACAATTCACCCCCCTCTTGTTTAAGCCATTAATTCTTACAATATACTCGGTAAGCATGGCTAGTTAAGGAATAACCAAGAAAGATATCACTATCCGCTTTTTCAAACTTGCCAAGGTTTTCCTTTCCATTATTTAAAAGGTAACACTTGCAGCCAAACACTTTTAGATGACCAATGTTTTCTTCCATTAAACAGATCGTAAGGAGTTTTCTTCAAAATTGGTCTAATGAGAACCTGGTTCATTAATAGCAAGTTGTGCTAACAACATCAACCCAAAAATATTTTGGCAAAGAAGACTCACTCAAAATGGTTCTAGCAAGTTCCTCAAGAGACCTACTCATCCTTTCCACAACCCCATTTTGTTGGGGAGTTCAAAGACCAAAATAATTATGAAAAATCCTAAATTTTTCACAAAAAACACTGAATTTTTCATTTTGAAATTGCCCCTATGATCACTACGAATGGCACAAATGTTACTGCAGCACAAATTTTGTAACCTCTTGGCAAGCTTTTTGAATGCAGAAAATGCATCACTCTTGGATTCCGAAAATAGTGTTCATGTGAACCTAGAATAATCATCAACAATGACAAGTGCATAGTAGTTTCCACCAAGACTCATGGTTCTTGAAGGACCAAACAAATCCATGTGCAAAAATTCAAAGGGTTTAGAAGTTGAAACCATATTTCTTAGTTTAAAGGAATGTTTGATTTGCTTCCCCTTTTGACATGCTTCACATATGTGATCTCTCTCAAACTTGAGTTTGGGTGTACTGGACCAGAACTCGTAGCGCTCAGAGCTCGCTGGTCAGACCTCGGCAATCTCCCTCAGACAAGTCAGCTCGGCACATGGACCTTGTTTGTGTGCCATGTGGTTGGGCTTCAGGTATACGTATATATTAACTCTCATGCATGTGGATAACATAATCCTCCACGAATAAGACTAATCAAAAAAGTAAAGAAACATAATAGGCTTAGGGGGTGCATCTAGCATACCCAGATCCGTGATAAGCAAAGTATTAAGGCCCGAGCCTAGTAACACTAAGACAACCAAGGTAAGACTATATGCACGGCACGAAATAACGTACGAATGGGTATGTATTAGTGTGAAAATTCTTAGGGGCAAGACCTTGCACCAAGATTACGAGGCTAGCCCAATCTGCTTAATGGGCTTAAAGCACGTACCAAATCTGTCATGCACTGATAATCAGTGGCATGCGCTTAAAGATAATGATGCTTATATATATATATATATATGTGTGTGTGTGTGTGATTACTTACATGTTTGTTACAACTACATATAGATATGTTTGTTAATATCACGCAAGATATCACTAAAGATTTTCCTGTTATGTGTACATATTTGTTGCACATGAAATACTCCTTGATAGCGCTAACCCTAAAAAGATAGGGATGCACACGTACATATAACAGAAGGAACACCTACAGTTTGGGACCGGATGATTATGGGTGCCTGCGACAGGTGGTTTTCTGTTAGAGATATAAGATAATGTGTTGATTTTCGGTTAAGATTTGTTTATCTCAAGTGCAACAGGTACATGACACGCTATAAAAAGGGGCTTCAGGTCCCAGATGAAGGTACGCAATAACGCAATACTAAATACACTCTTGAATAGTGAGATTACTTTTTCTTATTCATTCATAAAGACCTTACTGACTTGAGCGTCGGAGCATGACTGGTAGTGAGGGTGCCTTTTGTCTCTATAGGTGAAGCATTCAGTAACCAAGAGAAGTGCAGATTCCAAGGGAGACAAGCGGAGCCTGAACCAAGCACTAGAGTCAACCGGCGACTAGTCAATCGGCAAAAACATTTAGCGCCCACCGTGGGACCCTGTAAAACTAGATCCTGTCCACATTGATAAGTAAGCAACTAGGAGATATGAGAAATACTAGACAAGGCAATCCCGCAGGATCTGAAGGGGGCGACGCCCCCATAACCCAACAACTCATGGACATCATCACAGCTCTTCAGGAGACAGTGGCGAAGGTTCAGAGACAAGATTAGTTCAGGGCCTAGTTGGACGCGTCACGAGCAGCTAATGAAGAGCTATGTAGAGCTAATGACAAACTGCGTAGAAACTAGCAGCGTGCAGGAGAGTATGCAGCGGGTGACCAGTACACGCCTATCCAAAATAGGTTTCGCTTGATGCCTTTCGCACAAGAAATCTTAGACGTAACCGTGCCAAAAAACATGACAACACCTAAGATCACCTTTACTAGCGTTGAAGATCCAAACTTCACCTTGCAGCCTTTCAGGCTCAGACAATGATTCTAGGGGGTACAAATGCGACCCATTGCAAGTTGTTCGTGGGTACACTCTTGGGCACAACCCTAAAGTGGTTTATTGGCTAATGGCCTCATAACCACCTTCGACCAATTTTCCGCATTGTTCAAGGAGTAATTCATGGTTAATCAAGCACCACCCCCTGTTCCTTTTGACCTCTTTGGGGTGATTCAGAACCAGGGGGAATCGGTGAAGGATTTCCTAAATCGGTTTGGGGCATTGGTGGTACAATTGCACACTCAAGACGAGACATTAATAGTACATGCTTTTGTGAAGGGAATAAGGGTGGGGCCTTTTAGTGATTCCTTGATAAGGAATCGACCTAAGACGTTGGCAGAAGTCAAGCGGCGAGCAGTCGCCCACATTGTCGCTGAGGAGTGGATAAGCACTAAGCTAGGGAGCATGGGTGGAGGACCAACCAAGGCCCGGGAGAGCAGTCGTACCCAACCCCTGAGGGTACACGAGACCACAACAGAGAAGAGGTCAACATGACAAACACCTTACAAGCCCAGAGGGGACAAACCCAGGTCGAGGTCAAGCAACAGCCCGCCTCCTCGACCTAAGTTCAAAATACCCAACAAGTAATTACTTACTATCCCAGCTGTTACAGAGAAATTGGAGTCCCTGCCAAATTCTAACAAGGTTTTGGGACCAAAGAAGAACACTTGGTGCAAATTCCACCAAGCTTATAGGCACTACGCCGAGAACTATTTAGCTCTATGCTATCAGTTCTCGAGGCTGTTGAAGGAAGGTTTCATGCATGACTATGTGCAGGAAGACCCGGAGGGGTCAATGAGAGAAAAATCAGCAGAAGAACAGAGGCATGAGGTGTCTATACACGGCGAAATCAATACCATCTCGGGACGATTCTCCGGGGGAGGCTGTACCGCCTCTCAGCGAAAGAGGTACGCCACGGAAGTAATGGTCATAGACGCATAGGTATTAGAGCAACTAGCCAAACCCGACCTCTGCTTCTGATGTGAGTTGATTTTAGATTCATTAGCTTTGTGACACTTTCTTAGAATTAGGATCAAGATTCTTAACAATTTAGAGTGAGTCACCTAAGGAAAATCCCCATTAGACATTAACTTAACAAGTGTTAAGTAGATGTGAAGGTTCATTTCCAAAGGTCCAAGGTTAAAACACAATTAATGGTGATGAATGAATGAAGAACAAGGTGCTGAACTCAAAATAGAATAGGTGCAGAATTTAAACACAAAAACTGAATGGAAACACAAATTGAAACAAAAGAACTGATTGAAATTCAAGAACAAGACATAGAATCAAAACTACCGATTTAAATGACTATGGAAGATGAAACTTATGTGGTTGTAGCCGTGGATTGGGAATGGACACGCCACTTGGAGGTGATGATCCAAGATAAGTGCAGATTTGCTGCCACTTGAGAGCTCCCAAAGCTTAACAAGATGAGACAAGGAAGAGGAGAACAACTCTCACAAAATTCACTCACAATTTGAGTATAGTAACTTTTCTTCTAATTTCAATGTTTTATTTACAATGACCAAGCACCTCTATTTATAGTTTTAGAGGGTTGAAATGAAAGTGAAACAAATTCAAAATTCACTCCTAATTCAAATTCTAATTTGGAGCCAAACTTGAGTCACATGGGAGGTGTGACCTTTTTTCTACTTTGGCACCTCCTAAAAACTACACCTACACCTACTCTTTATGTCACATGGAAGGTGTGACTTGTTTTTGTACATTAGCACCCCTTATTTTAATATCTATTCCTTTAATGTTATACTAAAAACTACACAAAATAAATTACAAAAGAGATACATCCATTGATGCTTATTTCCCAGAGCTTTAGCCTTGCTCCTATTGATGCTCATGGATTGGGCTTGGGCCCCCACTTGACTTGGGCTTCTTGGGCTTAGTGTAACATCCCGCCAAATACTTTGGAATAATTATAAAATGAAATAAAGGTAAAAAAATATATTGAGAAGAACAAAATTATATATATATAAAGAAGTTTCTCCTCACAGGGAGTTTAATACATATTCGGTCAATTTTCCAAAAACGTAAACAAAATACATTAAAATATGAATACAGGCGATCTCCTAACAGCAAAAAGGCGATCTCCTATCAGAGAACGGCGATCTCCTATCAGAAAACAGAAAAAGGGTGATCGCCTAACAGAAAGAGGAACAGGCGATCTCCTTCCGGCGACCACTCACTGAGGAGCTCTACTTCCTGCAACATCATCTGCTCCCGTGTAAATTTTACACGATCATCACAGGTTTAAGAAAAGCCAAACACAACACCAGAAATCACAGGGTAAGCTAGATATTTAAAAGAGAGTTTAGATATGAACTTTAAAAATCAAGGTAAAGCAAATTCAAGATACCCACGTAAAACTATCAATCTCATTCTCTTCACATGACCATCAAGTAAACACCTATTTCACAATTCCTCAAGAGTCATTCAAATCACATAATGCATCAAATGTCTATCAAATTCACTGTTCCTCAATTCTCACGTCAGACTTCTACTGACTCATCACACAAGACACTTGACACTGCTTCCGGAAGACTCGTGCGTTGAACTTAGCATCCAGAGACATGCACCTGTCATACTTCATTTGCTGTAATGTTTCCACAGCCATGTGCATCAACACAAACTCAATCTCAATTCATCACTCTCACAGTATGACAGGGTTAATCCATATAACAGGCCGAGCTCATTCTTTTTCACACAACTCACCCATTCATATGAACCTCCTTCGACTCTCACCAACTGAATAACTTCCTCTATATGATTCCATTATCTCAGCAGAGTCAGGATCGCCTCATTCACAGGATACTCACAGATCAATACACTTCATAACCAAATCTCAACACAGTATTTCCTTTCCTGAAAATACTATGTCTTGATCCCACATTCACGACATTCCACACATCATATAACACTTAAATGAATAATTCCAATCACAACAACAATCATTTCATGGTTCATATTTTCGAATATCACATTTAAATCTCAAACAGCTTCAAACAACACAAAACAGGGGAGTTCGAAAAACAACGCCAAAACCGGCGATCTCGTTCAAAAACAGAGGATTGTACAATAACAGTTGAAAAACCGGCGACCACGTCGCCCCCATCATCTTAATCATCAAATATAAGGATTTTCGTTGGAAATAAGGCTAGCTTCCCTTACCTGGACTTGCGCAAAACACCAAGAGTTCCAAAACCCACCGAGCTTAAAGGATGCCTTAGCTCTGTTTTAGCGTCTGGTTTGTAGAACTTGCAGAGAACCTCCCAGGTGCTCTAAGGGCAGTCGTCGCTGGTTGCATTGGTGCTTGAGGTTGCCTGAAACGCAGCGCGAAGGAGAGAAAAGAGAGGGATGAAGATGCACTCACTCTTTCACTCTCGAGTCTCTGTAACGTTCTTTGCCTCCTTGCAGTGGGTTTTTGAATCCAAGCCTACTAGTCCACGCATGCTGCTGCCACCACCCCCTCTGCAAGAAAGCCAGAGTGTACGTTTCACTAAACAGTACGGCCATGGTTGTCTTCTTGTGCATGCCAACCACTTCCCTGAATAGTACAACCGCGAGTGTCTCTTGCGCATGCCAACCTTCTGATGTCACTATTCTGAACCACCCTTTTTGTCCACGTGGCGCGCGTGCAGGACGTGCCATGCTGGGAGTCTGGGTCCCACCTTAACTGTGTGAAACTCGACATCGCGCGATAACCTTCCACCGATGACCGCTCGCGCGATGACTATCCACTGAGGTCTCATACTGGCAAACGACCGATGTCTCTCCCTGGAAGACGACCGATGTCTCTCTCTGGGAGACGACCGATGTCTATCCCTGGCGACGCCCGCATGCCTCTCGCGCCCTGGCGATGCCTGCATGCCTCGCGCCCTGACGACGCCCGCATGCCTCTCGCGCCCCAGCGTTGCCCGCATGCCTCGCGCCCCGGCGTTGCCCGCATGCCTCTCGCGCCCTGGCAACGTCCACATGCCTCGCGCCCTGGCGATGCCTGCATGCCTCGCGCCCTGGCGATCATGCGTAGTAGGCGACCGGCGATTATGTACTAACCAGGAAATCTTATAGTCTTCTAAACTACACTTTCCTTCCTTTTTATTTTAAATAAAAACATACTTAGAATTTATTTAAAATATATCCCTTTTTATTCCAGTTTAGTTTTACGGGTCCTTACATTCTCCCCAACAAGAAAAATTTTCGTCCTCGAAAAATTGAATTACAAGGAAAAGAGGTATGGATAGGCTTCTCTCATGGATCCTTCTAACTCCCAAGTTGAATCACCCGATCTCTCATCCCACACCACTTTCACCATGTTGATGGTCCTGCCTCTGAGCTGTTTACTTTGCCGATCGTCAATCCTGACTGGTTTCGCTTCAAAGGACAAGTCATCCCTGATCTGCACATCGTCCACTTCCAGCACATGACTAGGGTCTGCCATGTACTTTCTCAGCTGTGATACGTGAAAGACGTTGTGCAGATTCGCTAAATGGGGAGGTAGGGCGATCTCATAAGCCACTGGACCAATCCTCCTTAAGATCTGATATGGTCCCACGAACTTAGGGGACAACTTCTTTGATCTGATCGCCCGTCCTACACCCTTGGTTGGTGTCACTCTCATGAATACATGGTCTCCAGCAGCAAACTCCAAAGGCTTTCTCCTCTGATCTGCATAGGATTTCTGCCTACTTTGAGAAGCTCTCATTCTGCCTTGTATTTGTTTCACCTTCTCGGTCGTCTGCTGAATCAACTCTGGTCCAACCAATACTGTTTCGCCCTCCTGGTACCAGCACAATGGAGTTCTGCATTTCCTTCCATACAAGGCTTCGTATGGCGCTATCCCAATGCTAGCGTGATAACTGTTATTATAGGTAAACTCCACCAGCGGCAACACCTCATCCCAACTTCCCAATTGATCCAAGACACACGTCCTCAGCAGATCTTCCAAGGACTGGATCGTTCTCTCTGACTGTCCATCTGTTTGGGGATGATATGCAGAGCTCATCCTCAACTTAGTTCCCAGGCAATCTTGTAAAGTCTGCCAAAACCGTGAAGTGAACCTGGGATCCCTATCTGAAACAATGCTGGAAGGCACTCCATGCAACCTCACTATTTCTTTGATGTACAGCTGTGCCAACTTGGCCAAGGGCATTTTCAAATTCACTGGAAGGAAGTGGGCACTCTTCGTCAGCCGATCTACTATGACCCAGATTGCATCATGACCCTTTATCAATCTGGGTAAATGGGTAACAAAATCCATGGCGATGCTGTCCCATTTCCACTCAGGGATATCCAATTGCTGTAGCAACCCGCCAGGTCTTTGATGCTCTACCTTTGCCTTCTGACACGTCAAGCAGGTAGTAACATACTGGGCGATGTCTTTCTTCATGCCCAACCACCAAAATGACTCCTTCAAGTCATGGTACATCTTGTTCATGCCTGGATGTAGGCTAATGCGACTCTTGTGACCTTCCTCTAGGATCATCTTCTTCAACTCTTCATTTGCGGGTATGCAAATTCTGCCATTAAATCTCAAGATCCCATCATCGCCCATCACAAAGTCTCTAGCCTAGTCGGTCCCTAGTGACTCCACAGTACGCTTCAGACTAGGGTCTTCCAACTGCTTATCCTTTATCATTCCAAGGAAGTCATTAGTTATAGCCAGCTTACTACAACTAATGTGATTCACATGAAACTCTACCCCAAGGTTTAAGTCTCTGAACTGCTCGATCAGTTTCTGCTTTTCCATCATCATGGTGGCTACTTGTATTGATTTTCTACTCAATGCATCTGCCACTACATTGGCCTTCCCTGGATGATACATGAGTTGAAAATCGTAGTCCTTTAAAAACTCCATCCACCTTCTTTGCCTCATGTTTAGTTCCTTCTGATCGAACAGGTATTTCAGGCTCTTATGGTCACTGAACACCTGGAACCGAGCTCCATATAAATAGTGCCTCCAAATCTTCAAGGCAAACACCACCGCCGCCAACTCCAAATCATGAGTAGGATAGTTTCTCTCATGAACCTTGAGTTGCCTTGAAGCATATGCAACCACTCTTTTCTCTTGCATCAAGACACATCCCAAACCCTGATGTGAAGCATCACAGTAGACATCAAAAGGTCTTCCTACCTCTGGGATCACCAGCACTGGAGCACTAGTCAACCTCTCCTTTAGTTCCATGAAGCTCTGCTCACATCGGTCGGTCCAAGCAAAAGGTTGGTCCTTGCGGGTCAGCTGTGTTAAAGGAGCCACTACCTTGGAAAAGTCCTCAATAAACCTCCGATAGTAGCCAGCTAAACCCACAAAGCTCCTTATCTCAGTGACTGTCTTAGGACGTTCCCATTGAAGCACTGCCTCCACTTTGGCTGGATCCACCGAGATCCCCTGGGCAGATATCACGTGTCCTAAGAAGTTGACTTCCTTCAGCCAGAACTCACACTTAGAGAACTTGGCATAGAGTTGCTTCTCCCTCAGAATCTCCAACACTGTTCTCAGATGTTCTTCATGTTCTTCCTCGGTCCTTGAATAAATGAGTATGTCGTCTATGAAGACTACCACAAACTTATCCAAGAAAGGGCGAAAAATCCTATTCATGTAGTCCATGAACAGAGCTGGAGCATTTGTGACTCCAAACGGCATCACCACATACTCATAATGCCCATACCGAGACCTAAAAGCTGTCTTTTGAACATCTTCAGCTTCTACCAAAATTTGGTGGTACCCCGATCTCAGGTCAATCTTCGAGAACACCGAGGCCCCATGTATTTGATCCATCAAATCATCAATCCTAGGTAGGGGGTACTTGTTCTTGATGGTCAACTTGTTCAACTGCCTGTAATCTATACACAGCCGAGACCCTCCATCCTTCTTCCTAACTAGGAGCACTGGAGCCCCCCATGGAGATACACTGGGTCTGATGAATTGTTTCTCCAACAACTCTTCCACTTGCTTCTTTAATTCTGCCAACTCGGCTGGTGCCATCCTGTAAGGTGCCATTGACACTGGTCCAGCTCCAGGTACCAAATCAATGGAGAATTCCACTTCTCTCTTAGGGGGTAACCCAGGTACTTCTTCTGGAAATACATCCGTGAAATCTTTCACCACATGTATCCTGCTTACGTCCCCTTCATTCTTCACCTCCAACCGAGCTAAGATCATGAAGCACCTCGCCCCTTCTTCCAACACCGACCGCCCTCGCTGAGCAGATATCATGTGTGACTCTTGGAGGTCTGGAAACGCTATCTTCTGACTACCGCAGTCTATGAGAATGTGATTGGCAGCTAGCCAATCCATTCCTAGGATAACATCTAGGTCCTGAAGAGGTAGGCAGATCAAGTTCACTTTGAATCTGCGTCCCTCTACTATCACTGGACATTCGGGGCAAACTGTAGAGGTCAACACCTGTCCTGACGCGGGTGTAGAAACCAACAGTTCGAAAGGTAACTCCTTCACTAGAAGGCCCAACTCGGCTACACACAGGCTTGACACAAAGGAGTGTGTCGCTCCAGAATCAAACAAGGCTTTTACACCTCTACCAGCTATAAAACAAACACCTTGCACGAGGTTACCTGACTGAGACGCTTCTGCCCCTGACATGGCAAACACTCTCCCTGTTGCCTGAGGTTTGCTGCCTTCGTTCCTCAACTGCTGAGAATCGCTGGGTTGAGTCGCACCATTCCTGCTTGGGCAATCTCTAGAAATGTGCCCCATCTTTTGGCACGTGAAACATCTGGGTTTCCAAGGTTGTTGCTGCTGAAACTGGGATGACGCTGCTCCCGCCCGACGTGGTGGAGGTCTCGCATAAGGCTTGCTTTGTGGGTGCGGCACCTTAGCCTTCCCACTGGAAGAACTCCCTGGGTGTGACCTGATCACCCGAGAATCACCCTTTTCCAGGGTCTCCACCATTTTCGCCTTCTCTACCAAGGCGTGAAATTCCCTGATGCACATCGAGGCTATGGTCCTCTTCAGCCCATGCCTCAGCCCCTCTTCGAACTTCCTACACCTCCAGGCCTCAGAGGTCGCCTGGTGTAAGGACCTGAAATTTATTGGAATGAAAGAGTATGTTTTAAGTAAATTCTAAGTATGTTTTATCTAAGTTAAAAAGGAAGGAAAGTGTAGTCTAGAAAAAACTATAAGAGTTCCTTGTTTATACATCATCGCCGGTCGCCTGCTACACATGAGCGCCAGGTGGACGTCGCGCGGGCGCGAGAGGCATGCAGGTATCGCGTGGGTGCGAGAGGCATGCAGGCATCGCGCGGGTGCGAGAGGCATGCAGGCATCGCGCGGGCGCGAGAGGCATGCAGGCATCGCGCGGGCGCGAGAGGCATGCAGGCAACGCGCGAGCCCGAGAGGCATGCAGGCATCGCGCGGGCGCGAGGCATGTGGACGTGGCCAAGGCGCGAGAGTTATGAGGTCGTCTCCCAGAGGAAGACATCGGTCGTCTCCCAGTGGAAGACATCGGTCGTCTTCCAGGGCGAAGGAGACATCGGTCGTTCGCCAGGATGAGTCAGTAGTGGAAAGTTATCGCACGACGTCGAGTTTCACACCTTGAAGGTAAGACCCAGACTCCCAGCATGAAGCGTAGTGCACGCACGCCACGTAGACAAAAAGGGTGGTTCAGAATAGTGACATCAGAATGTTGGCATGCGCGGGAGACACCCACGGTCGTACTGTTCAGAGCAGTGGCTGGCATGCACAAGCGACAAACAGTGGCAGTACTGTTCAGAGCAGTGGCTGGCATGCACAAGCGACAAACAGTGGCAGTACTGTTCAGAGCAGTGGTTGGCATGCACCAGAGACAACAGTGGTCGTACTGTTCAGAGCAGTGGTTCTCAGACTTCTCTGCAGAGTGGGTGGTGACAGCTGCTTTTGGTGGATAAGTTGGTTTAAGATGCAGAAGACCCACTGCTGAGAGAAACAAGAAACATCGCAGCCTTCAAAGAGAGAAAGAGTGAGTTACCTCCCTTCTCCTCCAGTTACCTCCTCCGCGTTGCGATTTCAGCATCTTCACACGAGAGTACGACGAGCGACAGCCACCATTAGAGCACTTGGGTAGTCCTCTGCAAGTTCTTCAGACCAGACGCGAAAAACAGAGCCAAGGTATTCTGCAAGCTTCGTTGGATTTCGAAGCTCCTGGTGGTTGCGCAAGTCCAGGTAAGGGAAGCTAGCCCTCTTTTTCCATACAAGCCACAGTGTAGCTATCTCTGAAGTGAGGGCGACGTGGTCGCCACTTCTGTTTTCACCTGCGTAAAATGCTCTGTTTGTGTGCTTGGGCGACGTGGTCGCCGGTTTTTAAACATAGCCTTTGAAATACCATGTTTTTGAACTAGATCGCCGGTTTTGGCGCTGTTTTACGAAATCTCTGTTTTTGATGTTGTTTTGAAACCACTTGAGATTTACATGAGATATTCGAAGATCTGAAGCTTTGAAATGTTTGTGGATGTGATTTGAATCATTTACTTGAATGGTAGGATGTGTTTGAATGCTGTGAATGTGGGATCGAGGCATAGTATTTTCAGGAAAGGAAATACCGTGTAAGATCTGTATAGGTGTATTGACTAGGGGCTTGTCTAGAAGGAGATATCCTGACTCTGCTGAGATAATGAAATCACATAGATGAAGTTATTCAGTTGGTGAGAGTCGAAGGAGGTTCGTATGAATGGGCGAGTTGTTCAAATGGGAACGAGCTCGGCCTGTTATACGAATTAACCTCGTCATACCGAGAGAATGGTAACAATGAGATGGTATATGCGCATGCTGTGTGGATTCACAGTGGTAGGTATGACAGGTGCAAATCTCTGGGCCTGAGTCAACACACGAGTCAAATTGGAAGTAGTGTCATGTGTCTATGCATGGTGGGTCAGTGGAAAGTCTGACATGTGAAATGAGAAACTGGAATATTGATAGACACTTGATGCTGTGTTGTGAAATGGAATGACTATGGGAAATGTAGTGAATTTGTGATTTTGGGCGATCAGCTGGATGCTAATTGTAGTTCTACGTTTTACATGGATAATTTGGAACTTGGTTTACTTGGATTTTCATGTTCATGAGTTAAACTTCTTTTAAATTATCTAGCTTACCCTTTTATCTGTGATTGTGGCTGTTTTCTCAAAACTGTGATGATCGTGTAATTGTACACGGGAGCAGATGATCTTCCAGGGAGTAGAGCTCCTCAGTGAGTGGTCGCCGGAAGGAGATCGCCTATCTCCGTCTCTATCGGGTGATCGCCGGTATATGCCTCCATCGGGTGATCGCCGGTTTTCGTGTCCTGATAGAAGATCGCCCGTTTTGAGGTCTTCTGTTAGAGATCGCCGTTTTAAAGTTGGAGATCGCCGTTTTCTTTTGAGACCGCCTGTCTTACTGCATTTCTTTTAATTTCGTAAAATCTTGCAAACATTTGATTTGGTTATGTATTAAACTCCCTAAGAGGAGTAACTTCATTTCTGATATATATATATATATACATTTTATTTTGCACTCTTCAATATTATTTGGTTACACTTAATTTCAATTATACATGTATGTATGTATGCTTTTGGTGGGATGTTACATTAATGGTATCAGAGCAGTTCGCCTTAGGATGACCTGAGGGCTGTGGATCCATTGTGTTTCTTCTGCTCATTAAAATTTAATTGAGTTTTAAATAACCACTATAGTGGGAGGTTTTCAAACGTTTTAGTTTTGAACTCTTGCGTGTGCTTTGGAGAATGTATGCCTAACTGAAAATCTTAGTATTAAGAATAAGAAGGTCTTGATAAAGTGGTGAGGGTGCACACTCATAACTGGATCAAGATGATTCTTAATCTTAATTCCAAAGGTTTGATGTTTAGCCTACATTGAATTCTGGTGTGATTTTTGAGTGTTCTTGAATTTGACTGAGGTGGTAGTTGGATTGATGTTTGCACACCAGTAATTGTTCTGGTGTTTTGTTTGGAATTATAAGTCTTGTGATTCTGTTGATGAACTCAAATTCTAGATGACTTTGAGATGCTGACCTTTGTAAGGTCTAGCTGTTACCCCTTGAATGAATTGATTCTTATCGATTTCATTCTCATAGTTGTAGGGAATATAGAAGTCAATAGATTCAGAAGATGGCACGTAGACCTGCTACCCCACCCCAACCTTCCTCAGAGATGAGTCAGATCGCCAAGGCCATCGAGATGATGGCGACTGCCATTCAGCAGCAGAATGCGGCGATGGCTCAGAACCATCAAGCTACAATGCACCACTGGGAGACTGCTCGGTCGGCTGAAACAAACTCCAACGTCGGTCAGCCCCAAGAACAGATGGGACTGGCCGAGTTCATGAGGCACAACCCACCTAAGTTCAGTGGGAATGCTACCCCTGACCAGGCAGATCAGTGGGTCAGGGAGGTGGAGAAAATCTTTAGGGCGACCACCTGCCCTGAAGAGAAGAAGCTGTTGTTTGCCACGTATCTGCTATCAGGAGAAGCTGAGTTCTGGTGGATGGGAGCTCAGCAGATGATGGAGGCCCGAGAGGATGTTCTGGATTGGGAGAGCTTCAGAGCGAAGTTCTTGGAAAAATACTTCCCAGACAGCGCCAAGTTTGCAAGGGAAGCTGAGTTCTTAAAGTTGGAGCAGGGGGACATGTCAGTAAACGCCTATGCTGCCCGTTTTGAGTACCTCGCCCGGTTCTATACCCAGGCGACCTCCGAGGCCTGGAGGTGTAGGAAGTTCGAGGAAGGGCTGAAGCATGGGCTGAAGAAGACCATAGCCCCGATGTGCATCAGGGAGTTCCACGCCTTAGTGGAGAAGGCGAAGATGGTGGAGACCCTGGAAAAGGGTGAGTCTCGGGTGATCAGGTCACACCCAGGAGGTCCTTCCAGTGGGAGAGCTAAGGCACAGCACCCACAAAGCAAGCCCTATGCGAGACCCCCATCACATCGGGCAGGAGCAGCACCTCCCCAGTTCCAGCAGCAGCAATCTTGGAAACCCAAGTGCTTCAATTGTGGTGGACCACACGCCTCCAACGCATGCCCCAAGAAGAGTTCGGAGAGAAGGTGCTACATCTGCCAAAAGGCGGGGCATTTTGCTAGAGAATGCCCTAACCAGAATGGGGCGACCCAGCCCAGTGGCTCTCAGCAGATGAGAAACGAGGGCAGAAGACCTCAAGCAGCAGGGAGGGTGTTCGCCATGTCTGGGGCAGAGGCAGCTCAGTCAGGTAACCTCATCCAAGGTGTTTGTTTTATTGCTGGTAGAGGTGTAAGGGCTTTGTTTGATTCTGGAGCGACACACTCCTTTGTGTCAAGCCTGTGTGTAACTGAGTTGGGTCTCCTAGTGAAGGAGTTACCTTTTGAGCTGTTGGTCTCTACACCTGCGTCAGGACAGGTGTCGACCTCTACAGTGTGCCCTGAATGTCCAGTGATTGTAGAAGGACGCAGATTCAAGGTGAACTTGATCTGCCTACCTCTTCAGGACCTGGATGTCATCCTGGGAATGGATTGGTTAGCTGCCAATCACGTTCTTATAGACTGCGGTAGGCAGAAGGTAGCGTTTCCAGACCCCCAAGAACCGGATGTGTTGTCAGTTCAACAAGGGCGATCAGAGCTGGAAGGAGAGACGAGGTGCTTCGTAGTGCTCGCCCGGTTGGAAGTGGAGAATAAAGGGGACGTAAACAGGATACAAGTGGTGAAAGATTTCACAGATGTATTCCCAGAAGAGGTGCCTGGGTTACCCCCTAAGAGAGAGGTGGAATTCTCTATTGACTTGGTACCTGGAGCTGGACCAGTGTCAATGGCACCTTACAGGATGGCACCAGCCGAGTTAGTGGAGTTAAAGAAGCAAGTGGAAGAGTTGCTGGAGAAGCAGTTCATCAGACCCAGCGTATCTCCATGGGGAGCTCCAGTGCTCCTAGTCAAGAAGAAGGATGGAGGGTCTCGGCTGTGTATAGACTACAGGCAATTGAACAAATTGACCATCAAGAACAAGTACCCCCTACCTCGGATTGATGATTTGATGGACCAAATTCATGGAGCCTCGGTGTTCTCCAAGATTGACCTGAGATCGGGGTATCACCAAATCTTGGTAAAAGCTGAAGATGTTCAGAAGACAGCTTTTAGGTCTAGATATGGGCACTACGAGTATGTAGTGATGCCATTTGGAGTCACCAATGCTCCAGCTCTATTCATGGACTACATGAATAGGATCTTTCGCCCTTTCTTGGATAAGTTTGTGGTGGTCTTCATAGATGACATCCTCATTTATTCAAGGACCGAGGAAGAGCATGAGGAACACCTGAGGACAGTATTGGAAATACTGAGAGAGAAGCAGCTCTATGCCAAGTTCTCCAAGTGTGAGTTCTGGCTAAGGGAAGTCAACTTCTTAGGACACGTGATATCTGCCCAAGGGATCTCGGTAGATCCAGCCAAGGTAGAGGCAGTGCTACAATGGGAACGTCCTAAGACAGTGACTGAGATAAGGAGCTTTGTGGGGTTGGCGGGCTACTATCGGAGGTTTATAGAGGATTTTTCCAAGATAGTGGCTCCTTTAACACAGCTGACTCGCAAGGACCAACCCTTTGCTTGGACCGACCGATGTGAGCAGAGCTTCAGGGAACTAAAGGAGAGGTTGACCAGTGCTCCAGTGCTGGTGATTCCAGAAGTAGGAAGACCTTTTGACGTCTTCTGTGATGCCTCACATCAAGGCTTGGGATGCGTCTTGATGCAAGAGAAGAGGGTGGTTGCATATGCTTCAAGGCAACTCAAGGTGCATGAGAAAAACTACCCTACTCATGATTTGGAGTTGGCAGCGGTAGTGTTTGCCTTGAAGATCTGGAGGCATTATCTTTATGGAGCTCGGTTCCAGGTATTCAGTGACCACAAGAGCTTGAAGTACCTGTTCGATCAGAAGGAACTAAACATGAGACAAAGAAGGTGGATGGAATTCCTAAAGGACTACGACTTTCAACTCATGTATCACCCAGGGAAGGCCAATGTAGTGGCAGATGCCTTGAGTAGGAAGTCTATACAAGTCGCCACCATGATGATGGAAGAGCAGAAACTGATCGAGCAGTTCAGAGACTTAAACCTTGGAGTGGAATTTCACGTGAATCACATTAGTTGTAGTAAGCTGACTATAACTAATGACTTCCTTGGGATGTTGAAGGATAAACAATTGGAGGACCCTAGCCTGAAGCGCACTGTGGAGTCACTAGGGACAGATCAGGCGAGAGGCTTTGAGATGGGCGATGATGGGATCTTGAGGTTTGATGGCAGGATTTGCATACCTGCAAATGATGAGTTGAAGAAGATGATCCTAGAGGAAGGTCACAAGAGTCGCCTTAACCTCCACCCAGGCATGAACAAGATGTACCATGACTTGAAGGAGTCATTTTGGTGGTCAGGTATGAAGAGGGACGTCGCCCAGTACGTGGCAACCTGCTTAACGTGTCAAAAGGCGAAGGTAGAGCATCAAAGGCCTGGCGGGCTATTGCAGCAACTGGATATCCCCGAGTGGAAGTGGGACAGCATTGCCATGGATTTTGTCACCCATTTACCCAGATCGGTAAAGGGTCATGATGCAATCTGGGTCATCATTGATAGGCTGACGAAGAGTGCCCACTTCCTCCCAGTAAATATGAAGATGCCCATGGCCAAGTTGGCACAGCTGTACATCAAGGAGATTGTGAGGTTGCATGGAGTGCCTTCCAGCATCATTTCAGATAGAGATCCCAGGTTCACTTCACGGTTTTGGCAGACCTTGCAAGAGTGTTTGGGAACCAAGTTGAGGATGAGCTCTGCATATCATCCCCAAACAGATGGTCAGTCAGAGAGGACGATCCAATCTTTGGAAGATCTGCTGAGGGCATGCGTTTTGGATCAATTGGGAGGTTGGGAGGAGGTGTTGCCACTAGTGGAGTTCACCTATAACAATAGCTACCACGCCAGCATTGGGATGGCGCCATATGAAGCCCTGTATGGGAGGAAATGCAGAACTCCCTTATGTTGGTACCAGGAGGGCGAGGCAGTCTTGGTTGGGCCAGAGTTGATTCAGCAGACGACCGAGAAGGTGAAGCAGATACAAAGCAGAATGAAAGCCTCTCAGAGTAGGCAGAAGTCCTATGCAGATCAGAGGAGAAAGCCTTTGGAGTTTGCTGCTGGAGATCACGTGTTCATGAAAGTGACACCAACCAAGGGTGTAGGGCGGGCGATCAGGTCAAAGAAGTTGTCCCCTAAGTTCGTGGGACCATATCAGATCTTAAGAAGGATTGGCCCAGTGGCGTATGAGATCGCCCTACCTCCCCATCTGGCGAATCTGCACAATGTGTTTCACGTGTCACAGCTGAGGAAGTACATGGCAGACCCTAGTCATGTGCTGGATGTAGACGACGTGCAGATTAGGGATGACTTGTCCTTTGAAGCAAAACCAGTCAGGATTGACGATCGGCAATGTAAACAGCTCAGGGGCAAGACCATCGACATGGTGAAAGTGGTGTGGGATGAGAAATCGGGGGATTCTACTTGGGAGTTAGAAGAACCCATGAGGGAGGCTTATCCATACCTCTTTTCCTTGTAATCCAATTTTCGAGGACGAAAATTTTTGTTGTTGGGGAGAATGTAAGGACCTGAAATTTATTGGAATGAAAGAGTATGTTTTAAGTAAATTCTAAGTATGTTTTATCTAAGTTAAAAAGGAAGGAAAGTGTAGTCTAGAAAAAACTATAAGAGTTCCTTGTTTATACATCATCGCCGGTCGCCTGCTACACATGAGCGCCAGGTGGACGTCGCGCGGGCGCGAGAGGCATGCAGGCATCGCGCGGGCGCGAGAGGCATGCAGGTATCGCGCGGGTGCGAGAGGCATGCAGGCATCGCGCGGGTGCGAGAGGCATGCAGGCATCGCGCGGGCGCGAGAGGCATGCAGGCATCGCGCGGGCGCGAGAGGCATGCAGGCAACGCGCGAGCCCGAGAGGCATGCAGGCATCGCGCGGGCGCGAGGCATGTGGACGTGGCCAAGGCGCGAGAGTTATGAGGTCGTCTCCCAGAGGAAGACATCGGTCGTCTCCCAGTGGAAGACATCGGTCGTCTTCCAGGGCGAAGGAGACATCGGTCGTTCGCCAGGATGAGTCAGCAGTGGAAAGTTATCGCACGACGTCGAGTTTCACACCTTGAAGGTAAGACCCAGACTCCCAGCATGAAGCGTAGTGCACGCACGCCACGTAGACAAAAAGGGTGGTTCAGAATAGTGACATCAAAATGTTGGCATGCGCGGGAGACACCCACGGTCGTACTGTTCAGAGCAGTGGCTGGCATGCACAAGCGACAAACAGTGGCAGTACTGTTCAGAGCAGTGGCTGGCATGCACAAGCGACAAACAGTGGCAGTACTGTTCAGAGCAGTGGTTGGCATGCACCAGAGACAACAGTGGTCGTACTGTTCAGAGCAGTGGTTCTCAGACTTCTCTGCAGAGTGGGTGGTGACAGCTGCTTTTGGTGGATAAGTTGGTTTAAGATGCAGAAGACCCACTGCTGAGAGAAACAAGAAACGTCGCAGCCTTCAAAGAGAGAAAGAGTGAGTTACCTCCCTTCTCCTCCAGTTACCTCCTCCGCGTTGCGATTTCAGCATCTTCACACGAGAGTACGACGAGCGACAGCCACCATTAGAGCACTTGGGTAGTCCTCTGCAAGTTCTTCAGACCAGACGCGAAAAACAGAGCCAAGGTATTCTGCAAGCTTCGTTGGATTTCGAAGCTCCTGGTGGTTGCGCAAGTCCAGGTAAGGGAAGCTAGCCCTCTTTTTCCATACAAGCCACAGTGTAGCTATCTCTGAAGTGAGGGCGACGTGGTCGCCACTTCTGTTTTCACCTGCGTAAAATGCTCTGTTTGTGTGCTTGGGCGACGTGGTCGCCGGTTTTTAAACATAGCCTTTGAAATACCATGTTTTTGAACTAGATCGCCGGTTTTGGCGCTGTTTTACGAAATCTCTGTTTTTGATGTTGTTTTGAAACCACTTGAGATTTACATGAGATATTCGAAGATCTGAAGCTTTGAAATGTTTGTGGATGTGATTTGAATCATTTACTTGAATGGTAGGATGTGTTTGAATGCTGTGAATGTGGGATCGAGGCATAGTATTTTCAGGAAAGGAAATACCGTGTAAGATCTGTATAGGTGTATTGACTAGGGGCTTGTCTAGAAGGAGATATCCTGACTCTGCTGAGATAATGAAATCACGTAGATGAAGTTATTCAGTTGGTGAGAGTCGAAGGAGGTTCGTATGAATGGGCGAGTTGTTCAAATGGGAACGAGCTCGGCCTGTTATACGAATTAACCTCGTCATACCGAGAGAATGGTAACAATGAGATGGTATATGCGCATGCTGTGTGGATTCACAGTGGTAGGTATGACAGGTGCAAATCTCTGGGCCTGAGTCAACACACGAGTCAAATTGGAAGTAGTGTCATGTGTCTATGCATGGTGGGTCAGTGGAAAGTCTGACATGTGAAATGAGAAACTGGAATATTGATAGACACTTGATGCTGTGTTGTGAAATGGAATGACTATGGGAAATGTAGTGAATTTGTGATTTTGGGCGATCAGCTGGATGCTAATTGTAGTTCTACGTTTTACATGGATAATTTGGAACTTGGTTTACTTGGATTTTCATGTTCATGAGTTAAACTTCTTTTAAATTATCTAGCTTACCCTTTTATCTGTGATTGTGGCTGTTTTCTCAAAACTGTGATGATCGTGTAATTGTACACGGGAGCAGATGATCTTCCAGGGAGTAGAGCTCCTCAGTGAGTGGTCGCCGGAAGGAGATCGCCTATCTCCGTCTCTATCGGGTGATCGCCGGTATATGCCTCCATCGGGTGATCGCCGGTTTTCGTGTCCTGATAGAAGATCGCCCGTTTTGAGGTCTTCTGTTAGAGATCGCCGTTTTAAAGTTGGAGATCGCCGTTTTCTTTTGAGACCGCCTGTCTTACTGCATTTCTTTTAATTTCGTAAAATCTTGCAAACATTTGATTTGGTTATGTATTAAACTCCCTAAGAGGAGTAACTTCATTTCTGATATATATATATATATACATTTTATTTTGCACTCTTCAATATTATTTGGTTACACTTAATTTCAATTATACATGTATGTATGTATGCTTTTGGTGGGATGTTACACCTGGGTGTAGAATCGGGCGAGATACTCAAACCGAGCAGCATAAGCATTCACTGACATCTCCCCCTGCTCCAATCTGAGGAATTCAGCTTCCCTCGCAAACCTTGCGCTATCTGGGAAATATTTTTCCAAAAACCTCACCCTGAAGCTCTCCCAGTCTAACACTTCAGCTCTAGCCTCCATCATCTGCTGAGCTCCCATCCACCAGAACTCAGCTTCTCCAGACAGCAGATAGGTGGCGAACACCAACTTCTTCTCTTCAGGGCAGGAGGTCGCCCTAAAGATTTTCTCCAACTCTCTGACCCACTGATCTGCCTGATCAGGGGTAGCATTCCCACTAAACTTGGGTGGGTTGTGCCTCATGAACTCAGTCAGTCCCATCTGTTCTTGAGGCTGACCGACGTGGGAATTTTGTTTCAGCAGACCGAGCAGTTTCCCAGTGGTGCATTGTAGCTTGATGGTTCTGAGCCATCGCCGCATTCTATTGTTGGATGGCAGTTGCCATCATCTCGATAGCCTTGGCAATCTGGCTCATCTCCGAAGAAGGTTGGGGAGGGGTAGAAGGTCTACGTGCCATCTTCTTCGTTTCAGATTTTGAAACTATGGGTTTCTATATTCCTTACAACTACAAGAATGAGATCGATAAGAAATCAATTCATTCAGGAGGTAACATCTAGACCTTACAAAGGTCAGCATCTCAAAGTCATTAAGAATTTGAGTTTATCAACAGAATCATAATACTTATAACCTCAAGCAAAACACCAGAACAGCTACTGGTATACAACCATCAATCCAAACAACCACTTTCAATCAATTACAAAAACACTCAATAAAATGACATAAATCACACCAGAATTCAATGTATGCTAAACATCAAACCTTTGGAATTAAGATTGAGAATCATCTCGATCCAGTTATGAGTGTGCACCCTCACCACTTTATCAAGACCCTCTCATTCTTAATACTAAGATTTTCAGTTAGGGCATATATTCACTAAAGCACACACAAAATTTCAATACAAAAACGTTTGAAAACCTTTAACTATAGTTGTTATTTAAAACTCAAATAAATTTTATGAGCAGAAGAAACACAATGGATCCACAGCCCTCAGGTCATCCTAAGGACGAACTGCTCTGATACCATTAATGTAACATCCCGCCAAATACTTTGGAATAATTATAAAATGAAATAAAGGTAAACAAATATATTGAAAAGAAAAAAATTATATATATATAAAGAAGTTTCTCCTCACAGGGAGTTTAATACATATTCGGTCAATTTTCCAAAAACGTAAACAAAATACATTAAAATATGAATACAGGCGATCTCCTAACTCCTATCAGAGAACGGCGATCTCCTATCAGAAAACAGAAAAAGGGTGATCGCCTAACAGAAAGAGGAACAGGCGATCTCCTTCCGGCGACCACTCACTGAGGAGCTCTACTTCCTGCAACATCATCTACTCCCGTGTAAATTTTACACGATCATCACAGGTTTAAGAAAAGCCAAACACAACACCAGAAATCACAGGGTAAGCTAGATATTTAAAAGAGAGTTTAGATATGAACTTTAAAAATCAAGGTAAAGCAAATTCAAGATACCCACGTAAAACTATCAATTTTCTCATTCTCTTCACATGACCATCAAGTAAACACGTATTTCACAATTCCTCAAGAGTCATTCAAATCACATAATGCATCAAGTGTCTATCAAATTCACTGTTCCTCAATTCTCACGTCAGACTTCTACTGACTCATCACACAAGACACTTGACACTGCTTCCGGAAGACTCGTGCGTTGAACTTAGCATCCAGAGACATGCACCTGTCATACTTCATTTGCTGTAATGTTTCCATAGCCATGCGCATCAACACAAACTCGATCTCAATTCATCACTCTCACAGTATGACAGGGTTAATCCATATAACAGGCCGAGCTCGTTCTTTTTCACACGACTCACCCATTCATATGAACCTCCTTCGACTCTCACCAACTGAATAACTTCCTCTATATGATTCCATTATCTCAGCAGAGTCAGGATCGCCTCATTCACAGGATACTCACAGATCAATACACTTCATAACCAAATCTCAACACGGTATTTCCTTTCCTGAAAATACTATGTCTTGATCCCACATTCACGACATTCCACACATCATATAACACTTAAATGAATAATTCCAATCACAACAACAATCATTTCATGGTTCATATTTTCGAATATCACATTTAAATCTCAAACAGCTTCAAACAACACAAAACAGGGGAGTTCGAAAAACCACGCCAAAACCGGCGATCTCGTTCAAAAACAGAGGATTGTACAATAACAGTTGAAAAACCGGCGACCACGTCGCCCCCATCATCTTAATCATCGAATATAAGGATTTTCGTTGGAAATAAGGCTAGCTTCCCTTACCTGGACTTGCGCAAAACACCAAGAGCTCCAAAACCCACCGAGCTTAAAGGATGCCTTAGCTCTGTTTTAGCGTCTGGTTTGTAGAACTTGCAGAGAACCTCCCAGGTGCTCTAAGGGCAGTCGTCGCTGGTTGCACTGGTGCTTGAGGTTGCCTGAAACGCAGCGCGAAGGAGATAAAAGAGAGGGATGAAGATGCACTCACTCTTTCACTCTCGAGTCTCTGTAACGTTCTTTGCCTCCTTGCAGTGGGTTTTTGAATCCAAGCCTACTAGTCCACGCATGCTGCTGCCACCACCCCCTCTGCAAGAAAGCCAGAGTGTACGTTTCACTAAACAGTACGGCCATGGTTGTCTTCTTGTGCATGCCAACCACTTCCCTGAATAGTACGACCGCGAGTGTCTCTTGCGCATGCCAACCTTCTGATGTCACTATTCTGAACCACCCTTTTTGTCCACGTGGCGCGCGTGCAGGACGTGCCATGCTGGAAGTCTGGGTCCCACCTTAACTGTGTGAAACTCGACATCGCGCGATAACCTTCCACCGATGACCGCTCGCGCGATGACTATCCACTGAGGTCTCATACTGGCAAACGACCGATGTCTCTCCCTGGAAGACGACCGATGTCTCTCTCTGGGAGACGACCGATGTCTATCCCTGGCGACGCCCGCATGCCTCTCGCGCCCTGCAATGCCTGCATGCCTCGCGCCCCGACGACGCCCGCATGCCTCTTGCGCCCTGGCAATGCCTGCATGCCTCTCGCGCCCTGGCAATGTCCACATGCCTCGCGCCCTGGCGATGCCCGCATGCCTCTCGCGCCCTAGCAACGTCCACATGCCTCGCGCCCTGGCGATTCCTGCATGCCTCGCGCCCTGGCGATCATGCGTAGTAGGCGACCGGCGATTATGTACTAACCCGGAAATCTTATAGTCTTCTAAACTACACTTTCCTTCCTTTTGATTTTAAATAAAAACATACTTAGAATTTATTTAAAATATATCCCTTTTTATTCCAGTTTAGTTTTACGGGTCCTTACACTTAGGCCCTCTTTATTTATACTACTATTTGGATTCTTCAACAGAACCCAATTATTTACAAAATGTTCTAATCTTTAAGAAGACTAGTAAGAAGAACTTCAAGTGTTCTGGAATATGGCCCTTTCTTCTGTTTGTGAAATCTTCTTTTGTTTGTTGAGATGACCCTTTATATTTATCGTCTTTGGTCATCCTTAAGTGGTCTTGACTTGCATCAGCTTCACCCGAGTAGACTTGAGGGATATGGTCCCACACGACAATGATCCCGTGGTCATATCGGTAGTCACCGTAGGAAGAAGGGTACATAGGGTTCTTGTTGATCAGGGAAGCTCAGCTGACGTACTATTTTGGTCGACATTTAACAAGTTATAGTTGTCCCCAGATCAGCTGAGGCCCTATGATGGTTGCTTGTATGGTTTTGTTGGAGACCAAGTAGAAGTGAGAGGGCACATGGAGTTGAGGACGACCTTCTCAGATGGCACCTCATCTCGGACCATTGGTATCAGGTACTTGGTCGTAAACGCTCCTTCAGCCTATAACATTCTTTTGGGTCAACCTGCCATAAATAGGCTAGGGGTAGTGGCCTCTTCGAGGCATATGAAGATGAAGCTGCCCTCTCAACAAGGGCGAGTGATCATAGTTAAGTCCGATCATAAGGCGACGAGAAAATGTTATAAAAATAGTTTGAAAACGAAACAAGGAGTACGCATGGTTACCACTCAACCAACGGAAGTGGGTGATACCTCACACGGAAAGATCACCACCGGTAAGCGACCTGGAGTGGAGCCAACAGTGAATTTTATTTTAGTTAATATATAATGTCAATCATGAACAATGAAGGGGACACTTTTTTTCCCTTACAGGGTTTTTTTAATGAGGTCACCTAATGAAAGAGTGTTTGAGAAATGATGTGCCATTATATTGAAAATGAAACCAGTGCACTTGATATGGTGCACACGAAGCCAGCTCGCCAGGTCAGGCGGAGCACGAAACCAATGCACCTGATATGGTGCACACGAAACCAACTCGCCAGGTCAGGCGGAGAACGAACCAGTGCATACGAAACCAGCTCACCAGGTCAAGCGGAGCACGAAACCAGTGCACTTGATATGGTGCACACGAAACCAGCTCGCCAGGTTAGGTAGAGCATGAAACCAGTGCACCTGATATGGTGCACACGAAACCAGCTCGCCAAGTCAGGCGGAGCACGAAACCAGTGCACCTAATATGGTGCACACAAAACCAGTCCACCGATGCGGTGACACAAAACCAGTCCACCCGATGAGGTGACACGAAACCAATCCACCCAATATGGTGACACAAAACCAATCCACCCAATATAGTGACACAAAACCAGTGCACTTGATACGGTGCACACGAAATCTGCTCGCCAGAATTTCATTCGAGCCCCAAAAAGGAGACCTCGCTCTGGGAAATTTCCACATGAGGGGAACTATAGGTTCACGACAACTTAAGCTTGAGAGCCTTGCACAAAGAAGGACTCTAAGCATGGACAACATGATTAAAGGCTCCCCAGCATACTGGTTTGAGCTCAATCAATAACTTATGTCTCAATATGGGGATAGGTTCAGGATCTCGACAAAGACAAGTTGAGACAACAACACAAATCACCAAGTTAGACGTTAAATTATCCTATGACTAGCTCTGTTAAGAGCGCCATCCATATTATGTTTATCTGACATAGTTAGACACATCGATTACTCGACATGCATCATGAATTGCCTTATTTGTTGGGAGTTGTTTGCGAAATCAGTGATGATTCTAAAGAAAGAACACTCATTGATTTTTCAAAATTATATGCATTAACTCCGTACTGGACCAAAACTCATAGCGCTCAGAACTCGCTGGTCGGACCTCGGCAATCTCCCTCAAACAGGTCAGCTCGGCACATGGACCTTGCTTGTGTGCCATGTGGCTGGGCTCCAGGTATACGTGTATATTAATTCTCATGCATGTGGATAGCATAATCCACCATGAATAAGACTGATCAACAAAGTAAAGAAATGTAATAGGCTTAGGGGTGCATCTAGCATACCCAGATCCGTGATAAGCAAAGTATTAAGGCCCGAGCCCAGTAAAACTAAGGCAACCCAAGTAAGGCTATATGCACGACACGAAATAGCGTACGAATGAGTATGTATTAATGTGAAAATGCTTAGGGGCGGGACCTTGCACCAAGATTACGAGGCTGGCCCAATCTGCTAAATGGGCTTAAAGCACGTAACAAATTTGTCATGCACTGATAATTAGTGGCATGCGCTTAAATATATATATATATATATATATATATATATATATATATATATATATATATATATATATATATATATATATATATGATTACTCACATGTTTGTTACAACTGCATATAGATATGTTTGTTAATATCACACAATATATCACTAAAGATTTTCCTGTTATGCATATATATCTGTTGCACATGAAATACTCCTTGATAGTGCTAACCCTAAAAAGATAGGGATGCGCACGTACATATAACAGAACGAATACCTATAGTTTGGGACCAGATGATTATGGGTGCCTACGATAGGTGGTTTTTTGTTAGAGATATAAGATAATGTTCTGATTTTCGATTAAGATTTGTTTATCTCAAGTGCAGCAGGTACATGACACGCTATAAAAAAGGGCTTCAGGTCCCAGATGAAGGTACACAATAACGCAATCCTAAATACACTCTTGAATACTGAGATTACTTGTTTCTTATTCGTTCATAAAACCCTTACTGACTTGAGCGTTGGAGCATGACCGGCCATGAGGGCGTCCTTTGTCTCTACAGGTGAAGAATTTAGTAACCAAGAGAAGTGCAAATTCCAGGGGAGACAGCAGAGCTTGAACCAAGCACCAGAGTGAACCGGCAAGAACAGGTAAAACTACCACAAGATCTTTTGAGATCAACTTATTAAGATAATGCATGTGGATATGTGTTATCCTCCTATGCCATAACCATGATTCCTCATGTTTGGTTAGAAGGCAACCAAAAGATGCAGAGTGTGAGATCCTTTTACCAATCAACAAAACTTCCTGTGATTTGGGCAGCCGTATCTCACATGTGTTAGGCTTGAAAGTTATTTGATAACCTTTGTCACACAGCTGACTTATGCTTAGGAGGAAATGCTTGAGTCCTTCCACAAATAGCACATCATGGATCAAGAAGGTATCCTTGTCTCCAATGGTTCCTCTTACAAGAATTCTTCCTTTGTTATTGACTCCATATGTCACATGGCCTTCTTGCTTGAGGAAAAGATTGACAAACATGGATTTATCCCCTGTCATGTGCTTAGAACAGCCACTGTCCAGGTACCACATATGTTGATTTGCCATCAAAGATCCCTACAAGAAATAAGAACAAGTTGCGAGATTTGGTCCCCTAACAAATTTGGGTCCATGAGCATTAACTGAATCATTAGAAACCTTAGAATTCTTAGGAACCCATTTCAAAACACCTTTGGAAACAGAAAATTTCCTAACTCTGCAGAATCTAACAGTGTGACCCCTTTTCATGCAGTAAAAGCACGAAACAACCGGTTGTTTCGACAAATCAATCGGTTGTTTTCAAACAAAGCTTGAGAAAGGTTTTGAAACTGATATTTTCTTGCTGTGTGGATTAAAACCCAATCCAGCTTTGCCAAAAATGCATTTTTGAGATGCAAAAACCGTTTTAAAGTTTGATTGGCCTTTAGAAAACTTATCCAAATTTTTTACAAGATAGTGAACCTTCTTTTGAAGTGATTCATAATTTTCGCAAAAGCTAGAGTCACATTTGATGCAAAACTAGCTTGTTTTGGATTTTTTTTTTTTTTGGTAGTTTTGTATGTTGCGGAAGAATGGACATGAAAATGACATCAATGGCTGAATGGAAGTGTAGAGAAGATGAAATGAAGGGGGGAAGTAGAGGCTTAGAAGAGGTGTGGCCAACTTCTAAGAAGATTCAAGAAAAACACTAATAGAAGTGCAAACTTGAGAGTGAGAGTTTGAAGACAAATGAGC
This sequence comes from Phaseolus lunatus, assembly GCA_013389735.1. Taxonomy (NCBI): domain Eukaryota; kingdom Viridiplantae; phylum Streptophyta; class Magnoliopsida; order Fabales; family Fabaceae; genus Phaseolus; species Phaseolus lunatus. The sequence continues at coordinate 26,218,291 of CM023867.1, forward strand.
TAGCAACTTAGGCAACATTTCATCATCAAATCTAATTTACAAGAGGGCTAGCACTTGTATTTATGGTGCTATGGGCAGCCAATGTACAAGCTTTAACCTTAAAAACTCTCCACTCATAGAAGAACAAGTGACTCAATGTTAATCGGAGAAAATCCTCTCAAATTAGAGGTTGACAAGTGTCCTCTTCTAATTGGAGAGAATTCTCTCCATTCCCATGAAAACAAATGTCCTTTTGGCATTGGTGGGAATCCTCTCCATTAAGGAGATGGCATGTGGACCTTCATGTCTTCCTTGCCACTCCATGCTTTCTATTTGCACTCTAGTAATTTATTTGTGCACCCTAGATGGTCTAGAGTTGCATTGGATCCAAGAAGGCCCAATTATAACTCTAGCTAGACTCTTTCCTTTTCTATTTACACCCTACTCTAATTAGCCCAATACATGGCCCATAAAAATTGGCCCAAAACATAACCCAAGGAAATGGTCTAAATACAAGCCCAAAATAAAACCTATACTACTTTATAAAATGTTTATAAAACTAGAGAAAAAGATGGAGGAGCAGACAACAATAATTCTCCCTAAGATGAGAGTCTTCTAAGATCCTTTTTCTACTTCCAATCTTCTTAGTCAAATGTTTCGAGGCTGGATGATTTTCATCATTCCCTCCCTCTTGAAAAAGATTTGTCCTCAGATTTGAATGATGCTCAATGACAACAGCCTCTATTTATTTGTTATTGTCCTCCTAGATCAAATGTCATTCTACAATAGACATCAAACAAATATGAGATAATTTTCTTTATTAAAAGAAAAGAAAATAGAATAGATATAAGGCCTTGTATAAAAATTTTGAAAGTAAAACATAAGGCCTTTTTCAAAAATATTTTTGTTCACTGTGTGTTGTTTATTGTCCAAGCTAGGCAACAACATCACAAAGTGTTGTTTTTTAGATTTTTCTGAAGAAAAATGACCATTATATAATTGAGAAGAAGAGTTCAAAGTATTGCGATCCCCATTTAAGGATTCTTTCTCAGCTATGCTTGTAGGGGGTGTCGTAAAAGACACTTCTTCTTTGTTGGTTTCCTCTTCTTCTTCCTTTTCAATCAAACATTCTTCTGTATTTTTCTGTGGAGGAAACATTTATATCTATATGTGGTTCAGCTCCAGACATTGACTTTTCTTCAAGCAGATCCTCACGAGGGTTTTCTAGAGAAGATGAAATGTTATCGATATCTAATTCAATTCCAGAAAAAGAGTTTTTTGTACGTTCCTTTTCTATCATCACATTTTCTTTCTTTTCTTTCTCTTCTCTATCTTTCCTTTCGTTATCCTCGCTTTCTCTTTTTTCTTTCTCTTCTTTCTTTCTGACAAGAGCTTGTAATTTTTCTTTAAACTCTTTTTCTCTTCTAGCATATTCTTTTTCTCCGTCTACAAAGTTTATTCCTATTTTAACAAGCTCTTTCATTTCTTAACTAAGCTTACGTTTTCTATCATATGAAGGCAGAACAATTTTTTTTTCTCATACAAACCTTTAAATCACTCCAATACTCTACTATTGATCAAGCTTTGTCTCCCATTCTAAATAGTTTTCAACATTTTTGTTTCTATCAAAGTAAGGAATGTATACTTCAGGCTCTGTAGAATAATATAAACTTCTAGGCTTAAAACACAACCCTTCTTTTCTTTGATAATGGGAGTTATGAATCTTTCTCCTATGAATAAGTATTTCTTCTTCAAACCTTTTGTTCTTATTTTGGTTGAGATCCATTTTGCCAAACATTTCATTTATCTCATCCATTTTCTATCTTTATCTTCTCTCAAAATTATATTCTCCTCTCTCCACCCATAGGCATGTTCTTGTTGCCAATTACTTATTTGTACACTTGATGCATGTAAATGATCACTCATTTTATCACTCATTTGAAATAAAATTTTCTCTGAAAACCATTTCTTTTTAATTTCCAAATGAGTGATAAAATATTTTCACAAATAGGTTTTAGAGTTGGTGAAGTTTCAATCAAAGTCAACAAGTCAAACTGTCTCCAAGTTCACTCCCAGAAAAGAGAGGTGAGTCACTAGGACTGCTTAAATACCAAGTCTTTCCTTAGTCAGAGCTTACCTTGGATAGTCTTAACAATGTTTTTCCTTAAAAGAAACTTCAAAACAAGTTTTCCCTAAATGTGATGTATGCACGGCATCCTACTGATCAAAGGAAGATCAACTACAAATGGAGAGTAATCACCTAGGTATCACGGAGACTCAAAAATTAAACAAGAAGGAATTAAAGGCAAAGAAAATAAAGAAGGAAAGACGAAAAAGTAAACTAGACGTGTCCTATGCGAAAGTGCAAGTGACACTTGGAGCCCCTTGACACACTTTCATGACTAATGAACGGATTTAACTATTACAATGTTTTTAATGGGATTTCTTTGAAAGCATTTTCCCCACCAACTAATGTAAGAAAAAAGATAATCAAGGAAAATAAACTTGAATACAAAGGTTCCGTGATACAATGCTACTATTACTACAATTTTTTTTTTTTGTAATGATTTTCTTTTCTTCAAGTTGTCAAATCTTCCTTCTCTTTATATGAACTTGATTCTTGTCTTCAATTGCTGCCCTCTCCAAATAATCACTGTTTTTAGCCTTTAGCTATGAATGTTCAAGTAGAAATTAGCTTCACAACTTCAAAACTAAACTTCCACTCAATATGAATTTCACCTTATGAGGCCAACAACTAAAAAAATTCAAGAAAAGCTCAATTAAAATTGATAAACTCAAATGGAATTATTATGATAACTTCAAGGAGTATTTTAAGACACAAATCAACAATTAAAACTAACAAAAACAGTGAGCACTCAAATAGGAAACCTAAGAATAGCACTAGAATAGATTAAAAAAAATATTCTAGAATGAAATAGACAAAAACTTCCAAAATTTGTGAAAATTCATCCAGAAACATTTTGTGTATGAAACTTTTATGTGAGAATCTCAATACAATATTTGATCAAACAAAACAAATTTTAGGTCAAACGGACGTGTGTATTCTTAGAGAAATAAATCAAACACTGCAGCACTAGTATTCAGAGATTGAAACTGTTTTTCAACACTGATAGAGATGATTCAAAAATTTACTGGGGAAATATTATAATAAATTTAAATCCCAAAATTTTATCCCAACTCCAAAACACATTAAGAAAGGTGTGGTAAAAATTTCAGGTCAAAAAGTCCAAGGAATAAGGTGCAATAAATTTTATACTAAGAGCAACACCACAATGAAACTATTTTTTTCTGGGCTGAAAACGTCTTGACTTTTACTGTTTATAAATTTTTTTTTCTATTTTTTTTTTTGGACGTTCAATTTTAACTGGATATCAAAAACATCTCAATAGGGTTCTGTGAATTTTTTCATATTTTTTTACCAAAATACAAACCCACAATAAATTCTCACAACAGAGACAAAATTTCACAAAAATTGGAAAAGAAGAAACCTAAGGGATTTGAAAACAGAATTGAAACTCGAGACATTAGAAACCTAACTCTAAGGAACTTGTTAGTGATCTAATAACAAGATAAGAGATTCTGAAACATAAAAAGAAAAGCACACAAAAGGCACAAAATGACTCAAACCACATGGATATTCATTGTAAAAACAAGAAACAAAAAAATCAAACAAAGGAGTACTTGATTTGATGACATATAAGGAAACAACATGACTTTAGACAACTAGAAATGGATCATAAAATAAAAATGAAACCAACATAAACTATTTTTACCAAAAGAAAATGAAATAAGACTCAACAAAATTCAAAAGCACACAATATAAACTCAAAAAGAACTCCTAAACACCAATATAGATGGTTTAAGAAAGAACAAGCTATTTGAACCAATTAAACCAAACAAACAACAAACAAAATGGTAAAACTAAAAAGAAAACAGAATCAAGACATGAAAAACAACATGGAAATTGAAGAACAAAAATTAGAACAACTTATCTCTTGAAGACCTAAGCTTTTGATACCAAATGATGCAAAACTAGCTTGTTTTGGCTTTTTCTTTTTTTGTAGTTTTGTATGTTGCGGAAGAATGGACTTGAAAATGACATCAATGGATGAATAGAAGTGTGGAGAAGATGAAATGAAGGGGGGAAGTAGAGGCTTAGAAGAGGTGTAGCCAACTTCTAAGAAGATTCAAGCAAAACACTAATAGAAGAGCAAACTTGAGAGTGAGAATTTGAAGACAAATGAGCTAGCAACTTGGGCAAAATTTCATTATCAATTCAAATCTAATTTACACAAGGGCTAGCACTTTTATTTATAGTGCTATGGGTAGCCAAGATACAAGCTTTAACCCTAAAAACTCTCCACTCATAGAAGGACAAGTGACTCTCTTCAATTGGAGTAAATCCTCTCAAATTAGAGGTTAAAAAGTGTCCTCCTCTAATTGGAGAGAATCCTCTCGATTCCCATGAAGACAAATGTCCTTTTGGCATTGGTGGGAATCCTCTCCATTAAGGAGATGACATGTGGACCTTCATGCCTTCCTTGCCACTCCATGCTTTCTATTTGCACTCTAGTAATTTATTTGTGCACCCTAGATGGTCTAGAGTTGCATTGGGTCCAAGGAGGCCCAATTATAACTCTAGCTAGACTCTTTCTTTTTCTATTTACACCCTACTCTAATTGGCCCAATACATGGCCCATGAAAATTGGCCCAAAACATAGCCCAAGGAAATGGCCTAAATACAAGCCCAAATTAGACCTATACTTCTTTATAAAATGTTTATAAAACTAGAGAAAAAAATGGAGGAGCAAACAACAATAATTCTCCCTGAGATTAGAGTATTCTAAGATCCTTTTTCTTTTTCCAATCTTCTTAGCCAAATCTTTCGAGGCTGGATGATTTTCATCAACATTTTCAAGAAGAGTTTTTGTAAATCATTTAGATTTTCAAAATAATTTTTCGAATTGTTCAACTCTTCTTCCAATATCTTGACTCTGTTTTCCAGAAATTCATGCCTTTCAAGCGGTTGTTCAAAAGGGCCAGCCTATTAGCTTCTTCATGAGTCTCTTTAAAAGCATCAAGAAGTTGGATGTAATTTTCAAAGTTTATTGAGGTACTGGAACTTACACTACCTATTTCAGATTCTCCCTTTGCCACCAAGCACAAATTTGCCTCTTCATCTCCATTTGATGATGAGCTAGAGCAGGAAACATCATTATCTTGCCAAGCAATGTAGGCTCTTTTAGCTTTTCCCTTCTTTTCAATTTTCTTTCTTGCTCCTCTCTCCTTGCTTTCATTGTTGGGACAATCAGCTTTGATATGGCCATGTTTACCACATCCAAAAAAGGTATAATTGTTAGAGTTAAAATCATTGAGTTTCTTGTTGTTATACCTATTCGAAGATTGGTTCTTGTTGCTGTTTTTCTTCAAGAACTTGTTGAATTTTCTGGTAAGCAAGTTAAGAGTTTCTCCATTACTATTCACACTTGATTCTTGACCATCTCTATGACCAACAACTTTCAAGGCAATACTCCTCACATGCTTCTATTCATGCTCTTGATCATTCAGCCTATTCATCTCAAGTTTGTATTCCCTAAGCTTACCAAACAAGGAGGTTGTTGTAAGGACCTAGAAACTTTAATTGGAATGAAAGTGTTATATTTAAATAATTTCAGAAGATGTTATTATTTAAAATACAAAGAGCTGGTAAATGAAGTTTCGTAGTGTAACATCCCGCCAAAATACTATTCATGTTTATATAATGAAAATAAAGGTAAACAAATATATTGAAGAGAACAAAATTATATATATAAAGAAGTTTCTCCTCACAGGGAGTTTAATACATATTCGGTCAATTTTCCAAAAACGTAAACAAAATACATTAAAATATGAATACAGGCGATCTCCTATCAGAGAACGGCGATCTCCTATCAGAAAACAGAAAAAGGGTGATCGCCTAACAGAAAGAGGAACAGGCGATCTCCTTCCGGCGACCACTCACTGAGGAGCTCTACTTCCTGCAACATCATCTGCTCCCGTGTAAATTTTACACGATCATCACAGGTTTAACAAAAGCCAAACACAACACCAGAAATCACAGGGTAAGCTAGATATTTAAAAGAGAGTTTAGATATGAACTTTAAAAATCAAGGTAAAACAAATTCAAGATACCCACGTAAAATTATCAATTTTCTCATTCTCTTCACATGACCATCAAGTAAACACGTATTTCACAATTCCTCAAGAGTCATTCAAATCACATAATGCATCAAGTGTCTATCAAATTCAATGTTCCTCATTTCTCACGTCAGACTTCTACTGACTCATCACACAAGACACTTGACACTACTTCCGGAAGACTCGTGCGTTGAACTTAGCATCCAGAGACCTGCACCTGTCATACTTTATTTGCTGTAATGTTTCCACAGCCATGCGCATCAACACAAACTCGATCTCAATTCATCACTCTCACAGTATGACAGGGTTAATCCATATAACAGGCCGAGCTCTTTCTTTTTCACACGACTCACCCATTCATATGAACCTCCTTCGACTCTCACCAACTGGATAACTTCCTCTATGTGATTCCATTATCTCAGCAGAGTCAGGATCGCCTCATTCACAGGATACTCACAGATCAATACACTTCATAACCAAATCTCAACACGGTATTTCCTTTCCTGAAAATACTATGTCTTGATCCCACATTCACGACATTCCACACATCATATAACACTTAAATGAATAATTCCAATCACAACAACAATCATTTCATGGTTCATATTTTCGAATATCACATTTAAATCTCAAACAGCTTCAAACAACACAAAACAGGGGAGTTCGAAAAACAACGCCAAAACCGACGATCTCGTTCAAAAACAGAGGATTGTACAATAACAGTTGAAAAACCGGCGACCACGCCGCCCCCATCATCTTAATCATCGAATATAAGGATTTTCGTTGGAAATAAGGCTAGCTTCCCTTACCTGGACTTGCGCAAAACACCAAGAGCTCCAAAACCCACCGAGCTTAAAGGATACCTTAGCTCTGTTTTAGCGTCTGGTTTGTAGAACTTGCAGAGAACCTCCCAGGTGCTCTAAGGGCAGTCGTCGCTGGTTGCACTGGTGCTTGAGGTTGCCTGAAACGCAGCGCTAAGGAGAGAAAAGAGAGGGATGAAGATGCACTCACTCTTTCACTCTCGAGTCTCTGTAACGTTCTTTGCCTCCTCGCAGTGGGTTTTTGAATCCAAGCCTACTAGTCCACGCATGCTGCTGCCACCACCCCCTCTGCAAGAAAGCCAGAGTGTACGTTTCACTGAACAGTACGGCCATGGTTGTCTTCTTGTGCATGCCAACCACTTGCCTGAACAGTACGACCGCAAGTGTCTCTTGCGCATGCCAACCTTCTGATGTCACTATTCTGAACCACCCTTTTTGTCCACGTGGCGCGCGTGCAGGACGTGCCATGCTGGGAGTCTGGGTCCCACCTTAACTGTGTGAAACTCGACATCGCGCGATAACCTTCCACCGATGACCGCTCGCGCGATGACTATCCACTGAGGTCTCATACTGGCAAACGACCGATATCTCTCCCTGGAAGACGACCGATGTCTCTCTCTGGGAGACGACCGATGCCTATCTCTGGGAGATGACCGATGCCTATCCCTGGCGACGCCCGCATGCCTCTCGCGCCCTGGCGATGCCTGCATGCCTCGCGCCCCGACGACGCCCGCATGCCTCTCACGCCCCAGCGTTGCCCGCATGCCTCGCGCCCCGGCGTTGCCCGCATGCCTCTCGCGCCCTGGCAACGTTCACATGCCTCGCGCCCTGGCGATGCCCGCATGCCTCTCGCACCCTGGCAACGTCCACATGCCTCGCGCCCTGGCGATGCCTGCATGCCTCGCGCCCTGGCGATCATGCGTAGTAGGCGACCGGCGATTATGTACTAACCAGGAAATCTTATAGTCTTCTAAACTACACTTTCCTTACTTTTTATTTTAAATAAAAACATACTTAGAATTTATTTAAAATATATCCCTTTTTATTCCAATTTAATTTTACGGGTCCTTACACGTAGTAGTCGGACCTCGGACGTCGCCCAAGGTTTGGGGTCAGCTGGTAGAGGTCGGTCGGCTGACCATTGTTTTAACCCAGTAGTCAGGTGCGATGACTTTATCGTGAGGTAATCACGTGGATGTGCTCGAGGAAGACATGTGGATCAAGAAGAGTAAAGGAAGAAAAGTGTAGCTTAGAAGTCCTCTACGAGATCGCCGTTATTGAAGACGGAGGCAATCTCCGACCTCTCTGGCACATAATCGCCTATGGTGTACATAATCACCAAATGTGCACTTAGTATGTGGTCAAGGTGCTGGATTAACCATAGTGGGTTCCAAAAACCACGCGTATCAAGGTGTGGGTTAAGCCTTAGATACACTGGGCATGCGAAGCTCTATGCTTGAGCATAAGAAATCATCCTTAGTGTTGCATGCATGGGCGCACGAGGAGTAGTGCTGATCTATTCTTGGAAATGTGAAGCTACCGACGTCACCAAGCCATGTGGAGGTGATACCTTGGACGTAACATAGTGGGATGAAGAACCTTCAGCAAGGTGTGACGATGTGACATCGGTGAGCAGAGTAAGGCGATGTGTTCTCGTCACACACAAGGGCGATAAGAGATCGCCAACAGGATGAGAGGAACATCGGTCATCAACCAGGATGGGAGACACATCGGTGGTCTACCAGTGATGTGAGTTCATTATGAACCTTTCTTGGTTTGGGTTGAGTTGATATAGGTTTCATTGTATTCATGACACTTTCAAGAATTAGGATCAAAATTCTAAAGAACAATTAATAGAGTTTCTACTCAAGAAAACAAAGGTTCATACTAAAAACACATGAATAGGTAACTTGTAGTGTAAGATAACAATGGAATATGAATGGGTAATTCAAGAACAGTACCAAACTTCAAAGGAAACACAAGAACAACATAAGAACACCAAGAACAAATGAAAATACTGATTGAAATTCAATAGGAGTTAGAAAATCACCAAGAAATTCATCAAAGAACAAAAACCCATGGATGGAAAACAAGAACAACACATGTATATGGAAACCCATGGTTTGGACGAAATTAAAACAGCAAGAAAACAAGGAAATAAACCAACAAAGTGCAGAACAATGGCAGCAAATGAAAGGAAACAACTCATGAAAAAGATTGAACCGATTAAAAATGGAAAAACTACAAGAAAACACAAATGGGTATTTTTAGAAGATGAATAGAAATGACTTATGTGGTTGTAGCCTTTTGGAGATGTGATTCACGCCACTTGGAGGGTGGTTCTTCCAAGATGAGTGGGTGGTGCTGCCACTTGAGAGTCTCCAAAGCTCACAAGATAAGACATGAAGGAGAAGAAGAGACAAGTCTCACAAACTCACTCTCTCTCAATTTCAAGATAGTTTCTTTTCTTCTAACTTTCAACTTTTTTTATTCAAAGTACCAAGCACCCCTATTTATAATGGAGAGGGCTGGTCATGTTACAAAGGGGAAGGAGTGGGAAGAGTCACTCTTCTAGCTCCTTCTAGTGCCTAAGAGAGAAAGGAGTAGAAAAGTCACTTTTTCCACTTTTTCCTAAAGAAAGTGCCTAAAATGCCTTACATTTAGAGGTTTCTTTTGGTTTTCCTCTTTAGCATACTCCTAAGGATATTTCTATATTATTTACAAATTTATACAAGAGTATTTACAAAGATTTATTTATACTACTATCTTTTGAATTTTCAAGAGAACCCAAACTGTTCTACTTTTTAAGAAGACTAGTAAGAAGAATTTTAAATGCTTGGGTGGATGACCTCTTCCTCCATTAGTAAAATCCTCTTCTACTTGATCTCCATCAGCCAGGGTGAGACATCGGTGGTCCTCCAGGGTGAGACATCGGTTGTCTGCCAGGATGAGGAATCAGTCGTCCGTCAGGAAGAGGAATCAGTCATCACCGGGATGAGGCACATCAGTCATCGCCGGTATGAGAGACAGACGGTCATCTCCAGGATGAGGGACACATCGGTCGTTTTCCAGGGAGAGACATCGGTCGTCCGCCAGGATGAGACATCGGTGGATAGTTATCGCGCGAGAGGTCATTGGTGGAAGGTTATCGCGCGGTGTCGAGTTTCACACAGATAAGGTGGGACCCAGGCTCGCAGCATCAGACATACTGCACGCGCGACACGTAGACAAAAAGGGTGGTTCAGAATAGTGACATCAGAAAGTTGGCATGCGCAAGAGACACTCGCGGTCGTACTGTTCAGGGAAGTGGTTGGCATGCGCAAGAGACAACCGTGGCCGTACTGTTCAGTGAAACGTACACTCTGGCTTTCTTGTAGAGGGGGTGGTGGCAGCAGCATGCGTGGACTAGTAGGCTTGGATTCAAAAACCCACTGCGAGGAGGCAAAGAACGTTACAGAGACTCGAGAGTGAAAGAGTGAGTGCATCTTCATCCCTCTCTTTTCTCTCCTTCGCGCTGCGTTTCAGGCAACCTCAAGCACCAGTGCAACCAGCGACGACTGCCCTTAGAGCGCCTGGGAGGTTCTCTGCAAGTTCTACAAACCAGACGCTAAAACAGAGCTAAGGCATCCTTTAAGCTCGGTGGGTTTTGGAGCTCTTGGTGTTTTGCGCAAGTCCAGGTAAGGGAAGCTAGCCTTATTTCCAACGAAAATCCTTATATTCGATGATTAAGATGATGGGGGTGACGTGGTCGCCGGTTTTTCAACTGTTATTGTACAATCCTCTATTTTTGAACGAGATCGCCGGTTTTGGCGTTGTTTTTCGAACTCCCCTGTTTTGTGTTGTTTGAAGCTGTTTGAGATTTAAATGTGATATTCGAAAATATGAACCATGAAATGATTGTTGTGGTGATTGGAATTATTCATTTAAGTGTTATATGATGTGTGGAATTTCGTGAATGTGGGATCAAGACATAGTATTTTCAGGAAAGGAAATACCGTGTTGAGATTTGGTTATGAAGTGTATTGATCTGTGAGTATCCTGTGAATGAGGCGATCCTGACTTTGCTGAGATAATGGAATCACATAGAGGAAGTTATCCAGTTGGTGAGAGTCGAAGGAGGTTCATATGAATGGGTGAGTCGTGTGAAAAAGAACGAGCTCGGCCTGTTATATGGATTAACCTTGTCATACTGTGAGAGTGATGAATTGAGATCGAGTTTGTGTTGATGCGCATGGCTATGGAAACATTACAGCAAATGAAGTATGACAGGTGCAGGTCTCTGGATGCTAAGTTCAACGCACGAGTCTTCCGGAAGTAGTGTCAAGTGTCTTGTGTGATGAGTCAGTAGAAGTCTGACGTGAGAAATGAGGAACATTGAATTTGATAGACACTTGATGCATTATGTGATTTGAATGACTCTTGAGGAATTGTGAAATACGTGTTTACTTGATGGTCATGTGAAGAGAATGAGAAAATTGATAGTTTTACGTGGGTATCTTGAATTTGTTTTACCTTGATTTTTAAAGTTCATATCTAAACTCTCTTTTAAATATCTAGCTTACCCTGTGATTTTCTGGTGTTGTGTTTGGCTTTTCTTAAACCTGTGATGATCGTGTAAAATTTACACGGGAGCAGATGATGTTGCAGGAAGTAGAGCTCCTCAGTGAGTGGTCACCGGAAGGAGATCGCCTGTTCCTCTTTCTGTTAGGCGATCACCCTTTTTCTGTTTTCTGATAGGAGATCGCCGTTCTCTGATAGGAGATCGCCTTTTTGCTGTTTGGAGATCGCCTGTATTCATATTTTAATGTATTTTGTTTACGTTTTTGGAAAATTGACCGAATATGTATTAAACTCCCTGTGAGGAGAAACTTCTTTATATATATATATAATTTTGTTCTTTTCAATATATTTGTTTACCTTTATTTCATTTTATAATTATTCCAAAGTATTTGGCGGGATGTTACATCAGCCACAAAATCAGTGTAGACCTGTCCCTTGATCGGACCTCTGGGCTCATACTATATGTCGAATTCTGATAACTCGACTGCCTATCGCACCATTCTTCCAGCCACGTTTGGTTTTTGCAAGACCTTTCGTATCGGCAGATCTGTCATCACCACCATAGTGAAACTCTGAAAGTAGTGACGAAGTCTACGCGTTGAGAACACAACGGCCAAGGCCGCCTTTTCTATTGCCTGGTATCTTGCCTCTGGCCCCTGTAACACTTTGCTGACAAAGTAGATGGGCTTTTGACTCTACTCCTGTTCTTGGACCAAGACAGAACTCACCGACTTCTCTGTGACTGTGAAGTACCATCGTAGCGGGGTGCCGAGTTGGGGTTTGCACAAGACTGGCGGGCTGGCCAGGTACTCCTTGAGTTTAAGGAATGCTTGCTCACATTCCGATGTCCATGAGAATCTGTTGTTTCTCCTCAAACATTGGAAATAGGGGTAACCCTTGTCTCCTCCTGCTGACACAAACCTGAAGAGGGCAGCCATTCGACCGTCAATTGCTGCACTTCCTTGATCGACGTTGGGCTCCTCATGGCTATGATCACAGCGCACTTGTCTGGGTTGGCCTCTATTCCTCGCTCCGTAAGTAGGAAGCCAAGGAATTTGCTTGCCTCCACCCTAAAGACGCATTTTTCTGGATTCAGCTTCAACTTGTACTTAGCTATTGTATTAAATAGCTCTTCCAAATCAGTGACATGCTGATCTCGCACCTAGGATGTCACCACCATGTCATCCACATAGGCTTGTACATTGCGCCCTAGCATAGGTGCGAGGACTTTGTCCATCAGCCTCTGATACGTGGCGCCTGCGTTTGTAACATCCCGCCAAATTACTTTTCATAAATATAAAATGAAATAAAGGTAAAACAAAATATTTAAATGAACATACGTATTTATATAAAATGAAGTTGCTCCTCACAGGGAGTTTAATACATAACCGGTATATTTTTCCAAAACTTAAACAAAATACAGCCAAATAAATTGAAACCGGCGGTCTACCTACATAAACCGGCGATCTACTATCAGAAGACCCAAAACAGCCGATCTGCTATCAGAACAGAAATTAGGCGATCACCACATAGAGACAGAAACAGGCGATCTCCTTCCGGCGACCACTCACTAAGGAGCTCTACTTCCTGGAAAATCATCTGCTCCCGTGTAAAATACACGATCATCACAATTTTTAAGAGAAAACAGCCAGAGAACAATACAAAGGGTAAGCTAGAGATATTTATTTTTAACTTTAAATTATAAACTGGACAACCAACGTAGATCAGCCTTTTTAAACATTCACAAGAGTCCATCACTTTCTCATTCATATCACACAACCATCAAGTGCCTATCAACAAATTTCTCAACATTACTCACGTCAGACTTCAACTAACTAATCACACATAGACACTTGACACTACTTCCGGATTGACTCGTGCGTTGACTCAGGCTCAGAGATCTGCACCTGTCATACCATACCACTGTGAAATCCACACAGGGTCGCTGTGAAATCCACACAGCCATGCGCATATATAATCTCAATGTCATTAACTCTCCCGGTATGACAGGGTTAATTCATATAACAGGCCGAGCTCGTTCTTTTTCACACTACTCGCCCATTCATATGAACCTCCTCCGACTCTCCACAACTGAATAACTTCATCTACGTGATTCCATTATATCAGCAGAGTCAGGATATCTCCTTCTAGACAAGCCCCTAGTCAATACACCTATACACGATCTTACACGGTATTTCCTTTCCTGAAAATACTATGCCTTGATCCCACATTCACAACATTCAAAACATCATACCACTCAAATGAATGATTCAAATCACTGCAACAATCATTTCAAAGGTTCAGATTTCGAGTATCACATGCATTCCACCTTTAAATCTCAAACAGCTTCTAACAACACAAAAACAGGGGAGTTCGAAATCTGTATTTAAAACCGGCGATCCCGTCGCCCAAATACATAACAACAGAACATCTTGAAAAAGGGGTTTAAAACCGGCGACCACGTCGCCCAACCACATAGAACAGAGCATTGCGAAAAGAAACATGAAACCGGTGACCACGTCGCCTTCACTTCAGAAACAACTAATCTATGGCTTGTATTGAAAATGAAGGCTAGCTTCCCTTACCTGGACTTGCGTAAAACACCGAGAGCTCCAAAACCCACTGAGCTTGAAGGATGCCTTAGCTCTGTTTTCAGCGCCTGGTTTGTAGAACTTGTAGAGAAACTCCCAGGTGCTCTAAGGGCAGGTCGTCGCTCGTCGCACAGGTGCTGGAGGTTGCCTGAGTTGCAGCTCGAAGGAGAGAAAAGGGAGGGATGAAGATGCAGACACTCTTTCACTCTTGAGTCACTGTAACGCTATTTGCCTTCCCGCAGTGGCTTTTGAATCCAAGCTTACCTGTCCACGTATGCTGCTGCTGCCACCCCTTCTGCAGGAAAGCCTGAGTGTACGTTTTCACTGAACAGTACGACCACGGTTGTCTCTTGTGCATGCCAGCCACTGCCCTGAACAGTACGACCACTGTTGTCTTTGGTGCATGCCAACCACTGTCCTGAACAGTACGACCGTGAATGTCTCCTGCGCATGCCAACATTCTGATGTCACCACTCTGAACCACCCTTTATGTCTACGTGGCGCGCGTGCAGGACGTTTCATGCTGGGAGTCTGGGTCCCACTTTATCTGTGTGAAGCTCGCCATCGCGCGACAACTTTCCACCGCTGACTCATCCTGGCGAACGACCGATGTCTCTCTGGGAGACGACCGATGTCTATCCCTGGCGACGCCCGCATAACTCTCGCGCCCTAGCCACGTCCACATGTCTCGCACCCTGGCGATGCCCGCATACCTCTCGCGCCCTGGCCACGTCCACATGCCTCGCGCCCTGGCGATGCCCGCATGCCTCTCGCGCCCTGGCCACGTCCACATGCCTCGCGCCCTGGCGATGCCCGCATGCCTCTCGCGCCCTGGCGATGCCCGCATGCCTCTCGCGCCCTGGCGCTCATGTGTAGCAGGCGACCGGCGATCATGTACTACTAGGCGATCTCATAGTCTTCCAAACTACACTTTCCTTCCTTTTTATTTTAAATAAAAACATACTTAGAATTCATTTAAAATATATCCCTTTTTATTCCAATTCAATTTTACTGGTCCTTACAGCGTTCTTCAGCCCAAATGGCATGACGGTGTAGCAGTAGTAGGACAGCTCAGTCATGAACGCTGTCTTGCTTTTATCTCTCGGGTGCATCTTTATCTGATTGTACCTAGAGAAGGCATCCAAGAAACTGAGTAACTTGCACCCCGAGGCGCTATCTACCAACACGTCAATGTTGGGTAAGGGGTAAGAGTCTTTCGGGCATGCCTTGTTGAGGTCAGTGAAGTCCACGCACATCCTCCATTTTCCATTGGCCTTTTTCACCAACACGACATTCACCAACCACTCAGGATACTGGATTTCCCGTATGTGGCCTGCGTCGAGCAACTTCTGCGTCTCCTCCTTGATTACCTACCTCCTTTCCTCGTTAAACTTACGCCTCCGCTGTCTCACAGGTCTGGCCTGGGGATCCAATGCAAGTCGATGACATAGGAAGTCTGGATCAATACCTGGCATGTATGAAGCGGACCAAGCGAAAGCGTCCATGTGTCGCTCTATGACTCCCGCTACTTGGTCCTGCGTCTCCTGGGGTAGGGATTTGCCAAGTTTGAAAACCTTTCCCCCGATCTCCTTCTCTACCACCTCCTCTACTGGTTCAGGTCGCCTCGCCCGGGCGACCTCTGCTCGTGTGACCCCGACGTCTCCTCGGGGCAGGTCAGTGTCATTGCACCTCCCACCTGGAGGTTGGGTGGTCACCGTGCATACTCCCCTTCTCGTCTTGAGGCTGTTCTCATAACACTTCTTAGCCTCCTTTTCATCTAACTTGATGGTGATCACCATCCCTTCCATCGAGGGCAACTTCATCTTCATATGCCTCGTGGACGCCACCGCCCCCAACCTATTCAGGGCTGGTCTACCCAACAGCATGTTATAGGTAGACGGGGCGTTCACCACCAGGTACTTGATGCTCTCTATGCGGGAGACCACTCCATCAGTGAAGGTGGTCCTTAATTCTATGTACCCCCACACTTCTACCTGGTCTCCCGCGAACCCATACAGACAGCCGACGTAGGGCCGCAACTAGTCAGGAGACAACTGTAATTTGTTGAAGGTCGACCAGAACATCACATCGGCCGAACTTCCTTGATCCAGTAGGACCCGATGCACCCTGCGTCCCGCAGTGACCACTGATATCACCACTAGATCGTTATCGTGGGGGACAACGTCCCGGCGATCAGCCTTTGTGAAGACAAGGTTGATGTCTGGGAAGTGGTCCTCCTCACATGTTTCCACTGCCATCATTGAACGCGCATACTTCTTGCGCTGCGATGAGGTGCACCCCCCTCCTGAGAATCCACCTGCTATAGTGTGGATCTCGCCATGTGTGGGCACTTCGTGGCCCTGATCAGCCCTCGGGGCTACCACCGCCTCGCCTCCTTGTGTGTCCCTCAAGTAATCACTCAAGAACCCACTCTTGACCAATTCGTCCAACTGGTACCCTAAGGCCAAACAGTTGCGAATGGGATGGCCAAAAGCCTGATGAAATTCGCACCAGGCGTTCTTGTTGGGCCCTAGCCTCTTGTCCGTTTTTGGGGGCATCTTCAACCTTTCTACCACATTAGGAATGGCGATCAGTTCCTTCAGCTGCACCAGGAAATCATGTCTAGGGGGCACATCCTCCTTAGCGCGTGCCCCAGTCTGGGGCTTTCTGGCCTCATAGGGCTTCTGCTTTCCTTGAGCCCTCTTTCCTGTTGTCGCCTCATGCACCCGCAGGGGTTGAGGTCGACTAGGCGCTCGCGGCCTTGAAGGGACTGCGCTCTCTCGCTTCTCATTGAGCTCTCCTTCTGCGACAATGTGAGCAACAACACGTCATTTAATGTCACCAAAGATCTTGGGGCGATTTCGGATAAGGGACTCGCTAAAAGGCCCTGGCAATATTGCTTTCCTGAAGGCATGCACCACCATATCTTCATCTTTGGTGTGCAACCTCACCACCATTGCCCCAAATCTATTGAGGTAATCTTTGAGGGACTCCCTCTGATGCTGCCTTACGTCGAAGAGATCATAAGACACTGGTGCAGGGGCCCGGTTGACAATATATTGTTCTCTGAACAGCGTGGAGAATTGCGCGAAAGACGTGATATGTCCCTCGGGCAAGCTAACGAACCACTCCAGCACTGTCCCTGTCAACGTGGTCATGAAGAGCTTGCAGTGCATTGCATCAGACCCACTTGACAGCATCATCTGCGTGTGGAACGCTGTGAGATGTGCTTCTGGATCTTCTACCCTAGTGAATACGGTCTTAGGCCCTACGAAGGTGGCTGGGACCACCGTGTCCATGATCGCTTGGGAGAAAGGCATGGGGAAAGCCCTTGGTGGCGTTGGTGGAGCCTGATCGTCCCCCATGTGATCCCCAGTTTGCTGCAAATGGTGCAGGTTTACACGCAACTCCTCATTCGCCCTGTGTAACTCCTCATTCCTGGCTTGTGATGCGGCAGGTCCGCCTGCATACGCGCCTGATGCGCTCTCGACTCCGCCACCGTCTCCTGGAGAGCGCGCATCGTTTCCATAAGCTTTTGCATGGTAACGCTCTCACCCCCATTTGGTGGAACGGATCCTTGTCTAGTATTCCTCATCTCTGTGGTTTCTTCTCTTACTCTCGTGTATGGGACCTTGTTTTATTTCGGCCCCACGGTGGGCGCCAAAATATTCTTGCCGGTTGACCCGCTTGTCAATTGACTCCACGACACTCACACACCCCTTCCTCACGTTGAAACGTGCTTGGTTCTTTCGAAGCAATCTGCACCTGCAAAGAGAAAGAGGGCGCCTTAGAGGCCGTTTGCACTCCGACGCTTAAGTCAAGATTGGGCAAGAAACACCAAGTGTATTGAGTCTCTGTGTTTAGGTCTAGAAACTGCGTACCTTCGTGAAGTATTTTATTGCCCCTTATATAGTCTAGGGTTTACTGCGCCGCTAGCCCTAATTAGGGTTCACTGCGCTGCTAGCCATATTCAAGGTTTACTAGAATACCCTTGCGCCGCTATCACCCAACCTTAGGGTAATCTAGCACATGAGGTTTCCTTCTCTGGAGTGCAAACTCTAACAGGATGATCACCTGGGTGCCTCCTTGTGCACCTAGTCTCTAAGGCCACCTGTTCTGGGAGTGCCTTCACTGTTCACGTGCCATGCATGTAGCTTTACTGGGGAACCCTAGTTCTAATGAGTACTCGACCCCTCAGGACTCTGCACCTAACTATGCTTCCCCTACCATGCGCATAAACTCTTCGTGATATAGGCCTCACCTTATCTCTGGGCTTTTCCTTCTGATTGGCCCACTCTGGGAGCCAATCTTAGCTGTTCTGGTCATGTTGTTTAAATCACCCAATACCGATGTCACCTCGTCACACTCTGTTGCCGAGGACTCATCAACCTGCTGAGTGACGAGGACACCTCAGTTCACTCTCTGGTGATCGACCTACTGACCACTCATCGACCCACCATTCCATGCTACCTGTGGGACCATGCCCACATGGCTCTGGCCCGCACTGTAGGGCCCAGCTGACGTGGCTTGCTGTCGTCAGCAGGTCTCCACGTCTGAGGACTGGTCGATACAATATATAATTTGCTTATTTGAATGAATGTCTGAATTTATGTATCTGGCTGGCTGGGTTTTAATAAACAAGTTAATTTAGATGGGAAAACTCATAAAACAGAATGAACTAAAAAAAGAAACCCATAATAGACGGCGACCGCCGCTTATACCTCTCGGAGAAGGATATAGATGGTGGTTATGACCATAATTGCTGTTTATACCTCAACCATGTACACTATTTAGGGAAGGGTATAAACGGTGGTTACGATCATAACCGCCGTCTATACCTCAACCATGTGAAATTTAAGGCAGTCCCAAAAAAGGGTATAAAAGGACAGTTATGACTATAACCACCATTTATGTGTGACTTATACACGACGATTCTAGAGTCGCTATCTATGTCTCATAGAATAGACTACATGTTCATAGACAATAGTTTCGAAATCGCTATCGTTGACCTTTTCTATACCAGTGATTGGTGTATGCTCTTATGTAAAAAAGAATTAAAAAAATTTCAAACAACTTACAAGTTTATATTTTTTAATTTATATTTGATTATTATATATAATAAATTTATTATTTAAAAAATAATTTTACTTATTTTTAAAGTTAAGTTGCGTAAAGAAATAATTAATTTTTTAAAAATAATTTTAAAGTATCACACCAGAAATAGAAGAATTATTTCAAATAACCCAAAACAACCGGTATGCTAGCCTTTTCTGCTAGAGATATTATAAAACTAGTTTTCATGATTTTTTCTATAAATATTTATGGAAGATAAAAGGAAAAAGTTAAACTAATGCTATAAATTAAAAGTAATTTATACTATATCTTAAGAATAAATTAATTTTAGTTAATAAAATTATATTATTTTTTCTTATTTATTCTTTAATCAATTTTTATACATAAACTCACCTTGATAGGGGTGGGAGTTTTTTTAACATCTCTATTGTATTAAACTAAAAACAAGTTTACTTTTAAATGCATGTTGGAGTAAGAAATTACTTTAGAAATTACTGTAAACGTATTTTTGAAACAAAATTTTAAAATTTAATTTAAATACAACAAATTTTGAAAACAAAGTGACGTTGAGGAACCTGGATCACATCAATGAACAGTTGATTATTTATGATGGATGATGAATAATAGAATTTAAATTTCAAGCTAACAATCCAACTACATGTGAAAAGTATTGAGACTATTTTATTTATGTCACAAGAGTACCATGATTTCTAGCTCCACCAAATATTGTCTATTTTTGCTAGTAATAATTATATTTGGTAAGCAAAATTTAAATGTTACACTGCTTCACAATTACACTTCTAACCTTACAAAATTTCATGACTTTTTAGGACAATTTTTGGATGAATATAACAAGGATAACACTGATAATAATTACATTTTCGATTTTTAAAAAAAATAAAACTAATCAATTATTAATATAAAAGTACACAAAAAAAAGTTATTAAGACAGGTGTAACTATAAAATTAAACTATTATAAATATAAAATGTAACATTAAATAATATACAAGTGATAGTATTGAGTTTGATTCTCTAGAACTTTGGTGAGTACCCAATATTTTTACTTGTTTTTCTGTTTTCACCTCCATAAAAAATATCATTTGATTAGTAATTTTCTTCTTTATTGAAGTTAATTTGTTCCCAAATACTTATTAGGTATGAATACAACTATTGTTCCTAAATTACATTACTTAGATTTTTATTTACACTCTTAGTCATAAATTAAAAATGTACCAAACTAGTAACAGAATTTAGATTAAAATGGGATTTCAAAATGTATTAAAACAATAACAAACTTCATATTAATATTGTAGATAAATTACAAATTTTCATGATTTTAACTCTTATAATTTAAAAGAATTGTTTAATTTCTTTTACTTCCGTACAAGTGAATTCTAAAGCTAACTTATCTATTTAAGACACTATTAAAAATAATTTAATTAATTCAAATATATAAAATAAAAAAATTACAAAAATGGACTGTTAGATCAAATTCATATTTTTCTTTCTAAAATCCGGGGATTGAAATTATATAAAAAAAATATAAAAGAACCAAAATATGATAAAGAATTTTAAAAAATCAAAATTATAATTTTCCTAAATTATTAATATAAATAAAATAAAGAATACGTGTACTAACATTTTATAAATTTTTACACAGTTAGCCAATTAAAAATTATAGATAATAAGTTTAATAAATTTTAAAATAATAATCCAAAAGTTATATCATTAATATCAGCATTCACATGAATAAATTGATATTGAATTGTTTTAGTTAACTTTTGATGAGTTAAAAAGCTTTTAAACTTACATTATTTAAACTCTTAAATATAATATTAAATTCCCATTAGTTAAATCCACACCCAAACAAAAAAAAAAAGTTAAATTTGAAGGTTTTTCCTTCATTTTCTCTATCCAAAAGAAAAAAAGAAAAGAAAAAGATAATAAGATGTATGGAAGAGGGTGAAAAAGGTTAAAGGAAGCAAAGCCATTTCGATTGTTGTGTTTGTTTGATATATCATTCATTCCATTCTAGCTTTGAGTGCTTCTCCCTCCATACCCTTCTGCCATTACAACAACATCAACACCAGCCTTTCTCTCTCTTCTTCATTTCCAATGCTGAAAGTTGAAAGGTTCATAGACACTGACCCAATTGAATTCCCGCAAAAGAATTGAAGAAAAAACCGTCAAAGTTAGGATTTTTTGAAGGCACGGATCGCGTGAGAAGGAAGAGGGAAAATGGGTGCTTACAGAGCGGACGATGATTACGACTACTTGTTCAAGGTGGTGTTGATCGGAGATTCCGGCGTTGGTAAATCGAACCTCTTGTCTCGATTCACGAAGAATGAATTCAGCTTGGAATCTAAATCCACCATTGGCGTTGAATTCGCCACCCGCAGCATCCACGTCGATGACAAGATCGTAAAGGCACAAATTTGGGACACCGCGGGCCAAGAAAGGTCACTGTTTTTTTCTATTTTTGTCTTTTTAAACGTTTGGAAAGGGTTAGTTTCTTATGATAAACGTACATTTTGAATTTTCTTGAAAAAACTCATTTATGTTTACTGGGTAATTATGTCTCGAATGTCATTGTGTAAATGATTTTGGGACGGAACTATTTCATTTCATCTCAGATTTCTATTTTTGATTTTTTTTACGGATTTGAACGGGGGGAATGAAAATAAAGAAGCAAAAAAGAACGAAAGAAAAGACTGAAAAAAGGATCATTTTTCTTTTGGTTAGACGCATAAAAGGTGAGGGGGAAATAGATAAATATTGATTTTATAATATTTTGTTTTGGTTTTTCTTCAATTTAAATTTCCAACTTTTCCTTTTATTGTCTTCCCACCCTAGCAAACATAAGAGTATGGTTGGTTGTTTGATGATTGGGGCTGCATTGGGTGGACCATAGTTTTGTGGGGGTTTGATTAAAGTTTAATGTGTTTTGGTATTTTTTTTAAATAATGGTGTGGGATTTGATTTGGCAATGATGAATAAGGTAACATGAGATTTTGTTTTTTTGGTGGTTGTGGGGTTCTTGCTTTTGATCTTTTTTTTTTTTGTATTTTTTAGAATGCAAGCATGGGATTATGCATTGGGCTTTTTGTTATAGGATGGAGAATGTTGCTATTTCATGCTATTTATGGCACTGTGGATGCGTGTTCTAAAATTGATAAAAATCATGAAATTGATGAATCTGTAAAATAATGAAATGGGTTGAAGATTGTTCTGTTTGCCCTTTGTTGTGGTTTCAAGGTTGCTGAGGGAGGGATATAATTGTTCTGTGGATGAATCATTGAATAGTGGGCCAAAGTTTAGAGTATAAATGTATGTGTGGTATAATGGAAGAGTGTGAAAAATGTCTATTGCTTCCAGATCCATTGATTTTTACAAAATCTGCATTTTTTCTTTGATCCGGCTCCTTTAAAGTGAGGAACTCATTTTAGAAGATAAAGTAGTATTAATTTTTTAACAAGAAAACTAAATGTTGATATTACATATGCATGCATAACAAATTATGTGCATGCTATCAACATTGAAATGACTTACTTTACCATTGCTCCCTTCACAAAAGTCTTCTTTTAGTGGTGTGTCATTTGAGAAATATGCTGGGAAGATGACAGGACAACTTGACTTCTCAAGTTTGGCTTTCATTATTTGGTTCATTTGTCAGGCACTTTTTTGAAATAAAATGAGGCTGAGATTTTAGTATGTGACTAATTAAATCCAAAATATGACTGTTGCAAATTTCTGAGAAACATTTAATGAGGTGGAATATGGTAGCTGTATGAAGTGTACTGTCGGACAAGGATACTTATTTCATCTGGGAGTGAGATTTAATGTGATCCTTTGGTTAGGTTTTATTT
This sequence comes from Phaseolus lunatus, assembly GCA_013389735.1. NCBI lineage: Eukaryota > Viridiplantae > Streptophyta > Magnoliopsida > Fabales > Fabaceae > Phaseolus > Phaseolus lunatus. The sequence goes on from CM023867.1 coordinate 26,241,380, forward strand.
GCCAATGAGAATGGTATCCATACACATGCACAAAATGGTGCAACACAGTAATAGTGGAAAGGAGCTAGTTTTGGCTGTATTAAATATAGCAACAACCACCAAACTTTGTTTCACAGGAAGTATAGTAAACCAAACCAACCCATTTTAGTCCCCGAAAGGTAGAGGTAACATCACCTTGGTCCTTCAAAGAAAATTAATGCCTAGTTCTCCAGTAATGAAAAGTTACATTAATATGGTCCCTACAACAACATCTGACATTAATTTAGTCCCTTAATTGTAGTTAAGGAGTGAATGATGACTAATGTATCTTTTTGAAGGACAAAAGCTTAAAAGAAACTGAAAGATTCAATGTTTTTCTAAGATACTTCTACAATGATTTTTTTGTAAAGCTTTACTTTGTAGTATACACTTGCAATGATTTTTGTCTATGGCGTGGTCATTACTCGTTACTTACAAATTATAGCTAAATACATTATATGTATTCCATCATAATGCTGCATCCATCAGGTCTCATTCTTGCGATTTTCCACAGATATCGTGCAATAACAAGTGCCTATTATCGAGGGGCCGTGGGAGCATTGCTTGTGTATGATGTTACCAGACATGTGACTTTTGAAAACGTGGAGAGATGGTTAAAGGAGCTTCGTGATCACACAGATGCCAACATTGTAATCATGCTTGTAGGGAACAAGGCTGATCTCCGTCACCTACGAGCTGTGGCCACCGATGATGCAAAGGCGTTTGCTGAGCGAGAAAACACATTTTTCATGGAAACATCTGCTCTTGAGTCCTTGAATGTTGACAATGCCTTCACAGAAGTGCTGACTCAGATATATCGTGTTGTTAGTAGGAAAACTCTTGAGATTGGAGATGACCCTGCTGCCTTGCCTAAGGGCCAGACCATCAATGTTGGATGTAGGGATGATGTCTCAGCTGTTAAAAAGGCTGGATGCTGCTCTGCATAGTTTCACAAGCCTTTTGCAGCAGAATGGTATATCTATATGTGCATGATTCAACCAACCAATTCTCAACATTTTGCGATCCAAGTGAAAGCTTTTAATACCTACACTTATCTTTTTATGTAATTTCTCCTACATATCTTGCCAAGTTTATTGTTTTTTTTCCCTCTTTTCTTTTCATGTAAGCATGGTTTGGTCATAGGAATGATGTCATGTTGCCCTTAGATATATACGGAATTTTCTGTTTGTATTGAGTGAAAGCTATATCTGGTTCTTAGATTGATTCAGAAGTTGTTACATTACAATCTCATCATTCTTTATCAAAGTTTCCATTCTTCTGGAACAAGAAAAAATCTTTTATATATTGTTAGTGTTATTTATCCTGAAAGAGTTATGGCTTGTTGATATGGCAGCATATCATAGCAATTGCAATACTTCACAAATATATAGTGCTCAGCACACAGGAAAAAGGATTGCAAGAAATTTCACACTTGTTGCACTGGTTAAGTTTTAGCTATAATAACAATACTAGTCTTTAACTGTTGCCCTTTTTTTGTTAATTTATTAATATCTAAACTACCATAAGGTAAAGGTAAGCAAAATAGAAACAAAACATTTACGTCAAAATACAAGGCTATTCTTGAACCACAGTTAAAAGATGGAATAACCAAGCTAAAGTGATCAGCAACATTTGTTTCATTTTCTCCAACCTCTGATGTCTCTCTCATGTCACATCTGATGTACATTTTCTCTTTTACTTCTTGTAGATCTAACAAAAATATGCCCTTTGACCTTTATAAAAAGTTAATATCTAGAAACTTTATATCACTCTTTTTATAAGACACTTCATACTTTCAATTATATATATTTTTATTTTCTCAATAAATATTTTTGGTATCTATTTTTGAGTTTGTATTTAATGATAAGATATATAATAAAAAATATAATTTTATTTTTACTATTCTTACATCACCCAATATTCTTAAAACGTGAAAATTTATATTTTTAATTCACACATAAAGATTAAATGTTTATTATTAAGGATAAAATAGGTAAGTTAATACCATTTTTAAAAAATCTATAAAAATTAACAACTTATATATTTTAACCAAGTAATTAAGGTTTGGAAGAGAAGGGTTTTGCAATTAGCTTATGCATTATAGAAACAATGGTTTGTAATATATCATAATTTTTCAAAAACATAATTTGAAAATTAATTTTAAAAATGATATTTTGTCAACAAATAAATTAAATAGGGTGCAAAGAGAAAAGAAGAGTGGTATAAATAGGTTTAGGCCTTTGCATTTTGCACCCTTATAGTTTGAACATGCACCCTAGTATAGGTGGTGAAATGACAAAAGTCCCATACTTCATATTTATAAAATACATTTTGATTGTACATCTGTAAATACAATTTGGATTGTGCAATCCACAATGCATTAATACATTTCGAATTGTATATTTTGAAATGTATTTCAAGAATGCACAATTCAAAATGTATTAATGCATTTTGGATTGCACAATTTATAATATTTTTTTTTGTTTTTTTTAATATGTTTATTAATAATTAGAATTAATAAATGAACACAATATAAATAATATACAAGAATAAATTCAATCGTCTGCACGGTTAACATATCTACATGTAACTCCAGAAATTTTGGTAAATAATTGTATCCGACTAACATAAAATGAAGATCATAACTTAGCCTCTAGATGACAATATATAGACCACAATATGTCTATAATTGACAATCATCCTACAATTTCATCTACAACAGTTTTGAATGTATAATGTAATTAGTAAGTAACTGCAAATACAAATGTAAAACATAACCACACACATATGAAAATACCTAAACAAAATGTAAATTTTACACATGTCCAATACATATAACTCAATGTAGGCTAACATTCATGGACGTTTACTTCGTAATGGGAATATTGTCATATTTTTTGCCAACGTCCGAGGTCATGATGGTGCACGCTTTCGGGAAAAGAATACTGCCAGGGCCTTTCAGCGATTCCCTGATCAGGTGTCAACCCAAGACGTTTAACGACATTCGTCATTGAGCGGTGGCCCACATCAGTGCAGAAGAGCAGGTCACAGAGAAGCGAACGAGGGTCGATCTGTCCAAACCTCGCACGACAGGATGCATCCAACCTACGAGGGTGCATGAGGCCACAACAGGGCAAATCAACGCCCTATGAGTCAAAGAGGCCTAAGCCCACCAGGCACAGCTTCAGGATAGACCTCAAGGAACTGATCGCCATTCTAGAGGTGGCAACTAGATTGAAGTTTCCCCAGAAGACGGACAAGAAACTGGGACCCAGCAAAGACAAATGGTGTGATTTCCACCAGGCACGTGGTCACAGTCTAAGCAATTGCTTAACACTAAGACACCAGCTTGATGAATTGGTAAGAAACGGTTTTTTAACAAATTACTTGCAGGAATCACAAGAGACCCTAGCGACGGTGGCGCCCCGGGAGACCTGGGGCACGAGATAACCATCCATGGAGAGATCAACACCATCTCTGGAGGGTTCTCAGGAGGAGGATGTACCGTTTCTCAGCGGAGGAAGTATGCCAGGGGAGTGATGACTGTTGAGGAGGGGGAAGCTGACCAGTTCCCAGAACTTGACCTCATTTTTACAAAAGCTGACCAGCTGGATGTGGTCCCAAACAACAACGACCTGGTGGTGATCTCAGTGGTAACAGTAGGAAGGAAGGTCCACCGTGATGGAAGAGGCCCAAGCCCAAGCCTAAGCCCAAGCTCAGGCCAAACAACTAGGTCCATGGCAAAGAGGATTCAAGAAGAGTGGGACTCTGCTACTGATGGCAGAGAAACTTTTCTCTACATATTCAAAGACCCCTCAGAGGACCAAAAGGAGTAAAGCCAAAGCCATGGGAGCTGAGCATCAATTAATTTCAATTTATAATTTCAGTAGCGTAGGGTTCATTTAGCACAATCGGGGGTGTATTTAACAATTTAGTAGAGTAGGGTTCATTTAGCACAATAGGGGGTGTATTTAACAATTTAGCTTGTACCTTGGCCTTTTAGGGTAGGAATGTAGCCCTACCTTCTAGAAGCATGTTAAGGGGCTGCATTGACCTTTAGTCAACACCCTAGCAGCCCCTCTTTTATGTATTCCCCATCCCACCCTTGCTCCTTACTCTCCAAGGCACCATCTCCTATAAATAGGGTGCTTTGGCTCATATTTTTTTAAGATCAATTTATATGAGTAAATGTTGCCAAAATTATGCTAGCTTCTACTCTTTGTCTAGTCTCTCTAGGTTAGACACTTTGATCTTCATCTTCACCTTCCTCCAAGTGATTTGGCCTAACCTATCACTCTCCATACCTTTCATGCACCTACAAGGAACCCATAGCTCTATATGAGTCATCCTTGACCCATATCATCCATAGCTTCCACCACCTTTTTACCTCATATTTTAAGAAGAACAAATGGTCATGAAGAACAACCTATCATTTGGTATCTAGAGCTTTGGTTCTTCACGAGATAAGTGTTCTCTTCATTTTATTTTTTGAGTCTTCTTTATTCCATGTTGTTCATCATATCCTTAAATGTCTTGCTGTTTTTAATTTCTTTTTAAGTTGGTGTTGCTGTTTTTAAATTTCTATTTGGTATTTTTGGTTCAACTTGATCTTGAACTTCCATTTTTCAAACTGTTTTAGGTTCCTTTTGTGTTGGCTGTTCTGTTTTTATTTTATTTGAGTCTTATTGATGTTTTTAATCGGTGCAAAGTGTTTGTGGTTGAGTCATTTTGATTTTTGAATCCATACAAGTTTTGTCAAAGTCATGTTCATCCTACAATGTCATAAATTCCAAGTGGTGCCTTTTATTGTTGATTTGGTTGCTTGATTTTGTTTTGAGTGCAGTTTATATTTCTGGTTTTGAAGCTTTGGTGCCTTTTATACTTTTGTATTTGAGTTCATACTTGTGTGTTAGTTCCATACAAGTTCGTATCCAATCATTTCCATTGTGTTTTTGAAGTTTCTTTACCGTTTTCTAATTTCAAGTTAGGATCTCTCTGTTTTCACTGCTACTGTTCTGGCTGGAATCGTTCCCAGAAATTACATTTGTTGGTAAAAAATTCTGAAATTTTGGATTTGAGTAGTTTGATGTGTTAAGAAAAAGTGAAAAAAAGAAGCACATCAAAATTCAGAATACAAAAAAAATGATAAATGAAATACGAACAGAGTGCAAAAATCCTGACTCTGAAAAAACGCTGACGCGGCAGTGATTTCGGAAAAATTATTACAATTATTTGACTCACTGTTTTGGTGAAATTCCAACGCCTATATTGAGCTAAAACATTGAAGTTTCTGTGGTTAAAATTTCAAGCTCAAATTTGAAGTATTCTGTCCAGCATAAAATTGGAAAGTTGTGAAAAATTTTACACAAAAAATTCTGTAGTGCTGTTTTGGTTTTATTCATCTATTTTAGTTCCATTCACTAGGATTCCACTTTGTGTGCTACCTTTTTCTTGTGTCCCTTAATTTTTTGCTTGTCAAATTTTATTGAATACTCTTTCAAGTCTTGTCAAATATCAACTCCATTTGCAGTAGTCTTTGATTTTAAATTTGAGTTTTGTTGCTTTAAAACTTGCTTGACCTCTCTTTGGTGGATTTGACCTAAAAAGTGCTTTGGTGAGTGTGGAGCTAAAATTTTGTTTTGGTGAAAGCCATATCACTAAAGAGGAGCTGGATTAAAGATTTAAGGTTGAATAACCTAAGGAGACAAAGCAAGGGACAGCAACAACCTCATTGAAAAATACACAAATATACACAAAGGAGCTACAAGTGAAGGAGTGCATAGAATAGGACTTTAAATTTTTGTGCATCAAAATTTGTTAACCTAATTTATTTGTATTTCTTTGAGTTGTAATTTGCAAGGACATTGATTAATTAGTGGATTAATACGTCTTAGATGGTGAGTGTGTTTTCAAGGTTCCAAAGTGCCAAGAAGCCTCACCTTAGGATTCGATTAGTTTTAAAAGCTTTCTAGATAGCAATTTTCATTTGTGTTTTATTGCTTTACATATAGTTTTTCTTGCATAAAAATTTTGTTTTTATCTTTGATTGTGCTCTAAGTAAATTGCTTAGAGAAAGGTTTCTGAAAGTGTTGTGGGATAGTATCTGGCTAAGGAAAGGTTTGGTACTTAAGAGATCCTAGTGATCCACCTCCCTTTCTTGGGAAATTACCTACTTCACTCCACTTATCTTTCTTTTTGAAAATTACTTTTATCACAAACCCTAAACATGTCTACTCATTCTTCAAGTCATAGTGAAAGTGATAGAAAATCCACAAAATCTCTTTTGAAACAATTGGCTAGAGATTTTCAATCACTATCACTAAGACAATTGCAACATGAGGCTCAACTTTTGGAAGATAAAAAAGAAAGAGATGCCCATCTTGCACTTTTGGAAGAGGAGTTGAGAATTGTTAGAGAAAAAGATGAATACATTCGAAAATTAAAAAAATCACATGCATCTAGTTCTAGGTCAAGTGACTCACATGTTGAGGGGAGTCTGAGAGTAAATGATTATTATCAACCTCCACCTAAAAGAACTAGGAGAGAAAGCCACCCAAAAGAGACTAGGGTAGACTTACCTCATTTTTATGGAAAGGAAAATGTTGAAACATACCTAGATTGGGAAATGAAAGTAGAACAACTTTTTGCTTGCCATCATGTTAGCGAGGAAAGGAAAGTACCCTTAGCCACTTTAAGCTTTCAAGGAAATGCTATGTATTGGTGGACAGCCCTAGAGAGAGATAGGCGCCTCCACAGGGACCCTCCCATAGAATATTGGAATGACCTTAGGGGAGCCTTGAGACGTCGCCATATTCCTTCATACTATGATAGGGAGTTAATGGACAAGCTCCAAAGACTCCAACAGAAAAACATGAGTGTAGAGGAGTATAGGCAAAAGATGGAGCTCTACATGATGAGAGCCTCTATTAGGGAAGAAGCCACCACCACCATAGCTAGGTTCCTAAGTGGTCTCAATCTTGAGATAAGGGATAAAGTAGAACTTTTGCCCTACAGGGACTTGAATGATTTGATCCAACTTTGTATAAAAGTTGAACAACAAAATTTGAGAAAGGGATCAAATCGCAAGGAGAGTTCTTACTCTAACTCTTATCCCAAGAGAGAGTATAGAAGAGAAAAGGAGGATAGTTTTTCAAAGGATAAATCCAAAGAAACTCCCAAAAGTGTAGGAAAAGATGTGTCTACCTCACAACCCTGCAGTAAAGACATCGAGTGCTTCAAGTGTCTTGGTAGAGGCCATATAGCATCCCAGTGCCCAAATAGGAGAACCATGATCTTAAGAGGTAGGGATGAGTATAACAGCCAAGATGAAGAGTCTAGTGGGGAAGAAGAGAAGGAAAGTAGTGAGGGGGCATATCCTTGTGAGGGAGAATTAATGATGATTAGAAGAACCCTCAACAATCAACCTAGTGTAAACCATGAAACACAGAGAGAGAACATCTTTCATACAAGATGTAAAGTTTCAGAAAACATTTGTTCCCTCATTGTGGATAGTGGCTCTTGCTGCAATTGTTGTAGCACTAGGATGGTTGAAAAGCTTAATCTACAATTAATACCTCATCCAAAACCTTACAAACTTCAGTGGATAAATGAAGATGGGGAATTAACTATAGATAAACGGGTAAAAATCAGTCTTTCTGTGGGGAACTATAAAGATGAGATTTTATGTGATGTAGTACCCATGGAAGCCTGCCACATCTTATTGGGAAGACCATGGCAATTTGACAAGAAAACCATCCATAATGGTCTTACCAACGAGATAAATTTTACCCATAGGGAGAAAAAGTTTGTACTCTATCCTTTAACACCTTCACAAGTGGTAAAGGACCGAGTAGAAATGAAAATAAAGAGAGAAAATGAGAAAGACAAAAGAGAAAGAGAGGATAATGAAAGGAAAGATAGAGAAGAGAAAGAAAAGAGAGAAAAAGTGATGATAGAAAACGAAAGTACAAAAAATCGTTTGTTTGGAGTAGAACCAGACATTGACTTAAATTCTTTTTTCATAGAAAACCCTTATGAGAATATGCTTGAAGAAAAATCTGTTTTTGAAGCTGAACCAGATATAGATATAAACCTTTCCTCCACAGAAAAGCCAAGTGAGGGGTTGTTTGAAAAAGAAGAAGTGGAATCTAGAAAGAATGAAGAGTATCTTACAACACCTCCTACAAGCATAGTGGCAAAAGAACCCTTAAAGGGGGATTGCAATACTTTGAACTCTTCTTTTCCTTTGAATCATGATGCTTACTCTTATTCTCAAAAATCACAAAAATAACACTTTGTGATGTTGTTGCTTATCTTGGGCAATGAACAACACAAAGGAAGTAAAAATATTTTTGAAAAGGGCCCTATTTCTTTCAAACAAAACTTTTATAAAAATAGTAAAGGGCCTTATTTCCTTACTATTTTATTTGAATACACTAGTTTTAATTTTCTTATCTCACTTTTCTTTATTGTTTACTGTAGGTTAATATTTGATCCTGGAGGAGGAGCATAGTTTTCAAAGTAGGAATAAGGCTGCTGTTTGAGATCAACCCTGTAGATCTGAGGACAGATCCTCTCAAGAAGGAGGGGATGATGGAAGAGGCCCAAGCCCAAGCCTAAGCCCAAGCTCAGGCCAAACAACTAGGTTCATGGCAAAGAGGATTCAAGAAGAGTGGGACTCTGCTACTGATGGCAGAGAAACTTTTCTCTACATATTCAAAGACCCCTCAGAGGACCAAAAAGAGTAAAGCCCAAGCCATGGGAGCTGAGCATCAATTTTTCAATTTATAATTTCAGTAGCGTAGGGTTCATTTAGCACAATCGGGGGTGTATTTAACAATTTAGTAGAGTAAGGTTCATTTAGCACAATAGGGGGTGTATTTAACAATTTAGCTTGTACCTAGGCCTTTTAGGGTAGGAATGTAGCCCTACCTTCTAGAAGCATGTTAAGGGGCTACATTGACCTTTAGTCAACACCCTAGCAGCCCCTCTTTTATGTATTCCCCATCCCACCCTTGCTCCTTACTCTCCAAGGCACCATCTCCTATAAATAGGATGCTTTGGCTCATATTTTTTTAAGATCAATTTATATTAGTAAATGCTGCCAAAATTATGCTAGCTTCTACTCTTTGTCTAGTCTCTCTAGGTTAGACACTTTGATCTTCATCTTCACCTTCCTCCAAGTGATTTGGCCTAACCTATCACTCTCCATACCTTTCATGCACCTACAAGGAACCCATAGCTCTATATGAGTCATCCTTGACCCATATCATCCATAGCTTCCACCACCTTTTTACCTCATATTTTAAGAAGAACAAATGGTCATGAAGAACAACCTATCACACCGGGTCCTCATCGACCAAGGGAGTTTGGCATATGTGATGTTCTGGCCGACCTTCAACAAGCTACAATTGTCCTCTGACCAGTTGAGGCTGTAACATCCCGCCAAATTCTTTTCATATTTATAAAATGAAATAAAGGTAAAACAATAATATCGAAGTGAACATATGTATATATATATATATATGTATAATGAAATTTCTCCTCACAGGGAGTTTAATACATAACCAGTCAGTTTTCCAAACTTAAACAAAATACAGCAAAATAGAAAAACAGGCGATCTCCTAACAGAAAACAGGCGATCTCCTATCAGAAACAGAAAATAGGCGATCGCCTAACAGAAACAGAAACAGGCGATCTCCTTCCGGTGACCACTCACTGAGGAGCTTTACTTCCTGCAACATCATCTGCTCCCGTGTAAATTATACACGATCATCACAGGTTTAAGAAAACATCCACAAAACAAAAACGCAGGGTAAGCTAGATATTTGAAAGAGAATTTAGATATGAAACTTTAAAATAAAGATAAAACAAATTTAAGACACCCACGTAAAAACCATTAACTTTCTCATTCCCTTCACATGACCATCAAGTAATCACATATTTCACAATTTCCTCAAGAGTCGCTCAATTCACATAATCCATCAAGTGTCTATCAATTTCAATGTTTCTCATTTCTCACGTCAGACTTCCATTGACTCATCACACACAGACACTTGACACTACTTCCGGAAGACACGTGCATTGACTAGACTCAGCGATCTGCACCTGTCATACTACACTGCTGTAAAGTTCCCACAGCTATGCGCATCAACATAATCTCAATCTCAATCTCATCACTCTCCTAGTATGACAGGGTGAATCCACACAACAGGTCAAGTAGTTATCTTTCAAACAACTTACCCATAGGTATGAACCTCCATCGACTCTCAACGCCTGAATAACTTCATCTATATGATTCCATTATATCAGGAGAGTCAGGATATCTCATTATAGAAATCACCGATCAATGCACATCCTACACGATCTTACACGGTATTTTCTTTCCTGAAAATACTATGCCTTGATACCACATTCACAACATTCAACACATCATATAACACTTAAATGAACGATTCCAATCACAGCAACAATCATTCCAAGGTTCAGATTTTCGAATATCACATTTCAATCTCAAACAGTTTCAAACGACACTAAAACAGGGGAGTTCGAAATCAACATTTAAAACCGGCGATCACGTCGCCCCACACATAAAAACAGAGCATCGTGAAAAGGAATATGAAAACCGGCGACCACGTCGCTCTCACTGCAGAACCTACTCGCCTAACGTTTTTATAAACGAAAATGCTAGCTTCCCTTACCTGAACTTGCGCAAAACACCAAGAGCTCCAAAACCCACCGAAGCTTAAAGATGCCTTAACTCTGTTTTAGTGTCCGGTTTGGAGAACTTGCAGAGAACCTCCCAGGTGTCCAAGTGCAGTCGTCGCTCGTTGTACTGGTGCTTGAGGATGCCTGAATCACAGCGCGAAGGAGAGAAAAGAGAAGGATGAAGGTAAACTCACTCTGTCACTCTTGAACCACTGTAACGTTCTTTTCCTCTCAGAAGTGAGTTTTTGAATCTAAACCAACTTGCCCACAATTGCCGCTGCCACCACCCACTCTGCAGGAAAGCTTGCGTGCACGCTTCCCTGAACAGTACGGCCTTGGTGTCTCTGCGCATGCCAACTCTCTGATGTCACTATTCTGAACCACCATTTTTGTCTACGTGTCACGTGTGCAGGACGTCTCATGCTGGGAGCCTGGGTCCCACCTTATCTGTGTGAAACTCGACATCGGGCGATAATCTTCCACCGATGACTCATCCTGGCGGACGACCGATGTCTTTCTCTAGAAGACGACCGATGTCTTTCTCTGGAAGATGATCGATGTCACGCCCTGGCGATGCCCGCATGCCTCGCGCCCTGGCGATGTCCGCATGTCTCGCGCCCTGGCGATGCCTGCATGCCTCGCGCCCAGGCGATGCCCGTATGCCTCGCGCCCTGGCGATGCCCGCATGCCTCGCGCCCTGGCGATGCCCGCATGTCTCGCGCCCTGGCGATGCCCGCATGTCTCGCGCCCTGGCGATGCCCGCATGTCTCGCGCCCTGGCGATGCCCGCATGCCTCGCGCCCTGGCGATGCCCGACGACACATCGCCACGCCTTGCTGAAGGTTCTTCATCCCACTATGTTACGTCCAAGGTATCATCTCCACATGACTTGGTGACGTCGGTAGCTTCACATTTCCAAGAGTAGATCAGCACTACTCCTCGTGCGCCCATGCATGCAACACTAAGAACGATTTCTTATGCTCAAGCATAGAGCTTCGCATGCACAGCGTATCTAAGGCTTAACCCACACCTTGATACGCGTGGTTTTTGGAACCCACTATGGTTGATCCAGTATCTTGACCACATACTGAGTGCACTTTCGGCGATCATGTGCACCATAAGTGATTGGCGTTCATGTACACTATAGGCAATTGGCGTTCATGTGTAGTTTAGGCGACAGGCGATTATGTACTAACCAGGCGATCTCATAGTCTTCTAAGCTACACTTTCCTTCCTTTTTATTTTAAATAAAAACATACTTAGAATTCATTTAAAATATATTCCTTTTATTCCAATTTAATTTTTACAGGTCCTTACAGAGGCCTTATGATGGCTATTTATATGGCTTTGCGGGAGATCAAGTGGAGGTCAGAGGTTACATCGAATTAAGGAGCAAGGGGAGATGTCCGTGAACGCTTATGCTGCTAGGTTTGAATACCTAGCCAGATTTTATACCCAAGCTACCTCTGAGGCTTGGAGGTGTAGGAAGTTTGAAGAAGGTTTAAAGCATGAGCTAAAGAAGACCATAGCACCCATGTGAATCAGGGAGTTTCATGCCTTAGTAGAGAAGGCAAAGATGGTGGAAACCTTGGAACGGGGTAATTGCAAGGCTAAAGCTTTGGGAGAAGAGCATCAATGGATGTCTCTTTTTGTAATTACTTGTGTATAGTTTTTAGTAGAACTTTGAAGGAAGGTGTAGGAATTAAAATAAGGGGTGTTAATGTACAAAAACAAGTCACACCTTCCATGTGACATAAAGAGTAGGTGTAGGTGTAGTTTTAGGAGGTGCCAAAGTAGAAATCAAGTCACACCTCCCTTGTGACATGTGTTTTGGCTCCAAATTCAAATGCTTCTCATTTGAATTTTCCCACTTTAATTTCATCCCTCTCACACTATAAATAGAGGTGCTATGCTCATGTAAAAGAACATTGAAATTAGAAGAAAAGTTACTATACTCAAATTGTGAGTGAATTTTGTGAGACTTGTTCTCCTCTTCCTTGTCTCATCTTGTGAAGCTTTGGGAGCACTCAAGTGGCGGCAAATCTGCACTTATCTTGGATCATCACCTCCAAGTGGCGTGTCCATTCCCAATCCATGGCTACAACCACATAAGTTTCATCTTCTTTCATCTTCCATTGTCATTTCAATCGGTAGTTTTGATTCTATGTCTTGTTCTTGAATTTCAATCGGTTCTTTTGTTTCAATTTGTGTTTCCATTCTGTTTTTTTTGTGTTTAAATTCTGCACCTATTCTTTTTTTGAGTTCAGCACCTTGTTCTTCATTCATTCATCACCATTAATTGTGTTTTAACCTTGGACCTTTGGAAATGAACCTTCACATCTACTTAACACTTGTTAAGTTAATGTCCAATGGGGATTTTCCTTAGGTGACTCACTCTAAATTGTTAAGAATCTTGATCCTAATTCTAAGAAAGTGTCACAAACATAATGAACCTAAAATCAACTCACATCATGTGGTATCATGAGCTATGGTGATGTTTTGTTCTTGTTGAGTTGAATTGACACTTTCTATTCAAGCAATTTCCATTTTCCAGCACTTTATTTTTGTGCAGAATTTTTTTTTAGGTTCCTTGTTGTGTTAGTTATTCTGTTTTTGCTTTAATTTGAGTCTTTCCTTGCTGTTTTAATTGGTGCAAAATTAATTGTGTTTGAGTCATTTTTGCTTTTTGAATCCATACAAGTTTTGTCAAGTCATGTTTCTCCTAAATTGTCATCACTTCTATGTAGTACTTTTCTTGATAATTTTTGGTTGATTGCTTTTAATTTTGAGTGCAGTTTCTAATCTGTTTTGTTGAGCCTTTGGTGCATTTTTAATTTTAGATTTGAGTTCATGCTTGTGTGATAGATCCATACAAGTTCACATACATCAATTCTATTGTGTCTTTGAAGTTTCTTAATATTAATTCCAAATTAGGCTTCCTCTGTTTTTGTTGAAACTGTGCTGGCTGTTTTTGTTTACAGAATTTAATTCCATTTATGAAAAATTCTAAAATTCTGGATCTGAACAGATTGATGTGTTAGAAAAAAGTGAAAAAAAAAAGTGAGGAAAAATTCAAAATAGAAAAAAAATGATAAATCAAATACAATCAGTGTGCAATTCTGGCGCGAAAAAAACGGTGAAGTGGCATCAGATTTGAAAAAATTATCACAATTTATTGGTGCATCATTTTGGTGTGATTCCAGCGCCAAATTTGAGCTAAGATCTTGAAATTTCTGTGGTTTAAATTTCAAATTCAAATTTGAATTATCCAGCTCGGCATAATTTTTTTAAGTCACGCATTTTGACACCTTAATATTCTGTAGTACTGTTTTGGTTTTGTTAATCCAATTCTAGTACCATTCTCTAGGTTCTATTTGTGTACTACCTTTTATTGAGTGCCTTATTTTCTTTGCTTGTCATTTTTATTCAATATTCTTTTCCAAAGTTTTGTCATATCTTTACTTCCACTTTGGTTTAGCTTTTCTTGCTTATACCTTTTCTTGCTTGTCTTTCTTGTTTCCTCTAGTTTTGTGGTGAATTGTTCTTTGACTAAGTGTGGTTTGCTTTGGCATCTTTCACTTGAGGCTCATCCAATCCACAAGAGAGGCTTGGTAAAGGAAGGATATATTTTCTTGGAGTGGTTTGAGAGATTTTACATCATTGCCACAAGCTATATTTGTTTTTCACCTTGTTTTTCTAACTTTGTTTTCTATAATAGTTTCTTCTTTGTGTTTTTGTGTTTCATTTTATCATGGCTAATCTTTCTAGTGGAGAATCATCTAAGCCTCACTCACCTCAAAAAGCATACCTAATTGGTGAATTAAAGGATGCTAAACTAACAATTGCACAAAAAGATGAGGCATTAAGACAAATGGAGGCAAGGCTCCAAAGATTGGAGTTGGACCGTGAAGAGATGCATCACCACCGTGAGAGAAGACAACACCATCATCATAGGCATACTTCAAGGTCTTCACAAAATTCTTATGGATATCATGAAGAAAATGCTTGGAGGATGCATCACCATCATGAAGATAGGCGCCAAAATGTGGCTAAGCCTTTTATGCCTTATGTAAAATTACCTAGTTTTAGTGGTGAAGGAGATCCTAATGTGTATTTAGGATGGGAGGCTAAGGTAGAGCAAATATTTTTTGTACATGAGGTCCAAGAAGACCAAAAGGTTAAGCTAGCCTCCCTAGAATTTATGGACTATGCCATGCAATGGTGGCACAAAACTCTCATGGACATTGGGCTAAACAAGAGGCCGCCCGTGGTCTCTTGGGATGATTTAAAAGCTTGCATGCGCGCTAGATTTGTGCCTCCACACTTTAGGAAAGACCTATTGTTGAAGCTCCAACGGCTTCACCAAGGCACGCTAAGTGTGGATGCTTATTATAAAGAACTTGAAACGCTTTTAACTAGAGCCAATATGCATGAGAATGATGAAGCTAAAATGGCTAGATTTGTTAGTGGTCTTAGAAGGGATATCCAAGATGTTGTAGAACTTAATGAGTATTCTTCTTTAGAAAATTTGGTTCACCTTGCCATCAAGGTAGAAACTCAACTTGCAAGGAAAAATTCTTTTAAAAATACTCATAATGATGGCTTTTACAATTCATCTTGGAAAAACAAAGGAAAATCTTTTTCAAAAATTCCTTCAAAAGATTCTACTTTCAAACCTAGAGATTCTAAGCCTTCAACTTCTACTCCTAAATCACCAACTAAATCTTCAAGTAAAAAGTGTTTCAAATGTTTAGGCTATGGTCATATAGCGGCTAATTGTCCTTCCAAAAGGACTATGATGATGCGTGATGGGGTGGTTGTGAGTGAGCATAGTTCGGATTCCTCTAGACCTTCCACAACTCCTAGGTCCCCAAGTGAGCATGAGAGTGAAAGTCCACTTGAAGGCGACTTATTAGTAGTGAGACGAATGCTTGGCCAAGTTTTAAAACCTTTTGAAGAGAGCCAAAGAGAAAATATTTTCCATACAAGATGTCTCATTAATGATAAGTTGTGTTCTTTGATTGTGGATGGGGGGAGTTGCACAAATGTGGCTAGTACAAGAGTGGTAGATAAGCTTGGATTGTCTACTATCTCTCATACAAAGCCCTATAAACTACAATGGTTAAGTGAGGTTGGAGAAATCATAGTTAACAAACAAGTCCTCATTGCTTTTTCCATTGGTAAATACAAAGATGAGGTCTTGTGTGATGTTGTCCCAATGGAAGCAACACATGTTCTTTTAGGTAGGCCATGGCAATATGATAGAAAAGTTTTTCATGATGGTTTTACCAACAAAATTTCTTTTACCTTCCATGGGCACAAGGTCATACTTAAGTCTCTTTCTCCAAAGGAAGTCCATGAGGACCAAATTAAAATGAAGCAAAAGAGAGAGCATGAAAATAATAAAAAAAGTTCCAAGAGAAGCCTTCTCATGACTACTCAAGAAGTTAAAAAGGTAATAGTTGCTCAAAAGCCTATTTTTTTAGCTATTCCTAGTATTATTGATCGTGAGTCGGCTAAGGATAGTCCCACATGTTTGGACAATTTGGTGAAGGAATTTGAAGATGTGTTTCAAGATCCTCCTAATGGCTTACCACCTTTAAGAGGGATTGAACACCAAATAGACTTCATTCCCGGGGCTTCTTTACCAAATCACCCAGCATATAGGACCAATCCCACAGAGACCAAAGAAATTCAACAACAAGTTGAGGGATTAATTGCTAAGGGATGGGTACAAGATAGCATGAGCCCATGTGCTATGCCTGTCATCCTTGTTCCTAAAAAGGATGGTTCATGGAGAATGTGTATGGATTGTCGCGCTATAAATAACATTACAATCAAATATAGGCATCCCATTCCTAGGTTAGATGACTTGTTGGATGAATTACATGGGTCTAAAATATTTTCCAAGATTGATCTTAAGAGTGGTTATAACCAAAAAAACTGGGGGATGAATGGAAAACCGCTTTTAAGACCAAATTTGGTTTATATGAGTGGTTGGTCATGCCTTTTGGCTTGACTAATGCTCCTAGTACCTTCATGCGACTCATGCATCATGTCTTAAGACCATTCATTGGCAAGTTTGTTGTGGTTTATTTTGATGATATTCTTATATATAGTTTGTCTTTGAAAGATCATGAGAAGCATGTTAGGGAAGTTTTAGAAACCCTTAGGAAGGAACATTTGTATGCTAATCTTGCTAAATGTATGTTTGCACTTGATCATATAGAATTCCTAGGGTTTGTTGTAAGTTATAAAGGGGTGCATGTTGATCAAACAAAGGTTGCAGCAATTCAACATTGGCCAACACCCTCCAATGTTAGTGAAGTATGAAGTTTTCATGGACTTGCTAGCTTTTATAGGCGGTTTGTGAAAGACTTTAGTACTATTGCTGCACCTCTCAATGCTATAGTAAAGAAGGATGTGGTCTTTAAGTGGGGACAAGAGCAAGAAAAAGCTTTTGTGACTTTAAAAGAAAAATTGACTAAGGCCCCCATCTTAGCCCTTCCTAACTTTGCTAAAACATTTGAGATTGAGTGTGATGCCTCTAATATAGGCATTGGGGCTGTCCTCCTTCAAGAGGGCCACCCCATAGCTTATTTTAGTGAGAAACTCAAAGGGAGTCATATCAATTACTCCACTTATGATAAAGAACTTTATGCTCTTGTTCGAGCTTTGCAAAATTGGCAACATTATCTTTTTCCTAAGGAATTTGTGATCCATAGTGATCATGAGTCCCTAAAATATTTGAAAGGCCAAAGCAAGCTTAATAAGAGACATGCCAAGTGGGTGGAGTTTATTGAACAGTTTCCTTATGTGATCAAACATAAACAAGGTAAAATTAATGTGGTTGCTGATGCTCTTTCAAGAAGACACACCTTGTTAAATGTTTTGGATGTTCAATATTTAGGTTTTGATCACATAAAGGAACTATATCATGATGAATTAGATTTCTCACTTATCTATCAAGAGTGTTCCAAAGGAGGACACAAAGACTTTTTCTTACATAATGGTTTTCTTTTCAAAGGAAAAAGACTTTGTGTTCCCCATGGTTCTATACGACAATCTCTTGTTAGAGAGGCTCATGAGGGTGGGCTTATGGGACATTTTGGGGTTGCTAAGACTTTAGAAACATTGCATGAACATTTCTTTTGGCCTCACATGCAAAAATCCGTACATAGCTTCTGTGATAAATGTATAGCATGTAGGAAGGCTAAATCTAAAGTCCATCCCCATGGTTTATATACCCCTCTTCCTATCCCATCAATGCCTTGGGTAGATATTTCAATGGATTTTATCTTAGGTCTTCCCAAGACATCGACAGGAAAGGATTCTATCTTTGTGGTAGTGGACCGCTTTTCTAAGATGGCTCATTTTATTCCTTGCCACAAAGTAGATGACGCTTGTTATATTGCAAATCTCTTCTTTAAGGAAGTTGTTCGTTTGCATGGTCTTCCTAGAAGTATTGTATCCGACAGGGATTCAAAGTTTTTAAGCCACTTTTGGAGGACCTTATGGGGCAAACTTGGCACAAAACTTTTGTTTTCTACTACTTGCCACCCCCAAACTGATGGTCAAACAGAGGTGGTCAATAGAACTTTGGGTCAAATGTTAAGATGCTTTATTTCCGGGAACCCAAGGGTTTGGGAGAATTTACTACCTCATATTGAGTTTTCTTATAATAGAGTAGTAAATTCTACAACTGCCCATTCTCCTTTTGAGGTTGTTTATGGGTTCAACCCTTTAACACCTCTAGATCTTCTTCCAATACCTGTACTTGATGAGATTTTATGCAAGGATGGTTTTGAAAAAGCTTCTTTTATTAAAGACTTGCATAATCACATCAAGTTACAAATTGAGAAGAAAGTTGGCAAATATGCTGAAAATG
Source organism: Phaseolus lunatus (assembly GCA_013389735.1). Lineage (NCBI taxonomy): Eukaryota > Viridiplantae > Streptophyta > Magnoliopsida > Fabales > Fabaceae > Phaseolus > Phaseolus lunatus. The sequence continues at coordinate 26,259,992 of CM023867.1, forward strand.
CCAACAAAAGGCGTAAGGCATTAATCTTTGAACCAGGCGATTGGGTTTGGCTACACTTGAGGAAGGATAAATTCCCTACTCAAAGGAAGTCCAAACTTATGCCTCGAGGAGATGGTCTGTTTCAGGTCATCAAGAGGATTAACGATAATGCCTATGAGTTAGATATGCCTGATACATTTCTTGGAAGTAATTCTTTTAATATTAGTGATCTAACTCCCTTTTCTGCAGGTCTTCCAAATTCGTGGACGAATTCTCTCCAACCCGGGGAGCATGATGAAGACCAAGTAGAGGAGGCGCCTGAGGCCCAAGCCCATGAAGCCCAAGCCCAACCAATTAGCTCAACATCCTTCATGCCTCAAAGGATGACTAGGAGCAAGGCTAAAGCTTTGGGAGAAGAGCATCAATGGATGCCTCTTTTTGTAATTACTTGTGTATAATTTTTAGTAGAACTTTGAAGGAAGGTGTAGGAATTAAAATAAGGGGTGTTAATGTACAAAAACAAGTCACACCTTCCATGTGACATAAAGAGTAGGTGTAGGTGTAGTTTTAGGAGGTGCCAAAGTAGAAATCAAGTCACACCTCCCTTGTGACATGTGTTTTGGCTCCAAATTCAAATGCTTCTCATTTGAATTTTCCCACTTTAATTTCAGCCCTCTCACACTATAAATAGAGGTGCTATGCTCATGTAAAAGAACATTGAAATTAGAAGAAAAGTTACTATACTTAAATTGTGAGTGAATTTTGTGAGACTTGTTCTCCTCTTCCTTGTCTCATCTTGTGAAGCTTTGGGAGCACTCAAGTGGCGGCAAATCTGCACTTATCTTGGATCATCACCTCCAAGTGGCGTGTCCATTCCCAATCCATGGCTACAACCACATAAGTTTCATCTTATTTCATCTTCCATTGTCATTTCAATCGGTAGTTTTGATTCTATGTCTTGTTCTTGAATTTCAATCGGTTCTTTTGTTTCAATTTGTGTTTCCATTCTGTTTTTTTTGTGTTTAAATTCTGCACCTATTCTTTTTTTTGAGTTCAGCACCTTGTTCTTCATTCATTCATCACCATTAATTGTGTTTTAACCTTGGACCTTTGGAAATGAACCTTCACATCTACTTAACACTTGTTAAGTTAATGTCCAGTGGGGATTTTTCTTAGGTGACTCACTCTAAATTGTTAAGAATCTTGATCCTAATTCTAAGAAAGTGTCACAAACATAATGAACCTAAAATCAACTCACATCATCGGGCAGGAGCAGTTTCGCCCCAGTTTCAGCAGCAACAAACATGGAAACCCAGATGTTTCACATGCCAAAAGATGGGGCACATTTCTAGAGATTGTCCTAGCAGAAATAGGATGACTCAACCCGTTGGTTCTTAGCAGTTGAGGAATGGAGGCAGTAGACCTCAAGCAGCAGGGAGAGTGTTTGCCATGACAGGAGCAGAGGCGTCTCAGTCAGGTAACCTAGTGCAAGGTGTTTGTTTTATAGCTGGTAGAGGTGTAAAAGCCTTGTTTGATTCTGGAGCGACACACTCCTTTGTGTCAAGCCTGTGTGTAGCCGAGTTGGGCCTTCTAGTGAAGGAGTTACCGTTTGAAGTGTTGGTCTCTACACCTGCGTCAGGACAGGTGTTGACCTCTACAGTTTGCTCTGAATGTCCAGTGATAGTAGAGGGACGCAGGTTCAAAGTAAACTTGATCTGCCTACCTCTTCAGGACCTGGATGTTATCCTGGGAATGGATTGGCTATCTGCCAATCACGTTCTCATAGAATGCGGTAGTCAGAAAATAGCGTTTCCAGACCTCCAAGAGTCAGATGTGATATCTGCTCAGCATGGGTGGTCGGAGTTGGAAAAAGGGGCGAGGTGCTTCGTGATCCTAGCTCGGTTGGAAGTGAAGAATGAAAAGGACGTAAGCAGGATACATGTGGTGAAGGATTTCATGGATGTATTCCCAGAAGAAATACCTGGATTACCTCCTAAGAGAGAAGTGGAATTCTCTATTGATTTGGTACCTGGAGCTGGACCAGTGTCAATGGCACCTTACAGGATGGCTCCAGCCGAGTTGGTAGAATTAAAGAAGCAAGTGGAAGAGTTGTTGGAGAAATAATTCATCAGACCCAGTGTATCTCCATGGGGGGCTCCAGTGCTTCTAGTTAAGAAAAAGGATGGAGGGTCTCGGCTGTGTATAGATTACAGGCAGTTGAACAAGTTGACCATCAAGAACAAGTATCCTCTACCTAGAATTGATGATTTGATGGATCAATTACATGGGGCCTCGGTGTTCTCAAAGATTGATCTGAGATCGGGGTACCACCAAATTTTTGGTAAAAGCTGAAGATGTTCAAAAGACAACATTTAGGTCTCGTTATGGGCACTATGAGTATGTGGTGATGCCGTTTGGAGTAACAAATGCTCCAGCTCTGTTCATGGATGTACTGACCAGTCCTCGGACAGCAGCTGGGTCCCACAGCATGGGTCAAAGCCACGTGGAATGGACCCCACAGGGGGTATTGAACAGAGAGGGGTGAGGAGTCATCATCCTACAGAGAGGGGTGACGAGTCATCAGCCTGCAGAGAGGGGTGACGAGTCATCAGCCTGCAGAGAGGGGTGACGAGTCATCAGCCTGCAGAGAGGGGTGACGAGTCATCAGCCTATAGAGACGGGTGAGTAGTCGTCAGATTACCAGGATGGGCGGAGGTGTCATCGTCACTCAGCAGGTCGAGGAGTCCTCGGCGACAGTGTGTGGCGAGGTGACATCGGCCTTGGGTGATTTGAACAGCATAAAGAGAACAGTTAAGATTGGTTCCCAGAGGGGGCCAATGACCAGTTGAATACCGAGAATTAGGGAGAGGCCTGGATCACGAAGTGCCTATGCGGGTAGCAGGGAGAGCACAGTTGGGTGTAGAGTCCCGAGGGGACGAGTACTCACCAGAGCTAGGGTTTTCCCAGTAAAGCTACATGCATGGCACGTGAACAGTGAAGGCACTCCTAGAACAGGTGGCCCCAGAGACTAGGTGCACAAGGAGGCATCCAGGTGGTCACCCTGTGAGAGTTTGCACTCCAGAGAAGGAAACCTTATGTGCTAGATTACCCTAAGATTGGGTGATAGCGGCGCAAGGGTATTCCAGTAAACCCTAAATATGGCTAGTAGCGCAGTGAACCCTAATTAGGGCTAGCGGCGCAGTAAACCCTAGACTATATAAGGGATAGTAAGATACTTCACAAAGGTACACAGTTTCTAGACCTAAACACACAGAGAGAAACTCAATACAATTGGTGTTGCTTGCCCTACACTGACTTGAGCGTCGGAGTGCAAACGGCCTCTAGGGTGCCCCCTCTCTCTCTTTTGCAGGTGCAAATTGCTTCGAAAGAACCAAGCACATATCAACGTGAGGAAGGAGGCGTGTGAGTGTCGTGAGTCAACCGACAGGCGGGTCAACCGGCGAGAACATTTGGCGCCCACCGTGGGGCCGGAGTAAAACAAGGTCCCATACACGAGAGTGAGAGAAAAACCATGGAAGATGAGGAATACAAGACACGGGTCCATTCCACCAAACGGAGGCGACAGCGTTACCATGCAACAGCTGATGGAAACGATGCGCGCCCTCCAAGAAACAGTGGCGGAATCTCAAGCGCATCAAGCGCGTATGCAGGAAGACCTGGCCGCCTCACAGGCCAGGAACGAAGAGTTACACCGAGCAAATGAGGAGCTGCGCCTGAATTTGCAGCACATACAACAAGCTGGAGATCATGGGGAAGATGATCGAGCCCCACCAGTGCCCCTAAGGGCCTTTCCCATGCCTTTCTCCCAAGCAATCATGAACACGGTGGTTCCAGCTACCTTTGTAGGACCCAAAACCGTGTTCACCGGGAAGGAAGATCCTGAAACGCATCTCACTGCTTTTCACACGCAGATGATGTTGTCAGGAGGGTCCGACGCAGTGCACTGTAAACTCTTTATAGCCACACTGACAGGAACTGCGCTAGAATGGTTCGTGAGTTTGCCAGAAGGACATATCACGTCTTTCGCTCAGTTCTCCGCGCTGTTCAGGGAACAATATCTTGTCAACAGGGCCCCCCCACCAGTGTCTTACGATCTTTTCGATGTAAAGCAGCATCAGAGGGAGTCCCTCAAAGATTACCTCAATAGGTTTGGGGCGATGGTGGTAAGGTTGCACACCAAGGATGAAGACATGGTGGTGCACGCCTTCAGGAAGGGCGTATTGCCAGGGCCTTTCAGCGAGTCTCTAATACGCAGCCGCCCCAAGACCTTCAGTGACATAAAACAGCGTGCTGTGGCCCACATTGTCGCTGAAGGGGAGCTCAGCGAGAAGAGGGAAAGTGCAGCTTCGTTAAGGCCCCGAGCGCCCAGCCGGCCTCAACCGCTGCGGGTACATGAGGCGACCACGAAGAAAAAAGCTCAAGGGAAACAGAAGCCCTACGAGCCCCGAAAACCACAGCCTAGGGCGCGAAGCAAAGATGACATGCCCCCTAGGCATGAATTCGTGGAGGAGTTGAAGGAATTGATTGCCATTCCTAACGTGGCAGAAAGATTGAAGGTGCCCCCAAAGAGTGACAAGAGGTTGGGGCCCAATAAAAATGCATGGTACGAATTCCATCAGGCTTTTGGGCACCCCGTTCGAAATTGCCTGGCTCTGGGTCACCAATTGGACGAGTTGGTGAAGAGTGGGTTTTTGAACGACTATCTGAAGGAGGCATCGGAAGGTGAGACAGTTGCTGCACCAAGGGCAGACCAGGGGCATGAAGTGCCCATTCATGGGGAGATCCACACTATATCAGGTGGATTCTCAGGAGGAGGATTCACCTCTTCACAACGAAAGAAGTATGCGCGTTCAGTGATGGCAGTGGAGGCCTGCGAGGAAGATCACTTTCCGGACATTGACCTCGTCTTTACAAAAGCTGATCGCCGAGATGTTGTTCCCTATGACAACGATCCGGTGGTTATTTCAGTAGTCACTGCCGCGCGTAAGGTGCACCGGGTGCTGGTCGATCAGGGGAGCTCGGCCGATGTGATGTTCTGGTCGACCTTCAACAAACTACAGCTGTCCCCTGATCAGCTGCGACCCTACGTCGGCTGTTTATATGGGTTCGCAGGAGATCAAGTAGAAGTGCGGGGATACATAGAGTTGAGGACCACGTTCACCGACGGAATAGTGTCCCGCACGGAGAACATCAGGTACCTTGTAGTGAACGCTCTCTCTGCCTACAATATACTTCTGGGCAGACCGGCCCTGAACCGGTTGGGGGCAGTAGTGTCTACAAGGCACATGAAGATGAAGTTGCCATCGATGGAGGGGAGGGTGGTAACCATCAAGTCAGACCAAAAGAGGCTAAAAGGTGCTATGAAAATAGCCTCAAGACGAAGAGGGGATTCTGCATGGTGACCACCTCACCACCGGGAGGAGGAACCAATGAGACAGATAGGCCTCGAGGTGATGTCGGGGTCACCCGAGCAGAGGTCGCCCGGACGAGGCGACCAGAACCCGCAGAGGAGGTCGTGGAGAAGGAGATCGGAGGGAAGATTTTCAGGCTGGGTAAATCCCTATCTCAGGAGACCCAGGATCAAGTAGCGGAAGTTATCGGGAAGCATCTAGACGCTTTCGCTTGGTCCCCCTCAGACATGCCTGGCATAGACCCTGATTTCCTATGCCACCGTCTGGCGCTGAATCCCCAAGCCAGACCGGTCTGCCAGAGGAGGCGGAAGTTCAATGATGAGCGAAGGCAGGTAGTCAGGGAGGAAACACACAAATTGCTGAAAGCAGGTCACATACGGGAAATACAATACCCTGAGTGGCTTGCGAACGTCGTCCTGGTAAGGAAGGCTAACGGGAAATGGAGGATGTGTGTGGACTTTACAGATCTTAAAAAGGCTTGTCCAAAAGATTCCTATCCTCTGCCCAACATAGATGCGCTGGTGGACAGTGCTTCAGGCTGCAAATTGCTCAGTTTCTTAGACGCTTTCTCTGGGTACAATCAGATCAAGATGCACCCGATGGATGAGAACAAGACGGCGTTCATGACAGAGCTGTCTTGTTACTGCTACACAGTCATGCCGTTTGGCTTGAAGAATGCGGGTGCCACATACCAGAGGCTAATGGACAAGGTCCTCGCACCCATGCTGGGACGCAATGTGCAGGCATATGTAGATGACATGGTAGTGACGTCCCAGGCACGAGATCAGCATATTGACAATTTGGAGGAGCTGTTCAACACTATAGCAAAGTACAGGTTAAAGTTGAATCCCGAAAAGTGTGTCTTTGGGGTGGAGGCAGGCATGTTCCTTGGGTTTTTGCTCACGGAAAGAGGGATTGAGGCCAACCCAGACAAGTGTGCAGCAATCATAGCCATGAGGAGCCCGACGTCGGTCAAAGAAGTGCAACAGTTGACAGGTCGGATGGCTGCACTCTCCCGGTTCGTGTCAGCCGGGGGAGATAAAGGTCACCCTTATTTCCAGTGCTTAAGGAGGAATAGCAGATTCACCTGGACGGCAGAATGTGAGCAGGCTTTCCTCAAGCTCAAAGAATACCTGGCCAGCCCACCAGTTTTGTGCAAGCCTCAACTCGGCACACCCCTGCGTTTGTACTTTGCAGTTACAGACAGGGCGGTGAGTTCTGTCTTGGTACAAGAACAGCAACAGAGCCAGAAGCCCATTTATTTTGTCAGCAAGGTGCTACAGGGACCCGAGACGAGATACCAAGCCTTAGAGAAGGCAGCATTGGCAGTGGTGTTCTCAGCCAGGAGATTACGCCACTATTTCCAAAGCTTCACAGTGGTGGTGATGACAGATCTGCCGATATGTAAGGTCTTGCAGAAGCCCGATGTGGCAGGAAGGATGGTGCGCTGGGCAGTTGAGCTGTCAGAATTTGACATCCAGTATGAACCCAGGGGCCCGATCAAAGGACAAGTCTACGCTGACTTTGTGGCAGAGATGTCTTCAACCGAAGCCCAGCAAGAGGGACCCAATTTCAAATGGGTATTGTCAGTAGATGGGTCCTCGAATCAGCAAGGCAGCGGAGCGGGGGTGATCTTAGAAGGACCCAAGGGGTTGTTAATAGAGCAGGCCCTGCGATTCGCGTTCAAAGCCAGCAATAACCAGGCGGAGTATGAGGCTTTGATCGCTGAGATGCTATTGGCAAAGGAGATGGGAGCGCAGAGCCTTATAGCCAAGAGTGACTCGTTGTTGGTCACCGGTCAGGTGGCCAGAGAATACCAGGCCAAAGACCCTCAGATGGCCTCTTACTTGGAGTATGTCCAGAGATTGAAGAGTTCATTTGAGATATTTGAACTAGTACACGTGCCCAGGGAGCAAAATGCCAGAGCTGACTTGTTGGCCAAACTCGCCAGCTCAGGCAAGGGGGGCAGACAGAGGACAGTCATCCAGGAGACCCTGAGGGCGCCTCGTACCTATACAGCTGATAACTTGGTGGGAGTCCATCAGATCAGCCAGTCAGATGGCAAGAAGAGGAGTCATCGGTCGTTGACTCAAGAAACTTTAAAAAAGCCACGAGTCAACGCATGCATGCTATTGGGGGTAGAAGCGCCACAGATCTGTCTATTACAAAATGGTGAGACATGGATGACGCCCTATAAGCGTTACATAGCGGATGGAATGCTCCCAGCAGAGCCGGAGGAGGCAAAAAAGATAAAGAAAAACTCGTCCAAGTACACGCTCATTGAAGGCGAGTTGTACAGACATGGGTTTACTCACCCCATCTTAGTCTGCGTGCATGGCGAGCAGTGTGTGAGGATAATGGCGGAGCTCCATGAAGGTATCTGCGGTAGTCATATCGGAGGCCGAGCGCTGGCCTCTAGGGCCGTACGAGCAGGGTACTACTGGCCGACAATGAGGGAAGATTGCACTAAGTATGCACAGCAGTGCAAGCAGTGCCAGTTGCATGCTGACTGGCCTAAGGCACCACCAGAGGAGCTCAGGTCGATTTACAGCCCTTGGCCGTTTCATACCTGGGGGATTGACATCTTGGGGCCTTTCCCTTTGGCGATAAGGCAGATGAAGTACCTAGTGGTCGCCATAGAATATTTCACGAAGTGGATTGAAGCTGAGCCAGTAGCACAGATTACAGCACAAAAGATCCAACACTTCGTGTGGAAGAACATAGTTTGCCGTTTCGGCGTACCAAAACGCTTGGTGTCTGATAATGGCACTCAGTTTGCGAGCCAACAGTTGGGAAAGCTATGTACAGAATTGGGAATCAAGCAGGTGTTTGCATCAGTCGAGCACCCACAGACCAATGGGCAGGTCGAGTCAGCCAACCGAGTCCTCCTCAGAGGATTGAAGAGAAGGCTGGAGAAAGCAAAGGGAAGGTGGGCTGAGGAGGTTCCCAGGATAGTATGGGCTTACCATACTACTCCCCAGTCCACTACTAAGGAGACTCCCTTTAGTTTGGTGTATGGTTCAGATGCCATGATCCCTGTGGATATCCAGGAGAGCTCGCCACGTTTCCAGAACTTTGTGGCTGAGGAATCCAATGAAGAGAGGAAGGTGAATCTTGATCTTTTGGATGAAGCCAGGGAAGAAGCGGGAATCAAGGCTGAGGCGATAAAGAGGAGAGTCGAGCTCAAACACAGTTCCAAGCTGAGAGCTCGGCAGTTCCGGGCGGCAGACCTTGTCATGCGGAAGGCATCTCCATACCAGATAGAGAACAAGCTATCCCCCAAGTGGACTGGTCCTTTTAGAGTGACAGAGGCCCTAGGGAATGGAGCATATAGGCTTGAGACTTTAGAAGGAGGTCCGATTCCTCGAACATGGAATGCGACTCACTTGAAGTATTATTTCAGTTAAAGCCATGTAATCTTGTACGCAACACAATACAGGGGACACTCTTTTTTCCCTTCTAAGGGTTTTTACTGAGGTCACCCAATAAAATTCAGTTAAAGATATATGTTTTTAATGTGTTTGTACAATGATGTTAGAACCTGTCACGTGAAGTTAGAGGTCTCGTAAGTGGAGAGGTAGGTTCGTAGAGAACACCTCCACTTCAAGTGAGAACTTCCAATGTGAAAGAAGGGTTCGCCCAGAGAAATCCTCCTCGTCTGTGAGCGATGTGAGGTCAGTTAGAACCTGTCACGTGGAGTTAGAGGTCTCGTAAGTGGAGAGGTAGGTTCGTAGAGAACACCTCCACTTCGAGTGAGAACTTCCAATGTGAAAGAAGGGTTCGCCCAGAGAAATCCTCCTCGCCTGTGAGCGATGTGAGGTCAGTTAGAACCTGTCACGTGGAGTTAGAGGTCTCGTAAGTGGAGAGGTAGGTTCGTAGAGAACACCTCCACTTCGAGTGAGAACTTCCAATGTGAAAGAAGGGTTCGCCCAGAGAAATCCTCCTCGCCTATGAGCGATGTGAGGTCAGTTAGCACCTGTCATGTGGAGTTAGAGGTCTCGTAAGTGGAGAGGTAGGTTCGTAGAGAACACCTCCACTTCGAGTGAGAACTTCCAATGTGAAAGAAAGGTTCGCTTGGTTAAATCCTCCATTGACCATGAACGATGACAGGTCAGTCAGAACCTATAAGTGGGGTTAGAGGTCTCGTAAGGGGAGTGGGGAGTTCATAAGGAACACTTTCCCCCCCAAGTGAGAACGCCCAATTTAAGGTAAAGGTTCATTAATGAAGTTAGTGGAAAGACGTGTTACTTGAGGTTCATTTTGCAGGTGCATTATTTGTGATCGTGGGCCCATCAAATACGAAGCACGACGAAAAGATGAACAATGCATAAACAAAGTTTTATATCGCAAAGAGGATAATTACAAGACGTTCAGCTAAAATACAACTGTTTTGAGGACCTATCTGGGCACTATTTGCCCGTCGACCACCTGCAGAGTTGCGGAGTATGGTGAGAGGTCCATCTCAGGATGCACGCAGGCAACCTGAGCAAGGGCATCACCAAAGCCTTCCCCATAGGCGTCGGCGGCGTCATCAATAAGCTCAGCCTCGGTCTTCTTCAACAGTTCGATCTGTTGGGCAAGTTCCTCCTCAACCTTGCCCAGCTGAACTTCTCGATCGGTCGCCCTCTCCTCCAGCTTGGCCATTTTAGCTTGAGCCCCCTCTGCTTGCTCTTCCAGTTCAATAATCTTGTTGCGGAGGGGGAGTATCTTAGCTTCAAGCTGGAGGGCCTCCTGCCCCTTAGAGAAAAGAAGCTTCTTGGTCTCCTTCTCGGATTGACGGAGACTACCCAGTTCTTGATTGAGGGCAATCTCTCGCGTGGTCGCTTGACGAAGTTGGAGATCCTTTTGTTCCAGCTCCCTCTTCAGTTGGGCGGTCTCCTCTAGCAGCTCCGCCTCAACACTACCCTTGACCAGCAAGGAGTTGGAAGCGGCCAAGAACTCCCCGAGACCATGGCTGAGGAGGTTCTCAAGAGAGTTTCTGTCCATGGCCTCCAAGACAGCTCTGCCAGGCATTTGAGCGAGCGACCTTTGGAGCAGAGAAGGCAGTTCTGGGGCAGAAGGCATCGGACCAGAGGAAGGAGCACTCTCCCCACCCCCCTCAAGTGTTAGAATTGGCTCAGGAGGGGAGGAGGCGCTGGGAGGGTGCTCCCTAAAGGAAGAAGGGTGCCCTTCTGTGGCTGTCTCCACCCTTTTCCTTTTGAAGACGAGGCCGGAGTAGGTGTCCTCGTCGTCAGAAACCTCCACAGGGGCTGCCCTCTTGGATTTTTCAGCGATGGGTTCCAGGGCAACACCCGCGGGTGATGACGGACCTGCAGGGGCTGAACCGCTAGCATTGCGGCGACTCAGCACATCCGCCACCCTCTTCTTCTTATAAGCGCTGAGTACCATGCCTGCTGTAAGGACCTGTAAAAATTGAATTGGAATAAAAAGAGATATATTTTAAATGGATTCTAAGTATGTTTTTATTTAAAATAAAAAGGAAGGAAAGTGTAGTTTGGAAGACTATGAGATCGCCTAGTAGTACATGATCGCCGGTCGTCTGCTACATATGAGCGCCAGGGCGCGAGGGGCATGAGGACGTCGCCAGGGCGCGCGAGGCATGTGGACGTCGCCAGGGCGCGCGAGGCATGTGGACGTCGCCAGGGCGCGATGCATGCGGGCATCATCAGGGCGCGAGGCATACGGGCACCTTCCAAGGGGAGACATCGGTCGTCCGCCAGGATGAGGCATCGGTGGATTGCCTTCGCGCGAGAGGTCATCGGTGGATAGCCTTCGCGCGAGAGGGCATCGGTGGATTGCCTTCGCGCGAGAGGGCATCGGTGCATAGCCTTCGCGCGAGAGGTCATCGGTGGATAGCCTTCGCGCGAGAGGTCATCGGTGGGTTGTCTTCGCGCGCGAGAGGTCATCGACGAAAGGTTATCGCGCGATGTCGAGTTGCACACAGAGAAGGTGGGACCCAGACTCCCAGCATAAAACGTACTGCACGCACGCCACGTAGACAAAAAGGGTGGTTCAGAATAGTGACATCAGAATGTTGGCATGCGCAAGAGACACTCGCGGTCGTACTGTTCAGGGCAGTGGTTGGCATGCAGAAGAGACAACAGTGGTCGTACTGTTCAGGGCAGTGGTTGGCATGCGCAAGAGACAAACATGGTCGTACTGTTCAGAGAAACGTACACTCAGACTTCTCTGCAGAGTGGGTGGAGGCAGCTGCTTTTGTGGACAAGCTGGTTTAAGATGCAAAAACCCACTTCTGAGAGAGGGGAACATTGCAGTTGTTCAAGAGCGAAAGAGTGAGTTTACCTCATTTCTCCTCCATTCTCTCCTTCGCGCTGCGATTCTGGCACCTTCACGCAAGAGCACGACGAGCGACGGCCACCATTAGAGCACCTGGGAGGTTCTCTGCAAGTCCTTCAAACCAGACGCAAAAACAGAGCCAAGGCATTCTTTAAGCTTCGTTGGGTTTCGGAGCTCCTGGTGTTTTGCGCAAGTCCAGGTAAGGGAAGCTAGCCTTCATTTTCAATACAAGCCATAGATTAGCTGTTTCTGGAGTAAGGGCGACGTGGTCGCCGGTTTCGTTTTCATCTTCGTGAATGCTCTGTTCTATGTGTTTGGGCGACGTGGTCGCCGGTTTTGTATACAGACTTCGAAATACCCTGTTTTTGTACCAGATCGCCGGTTTTGGCGTTGTTTTCGAACTCCCTGTTTTGATGTTGTTTGAAGCTGCTTTGGATTTAAATGTGATATACATGTGATATTCGAAAATATGAACCTTTGAAATGACTGTTGCTATGATTGAAATCATTCTTTGAGTGGTATGGTGTGTGGAATGTCGTGAATGTGGGATCAAGGCATAGTATTTTCAGGAAAGGAAATACCGTGTAAGATCGTGTAGGATGTGCATTGATCGGTGATGTCTATAATGAGATTATCCTGACTCTCCTGAGATAATGGATTCATATAGATGAAGTTATTCAGGCGTTGAGAGTCGAAGGAGGTTCATATGTATGGGTGAGTCGTGTGAAACAGAACGAGCTCGGCCTGTTATATGGATTAACCCTGTCATACTGTGAGAATGGTGAACTTGAGATCGAGAATGTGTTGATGCGCATAGTTGGTAAACATTACAGCTGTTTAGTATGACAGGTGCATAATCTCTGAGTCTAGTCAATGCACGAGTCTTCCGGAAGTAGTGTCAAGTGTCTTGTGTGCTGAGTCAGTGGTAGTCTGACGTGAGAAATGAGGAACATTGAATTGATAGACACTTGATGCATTTTGTGAAATAGAATGACTCTTGAAAATATTGTAAAGTGTGTGATTTCTTGGCGATCAGGTGAAGGGAATGAGAAACTCTATAGTTTTACGTGGGTATCTTGAATTTGTTTTACCTTGATTTCAAAGTTCATATCTAACTCTTTTTAAATGTCTAGCTTACCCTGTGTTTCCTTTGTGTTGTGTTTGGCCTTTTCTTAAACCTGTAATGATCGTGTATAATTTACACGGGAGCAGATGATGTTGCAGGATGTAGAGCTCCTTAGTGAATTGTCGCTGGAAGGAGATCGCCTGTTTTCTATTTCCGTTGGGAGATCACCCCTTTTGCTGCTTTCTGATAGGAGATCGCCTATATGATAGGAGATCGCCTATATGATAGGAGATCGCCTATATGATAGGAGATCGCCCTTCTAATAGGAGATCACCCTTCTGTCAGGAGATCGCCTATCTTTCTATTGTATTGTATTTTGTTTATGTTTTAATGGAAAAGTGATCGTATTTGTATTAAACTCCCTGTGAGGAGAAACTTTAATTACATATATAAAATTTTATTCACTTCAATCTATTTGTTACTTTTATTTTCATTATATAGATATGAATAGTATTTTGGCGGGATGTTACATTAATGGTATCAGAGCAGTTCGTCCTTAGGATGACCTGAGGACTGTGGATCCATTGTGTTTCTTCTGCCCATGAAATTTATTTGAGTTTAAAATAACAACTATAGTGAAAGGTTTTCAAACGTTTTTGTATTGAAATTTTGTGTGTGCTTTGGTGAATATATGCTCTAACTGAAAATCTTAGTATTAAGAATGAGAAGGTCTTGATAAAGTAGTGAGGGTGCACACTCATAACTGGATCGAGATGAGTCTCAATCTTAATTCCAAAGGTTTGATGTTTAACATATATTGAATTCTGGTGTGAGCTATTTCATTCTCTTGAGTGTCTTTGTAATTGATTGAAAATGGTTGATTGGATTGATGACTGCATACCAGTAGTTGTTCTGGTGTTATGCTTGATGTTATAAGCATTATGATCCTGTTGATGAACTCAAATTCTAAATGACTTTGAGGGGCTGACCTTTGTAAGGTCTAGCTGTTACCCTTGAATGAATTGATTTCTTATCGATTTCATTCTTGTAGTTGTAGGGAATATAGAAACCCATAGTTTCACAATCTGAAACGAAGAGTGATGGCAAGTAAACCTCCTACCCCTCCCCAACCTTCTTCAGAAATGGGCCAGATTGCCAAGGCTATAGAGATGATGGCGAGTGCTATCCAACAACAGAATACGGTAATGGCTCAGATTCATCAGGCTGTAATGCATCATTGGGAAACGGCTCGGTCGACTGAAACAGCTTCCCACGTCGGTCAGCCTCAGGAACAGATGGGACTGACCGAATTCATGAGGCACAACCCACCCAAGTTCCGTGGGAATGCTACCCTTGATCAAGCAGATCCGTGGATCAAGGAGTTTCGTGCCTTAGTAGAGAAGGCAAAGGTGGTGGAGACCCTGGAGAGGAGTGATTCCAGAGTAATCAGATCACACCCAGGGGGTCCCTCCAGTGGGAAGGCCAAGGTGCAGCACCCACAAAGCAAGCCTTATGCGAGACCTCTACCACATCGGGCAGGAGCAGTTCCGCCCCAGTTTCAGCAGCAACAACCATGGAAACCAAGATGTTTCCGTTGTGATGGGCCACCTAACGTCAACGGGTGCCCCAAGAGGAATTCAGGGAGAAAATGCTACATCTGCCGAAAGATGGGACACCTTGCTAGAGAGTGTCCTAACGGGTATAGTGCGACTCAACCCAGTGTTTCCCAGCAGTTGAGGAACGAAGGCAGCAGACCTCAGGCAGCAGGGAGAGTGTCTGCCCTGTCTGGAGCGGAAGTATCTCAGTCAGGTAACCTAGTACAAGGTGCTTGTTTATAGCTGGTAGATACGTTAGAATTTTGTTTGATTCTGGAGCGACACACTCCTTTGTGTCAAGCCTGTGTGTAGCCGAGTTGGGCCTTCTAGTGAAGGAGTTACCGTTTGAACTGTTGGTCCCTACACCTGCGTCAGGACAGGTGTTGACCTCTACAGTTTGCCCCGAATGTCCAGTGATAGTAGAGGGACGCAGATTCAAAGTAAATTTGATCTGCCTACCTCTTCAGGATCTGGATGTTATCCTGGGGATGGATTGGTTATCTGCCAATCACATTCTCATAGATTTCAGTAGGCAGAACGTGGTGTTTCCGAGCCTCCGAGAGTCAGATATGATATCTGCTCAGTGTGTATGGTCGGGGTTGTTAGAAGGGGCGCCGTACCTTGTGATCCTAGCTCAAGGGGGGGAAGCGAAGAGTGATGAAGTTATGGGCTGTATACATGTGGTGAAGGATTTCATGGATGTAGTCCCAGAAGGAATACCTGGACTACCTCCTAAGAGAGAGATGGAATTCTCTATTGTTTTGGTACCTAGAGCTGGACCAGCGTCCATGGCTCCCTACATCATGGTTCCAGCTGGGTAGATGGAATTAAAGAAGCAAGTGTAAGTTAGATTTAGTTGTACCAAGGTTTAGTTTCAGCTACATATAAGTTATGGAGAGTATATAAGCTGAATGTTGAGGGTTTAAGGACTTAAGCATGTGTATCCATGGGAAGTACCGGGGTTAAGTTCCAAGAATGAAAGAATGAATTTTCTTTTATTTGAAGCTTGGGAGATGTTTATGTCGATGAAACAGCATGAGATGACTCTAGCTTAACCACAAGCTTAAAAGGAAAGAGGAGGTATTGTATTTATGTCTAAAGTTCTTTTAGCCAGAGAAATTTGCTGAAAAATACCAAGTAGAAAAGTTACTGGGATAAGAGAGAAAGCTTCACGCAGAATGGATGCTGTTTTGTGAATCGTGATTTGGAAGATGAGTATGGAAATGGTGGGTTGAGATTTAAGGCTCCTGATGCAGTAAGTCCCCTGAACTTGACAAATGAGGATGCAGTTCTGCCTGTGAACGTAGAAGAGAAGGAGGAAATGGCTATGGATAGAATAAGGGTAAGCCGTATTATGATGATGTTGAGTTCTTCTAGCAATGTTAGTAAATTGCAGAAAGTTGGAGGTGGAAGCAGAACTTTCCGTGCCTTGTGTTTCTAATGAGATGGGATTTGCAGCTAATCCTTTAGATGGGCGGTTGTGGTGGTCAGCGTTTCGTTTATGATTTTAGAAACAATGCTGCATTGTCAGCTGTATCTGTTCTTCCAGGTCGGTGCTAGTATAGGGGTACGCTGGCGTGATGGTGACGTTGCAGAATGCTGATTTAGATGAAAAGTCTGGAGTGTGTCTCTAAGGCTGCTGGAAGTCCAGTACGATGAGTTGCTTGATAAAGAGGTAACGCAGAAACTAGAGGAATGAGTCTCTTTGTTTAGGGTGGCAGACGCTGATTTATTTGGGTATGCGAGGTTCAGACCGCTTAACAGTCAAGCCATGCTCTCCTGAACGCCATTCAGGTCGCCCTCTTGAGTTGAATCAGCATTGTATGCCTGGTGGTATGACGAGTGGCGGGAAGGTGTTGTGACTGCAGCTAATGTCGGTAGTAGATGGATCTTCACCGGATTACTCTACCTTAGAAAGTGAATCATCATCCATCCCCAAAGTTGAAGTTGCTAAGAAGGTGAACGAGAATCGTTTGGTTGGGAAACCCTTGTGGATCTGGAAAATATGAAGAGAGTAACTTTGAGGGAGCCACTCTATGTCGCTCATGAGGACAAGGATAATAACTCTTGTAGAGGCAGTGACGATGTTGGCAATGAGGAGAAGACCTTTGGAGTTTGCTGCGGGAGATCATGTCTTTATGAGAGGAACACCAGCCAAGGGTGTAGGACGAGCTATCGAATCAAAGGAGCTGCCTCCTAAGTTCGTGGGACCATATCGGATCTTAAGGAGGATTGGTCCAGTGGCTTACGAGATCGCCCTACCTCCCCAATTAGCAAATCTGCATAATGCCCTTCACGTGTCACAGCTGAGGAAGTACATGGCAGACCCTAGTCATGTGCTGGAAGTGGACGATGTGCAGATCAGGGATGACTTGTCCTTTGAATGCGAAACCAGTCAGGATTGACGATAGGCAAAGTAAATAGCTCAGAGACAAGACCATAAGCATGGTGAAAGTGGTGTGGGATGAGAGATCGGGTGATTCAACTTGGGAGTTAGGAGAACCCATGAGAGAAGCCTATCCATATCTCTTTTCCTTGTAATTCAATTTTCGAGGACGAAAATTTTTCTTGTTGGGGAGAATGTAAGGACCTGTAAAAATTGAATTGGAATAAAAAGAGATATATTTTAAATGGATTCTAAGTATGTTTTATTTAAAATAAAAAGGAAGGAAAGTGTAGTTTGGAAGACTATGAGATCGCCTAGTAGTACATGATCGCCAGTCGTCTGCTACATATGAGCGCCAGGGCGCGAGGGGCATGAGGACGTCGCCAGGGCGCGCGAGGCATGTGGACGTCGCCAGGGCGCGCGAGGCATGTGGACGTCGCCAAGGCGCGATGCATGCGGGCATCATCAGGGCGCGAGGCATGCGGGCACCTTCCAAGGGGAGACATCGGTCGTCCGCCAGGATGAGGCATCGGTGGATTGCCTTCGCGTGAGAGGTCATCGGTGGATAGCCTTCGCGCGAGAGGGCATCGGTGGATTGCCTTCGCGCGAGAGGGCATCGGTGGATAGCCTTCGCGCGAGAGGTCATCGGTGGATAGCCTTCGCGCGAGAGGTCATCGGTGGGTTGTCTTCGCGCGCGAGAGGTCATCGACGAAAGGTTATCGCGCGATGTCGAGTTGCAGACAGAGAAGGTGGGACCCAGACTCCCAGCATGAAACGTACTGCACGCACGCCACGTAGACAAAAAGGGTGGTTCAGAATAGTGACATCAGAATGTTGGCATGCGCAAGAGACACTCGCGGTCGTACTGTTCAGGGCAGTGGTTGGCATGCAGAAGAGACAACAGTGGTCGTACTGTTCAGGGCAGTGGTTGGCATGCGCAAGAGACAAACATGGTCGTACTGTTCAGAGAAACGTACACTCAGACTTCTCTGCAGAGTGGGTGGAGGCAGCTGCTTTTGTGGACAAGCTGGTTTAAGATGCAAAAACCCACTTCTGAGAGAGGGGAACGTTGCAGTTGTTCAAGAGTGAAAGAGTGAGTTTACCTCCTTTCTCCTCCATTCTCTCCTTCGCGCTGCGATTCTGGCACCTTCACGCAAGAGCACGACGAGTGACGGCCACCATTAGAGCACCTGGGAGGTTCTCTGCAAGTCCTTCAAACCAGACGCAAAAACAGAGCCAAGGCATTCTTTAAGCTTCATTGGGTTTCGGAGCTCCTGGTGTTTTGCGCAAGTCCAGGTAAGGGAAGCTAGCCTTCATTTTCAATACAAGCCATAGGTTAGCTGTTTCTGGAGTAAGGGCGACGTGGTCGCCGGTTTCGTTTTCATCTTCGTGAATGCTCTGTTCTATGTGTTTGGGCGACGTGGTCGCCGGTTTTGTATACAGACTTCGAAATACCCTGTTTTTGTACCAGATCGCCGGTTTTGGCGTTGTTTGCGAACTCCCTGTTTTGATGTTGTTTGAAGCTGCTTTGGATTTAAATGTGATATACATGTGATATTCGAAAATATGAACCTTTGAAATGACTGTTGCTATGATTGAAATCATTCTTTGAGTGGTATGGTGTGTGGAATGTCGTGAATGTGGGATCAAGGCATAGTATTTTCAGGAAAGGAAATACCGTGTAAGATCGTGTAGGATGTGCATTGATCGGTGATGTCTATAATGAGATTATCCTGACTCTCCTGAGATAATGGATTCATATAGATGAAGTTATTCAGGCGTTGAGAGTCGAAGGAGGTTCATATGTATGGGTGAGTCGTGTGAAACAGAACGAGCTCGGCCTGTTATATGGATTAACCCTGTCATACTGTGAGAATGGTGAACTTGAGATCGAGAATGTGTTGATGCGCATAGCTGGTAAACATTACAGCTGTTTAGTATGACAGGTGCAGAATCTCTGAGTCTAGTCAATGCACGAGTCTTCCGGAAGTAGTGTCAAGTGTCTTGTGTAAGGACCTGTAAAATTAAATTGGAATAAAAAGAGATATATTTTAAAAGAATTCTATGTATGTTTTATTTAGAATAGAAAGGGAGGAAAAAGTTAAGTTTAGAAGGCTATGAGATCGCCGGTCGCCTGCTACACATGAGCGCCAGGTGGACATCGCGCGGGCGCGAGAGGCATGCAGGCATCGCGCGGGCGCGAGAGGCATGCAGGCATCGCGCGGGCGCGAGAGGCATGCAGGCATCGCGCGGGCGCGAGAGGCATGCAGGCATCGCGCGGGCGCGAGAGGCATGCAGGCATCGCGCGGGCGCGAGAGGCATGCAGGCATCGCGGGGGCGCGAGAGGCATGCAGGCATCGCGCGGGCGCGAGAAGCATGCAGGCATCGCGCGGGCGCGAGAGGTATGCAGGCATCGCGCGGGCGCGAGAGGCATGCAGGCAACGCGCGGGCCCGAGAGGCTTGCAGGCATCGCGCGGGCGCGAGGCATGCGGGCATTGCCAGGGCGCGAGGCATGTGGATGTGGCCAAGGCGCGAGAGTTATGAGGGCGTCGCCAGGGAAGACATCGGTCGTCTCCCAGAGGAAGACATCGGTCGTCTCCCAGAGGAAGACATCGGTCGTCTTCTAGGGCGAAGGAGACATCGGTCGTTCGCCAGGATGAGTCAGCATTGGAAAGTTGTCGCGATGGCGAGCCTCACACAGATAAAGTGGGACCCAGACTCTCAGCATGAAACGTCCTGCACGCGCGCCACGTAGACAAAAAGGATGATTCAGAGTGGTGACATCAGAATGTTGGCATGCGCAAGAGACACTCGCGGTCGTACTGTTCAGAGCAGTGGTTGGCATGCACAAACGACAACAGTGGTCGTACTGTTCAGAGCAGTGGTTGGCATGCATAAACGACAGCAGTGGTCGTACTGTTCAGGGCAGTGGTTCTCAGACTTTCCTGCAGAAGGGGTGGCAGCAGCAGCAAACGTGGACAGGTAAGCTGGGATTCAAAAGCCACTGCGGGAAGGCAAAGAGTGTTACAGACTCGAGAGTGTTAGAGTGAGTGCAAACTTCCTCCCTCCCTTCTTCCCTTCCTTGCGTTGAGACTCAGGCAACCTCCAGCATCAGTGCGACACGCGACGTTGCCCTTAGAGCACCTAAAAGGTTCTCTGCAAGTTCTACAGACCAGGCGCTGAAAACAGAGACAAGGCGGGGTTCAAGCCTCGGTGGGTTTTGAGCTCGCGGTATTTTACGCAAGTCCAGGTAAGGGAAGCTAGACCTCTTTTTCCATACAAGCCATAGTGTAGCTATCTCTGAAGTGAGGGCGACGTGGTCGCCATTTTTGTTTTCATTTGCGTAAAATGCTCTGTTTGTGTGCTTGGGCGACGTGGTCGCCGGTTTTATATACAGTCTTCGAAACACCCTGTTTTTGAACTAGATCGCCGGTCTTGGCGTTGTTTGTGAACTCTCTGTTTTTGGGTGTTGTTTTGAAACTACTTGAGATTTAAATGAAATATTCGAAGATCTGAACCTTGAAATGATTCATTGCTGTGACTTAAATCAATTACTCGAGTGGTATGATGTTTTTGAATGCTGTGAATGTGGGATCGAGGCATAGTATTTTCAGGAAAGAAAATACCGTGTAAGATCTTGTAGTAGGTGCATTGATCGGTGATTCCTAAGGGGATATCCTGACTCTGCTGAGGTAATGGAATCACGTAGAGGAAGTTACTCAGTTGTTGAGAGTCGAAGGAGGTCTATATGATGGGCGTCTCGTGTGAAAAAGAACGAGCTCCGCCTGTCCTATGGATTAACCCTGTCATACCAGGAGAACTATTGACATTGAGATGATATATGCGCATGCTGTGTGGATTCACAGCGACCCTGTGTGGATTTCACAGTGGTGTGGTATGACAGGTGCAGATCTCTGAGTCTAATCAACGCACGAGTCAATCCGGAAGTAGTGTCAAGTGTCTTGTGTGGTGAGTCAGTGGAAAGTCTGACGTGAGAAATGAGAAACATTGATAGTTTATAGACACTTGATGCAGTATTGTGAAATGGAATGACTATGGGTGAATGTTGTGAAATGTGTGATTTTGGGCGATCAGGTGAATGATATGAGCAACTCTACGTTTTACATGGATATTTTGAAACTTGTTTTACTTTGATTTTCATGTTCATGATTTAAACTTCCTTTAAATTATATAGCTTACCCTGCGTGTTATGGTTCTGTGGCTGTTCTCTTAAAACTGTGATGATCGTGTATAACTTACACGGGAGCAGATGATCTTCCAGGAAGTAGAGCTCCTTAGTGAAGTGGTCGCCGGAAGGAGATCGGCTGTTTTTGGGTCCCCCGATGGGCGATCGGCCTCGTCCGATAGGAGATCGCCTGCTTCATTTTTTTACTGTATTTTGTTTATGTTTCTGGAAAAATTTGACCGAATTTGTATTAAACTCCCTGTGAGGAGAAACTACATTTCATATATATATAATATTTTGTTCATAGAATCTATTTGTTACCTTTATTTTCATTATATACATTTGTATAGTATTTTGGCGGGATGTTACATTAATGGTATCAGAGCAGTTCGTCCTTAGGATGACCTGAGGGCTGTGGATCCATTGTGTTTCTTCTGCTCATGAAATCTATTTGAGTTTAAAATAACAACTATAGTGAAAAGTTTTCAAACGTTTTTGTATTGAGATTTTGTGTGTGCTTTGGTGAATATATGTTATAACTGAAAATCTTAGTATTAAGAATGAGAAGGTCCTGATAAAGTAGTGAGGGTGCACACTCATAACTGGATCGGGATGAGTCTCAACCTTAATTCCAAAGGTTTGATGTTTAGCATATATTGAATTCTGGTGTGAGCTATTTCATTTTCTTGAGTGTCCTTGTAATGGATTGAAAATGGTTGATTGGATTGATGACTGCATACCAGTAGTTGTTCTGGTGTTATGCTTGATGTTATAAGCATTATGATTCTATTGTTGAACTCAAATTCTTAATGACTTTGAGATGCTGACCTTTGTAAGGTCTAGATGGTACCTCCTGAATGAATTGATTTCTGATCGATCTCATTCTTGTAGTTGTAGGGAATATAGAAACCAATAGATTCAGAATCCAGAACGAAGAAGATGGCACGTAGACCTTCTACCCCACCCCAACCTTCCTCAGAGATGAGCCAGATCGCCAAGGCCATCGAGATGATGGCGACTGCCATTCAGCAGCAAAATGCGGCGATGGCTCAGAACCATCAAGCCACAATGCAACACTGGGAAACTGCTCGGTCGGCTGAGACAAACTCCCACGGCGGTCAGCCTCAAGAACAGATGGGACTGACCGAGTTCATGAGACACAACCCACCCAAGTTTAGTGGGAATGCTACCCCTGATCAGGCAGATCAGTGGGTCAGAGAGCTGGAGAAAATCTTTAGGGCGACCTCCTGCCCTGAAGAGAAGAAATTGCTGTTCGCCACTTATCTGCTATCAGGAGAAGCTGAGTTCTGGTGGATGGGAGCTCAGCAGATGATGGATGCCCGAGGGGATGTTTTGGATTGGGAGAGCTTCAGGGTGAAGTTCTTGGAGAAATACTTCCCTGACAGCGCCAAGTTTGCGAGGGAAGCTGAGTTCCTGAAGCTGGAGCAGGGGGATATGTCAGTGAACGCCTATGCTGCTCGTTTTGAGTACCTCGCCCGGTTCTATACCCAGGCGACCTCCGAGGCCTGGAGATGTAGAAAATTCGAAGAAGGACTGAAGCATGGGCTGAAGAGGACCCTAGCCCCGATGTGCATCAGGGAATTCCACGCCTTAGTGGAGAAGGCGAAGATGGTGGAGACCCTGGAAAAGGGTGATTCTCGGGTGATGAGGTCACACCAGGGAGGTTCCTCCAGTGGGAGGGCTAAGGCACAGCACCCACAAAGCAAACCCTATACGAGACCTCCACCACATCGGGCAGGAGCAGCACCTCCCCAGTTTCAACAGCAGCAACCTTGGAAACCCAAGTGTCTTCACTGTGGTGGACCACACGCCTCCAATGCTTGTTTCAAGAAGATTTCAGAGAGGAGATGTTTTGTCTGCCAAAAGATAGGGCACGTTGCTAGAGAGTGCCCTAGCAGGAATGGGGCGACCCAACCCAGTGGCTCCCAACAGTTGAGGAACGAGGGCAACAGACCTCAGGCAACAGGGAGGGTGTTCGCCATGTCTGGAACAGAGGCAGCTCAGTCAGGTAACCTCATACAAGGTGTTTGTTTTATTGCTGGTAGAGGTGTAAAAGCTTTGTTTGATTCTGGAGCGACACACTCCTTTGTGTCAAGCCTGTGTGTAGCCGAGTTGGGTCTTCTAATGAAGGAGTTACCCTTCGAACTGTTGGTCTCTACACCTGCGTCAGGACAGGTGTCGACCTCTACAGTTTGCCCCGAATGTCCAGTGATTGTAGAGGGACGCAGATTCAAGGTGAACTTGATCTGCCTACCTCTTCAGGACCTAGATGTTATCCTGGGAATGGATTGGTTAGCTGCCAATCACGTTCTCATTGACTGCGGTAGTCAGAGGATTGCGTTTCCAGACCTCCAAGGATCAGATGTAATTTCTGCTCAGCAAGGGCAGTCAGAGTTGGAAGAAGGGGCGAGGTGCTTTGTGATACTCGCTCGGTCGGAGGTGGAGAATAAAGGGGACGTAAGCAGAATACCCGTGGTGAAAGATTTCACGGATGTATTCCCAGAAGAAGTACCTGGGTTACCCCCTAAGAGAGAAGTGGAATTCTCTATTGACTTGGTACCTGGAGCTGGACCAGTGTCAATGGCACCTTACAGGATGGCACCAGCCGAGTTAGTAGAGTTGAAGAAGCAAGTGGAAGAGTTGCTAGAGAAGCAATTCATCAGACCCAGTGTATCTGCATGGGGAGCTCCAGTGCTCCTAGTCAAGAAGAAGGATGGAGGGTCTCGGCTGTGTATAGATTACAGGCAGTTGAACAAGTTGACCATCAAGAACAAGTACCCCCTGCCTAGGATTGATGATTTGATGGATCAAATACATGGAGCCTCGGTGTTCTCCAAGATTGACCTGAGATCGGGGTACCACCAAATTTTGGTGAAAGCTGATGATGTGCAAAAGACAGCTTTTAGGTCTCGGTATGGGCATTATGAGTATGTGGTGATGCCGTTTGGGGTCACAAATGCTCCAGCCCTGTTCATGGACTACATGAATAGGATTTTTCGCCCTTTCTTGGATAAGTTTGTGGTGGTCTTCATAGACGACATACTCATTTACTCAAGGACCGAGGAAGAGCATGAAGAACACCTGAGGACAGTATTGGAGATACTGAGGGAGAAGCAGCTCTATGCCAAGTTCTCGAAGTGTGAGTTCTGGCTGAGGGAAGTCAACTTCTTAGGACATGTGATATCTGCCCAGGGGATCTCGGTGGATCCAGCCAAAGTAGAGGCAGTGCTGCAGTGGGAACGTCCAAGAACAGTCACCGAGATAAGGAGCTTTGTGGGGTTGGCGGGCTACTATCGGAGGTTTATTGAGGACTTTTCCAAGGTAGTGGCTCCCTTAACACAGCTGACCCGCAAGGATCAACCTTTTGCTTGGACCGACCGATGTGAGCAGAGCTTCATGGAATTAAAGGAGAGGTTGACTAGTGCTCCAGTGCTGGTGATCCCCGAAGTAGGAAGACCTTTTGATGTCTTCTGTGACGCTTCACATCAGGGCTTGGGATGTGTTTTGATGCAAGAGAAAAGAGTGGTTGCATATGCTTCAAGGCAACTCAAGGTTCATGAGAGGAACTACCCCACGCATGATTTGGAATTGGCGGCTGTGGTATTTGCCTTGAAGATCTGGAGGCACTATTTATATGGAGCTCGGTTCCAGGTGTTCAGTGACCATAAGAGCCTGAAATATCTGTTCGATCAGAAGGAACTAAACATGAGACAAAGAAGGTGGATGGAGTTTCTTAAGGACTACGATTTTCAACTCATGTATCATCCAGGGAAGGCCAATGTAGTGGCAGATGCCTTGAGTAGAAAATCAGTACAAGTAGCCACCATGATGATGGAAGAGCAGAAACTGATCGAGCAATTCAGAGATTTAAACCTTGGGGTAGAGTTCCACGTGAATCACATTAGTTGTAGTAAGCTGGCTATAACTAATGACTTCCTTGGGATGTTAAGGGATAAGCAGTTGGAGGACCCTAGTCTAAAGCGTACTGTGGAGTCACTAGGGACCGACCAGGCTAGAGACTTTGTGATGGGCGATGATGGGATCTTGAGATTTAATGGTAGGATTTGCATCCCTGCAGATGGAGAATTGAAGAAGATGATCCTAGATGAAGGTCATAAGAGTCGCCTTAACCTCCATCCAGGCATGACCAAGATGTACCATGACTTGAAGGAGTCATTTTGGTGGTCAGGCATGAAGAGAGACATCGCCCAGTATGTCGCTACCTGTCTGACGTGTCAGAAGGCAAAGGTAGAACATCAAAGGCCTGGCGGGTTGTTACAACCATTGGATATCCCTGAGTGGAAATGGGACAGCATTGCCATGGATTTCGTCACCCATTTACCCAGATCGGTAAAGGGCCATGATGCAGTATGGGTCATCACTGATCGGCTGACGAAGAGTGCTCATTTTCTCCCAGTGAATATGAGGATGCCCATGGCCAAGTTGGCACAGTTGTACATCCAGGAAATAGTGAGGCTGCATGGAGTGCCTTCCAGCATCGTTTCAGATAGAGATCCCAGGTTCACTTCACGGTTTTGGCAGACCTTGCAAGAATGCTTGGGAACTAAGTTGAGGATGAGCTCTGCATATCATCCCCAAACAGATGGTCAGTCAGAGAGAACGATCCAGTCCTTGGAAGACCTGCTGAGGACGTGTGTCTTGGATCAATTGGGGAATTGGGACGAGGTGTTGCCACTGGTGGAGTTTACATATAATAACAGTTATCACGCCAGCATAGGGATAGCACCATATGAAGCCCTGTATGGGAGGAAATGTAGGACTCCCTTATGTTGGTACCAGGAGGGCGAAGCAGTCTTGGTTGGGCCAGAGTTGATTCAGCAGACGACCGAGAAGGTGCAGCAAATACAAAGCAGAATGAAGGCTTCTCAAAGTAGGCAGAAGTCATATGCAGACCAGAGGAGGAAGCCTTTGGAGTTTGCTGCTGGAGACCACGTGTTCATGAAAGTGACACCAACCAAGGGTGTAGGAAGAGCGATCAGGTCAAAGAAGTTGTCCCCTAAGTTCGTGGGACCATATCAGATCTTAAGGAGGATTGGCCCAGTAGCTTATGAGTTCGCCCTGCCTCCCCAGAATCTGCACAATGTCTTTCACGTTTCACAGCTGAGGAAGTACATGGCAGACCCTAGTCATGTGCTGGAAGTGGACAACGTGCAGATCAGGGATGACTTGTCCTTTGAAGCGAAACCAGTCAGGATTGAAGATCGTCAAAGTAAACAGCTCAGAGGCAAGACCATTAACATGGTGAAAGTGGTGTGGGATGAACGATCGGGTGACTCAACTTGGGAGTTAGAAGCAACCATGAGAGAGGCCTATCCATACCTCTTTTCCTTGTAATTCAATTTTCGAGGACGAAAATTTTTTCTTGTTGGGGAGAATGTAAGGACCTGTAAAATTGAATTGGAATAAAAAGAGATATATTTTAAAAGAATTCTATGTATGTTTTATTTAGAATAGAAAGGGAGGAAAAAGTTAAGTTTAGAAGGCTATGAGATCGCCGGTCGCCTGCTACACATGAGCGCCAGGTGGACATCGCGCGGGCGCGAGAGGCATGCAGGCATCGCGCGGGCGCGAGAGGCATGCAGGCATCGCGCGGGCGCGAGAGGCATGCAGGCATCGCGCGGGCGCGAGAGGCATGCAGGCATCGCGCGGGCGCGAGAGGCATGCAGGCATCGCGCGGGCGCGAGAGGCATGCAGGCATCGCGCGGGCGCGAGAAGCATGCAGGCATCGCGCGGGCGCGAGAGGTATGCAGGCATCGCGCGGGCGCGAGAGGCATGCAGGCAACGCGCGGGCCCGAGAGGCTTGCAGGCATCGCGCGGGCGCGAGGCATGCGGGCATTGCCAGGGCGCGAGGCATGTGGACGTGGCCAAGGCGCGAGAGTTATGAGGGCGTCGCCAGGGAAGACATCGGTCGTCTCCCAGAGGAAGACATCGGTCGTCTCCCAGAGGAAGACATCGGTCGTCTTCTAGGGCGAAGGAGACATCGGTCGTTCGCCAGGATGAGTCAGCATTGGAAAGTTGTCGCGATGGCGAGCCTCACACAGATAAAGTGGGACCCAGACTCTCAGCATGAAACGTCCTGCACGCGCGCCACGTAGACAAAAAGGATGATTCAGAGTGGTGACATCAGAATGTTGGCATGCGCAAGAGACACTCGCGGTCGTACTGTTCAGAGCAGTGGTTGGCATGCACAAACGACAACAGTGGTCGTACTGTTCAGAGCAGTGGTTGGCATGCATAAACGACAGCAGTGGTCGTACTGTTCAGGGCAGTGGTTCTCAGACTTTCCTGCAGAAGGGGTGGCAGCAGCAGCAAACGTGGACAGGTAAGCTGGGATTCAAAAGCCACTGCGGGAAGGCAAAGAGTGTTACAGACTCGAGAGTGTTAGAGTGAGTGCAAACTTCCTCCCTCCCTTCTTCCCTTCCTTGCGTTGAGACTCAGGCAACCTCCAGCATCAGTGCGACACGCGACGTTGCCCTTAGAGCACCTAAAAGGTTCTCTGCAAGTT
This sequence comes from Phaseolus lunatus, assembly GCA_013389735.1. NCBI lineage: Eukaryota > Viridiplantae > Streptophyta > Magnoliopsida > Fabales > Fabaceae > Phaseolus > Phaseolus lunatus. The sequence goes on from CM023867.1 coordinate 26,287,480, forward strand.
CTACAGACCAGGCGCTGAAAACAGAGACAAGGCGGGGTTCAAGCCTCGGTGGGTTTTGAGCTCGCGGTATTTTACGCAAGTCCAGGTAAGGGAAGCTAGACCTCTTTTTCCATACAAGCCATAGTGTAGCTATCTCTGAAGTGAGGGCGACGTGGTCGCCATTTTTGTTTTCATCTGCGTAAAATGCTCTGTTTGTGTGCTTGGGCGACGTGGTCGCCGGTTTTATATACAGTCTTCGAAACACCCTGTTTTTGAACTAGATCGCCGGTCTTGGCGTTGTTTGTGAACTCTCTGTTTTTGGGTGTTGTTTTGAAACTACTTGAGATTTAAATGAAATATTCGAAGATCTGAACCTTGAAATGATTCGTTGCTGTGACTTAAATCAATTACTCGAGTGGTATGATGTTTTTGAATGCTGTGAATGTGGGATCGAGGCATAGTATTTTCAGGAAAGAAAATACCGTGTAAGATCTTGTAGTAGGTGCATTGATCGGTGATTCCTAAGGGGATATCCTGACTCTGCTGAGGTAATGGAATCACGTAGAGGAAGTTACTCAGTTGTTGAGAGTCGAAGGAGGTCTATATGATGGGCGTCTCGTGTGAAAAAGAACGAGCTCCGCCTGTCCTATGGATTAACCCTGTCATACCAGGAGAACTATTGACATTGAGATGATATATGCGCATGCTGTGTGGATTCACAGCGACCCTGTGTGGATTTCACAGTGGTGTGGTATGACAGGTGCAGATCTCTGAGTCTAATCAACGCACGAGTCAATCCGGAAGTAGTGTCAAGTGTCTTGTGTGGTGAGTCAGTGGAAAGTCTGACGTGAGAAATGAGAAACATTGATAGTTTATAGACACTTGATGCAGTATTGTGAAATGGAATGACTATGGGTGAATGTTGTGAAATGTGTGATTTTGGGCGATCAGGTGAATGATATGAGCAACTCTACGTTTTACATGGATATTTTGAAACTTGTTTTACTTTGATTTTCATGTTCATGATTTAAACTTCCTTTAAATTATATAGCTTACCCTGCGTGTTATGGTTCTGTGGCTGTTCTCTTAAAACTGTGATGATCGTGTATAACTTACACGGGAGCAGATGATCTTCCAGGAAGTAGAGCTCCTTAGTGAAGTGGTCGCCGGAAGGAGATCGGCTGTTTTTGGGTCCCCCGATGGGCGATCGGCCTCGTCCGATAGGAGATCGGTCTCTTCCGATAGGAGATCGCCTGCTTCGTTTTTTTACTGTATTTTGTTTATGTTTCTGGAAAAATTTGACCGAATTTGTATTAAACTCCCTGTGAGGAGAAACTACATTTCATATATATATAATATTTTGTTCATAGAATCTATTTGTTACCTTTATTTTCATTATATACATTTGTATAGTATTTTGGCGGGATGTTACATCTTGTGTGCTGAGTCAGTGGTAGTCTGACGTGAGAAATGAGGAACATTGAATTGATAGACACTTGATGCATTTTGTGAAATAGAATGACTCTTGAAAATATTGTAAAGTGTGTGATTTCTTGGCGATCAGGTGAAGGGAATGAGAAACTCTATAGTTTTACGTGGGTATCTTGAATTTGTTTTACCTTGATTTCAAAGTTCATATCTAACTCTTTTTAAATGTCTAGCTTACCCTGTGTTTCCTTTGTGTTGTGTTTGGCCTTTTCTTAAACCTGTAATGATCGTGTATAATTTACACGGGAGCAGATGATGTTGCAGGATGTAGAGCTCCTTAGTGAATTGTCGCTGGAAGGAGATCGCCTGTTTTCTATTTCCGTTGGGAGATCACCCCTTTTGCTGCTTTTTGATAGGAGATCGCCTATATGATAGGAGATCGCCTATATGATAGGAGATCGCCTATATGATAGGAGATCGCCCTTCTAATAGGAGATCACCCTTCTGTCAGGAGATCGCCTATCTTTCTATTGTATTGTATTTTGTTTATGTTTTAATGGAAAAGTGATCGTATTTGTATTAAACTCCCTGTGAGGAGAAACTTTAATTACATATATAAAATTTTATTCACTTCAATCTATTTGTTACTTTTATTTTCATTATATAGATATGAATAGTATTTTGGCGGGATGTTACACCTGCAGTGAAGGATTCGAAAGTATTAAAAAGGCAAAGTATTGAGCATGCGAACAGATAAATGCAAGATGAAGTTAGTATACCAAGGTACACGCTGAGAGTCTCAGCGTCATACTCATGCCTAATCAGCTGGGTGGAGTCAAACACCACCCCCCAGCTCGAAATGATTTGGCAGAGTTCTTGATCGGGGACTGTTAACTCCTCGAGCTTGCGTGGCTTTTTGAACTTCAACTCCCCCACCCAGTATAAGGGAAATCCATCGAGCATGGTGGGGTCGTAAGAGCTGCAGCAGACTCGGAAGAACTTTCCCTTGAAGTTCTTGTACGACTGCGAGAAGAGCGTTAAGAGGACTCTTCCGGCCACCCCATTCAGGCTCACCCAAAGCCTCTTGCCGGGGCTCTTCGCCTCGAAGAAGTAAAGGAAGACATCGACAGAGGGGGTGAACCCTAGATTATTGCAGAGAATGGAGAACGCCCTGATAAAGGCCCAACTATTGGGGTGCAGTTGAGCGGGCGCCACGTTTAACTCTGTGAGCAAAGCCCTTTCAAATCCTGTGAAGGGGAGACGGACTTTGACTCTTTTGAAGATGGTGGCGTAGAAGAAGAAGAAGGGTTCCCCATTGTTGCAACGATCATCGGCGCATACGGGCTCGTTTACTGGGCAGGGGCGCACAGAGACGTACGTGTCCATTTCTCTGCCGAAGACGCGTCCTTTAATCTCATTCTCATCATCCCGGTGCTTGCGAAGATCTTCGCAGGATGTGAGTTTGGAGGTCTCTGCAAGAAGATCCTCAGAAGCCCAGGGGTAGAGGGCCTTGTAATCGACCGCTACCGTTGGAGGAGGGTTGGAAGTGGTTTTGGTTCTGGCCATCTCGAATCTAAACAAATGAGAGGCAGGAAAAGAAGAAAGGCTCAGAAGAAAACAATGGAGGACGAAGACTCAAAGGTAGAATGAACCCAGGAAAGAAGAACAAAACCCTAGAATGTATAAGCCGCACGCAGGCCCGAAACAGTTACAACATACCATATGGATGATCAAGTTCACATTATGAAGGAGAAGAAGACATAAAAATCATACCTTTGGTTGATGAAAAGCAGAGAAGCGTGAAGGGTCTGTTGGGAAGAAGAGAGCGTGCGCTGGAAGATAAAGTATGCAGAAGTGAGAATGCAAAGTGATGAAACAGTGAAGTGGCGCGAGGTTTTGAAGAGGTTTAACGTAGCCCTAGGGAGCGTAAACGTTATGAATCCCAAACCGTTGATACGACCATGTGTTAGCAGATGAAAGGGGGTTGGTGAAGTGTCTTCTCAGCGTATTGTTCATGTACTTACGCGCAGAGCCACGTAGGCCGCCCAAGACAATGGCTTAGTCCCTACGCTGGAACAAGTTAACAGCTCGAGACTAGGGGAGCTTGTGTACCGATCAGTCCTCGCCTATCACTTAGTCTCTTCGCTGAAACAAGTTAACAGCTTGAGACTGGGGGGCTTGTGTACTGACCAGTCCTCGGACATCAGCTGGGTCCCACAGCATGGGTCAAAGCCACGTGGAATGGACCCCACAGGGGGTATTGAACAGAGAGGGGTGAGGAGTCATCATCCTACAGAGAGGGGTGACGAGTCATCAGCCTGCAGAGAGGGGTGACGAGTCATCAGCCTGTAGAGAGGGGTGACGAGTCATCAGCCTATAGAGACGGGTGAGTAGTCGTCAGATTACCAGGATGGGCGGAGGTGTCATCGTCACTCAGCAGGTCGAGGAGTCCTCGGCGACAGTGTGTGGCGAGGTGACATCGGCCTTGGGTGATTTGAACAGCATAAAGAGAACAGTTAAGATTGGTTCCCAGAGGGGGCCAATGACCAGTTGAATACCGAGAATTAGGGAGAGGCCTGGATCACGAAGTGCCTATGCGGGTAGCAGGGAGAGCACAGTTGGGTGTAGAGTCCCGAGGGGACGAGTACTCACCAGAGCTAGGGTTTTCCCAGTAAAGCTACATGCATGGCACGTGAACAGTGAAGGCACTCCCAGAACAGGTGGCCCCAGAGACTAGGTGCACAAGGAGGCATCCAGGTGGTCACCCTGTGAGAGTTTGCACTCCAGAGAAGGAAACCTTATGTGCTAGATTACCCTAAGATTGGGTGATAGCGGCGCAAGGGTATTCCAGTAAACCCTAAATATGGCTAGTAGCGCAGTGAACCCTAATTAGGGCTAGCGGCGCAGTAAACCCTAGACTATATAAGGGATAGTAAGATACTTTACAAAGGTACGCAGTTTCTAGACCTAAACACACAGAGAGAAACTCAATACAATTGGTGTTGCTTGCCCTACACTGACTTGAGCGTCGGAGTGCAAACGGCCTCTAGGGCGCCCCCTCTCTCTCTTTTGCAGGTGCAGATTGCTTCGAAAGAACCAAGCACATATCAACGTGAGGAAGGAGGCGTGTGAGTGTCGTGAGTCAACCGACAGGCGGGTCAACCGGCGAGAACAATGGATTTCATGAATAGAATTTTTCGTCCTTTCTTGGATAAGTTTGTGGTAGTCTTCATAGACGACATACTCATTTATTCAAGGACCGAGGAAGAACATGAAGAACATCTGAAGGCAGTATTGGAGATTCTAAGGGAGAAGCAATTATATGCCAAGTTCTCTAAGTGTGAGTTCTGGTTGAAGGAAGTCAACTTCTTAGGACATGTAATATCTGCCTAGGGGATCTCGGTGGATCCAGCCAAAGTGGAGGCAGTGCTTCAGTGGGAACGTCCTAAGACAGTTACTGAGATAAGGAGTTTTGTGGGTTTAGCAGGCTACTATCGGAGGTTCATTGAAGATTTTTCCAAGGTAGTAGCTCCTTTGACTCAGTTAACTCGCAAAGATCAACCTTTTGCTTGGACTGAAAAGTGTGAGCAGAGTTTCATGGGGCTGAAGAAGAGGTTGACTAGCGCTCCAGTGTTAGTGATCCCGGATGTGGGAAATCCTTTTGATGTTTACTGTGATGCTTCACATCAAGGTTTGGGATGTGTGTTGATGCAAGAGAAAAGAGTGGTTGCATATGCTTCAAGGCAACTCAAAGTTCACGAGAGGAACTATCCTACCCACGACTTAGAGTTGGCGGCTGTGGTGTTTGCCTTGAAGATTTGGAGGCATTATTTGTATGGAGCTCGGTTTCAGGTGTTTAGTGACCATAAAAGCCTGAAATATCTGTTTGATCAGAAGGAGTTAAATATGAGACAAAGAAGATGGATGGAGTTCCTAAAAGATTATGACTTCCAACTGATATATCATCCAGGGAAGGCCAATGTAGTGGCAGATGCCTTGAGTAGGAAATCAATACAAGTATCAACCATGATGATTGAAGAGCAGAAATTGATTGAGCAGTTTAGAGATTTAAACTTTGGAGTGGAATTTCATGTTAATCATATTAGTTGTAGTAAGTTAACTATAACTAATGATTTCATTGGAATGATAAAGGATAAGCAATTAGAGGATCCTAGCCTGAAGCGTATTGTAGAAGTACTAGGCACCGATCAGGCTAAAGGCTTTGCGATGGGTGTAAGGACCTAGAAACTTTAATTGGAATAAAAGTGTTAGATTTAAATAATTTCAGAGGATGTTATTATTTAAAATACAAAGAGTTGGTAATTGAAGTTTCGTAGTAGTCGGACGTCGGACGTCGCCCAAGGTTTGGGGTCAGCTGGTAGAGCTCGGTCGGATGACGTGTGGATCAAGAAGAGTAAAGGAAGAAAAGTGTAGTTAAGAAGTCTTCTACGAGGTCGTCGTTATTGAAGACGGAGGCGATCTCCGACTTCTCTGGGACATAATCGCCTGTCGCCTAGAGGAGACGTGACCGCCAATCGCCTATGGTGTACGTGATCGACGGGAGTGCACGTAGTACGTAGTCAAGATACTGGATCAACCAGAGTGGGTTCCACAAAACCACACGTATCAAGGTGTGGTTAAGCCTTAGATACGCTGTGCATGCAAAGCTCTATGCTTGAGCATAAGAAGTCATCCTTAGTGTTGCATGCATGGGAGCACGAGGAGTAGTGCTGATCTACTCTTGGAAATGTGAAGCTACCGATGTCACCAAGCCATGTGGAGGTAATACCTTGGACGTAACGTAGTGGGATGGAGAACCTTCAGCAAGGTGTGACGATATGACATCGGTGAGCAGGGTAAGGCGATGTGTTCTTGTCACACACAAGGGCGATAAGAGATCGCCAACAGGATGAGAGGAACATCGGTCATCAACCAGGATGGGAGACACATCGGTGGTCTACCAGGTTGAGACATCGGTTGTCTTCCAGGGTGAGACATCGGTGGTCTGCCAGGGTGAGACATCGGTTGTCTGCCAGTGTGAGGAATCAGTCATCACCGGGAATAGGCACATCAGTCATCGCAGGTATGAGATAGACATCGGTCGTCTCCCAGGGAGAGACATCGGTCGTCCTCCAGGATGAAGCCTCGGTGGATAGTCATCGCGCGATGTCGAGTTTCACGCAGATAAGGTGGGACCCAGGCTCGCAGCATCAGACGTAGTGCACGCGCGACACGTAGACAAAAAGGGTGGTTCAGAATAGTGACCTCAAAATGTTGGCTTGCGCAAAGGCACGCGTAGACGTACTGTTCAGGGAAGCGTACACGCAAACTTCCCTGCAGAGTGGGTGGTGGCAGCGGATTTTGTGGATAAGTTGGCTTAAGATACAAAAACCCACTTCTGAGAGGGTGCTGTGGTTCAAGAGTGACAGAGGGAGTGAGTGAGTTACCTTCATCCTTCTCTTTTCTCTCCTTCACTCTGCCATTCAGGCCTTATCACGTTCCTGCTTAGCTATCGACGACTGCCCTTGGAGCACCTAGGAGATTCTCTGCATGTTCTACAAACCAGACGCAAAAACAGAGCTAAGACATCCTCTAAGCTCGGTGGGTTTTGGAGCTCTTGGTGTTTTGCACAAGTCCAGGTAAGGGAAGCTAGCCTTCATTTTCAATACAAGCCATAGATTAGCTGCTTCTGAAGTGAGGGCGACGTGGTCGCCGGTTTCATGTTTCTTTTCGCAATGCTCTGTTCTATGTGGTTGGGCGACGTGGTCGCCGGTTTTAAACCCCTTTTTCAGGATGTTCTGTTGTTATGTGTTTGGGCGACGGGATCGCCGGTTTTAAATACAGATTTCGAACTCCCCTGTTTTTGTGTTGTTTGAAGCTGTTTGAGATTTAAAGGTGGAATGCATGTGATACTCGAAAATCTGAACCTTTGAAACGATTGTTGCTGTGATTTTGAATCATTCATTTGAGTGGTATGATGTTTTGAATGTTGTGAATGTGGGATCAAGGCATAGTATTTTCAGGAAAGGAAATACCGTGTAAGATCGTGTGTAGGTGTATTGACTAGGGGCTTGTCTAGAAGGAGATATCCTGACTCTGCTGATATAATGGAATCACGTAGATGAAGTTATTCAGTTGTGGAGAGTCGGAGGAGGTTCATATGAATGGGCGAGTAGTGTGAAAAAGAACGAGCTCGGCCTGTTATATGAATTAACCCTGTCATACCGGGAGAGTTAATGACATTGAGATTATATATGCGCATGGCTGTGTGGATTTCACAGCGACCCTGTGTGGATTTCACAGTGGTATGGTATGACAGGTGCAGATCTCTGAGCCTGAGTCAACGCACGAGTCAATCCGGAAGTAGAGTCATGTGTCTATGCATTGTGAGTCAGTGGAAAGTCTGACGTGTGAATCTTGAATACTGAAAGTAGCAAATGGACACTTGACGAGTATGTGGAATATGGCAATGTTGATGGTTGTAATTGATATGGATCATGAATGGTGTGAAGTTTTATGTTTACTATTGATTTAAAAGCTTTTAAAACATCTAGCTTACCCCTTTCTTTTGTATTGCTCTGTGGCTGTTTTCTCTTAAACTGTGATGATCATGTATTTTTGCACGGGAGCAGACGAGGTTGCAGGTGGTAGAGCTCCTCAGTGAGTGGTCGCCGGGAGGAGATCGCCCATATATATTTCTGTTAGGCGATCACCCTTTTTATGTTGTCTGATAGGAGATCGCCCTTTTCTGATAGGAGATCGCCCTTTCCTGATGGGAGATCGCCTATCCTGTTGGGGAATCGCCTGTTTTTATTTATTTTGTCGTATTTAGTTTACGTTTTTGGAAACCGGCAGATTATGTATTAAACTCCCTACGAGGAGAAAACTTCATTACATATATATATAATTATGTTCACTTCAACATTATTATTTTATCTCTACTTCATTTTATAATTATGCAATGAAATTGGCGGGATGTTACAATGGGCGATGATGGAATCTTGAGATTTAATGGCAGAATTTGCATACCTGCAAATGAAGAGTTGAAGAAGATGATCCTAGAAGAAGGCCACAAGAGTTATCTTAGTCTGCACCCAGGTATGAATAAGATGTACCAGGATTTAAAAGAGTCATTTTGCTGGTCGGGCATGAAGAAGGAGATAGCTCGGTATGTTGCTACCTGCTTGACATGTCAGAAGGCGAAGGTAGAACATCAAAGGCCTGGCAGTTTGTTGCAGCAATTGGATATCCCTGAATGGAAATGGGACAGCATCGTCATGGATTTTGTTACCCATTTACCCAGATCGGTAAGGGGTCATGATGCAATCTGGGTCATCATTGATCGGCTGATGAAGAGTGCTCACTTTCTTCCAGTGAATATGAGGATGCCTATGGCCAAGTTGGCACAGCTGTACATCAGAGAAATTGTGAGGTTGCATGGAGTGCCTTCCAGCATTGTTTCGGATAGAGATCCCAGGTTCACTTCACGGTTTTGGCAGACCTTACAAGATTGCTTGGGAACTAAGTTGAGAATGAGCTCGGCATATCATCCTCAAACAGATGGACAGTCAGAGAGAACGATCCAGTCCTTGGAAGATCTGCTGAGGACGTGTGTCTTGGATCAATTGGGAAGTTGGGATGAGGTGTTGCCGCTGGTGGAGTTTACTTATAATAACAGTTACCACGCCAGTTGTAAGGACCTGTAAAATTAAATTGGAATAAAAGGGTATATTTTAAATGAATTCTAAGTATGTTTTCATTTGAAATAAAAAGGAAGGAAAGTGTAGCTTAGAAGACTATAAGATCGCCTGGTTAGTACATGATCGCCGGTCGCCTACTACACATGATCGCCAGGGCGCGAGGCATGTGGACATCGCCAGGGCGCGAGGCATACGGGCATCGCCAGGGCACGAGGCATGTGGACGTCGCCAGGGCGCGAGAGGCATGCGGGCATCGCCAGGGCGCGAGGCATGTGGACGTCACCAGGGCGCGAGGCATGCGGACATCGCCAGGGCGCGAGGCATGCGGGCAACGCCGGGGCGCGAGGCATGCGGGCAACGCTGGGGCGCGAGAGGCATGCGGGCGTCGTCAGGGATAGACATCGATCGTCTCCCAGGGAGAGACATCGGTCGTCTTCCAGGGTGAGACATCGGTCGTTTGCCAGTTTGAGACCTCAGTGGATAGTCATCGCGCGAGCGGTCATCGGTGGAAGGTTATCGCGCGATGTCGAGTTTCACACAGATAAAGTGGGACCCAGACTCCCAGCATGACACGTCCTGCACGCGCGCCACGTGGACAAAAAGGGTGGTTCAGAATAGTGACATCAGAATGTTGGCATGCACAAGAGACAACAGTGGTCGTACTGTTCAGGGCAGTGGTTGGCAGGCACAAGAGACAACCGTGGCCGTACTGTTCAGTGAGAACGTACGCTCAGGCTTTCCTGCAGAAGGGGTGGCAGTAGCAGCATGCGTGGACTGGTAGGCTTGGATTCAAAAGCCCACTGCGGGAAGGCAAAGAAGGTTACAGTGGCTCAAGAGTGAAAGAGTGTCTACATCTTCATCCCTCTCTTTTCTCTCCTTCGCGCTGCGACTCAGGCAACCTCCAGCACCAGTGCGACGTGCGGTGACTGCCCTTAGAGCACCTGGGAGGTCCTCTGCAAGTTCTACAAACCAAACGCTGAAAACAGAGCTAAGGCATCCTTTAAGCTCGGTGGGTCTTGGAACTCTTGGTGTTTTGCGCAAGTCCAGGTAAGGGAAGCTAGTCTTATTTCCAACGAAAATCCTTATATTCATGATTGAGATGATGGGGGCGACGTGGTCGCCGGTTTTTCAACTGTTATTGTATAATCCTCTGTTTTTGAACGAGATCGCCGGTTTTGGCGTTGTTTTTCGAACTCCCCTGTTTTTGGTGTTGTTTGAAGCTGTTTGAGATTTAAATGTGAAATACATGTGATATTCGAAAATCTGAACCTTTGAAATGACTGTTGCTATGATTTGGATCGTTCATTTGAGTGGTATGATGTGTGGAATGTCGTGAATGTGGGATCAAGACATAGTATTTTCAGGAAAGGAAATACCGTGTTGAGATTTGGTTATGAAGTGTATTGATCTGTAAGTATCCTGTGAATGAGGCGATCCTGACTCTGCTGAGATAATGGAATCACATAGAGGAAGTTATCCAGTTGGTGAGAGTCGAAGGAGGTTCATATGGATGGGTGAGTCGTGTGAAAAAGAACGAGCTCGGCCTGTTATATGAATTAACCTTGTCATACTAGGAGAGTGAAGATATTGAGATTCATCTATACGCTTGTGAATGTGTGTGATTTCACGGCGACCCTGTGAATGTGTGTGATTTCACAGTGGGGCAGTATGACAGGTGCATGTCTCTGGATGCTAAGTTCAACGCACGAGTCTTCCAGAAGTAGGGTCAAGTGTCTTGTGTGATGAGTCAGTGGAAGTCTGACGTGAGAATGAGAAACATTGAATTGATAGACACTTGATGAATTTTGTGATTTTAACGACCTTTGAGGAATTGTGCATTATGTGTTTTAATTGATGGTTTACGTGGGTGTCTTTAATTTGTTTCATCTTGATTTTTAAAGTATAATATCTAAACTTTCTCTCAAATGTCTAGCTTACCCTGTGGTGTTTCTTTTGGTGTTGTGTTTGGCTCTTTCTTAAACCTGTGATGATCGTGTATAATTTACACGGGAGCAGATGATGTTGCAGGAAGTAGAGCTCCTCAGTGAGTGGTCGCCGGAAAGAGATCGCCTGTTTCTACTTCTGTTAGGCGATCACCCTTTTGCTGTCTTCTGATAGGAGATCGCCCTCTTCTGATAGGAGATCGGCCTCTTCTGATAGGAGATCGCCTGCCTTGCTATTTTACTGTATTTTATTTGAGTTTAAGTTTTTTTGGAAAATTTGACCGATTATGTATTAAACTCCCTGTGAGGAGAAAACTTCATTACATACATATAATTATGTTCACCTCAAAATATTTGTTTACCTTTATTTCGTTTTATAATTATTCCAAAGTATTTGGCGGGATGTTACATTAATGGTATCAGAGCAGTTCGTCCTTAGGATGACCTGAGGGCTGTGGATCCATTGTGTTTCTTCTGCTCATGAAATTTATTTGAGTTTAAAATAACAACTATAGTAAAGAGTTTTCAAACGTTTTTGTATTGAAATTTTGTGTGTGCTTTAGTGAATATATGCTCTAACTGAAAATCTTAGTATTAAGAATGAGAAGATCTTGATAAAGTAGTGAGGGTGCACACTCATAACTGGATCGAGATGATTCGCAATCTTAATTCCAAAGGTTTGATGTTTAGCATACATTGAATTCTGGTGTGATTATTTCATTTTATGGAGTGTTTTCGTATTGATTGAAAGTGGTTGTTTGGATTTATGGTTGTATACCAGTAGCTGTTCCGGTGTTTTGCTTAAGTTTATAAGCATTATGATTCTGTTGATGAGCTCAAATTCTTGATGACTTTGAGATGCTGACCTTTGTAAGGTCAAGCTGTTACCTCCTGAATGAATTGATTTCTTATCGATCTCATTCTTGTAGTTGTAGGGAATATAGAAACATGTAGTTTCAAATCTGAAACGAAGAGAGATGGCACGTAGACCTTCTACCCCTCCCCAACCTTCTTCGGAGATGAGCCAGATTGCCAAGGCTATCGAGATGATGGCAACTGCCATCCAACAACAGAATGCAGCGATGGCTCAGAACCATCAAGCTACAATGCACCACTGGGAAACCGCTCGGTCGGCTGAGACAAATTCCCACGTCGGTCAGCCTCAAGAACAGATGGGACTGACTGAGTTCATGAGGCACAACCCACCCAAGTTTAGTGGGAATGCTACCCCTGATCAGGCAGATCAGTGGGTCAGAGAGTTGGAGAAAATCTTTAGGGCGACGTCCTTCTCTGAAGAGAAGAAGTTGGTGTTCGCCACCTATCTGCTGTCTGGAGAAGCTGAGTTCTGGTGGATGGGAGCTCAGCAGATGATGGAGGCCAGAGCTGAAGTGTTAGACTGGGAGAGCTTCAGGGTGAGGTTTTTGGAAAAATATTTCCCAGATAGCGTAAGGTTTGCGAGGGAAGCTGAGTTCCTAAGGTTGGAACAGGGGGATATGTCGGTGAATGCCTATGCTGCTCGGTTTGAGTACCTCGCCCGATTCTACACCCAGGCGACCTCTGAGGCTTGGAGGTGTAGGAAGTTTGAAGAGGGACTGCAGCATGGGCTGAAGAGGACCATAGCCCCGATGTGCATCAGGGAATTTCACGCCTTAGTAGAGAAGGCGAAGATGGTGGAGACTCTGGAAAAGGGTGATTCTCGGGTGATCAGGTCACACCCAGGGGGTTCTTCCAGTGGGGAGGCCAAGGTGCAGCACCCACAAAGCAAGCCTTATTCGAGACCCCCACAGCATAGGGCAGAAGCAGCACCGCCCCAGTTTCAGCAGCAACAACCCTGGAAACTTAAATGTTTCCACTGTGGTGGACCACACACAGCCAATGTGTGCCCCAAGAGAGATTCAGAGAGAAGATGTTTTGCCTGTCAAAAGACGGGACACGTTGCTAGAGATTGTCCTACCCAGAATAGGATGACTCAACCCAGTGGATCACAACAGTTGAGGAATGGAGGCAGTCGACCTCAGGCAGCAGGGAGAGTGTTTGCCATGTCTGGAGCGGAGACATCTCAGTCAGGTAACTTAGTACAGAGTGTTGCTCTATAGCTGGTAGATGCGTTAGAATTTTGTTTGATTCTGGAGCGACACACTCCTTTGTGTCAAGCCTGTGTGTAGCCGTGTTGGGCCTTCTAGTGAAGGAGTTACCGTTTGAACTGTTGGTCTCTACACCTGCGTCAGGACAGGTGTTGACCTCTACAGTTTGCCCCGAATGTCCAGTGATAGTAGAGGGACGCAGATTCAAGGTGAACTTGATCTGCCTACCTCTTCAGGACCTGGATGTTATCCTGGGAATGGATTGGCTAGCTGCCAATCACGTTCTCATAGACTGTGGTAGTCAGAAGATAGCGTTTCCAGACCTCCAAGAGGCAGACGTGATATCTACTCAGCGAGGGTGGTCGGTGTTGGAAGAAGGGGCGAGGTGCTTCATGATCCTAGCTCGGTTGGGAGTGAAGAATGAAGAGGACGTAAGCAAGAGACCTTGGTGAAAGATTTCATGGATGTATTTCCAGAAGAAGTACCTGGGTTACCTCCTAAGAGAGAGGTGGAACTCTCTATTGTTTTGGTACCTGGAGCTGGACCAGTGTCAATGGCTCCAGCTGAGTTGATGGAATTAGAGAAGGAAGTGTAAGTTAGATTTAGTATACCAAGGTTTAGTTTCAGCTACATACAAGTTATGGAGAGTATATAAGCAGAATGTTGAGGGTTTCAAGACTTAAGCATGTGTATCCATGGGAAGTACCGGGGTTAAGTTCCAAGAATGAAAGAATGAATTTTCTTTTATTTGAAGCTTGGGAGATGTTTATGTCGATGAAACAGCATGAGATGACTCTAGCTTAACCACAAGCTTAAAAGGAAAGAGGAGATATTGTATTTATGTCTAAAGTTCAATTAGACAGAGAAATTTGCTGAAAAATACCAAGTAGAGAAGTTACTGGGATAAGAGAGAAAGCTTCACGCAGAATGGATGCTGTTTTGTTGATCGTAATTTGGAAGATGAGTATGGAAATGGTGGGTTGAGATTTAAGACTCCTGATGCAGTAAGTCTCCTGAACTTGGCAAATGAGGATGCAGTTCTGCCTGTGAACGTAGAAGGGAAGGAGGAAATGGCTATGGATAGAATAAGGGTAAGCCGTGTTATGATGATGTTGAGTTCTTCTAGCAATGTTAGTAAATTGCAGAAAGTTGGAGGTGGGAGCAGAACTTTCCGTGCCTTGTGTTTCTAATGGGATGGGGTTTGCAGCTAATCTTTTAGATGGGCAGTTGTGGTGGTCAGCGTTTCGTTTCTGATTTTAGAAACAATGCTGCATTGTCAGCTGTATCTGTTCTTCCAAGTCGGTGCTAGTATAGGGGTACTCTGGCGTGATGGTGGCGTTACAGAATGCTGATTTAGATGAAAAATCTGGAGTGTGTCTCCAAGGCTGCTGGAGGTCCAGAACGATGAGTTGCTTGATAAAGAGGGACCACGGAAACTAGAGGAATGGGTCCCTTCGTCTTGAGTGGCAGCTACTGATTAATTTGGGTATGCGATGTTCAGACCGCTTAACAGTCAAGCCATGCTCTCCTGAACGCCATTCAGGTCGTCCTCTTGAGTTGAATCAGCAGTGTATTGCCTGGTGGTATGATGGGTGGCGGGAAGGTGTTGTGACTGCAGCTAATGTCAGTAGTAGATGGATCTTCGCCGGATTGCTCTACCTTAGAAAGTGAATCATCATCCATCCCCAAAGTTGAAGTTGCTAAGAAGGTGAGCAAGAATCGTTTGGTTGGGAAACCCTTGTGGATCTGGAAAATATGAAGAGGATAACTTTGAGGGAGCCACTCTATGTCGCTCATGAGGACAAGGATAATAACTCTTGTAGAGGCAGTGATGATGTTGACAATGAGGAGAAGACCTTTGGAGTTGTAGTTGGAGATCATGCATTTATGAAAGTGACACCAACCAAGGGTGTAGGACGGGCGATTAGATCCAAGAAGTTGTCCCCTAAGTTCGTGGGACCATATCGGATCTTAAGGAGGATTGGTCCAGTGGCTTATGAGATCGCCCTACCTCCCCATTTAGCGAATCTGCATAATGTCTTTCACGTGTCACAGTTAAGGAAGTATCTCGCAGACCCTAGTCACGTGTTGGAAGTAGACGATGTGCAGATCAGGGATGACTTGTCCTTTGAAGCGAAACCAGTCAGGATTGACGATCGGCAAAGTAAACAGCTCAGAGGCAAGACCATCAACATGGTGAAAGTGGTGTGGGATGAGAGATCGGGTGATTCAACTTGGGAGTTAGAAGAACCCATGAGAGAAGCCTATCCATACCTCTTTTCCTTGTAATTCAATTTTCGAGGACGAAAATTTTTTCTTGTTGGGGAGAATGTAAGGACCTGTAAAATTAAATTGGAATAAAAGGGTATATTTTAAATGAATTCTAAGTATGTTTTCATTTGAAATAAAAAGGAAGGAAAGTGTAGCTTAGAAGACTATAAGATCGCCTGGTTAGTACATGATCGCCGGTCGCCTACTACACATGATCGCCAGGGCGCGAGGCATGTGGACATCGCCAGGGCGCGAGGCATACGGGCATCGCCAGGGCGCGAGGCATGTGGACGTCGCCAGGGCGCGAGAGGCATGCGGGCATCGCCAGGGCGCGAGGCATGTGGACGTCACCAGCGCGCGCGAGGCATGCGGGCAACGCCGGGGCGCGAGGCATGCGGGCAACGCCGGGGCGCGAGGCATGCGGGCAACGCTGGGGCGCGAGAGGCATGCGGGCGTCGTCAGGGATAGACATCGATCGTCTCCCAGGGAGAGACATCGGTCCTCTTCCAGGGAGAGACATCAGTCGTTTGCCAGTTTGAGACCTCAGTGGATAGTCATCGCGCGAGCGGTCATCGGTGGAAGGTTATCGCGCGATGTCGAGTTTCACACAGATAAAGTGGGACCCAGACTCCCAGCATGACACGTCCTGCACGCGCGCCACGTGGACAAAAAGGGTGGTTCAGAATAGTGACATCAGAATGTTGGCATGCACAAGAGACAACAGTGGTCGTACTGTTCAGGGCAGTGGTTGGCATGCACAAGAGACAACAGTGGTCGTACTGTTCAGGGCAGTGGTTGGCAGGCACAAGAGACAACCGTGGCCGTACTGTTCAGTGAGAACGTACGCTCAGGCTTTCCTGCAGAAGGGGTGGCAGTAGCAGCATGCGTGGACTGGTAGGCTTGGATTCAAAAGCCCACTGCGGGAAGGCAAAGAAGGTTACAGTGGCTCAAGAGTGAAAGAGTGTCTGCATCTTCATCCCTCTCTTTTCTCTCCTTCGCGCTGCGACTCAGGCAACCTCCAGCACCAGTGCGACGTGCGGTGACTGCCCTTAGAGCACCTGGGAGGTCCTCTGCAAGTTCTACAAACCAAACGCTGAAAACAGAGCTAAGGCATCCTTTAAGCTCGGTGGGTCTTGGAACTCTTGGTGTTTTGCGCAAGTCCAGGTAAGGGAAGCTAGTCTTATTTCCAACGAAAATCCTTATATTCATGATTGAGATGATGGGGGCGACGTGGTCGCCGGTTTTTCAACTGTTATTGTATAATCCTCTGTTTTTGAACGAGATCGCCGGTTTTGGCGTTGTTTTTCGAACTCCCCTGTTTTTGGTGTTGTTTGAAGCTGTTTGAGATTTAAATGTGAAATACATGTGATATTCGAAAATCTGAACCTTTGAAATGACTGTTGCTATGATTTGGATCGTTCATTTGAGTGGTATGATGTGTGGAATGTCGTGAATGTGGGATCAAGACATAGTATTTTCAGGAAAGGAAATACCGTGTTGAGATTTGGTTATGAAGTGTATTGATCTGTAAGTATCCTGTGAATGAGGCGATCCTGACTCTGCTGAGATAATGGAATCACATAGAGGAAGTTATCCAGTTGGTGAGAGTCGAAGGAGGTTCATATGGATGGGTGAGTCGTGTGAAAAAGAACGAGCTCGGCCTGTTATATGAATTAACCTTGTCATACTAGGAGAGTGAAGATATTGAGATTCATCTATACGCTTGTGAATGTGTGTGATTTCACGGCGACCCTGTGAATGTGTGTGATTTCACAGTGGGGCAGTATGACAGGTGCATGTCTCTGGATGCTAAGTTCAACGCACGAGTCTTCCAGAAGTAGGGTCAAGTGTCTTGTGTGATGAGTCAGTGGAAGTCTGACGTGAGAATGAGAAACATTGAATTGATAGACACTTGATGAATTTTGTGATTTTAACGACCTTTGAGGAATTGTGCATTATGTGTTTTAATTGATGGTTTACGTGGGTGTCTTTAATTTGTTTCATCTTGATTTTTAAAGTATAATATCTAAACTTTCTCTCAAATGTCTAGCTTACCCTGTGGTGTTTCTTTTGGTGTTGTGTTTGGCTCTTTCTTAAACCTGTGATGATCGTGTATAATTTACACGGGAGCAGATGATGTTGCAGGAAGCAGAGCTCCTCAGTGAGTGGTCGCCGGAAAGAGATCGCCTGTTTCTACTTCTGTTAGGCGATCACCCTTTTGCTGTCTTCTGATAGGAGATCGCCCTTTTCTGATAGGAGATCGGCCTCTTCTGATAGGAGATCACCTGCCTTGCTATTTTACTGTATTTTATTTGAGTTTAAGTTTTTTTGGAAAATTTGACCGATTATGTATTAAACTCCCTGTGAGGAGAAAACTTCATTACATATATATAATTATGTTCACCTCAAAATATTTGTTTACCTTTATTTCGTTTTATAATTATTCCAAAGTATTTGTCGGGATGTTACACTAGTATTGGGATGGCACCATATGAAGCCCTGTATGGGAGGAAATGCAGGACTCCCTTATGTTGGTACCAGGAGGGCGAAGCAGTCTTGGTTGGGCCAGAGTTGATTCAGCAGACAACCGAGAAGGTGAAACAGATACAAGGCAGAATGAAAGCTTCTCAAAGCCGTCAGAAATCCTACGCAGATCAGAGGAGAAGACCTTTGGAGTTTGCTGCTGGGGATCATGTGTTTACGAGAGTGACACCAACCAAGGGTGTAGGACGAGCTATCAGATCAAAGAAGTTGTCTCCTAAGTTTGTTGGACCATATCAAATGTTAAGGAAGATAGGTCCTGTAGCTTATGAGATTGCTCTACCTCCCCAATTAGCAAATCTGCATAATGTCTTTCACGTGTCACAGCTAAGGAAGTATCTTGCAGACCGTAGTCACGTGTTGGAAGTGGACGATGTGCAGATCAGGGATGACTTTTCGTTTGAAGCGAAACCAGTCAGGATTGACGATTAGCAGAGTAAGCAGCTCAGAGGCAAGACCATCAACATGGTAAAGGTGGTGTGGGATGACATATCGGGTGATTCAACTTGGGAATTAGAAGAAACCATGAGAGAAGCCTATCCCTACCTCTTTTCCTTGTAATTCAATTTTCGGGGACGAAAATTTTTCTTGTTGGGGAGATTGTAAGGATCTAGATAATTATTTGGAATAGAAGAAGTATAATTTTAATGAATTCTGAATATGTTATTACTTAAAACGAAAAGAGCTTGTAATGGAAATTTCATGGTGGTCAGACCTCGGATGTCGCCCAAGGTCTGAGGGCGGCGTGGTAGAGGTCGGTCGGTGGACCATAGTGGGTTCCAGAAATCACATGTAGGGAGGTGTGATTTGAACCTTAGGAGCGCCATGCATGCAGAATAACTACGGGACTTTACGCTTGGACATAAGGGATTTACCTTAGTGTTGCATGCTTAGGCACGTAAGGGCTAGCAGCGTAGTGAACCCTAATTAGGGCTAGCGGCACAGTAAACCCTAGACTATATAAGGGACAGTAAAATACTTCAGAAAGGTACGCAGTTTCTAGACCTAAACACAGAGAAACTCAATACACTTGGTGTTCCTTGCCTTACACTGACTTGAGCGTCGGAGTGCAAACGGCCTCTAGGGCGCCCCCTTTCTCTTTTGCAGGTGCAGATTGCTTCGAAAGAACCAAGCACGTATCAACGTGAGGAAGGAGGCGTGTGAGTGTCGTGGAGTCAACCGACAGGCGAGTCAACCGGCAAGAACACTCCCCCTTGGAGTTAGAATCCAAGTTATAATGAGAGCAAGCAACCTCTCATCAAGCTTCAAACCTCCAACCGAGCATGTGCTAACTTGAGATTGATTATTCTTCAAGCAACTTTTGTAGAACTAGATTTTGTTAAAATCCTCCACCAGACCAAGATTTCCTTTGTTGATTCGCAGGCCAGAGAACTTAAGCCCAGCAACCGCAACCCAAACTTCATGAGTTATCTCCATTTCCACACCTTTCACATGAGAAACTAGATTGCTTCCCTCAAACTTCAAGTTAGTGTAGAAAACCCTCACCAAATCTGGATAGATGTTTCCTTTCATCTTTAGGAATTTTCTGAGAGATTGATCCTTGAGTAGCCTTCTCACATTATCAAGCTTTTGACTTTTCAACCAATCAAAGCATACAACCTTAGGGTTGTTTATCTTTTTGATACTTGTCTCATACCTATACTTCTCAATGAGATCATTATCTCTAAAAAACCAGCCTTCTAACCTTCCTCCAGACCTTACAGCCCTGGTTTTGACTCTTTTTGAGGTGGGAGGGGTTGATTCCATGACAGCAGAGACGAAAAACAGAGGAGAGCACACTTCCCGAATTTTTCAAGAGATGGTGCAAGAGATATTGCAAGAGATGTTGCAATTGGTTGTTGTTCTTGCTGGTTGACTTGCCTGTCGATTGACTCACGATACTCACACGCCTCCTTCCTCACGTTGATATGTGCTTGGTCTTTCGAAGCAATCTGCACCTGCAAAAGAGAGAGGGGGCGCCCTAGAGGCCGTTTGCACTCCGACGCTCAAGTCAGTGTAAGGCAAGCACACCAATTGTATTGAGTTTCTCTCTGTGTGTTTAGGTCTAGAAATTGCGTACCTTTGTGAAGTATCTTACTGTCCCTTATATAGTCTAGGGTTTACTGCGCCGCTAGCCCTCATTAGGGTTCGCTGCGCTACTAGCCATATTTAGGGTTTACTGGAATACCCTTGCGCCGCTATCACCCAATCTTAGGGTAATCTAGCACATAAGGCTTCCTTCTCTGGAGTGCAAACTCTCACAGGGTGACCACCTGGATGCCTCCTTGTGCACCTAGTCTCTGGGGCCACCTGTTCTGGGAGTGCCTTCACTGTTCACGTGCCATGCATGTAACTTTACTGGGAAAACCCTAGTTCTGGTGTGTACTCGTCCCCTCAGGACTCTACACCCAACTGTGCTCTCCTTGCTACCCGCATAGGCACTTTGTGATCCAGGCCTCTCCCTAATTCTGGGTATTCAACTGGTCATTGGCCCCCTCTGGGAACCAATCTTAACTGTTCTGTTTATGCTGTTCAAATCACCCAAGGCCGATGTCACCTCGCCACACACTGTCGCCGAGGACTCCTCGACCTGCTGAGTGACGATGACACCTCCGCCCATCCAGGTAATCTGACGACTACTCACCCGTCTCTATAGGCTGATGACTCGTCACCCCTCTCTGCAGGCTGATGACTCGTCACCCCTCTCTGCAGGCTGATGACTCGTCGCCCCTCTCTGTAGGCTGATGACTCGTCACCCCTCTCTGCAGGCTGATGACTCGTCACCCCTCTCTGTAGGCTGATGACTCGTCACCCCTCTCTGTTCAATACCTCCTGTGGGGTCCATTCCACGTGGCTTTGACCCATGCTGTGGGACCCAGCTGATGTCCGAGGACTGGTCAGTACAGTTGTTCTTGTGGAAGAAATCTGCACCTGATTTTAGAGCAATAAGAAAATCAATTTGAATTTAATTTCATTCAATGGGTACCTAATTTTCAGAGAGAGAGGACTTTACTCTGTTCTGCACAATAAATGTCAGAAAAGAAATTGAAAAGCACATGGCCTTCACATGTGATCTTTGACTAGTCATCAATGCTCTTGAATTTCCAAGATTTTGGAATATATTCCTTTATTATTGTAGTAACTTCTTTTCTGAGCATGTTCAGCTTTCAACACAGATCTTTTGACCAGGATTCTCCCTTTTGAAATTGATCTGCAACAAAAAAAAATTAAATCAATTTCTTCACAGTGTTGTCAGACTCAAAACAATTGGTTGTTTCGAAGAAACAATTGGTTGTTTTTCTGCAGCAGTTAAAAAAACTTGATTTTGAAAATTTTAGCCATTAACAGAAACAGATTAATGCAGATGACATTAATTTAAAAGAAAATTAATCACAAGAAAGAACTTTGAAACAAAGATAGAGAACAATTAAAGGAAAGTCTTATCCTTGTGTTGTTTCTTCAATGATCCAATTACTTGTTGATCAAGAAAACTTCTTTTCACTGTTTTGATCTTTTGCATAGCATTGATTTAGCTTCAATGACTGCCTTTTTCTTCAACAACTTGATCAGATGGCTCAGTTCTTCTCTTTCTCTTTATTTTTCCTGCATAAACTAATTCAAGTAGCAAGATTTGGTCCCCTTACAAATTTGGGTCCATTTGACTTTACTTTGTTGTTAGAAACATCACATCCCTTAGGAATCCATTTCATAAGACCTTTAGGAACATAATACTTTCTAATTTTACAGAATCTAATAGAGTAACCTTTCTTCATGCAGTAAAAGCATGTAACAACCGGTTGTTTCGTCTTAACAATCGATTTTTTTTCTGATTTTCTTAAGGAAAATTTTGAAAACCTATCTTGCTTGTTCTGTGGATTGAAGCCTAAACCAGCCTTTCCAAAAACACAGCTTTGAGATGCCAAGACATTCTCAAAGTTTGACTTTCCCTTTGAAAGTTTGTCCACAGTTTCAACAAGATAGTGAACCTTTTTCTCAAGATTTTCACAATTTGTGCAAATAAGAGTATCACACTTGCAAGAGGCATTTTTGAAATGATTTTCCAATTTTTCAAAATCATTTTTTTTTTTCTCAGATCCTCTTCAAGTTATTTAACTTTCTTCTCAAGCCCACTGTTAAGATCTTTCAATTGGTTGTTTGAAAGAACCAATCTATTAGCTTCATCATGTGTTTCTTGAAAAGCTTCAAGCAATTCACTATAATTTTGTACATTTAAGGAAGCACATGAACTTACCTCACTCGAATTGCAAGAATCATCATCATCCTCAGCTACTAAACATATGTTGGCTTTCTCATCTTCACTTGATGAAGAACTTGATGATGACACCTCATTTTCATCCCAAGCTATGTAGGCTCTTTTTGTCTTGCCTTTCTTCTCCTTGTAGCTTGTCTTTTTCTCTTTTGATCTTGTTGGGACAATCTGCCTTTATGTGACCTTGCTCACCACAACCAAAACAAGCATAGTTATTTGAATTAAATTTATTGGGTTTCTTGTTTCCATACCTAACCTTGTTGTTGTCTTTGTTGCGGTTTCTCTTTAGGAATTTGCTGAATTTTCTTGACAGCAATCTAAGATTTTCCTCATCACTATCATCACTTGAATCTTGCTTTCCCTTATGTTTGGATGCTTTCAAGGCTATGCTCCTTGTGTGCTTATCTTCACTCTCTTGAACATTGAGTCTATTCATCTCTAGCTCATGTTCCCTAAGCTTTCCAAACAAAGAAGCAACACTTAAAGATGTTAGATCTTTAGATTCGGAAATAGCAGTTACCTTTGGTTGCCATGCTCTATCAAGACATTTCAAGATCTTGATGTTTAGCTCTTCTTTGTCAAACGTCTTGTCTAGGCTCATAAGGTGATTGATGATGTGTGTAAACCTTTTCTGCACGTCAGCTATTGTTTCACCTTTAAGCATTCTAAACATCTCATACTCTTGGATGAGAGCATGCTTTCTAGCTCTTTTAACCTCATTTGTT
This sequence comes from Phaseolus lunatus, assembly GCA_013389735.1. Lineage (NCBI taxonomy): Eukaryota > Viridiplantae > Streptophyta > Magnoliopsida > Fabales > Fabaceae > Phaseolus > Phaseolus lunatus. The sequence goes on from CM023867.1 coordinate 26,310,421, forward strand.
CCTTCATGAGTGACTTCCAAAGTATCCCACATTTCTTTTGATGATTTGCATTGTGAGACCCTGAAAAACTCATCAGATTTTAAAGCAGAGGTTATAATATTTTTGGCAATGCAATCGAATTTGGCCTTTTTGCTTTCTGCATCAGTCCATTGAGACCATGGCTTCTCAATGACAAAACCATCTTTTTCAAACTTTGGGATAAAAGGACCATTTTCAATTGCATCCCAAATTCCTTTGTTAAGAGATTCCATAAATATTTTCATTCTAACTTTCCAAAACTGGTAATTCAAACCACAAAACAAGGGTGGTCTGTTTATTGAGGCACCTTCCCCGAATGGTAGTCTATCAGCCATTTTAAAAAGATTTTAGGATAAACTTGAATTACTTTCAAGAACCAAGCTCTTGATGCCAATTGTTAGAAAAGATGGCTTTAAATTAGAGGGGGGGGGGGTGAATTGTTTAAAGGGGTTTTCGCAAACTTTTCACAGCTAGAATGAAGTTATTTCAGAAACCAAATGATTCAGCAATTTAGTTAGCCAAAACAGCAAGCAAAACTGTAATACTAGAAAAACAATCGGTTGTTTCTACGAAACAATCGGTTGTTTATACCAGCAAAAAACAAACAAACTGAATTTAAAGAGTTAAGGATAGAGAGATTGTACATAGATGTTTATACTGGTTCACTCCAACCCAGAGCTACATCCAGTCTTCTCAGAAACCCTGAGGAAATCCACTAAGCAATCACACCTTGATCACTTAGACAACAACCAAGAGAATGACCTTGAAAACCTCAAGAAACACACTCTCCTTGGCCAACACTAAGATTGCAGATCTTGAACACCTCAAGAACACACAACCAATCTCAGTAAAAACACACAAACAAATTGTTTCAGCAGTTTACAAAGATTACACTTGTTACAGATGAATATCTGAAATCAATACAAGTAGAATCCTCTTCCAGCACCTTGATCAATCACAAAACTCTTAAGCAATCTCAACACTTTGAAAAACTCTCTTAGAAAAACTTTGTCAAAAGATTCTCTTTACTTAAATCAGTTTTTCTGAATTTATACAAAGATATAGTTTGTTATCAAATCTTAACAAACTCTTAATTGCTTTAAAAAGACTGGTCAAAACATTTAATGACTAGAGCGTATTCAGTTTTAAATCATTTAAAGCTCAGTCAAAGAAAAATATTTTTTCTGTTATGGTTCGAAAACAAACAATCAATTGTTTCCTCGAATCAATCGGTTGTTTTGTTACTTAATAGATTTCACCATTTAAAAACAGTTTTCAAACTTTCTCAAAACACCTAAGTGTAAACAATCGGTTGTTTTGACAGAACAATCGGTTGTTTCAACTTAGCTTGAAAAACATTTTGCTTTGTTAAAGATTGAGATGCTAATTGCTTTGAGATTTAATCTAAGGGTGGATTACAACATTAAACTACCCCAGAACAAAGATATAAACCAGCACAGCCACATCAAGCAAAGCAGAGGCTTCAACATCCTTCAAAGGATTTGGATTCTTCAAAACATTGAACACCACCTGGTTCAACAAAAGAGAGGAAAATAAACATAATGAAGGAAACCGAATAGGAAACAAAACATTAAAACAAGAACAAGACATAGATTTCAGAATGGAAATTTGGAATGGAAATGGAATGGAAAAAGATGAGTGAAAGGAAACTTAGGAGAATGAAGGTAGAGAAGTGATCACGCCACTTGAATGGTGGTTTGCTCCAAGATGAGAGAAGAATGCCGGCACTTGAGAGCTCTCTAATTCTCACAAGATAAGACAATGGTGTAAGGAGACAAAGCTCACAAATTCTAACACAAATTGTATATAGTAACTTTACTCTAAATTCAACATGAAAATACATGAGGTAGGTATCCTTATTTATAGTTGAAAGAGCCTTGGAGAGCAAGCATAAGGGGTAGGATGGGAAGAGTGAAAAAATGGGCAGCCTTAGGGTTTGACTAAGTCAAACCCGCATCCTAGGCTTGTCCTTCTAGAAACTAGGTCAAAAAGCCTTCCAAAAGGGCCAAGAACATCCTAAAATGCTAACTACACCCCTTATTATACTAAAGACACCTTATTCTAGCCTATATTTGCTATTTGGACCCCCAAAGTGAGCCCAAATTGTTTACAATATTTTCTAATCATTAAGAAGACCAGCAGGAAGAACTTTAGGTGCTCTGGTCTTTGTCCCATTCTCCATCTAGTGAGGTCTCTACTTTGAGGTGACTTCTCTTTATATTCTTTAGCATCCTTGATCATCACCTTGTGGGCTTGGTTTGCATCACAAACAGTTCAAACTTGGTAAGTCCTTAAGCCAAGAAGCGTTGGACCAGGTCGTCGGGGTCTTGGCCCGATATCTGGACGCCTTCGTATGGACTGCTTCGAACATGCTAGGTATTGACCCAGACTTCTTGTGCCATCATCTTACCATGGACCTACAGGTCCAACCTGTATGCCAGAGATGGAGAAATTTCAATGAAGAAAGGCGGCAAGTCATTAGGCAGGAGACCCAGAAGCTGTTAGAGGCCTGTCACATTAGGGAAATCCAATACCCTGAATGGTTGGCCAACATGGTGTTAGTAAAGAAAGCCAATGGCAAGTGGAGAATGTGCATCTACTTCACAGACTTGAATAAAGCCTGTCCCAAAGACTCTTACCCATTACCCAGCATCGATGCCTTGGTGGACAACGCTTTAGGATGCAAACTCCTCAGATTTTTGGATGCGTTCTCTGGGTACAACCAGATCTGGATGCACCCTAGAGATATGTGCGAGACGGCATTCATGATAGAGCTTTCCAGTTATAGTTGCAAGGCGATGCCCTTCGGATTGAAGAATGCTGGAGCAACCTACTAGAGACTGATGGATAGGATACTCGCCCCCATGATAGAGCAAAATGTGCAGGCATACGTGGATGACATGGTGGTCACATCTCAAGAGAAGGACCAGCACGTCACCGACCTAGAGGAGCTATTCAACACCATAGCAAAGTACAAGTTGAAACTAAATCCAGAAAAGTACGTGTTAGGGGTCGAAGTAGGAAAATTCTTGGGGTTCATGTTGATAGAACGTGGGATAGAAGCAAACCCCAAGAAATGCGCGGCCATCATGGCCATGAGAAGCCCAATCTTAGTAAAGGAGGTCCAATAGTTGACAGGTCGGATGGCTGCCCTGTCCCAGTTTGTTTCAGCAGGAGGAGATATCCTTATTTCTAGTGCTTGAAGAGGAACAACCGGTTCCTTTGGATCAACGAGTGTGAGGAATCATTCCTCAAGCTGAAACAGTATCTGGCCAGTCCCCCAATATTGTGCAAGCCATTGCCAGGTGCTCCACTCCGCCTTTACTTCGTCATCATGGAGCGGGCGATCAGTTCAGTCCTAGTCTAGGAGCAGGAGCAGGTGCAGAAACCCATTTACTTTGTTAGTAAGGTCTTATAGGGACTTGAGGTACGCTACCAGGCCATAGAAAAGGCAGCGCTGGCTGTGGTATTTTTCAGCACGGAGGCTCTGCCATTATTTTCACAGTTTCACTATCATTGTCATGACGGACCTCCCCATTCACAAGGTCCTGCAGAAACCTGACGTAGCATGGAGGATGGTCCGCTGGGCAGTTGAGCTATCTGAGTTTGAGGTACAGTTTGAGCCCAGAGGGCCAATCAAGGGCCAAGTTTACGCTGATTTTGTAGTAAAACTGACCTCGGAAGCCACACAGTAGGGAGATGCTGGTTTCAAGTGGGTCCTCTTAGTAGGCGGGTCGTCAAACCAGCAGGGTAGCGATGCAGGGGTGATCTTAGAGGGACCAGGTGGGGTCTTAATCGAACAGGCCCTGCATTTCGCCTTCAAAGCCAGGAACAACCGGGCAAATATGAGGCTTTGATTGCATGAATGCTACTAGCTAAGGAGATGGGTGCGGAATGTCTGTTGGCCAAGAGTGATTCGTTGCTGATAACAGGACAGGTGACAGGTAAGTATCAGGCCAAGGACCCCCAGATGGCCACTTACCTGGAGTATGTGGAGCTGCTAAAGAGAACCTTCGTTGCGTTCGAGTTGCTACATGTCCCCCGAGAATAGAATGCTAGAGTTGACTTGCTGGTAAAGCTCGCCAACTCAGGCAAGGGGGGAAGGTAGAGGACAGTCATACAGGAGACTCTTAGGGCACCTCGAACAGCCACAGACAACATGGGTGACGTCCAAATGATAGGCGTTTCATAAGAGAGGAAAAGAAGTCATAGATCGCTAACCCAGGAGACGCTAAAGACACCCCACATAAGCACATATGGACCACCAGAAGAGAGATTGCCACAGGTTCACCTAGTCGAAGAAGGGGAAACTTGAATGACGCCCTATCGACGTTACCTAGCTGACGGAGTGCTTCCCATGGACCCAGTGGGAGTCATAATCATGAAAAAGAATGCAGCCCGCTACACTTTGATTGATGGTAACTTATTTAGGCATGGTTATACCCATCCCATCCTGACCTGTGTAAGCAGAGAGCAGTGCACTCGTATCATATCTGAGCTTCATTAAGGCATATGTAAGGACCTGTAAAATTGAATTGGAATAAAAAGAGATATATTTTAAATGAATTCTAAGTATGCTTTTATTTAAAATAAAAAGGAAGGAAAGTGCAGTTTAGAAGACTATGAGATCGCCGGTCGTCTACTACACATGATCGCCAGGGCGCGAGAGGCATGCGGGCATCGCCAGGGCGCGAGGCATGTGGACGTCGCCAGGGCGCGAGAGGCATGCGGGCATCGCCAGGGCGCGAGGCATGTGGACGTCGCCAGGGCGCGAGAGGCATGCGGGCGGGCGTCGTCGGGACGCGAGGCATGCAGGCATCGCCGGGTCGCGAGAGGCATGCGGGTGTCGCCAGGGATAGACATCGGTCGTCTCCCAGAGAGAGACATCGGTCGTCTTCCAGGGAGAGACATCGGTCGTCCTCCAGGGAAAGACATCGGTCGTCCTCCAGGGAGAGACATCGGTCGTTTGCCAGTATGAGACCTCAGTGGATAGTCTTCGCGCGAGAGGTCATCGGCGAAAGGTTATCGCGCGATGTCGAGTTGCACACAGAGAAGGTGGGACCCAGACTCCTAGCATGGAACGTCCTGCACGTACGCCACGTAGACAAAAAGGATGATTCAGAATAGTGACATCAGAATGTTGGCATGCGCAGGAGACACTCGCGGTCGTACTGTTCAGGGCAGTGGTTGGCATGCAGAAGAGACAACAGTGGTCGTACTATTCAGGGCAGTGGTTGGTATGCGCAAGAGACAAACATGGTCGTACTGTTCAGAGAAACGTACACTCAGACTTCTCTGCAGAGTGGGTGGTGGCAGCTGCTCTTGTGGACAAGCTGGTTTAAGATGCAAAAACCCACTTCTGAGAGGGGGGAACGTTGCAGTTGTTCAAGAGCGAAAGAGTGAGTTTACCTCCCTTCTCCTCCATTCTCTCCTTCGCGCTGCGATTCTGGCACCTTCACACAAGAGTACGACGAGCGACGGCCACCATTAGAGCACCTGGGAGGTTCTCTGCAAGTCCTTCAAACCAGACGAAAAAACAGAGCCAAGGCATTTTTTAAGCTTCGTTGGGTTTCGGAGCTCCTGGTGTTTTGCGCAAGTCCAGGTAAGGGAAGCTAGCTTTCATTTTCAATACAAGCCATAGATTAGCTGTTTCTGAAGTGAGGGCGACGTGGTCGCCGGTTTCTTTTTCATCTTCGTGAATGCTCTGTTCTATGTGTTTGGGCGACGTGGTCGCCGGTTTTAAATACAGATTTCGAAATCCCCTGTTTTTGGACAAGATCGCCGGTTTTGGCGCTGTTTTACGAACTCCCCTGTTTTTGGTGTTGTTTTGAAACTGTTTGAGATGTAAATGTGATATTCGAAAACATGAACCTTGGAGTGAGTTTTGCTGTGATTGAAATCATTCATTTAAGTGTGGCATGATGTGTTGAATGTTGTGAATGTGAGATCAAGGCATAGTATTTTCAGGAAAGAAAATACCGTGTAAGATCGTGTAGGATGTGCATTGACCGGTGATTCGTTATGATATCCTGACTCTCCTGATATAATGGAATCATATAGATGAAGTTATTCGGGCGTTGAGAGTCGAAGGAGGTTCATACGTATGGGTGAGTTGTTTGAAAGAGAACGAGCTCGACCTGTTGTGTGGATTAACCCTGTCATGCTTGGATGGTGATGATATTGAGATTCATTATACGCTTGTGAATGTGTGTGATTTCACGGCGACCCTGTGAATGTGTGTGATTTCACAGTGGGCAGTATGACAGGTGCAAATACACGAGTCTAGTCAAAGCATGAGTCTTCCGGAAGTAGTGTCAAGTGTCTTGTGTGCTGAGTCAGTGTAGTCTGACGTGTGAAATGAGGAACTTTGAAATTGATAGACACTTGATGCATGATGTGAAATAGAACGACTCTTGAAAATATTGTGAAATGTGTGATTTCTTAGCGATCAGGTGAAGGGAATGAGAAACTTTATAGTTTTATGTGGGTATCTTGAATTTGTTTCATTCTGATTTTTATGTTCATATTTAAACTCTCTTTAAAATATATAGCTTACCCTGCGTGTTCTGCTCTATGGCTGTTTTTCTCTTAAAACTGTGATGATCGTGTAATTTTTACACGGGAGCAGATGATCTTCCAGGAAGTAGAGCTCCTTAGTGAATGGTCGCCGGGGAAGAGATCGCCTGGTTCTATCTCTTGGTGGTGATCGCCGGATTTATGTCCTAATAGCAGATCGCCTGTTTTGGGGTCTTCTGTTAGGAGATCGCCGGTTTATGTATGGAGACCGCTGTTTTCGTTGTATTTGATTGATTTCGTTAAGTTTTGAAAAACATTTGACTGGTTATGTATTAAACTCCCTGTGAGGAGCAACTTCATTACTTATATATATAATTATGTTCTCTTCAACATTATTTGTTTACCTTTATTTTCATTATAAATATGAATAGTTTTTGGCGGGATGTTACAGCATATGCGGGAGCCACATCGGCGGTCGAGATCTGTCGTCCAAAGCCGTTAGAGCTAGATACTACTGGCCAACGATGAGACAAGATTGCATGAGATACGCACATCAGTGCAAGAAGTGCCAGTAGCATGCCAACTGGCACAATGCACCACCAGAGGAATTAAGGTCGATCCACAGCTTATGGCCTTTCCACACCTAGGGGATTGATATCCTGGGGCCTTTTCCCTTAGCAATTCGACAGATGAAGTACCTTGTGGTGGCCATAGAGTATTTTACCAAATGGATCGAGGCTGAACCAGTGGCACAAATCACATCTCACAAAGTCCAACACTTTGTGTGGAAGAATATAGTTTGTTGTTTTGGGGTCTCGAAACGATTGGTGTCTAACAATGGCACCCATTTCGTAAGCCAGCAGTTGGGTAAGTTGTGCACAGAGCTCGGCATCAAGCAGGTGTTTGTGTCAGCCGAGCACCCCCAGACTAATGGGCAAGTTGAATCAGCCAACAGAGTCCTACTTAGGGGCTTGAAGAGGAGGTTAGAAAAAGCTAAAGGAACTTGGGCAGAGGAAGTTCCCAAGATTGTATGGGCGTATCACACCATCCCACAGTCCACTACCAAAGAGACACCCTTTAGCCTGGTGTATAGGTCAGATGCTATGATTCTTGTAGAAATCCAGGAGAGCTCACCTCGCTTTCAGAACTGATCCGGTTGGTCATCGGTAGTCGATGACGTCAGCAGCAGTTGACCACATGGACCGTTCACGGGGTGACACGTGGTAGAGGATAGCAGGTGAATCAGGGAGGCGATCACTCAGAATGGTGATCGGTGGTCGGTGGCTAAGGGACCACCACCCGCAGATCAATGTCAGGTGAGCGCTTGGAAGCAGAGCGCAAGAAGTAAAGAAGCACTGATCAGTCATCGGGGGTTTCCTGTTAACACACAGTTAAGATGGGACCCAGGCTCCCAGCGAGAGCGTTACGCAAGAAGCACAAATCAGTGATCGCCTATCGCCGTGTGTGAGGATGAATAATCGCCTATCGCCGTGTGTGAGGATCAGTAATCGCCTATCGCCGTGTGTGAGGATCAGTAATCGCCTATCGCCGTATGTGAAGATTAGTAATCGCCTAGATTGCACATGATCGCTGTGTGTGAAGGTTAGGAGATCAGGTGGTCAGCAAGTCGCCGAAAGAGCACATCGCCGGGTATTTGAGAAGACTTGGCAAGCACTTGTTATATGGTCTAAATACAGAGGATAAGTGGCATATCTGCCACCATATGTAGTGTGAGTCGTGATACCCAGTGTTAATCAGTTCATCATGTTAAGGTTGCGCCCAGGGTAGCTTGTGCACTAAGCTACTCCCTGTGTGGATAACTTAGTCGCAGGAGCAAAGTGGAAGTAACGTTTCAGCTGCAGGTACTCCAGATGGTGACACGTGTATGACCAGATGTTATCCACGTGTCAAGAGGAATAACCGTCAGGAGAGAGAAAGACTCAGGTATATATACGAAATTCCTAACGAAATTAGGGGAGATTCATTTTTGGTTGTGATTCACTTGTACACGGTTCTGAGTTTTCTTTGAAGTTCTTTGTTGATTCAATCACTGACTTGAGCGTCGGAGTGCAACCGGCCGCAGAGGCGCCAAATTGTTCTTTCAGGTTTCTTGGAGGATTGTCAGGTGAAAGTCTTTGGTGTGCTTGGCGTGAAGCTGGTGAGGACGAGGTTTGAGGAGGAGAAGCTCTAACGCTTTGGTCAAGAGGCTGGATCAAGAACTTTGTGGCTAAAGAATCTAACGAGGAAAGAAGAGTGAACTTAGATCTGCTAGACGAGGTCAGAGAGGAGGCTCGCATCAAATCTGAAGCTTTAAAGAGAAAGATAGAGTACAAGCACAAGTCCAAGTTGAGACCTCAGCAATTCCAGGTGGCTGACTTGGTGATGCGGAAGGCTCACCCCTACCAGCTAGAGAATAAGTTGTCACCCAAGTGGACTGGTCCATTCAGTGTGACAGAGGCCCTTGGGAACAAAGCATACAGGTTGGAGACCTTGGAAGGTGGGGCAATCCCCCGCACATGGAATGGTGCTAACCTCAAATTCTATTTTAGTTAACTACTCTGTATTCAGTTTTCATTTAGTTAAATTGTATTTTCGATGTATTCAGTTAAGGGGACACTCTTTTTCCCTACGAGTTTTTTTAACGAGGTCACCCAATAAAAGGAAAAACAACTAAGACATGTTTGTGTTGAAGCATTAAATGAACCTCTCCCTTGGACAGAGATACCAAGATTGGGAATAGTAAGGTTCTTAAAGAACCTCCCTCTTGGGTAAGCATGCCAAGAAGGAGAATAGTACGCTTCAACAGTGAAAGTCTTCCTTGACTTGTCAGTCAAGGTCGACGCAGTGAAAGACCTCTTCCTTGTCTTTGTACAACAAGGTTGAGACAAGTGAAAGTCTTCCTCGACTTGTTAGTCGAGGTCGACGCAATGAAAGACCTCTTCCTTGTCTTTGTACAGCAAGGTTGAGTCAAGTGAAAGTTTTACTTGGCTTGTCAGTCGAGGTCGACGAAGTGAAAGACCTTTTCCTTGTCTTTGTACAACAAGGTTGAGGCAAGTGAAGGTCTTCCTCAACTTATCAGTCAAGGTCGACACAGAGAAAACCCTTTTCCTTGTCCAGCAAGGTTGAGGCAAGAAAGAGGTCTTTCTTGACTCATCCGCCAAGGTCAATACCTGCAAAGTTTTCTACCACAGGTAACAAGCCAAGTTAGAAGTCAGTTTTACGAGATTGAGTTAAGTAGACGTTATGATGTCTAAGCAAGATCAGTTATGGGACACATTCAAGTTGGCAAGGTTGTCTCAGTAACATATGCGAGAGAGCAAGGAATAACATGTACAAGTCAGTGCAAGTCTGTCACGAGTCAAGAAAGCCACGCAGACACAGAGAAAATGGTAAAGGAAGAAGCATTGCATAATTATGTTTACTCAAACACAAAAACATAAGTATTAAAAAGAAGAAGTTGAGACATTGGAAGGGGAATTCATTAGAAATAGAATGTATAGATAATTACAAAAGTTTTAGAGAAAAGGAAGAAAATCAAGAATCCGTAGAGGCCTCCACCAGCTGTCCATCGACGATGACCTTGGTCAGGCCAATTTGGGAAAGATCCACCCCAGGATGCACGCAGGCAACCTGGGCGATGGCATCCCCAAACCCTTCACCATAGGCTTCAGCTGATTCGTTGGTGAGGTCATCAGTGGTTTTCTGGAAGAGCTCCTCCTTGCGGGCCATGTCCTCCCTCAGTTGGCCCATTTCCTCCCGCAACCTGGCCAACTCCACCTCCCTTTGGGCCAGGTCTTCTCGGCTCCGCTCCAGCTCCTTCTTCAGGTCCTCCATGGAGAGGTGGAGGTCGTTGTTCTTTGCATATAACCGAAGGGCCTCTTGCGATTTCGCAAACAAGAGGTCCTTGGTTTCTTTGTTAGCCTTGCGGAGCTCAGCCACCTCCAAGGTGAGCCCCGTTAGGCGACACTCTGCCCTAGTAGCCGCAAGCATTTTCCGTTCGGCCTCTTCCTGGGCCCCTCGCACTTTGGTGAGAAGGAGGTTGGACCCAGCAAGAGCCTCCTCGAAGCTCTTGGCCACTCGTCCGCGAGAGGCCACCTCGAGCTTGCGTGGACTTTAACACCCGCTGGAGGAATGGAGAGAGAGCAGTGGGAGGACCCTAGGCTCCGCCCTCAGGGACGTTCTTCCCCAGACCCTCTTCAGTATTAAGAGGAGAAGAAGCGCTTGGTGGGCATTCCCTAAAGGAAGGGGTCCCCCCGTTTCCTGAGCTTGAAGCCACAGGGATGGCAGCTTCAGCGTTGCGCTTCCTTTTGAAGACCAGGCCAAAGCAGGTGTCCTCGTCTTCAGAAGGGGTGACTTCAGCGGCCACGACCATGCCTTGGGATCTAGTGGCATGAGGATGGCTTGGTGCGGGCAGGAGGGCAAGGGCAGTGGCGGAGGAGCCAGCAGTAGTAGGGACCTCATTCGGAACAGCAGTGGAGGGGCTAGCGCCGCCCTTCTTTGCAGCTAGGCACCTCTTCCTGTTAGCACTGATTGTCATGCCTACAACAAGTAGAAAGACTCAGTTAACAACACATAAAGGGTAAACGAAAGAAATAAGCAGAACAAGAAAGGATAATCAAAGCAAGAAGAAAGGTACCGATATAATCCTTCAAGGCCTTAGGACTGTATTCCTTCTTTATCAGCTCAGCGGTGCTGAATATAGTTTGGAGGCCAGAAAGGAACTCGTGTAAGGACCTAGAAAAAAATTTAATTGGAATAAAAGTGTTATATTTAAATAATTTCTGAAGATGTTATTATTTAAAATAAAAAGAGCTTGTAATAGAAGTTTCATGGTGGTCAGACCTCGGACGTCGCCCAAGGTCTAAGGTCAGCTGGTAGAGGTTGGTCGGGGGACCATAGGGGGTTCCAAAAAAAAAATCACACGTATTAAGGTGTGATTTGCACCTTAGATACGCTATGCATGCGAAACTCTATGCTGGGGGCATAAGAGATTGTCCTTAGTGTTGCATGCATTGGCGCGCGAGGAGTTGGTACCGACCTGTCCTCGGGAAGGAGAAGCTACCAACGTCACTGAGTCATGTGGGAGTGATACCACAGACTTAGAGGAATGGGAGGACGAGCCCTCAGCTGGGTGTGACGATGTGACATCGGTGACCAGAGTGAGGCGATGTGTCCTCGTCACACACAAGGGCGATAAGAGATCGCCAACAGGATGAGAGGAACATCGGTCATCAACCAGGATGGGAGACACATCGGTCGTCTTCCTGAATGAGACATCGGTTGTCTGCCAGATGGAGAGACATCGGACATCGGTCGTCTTCCAGGGTGAGGAATCAGTCGTCCGTCAGGAAGGGGCATCAGTCATCGCCGGGATGAGAGGCACATCAGTCATCGCCGGGATGAGAGGCACATCAGTCATCACTGGAATGAGAGGCACATCAGTCGTCTGCCAAGGTAAGAGAAAATCGTTCATCGGTGGATAATCATCGCGCGGTTAGTCATCGGTGGATGGTCATCGCGCGAGGTAATGTTTCACACAGATAAGGTGGGACCCAGGCTCCCAGCATGAGCGTTCTGCATGCGCGACACGTAGACGGAAAGGAGTGCTTCAGAACATTTGACGCCAGAGAGTTGGTAAGGCAGGTAACCCAAAGTTGGTGTGCGCAGAGACCCACGTGACCATACTGTTAGAGGAAACGTGCACGCAAGCTTCCTACAGAGTGGGTAATGGCAGCTGCATGGTGGGTCTACGTTTCTTAGTCTCAAAACACACCTCCTCTTAGTTGGAGTTCGAACGCTGTTGGAGTAGCGAGAGATAGAGTGAGTTTAGTCTTCATCCTTTTCCTTCCTCTCCTTCACTCTACGATTCAGGCCTTCTCACGTCCCAGCTTGGCTACCGGCGATTGCCATAGAGCACCTGAGAAGGTTCTCTGCATGTTTTCCCGATCAGAACGCTTAAACAGAGTTCAGGCATCCTTAAGTTCGGTGGGTTAGAGCTTGAAGTGAGATTTTACGCTAGTCCAGGTAAGGGAAGCTAGCATTCGTTCAATAAAAACCTTAGGCTAGAAGATTCTGAAGTTGGGGCGACGTGGTCGTCGGTTTCAAACTTTCTTGCACGATGCTCTGTTTTTATGTGTGGGGCGACGTGATCGCCGGTTTTAATGTTTGTTTCGAAATCCCCTGTATTAGTGTCGTTTTAAAATTGTTTGAGATTGAAAAGTGAAATGCATATGATATTCGAAATTCTGAACTTGGTTTTGATTGTTGCTGTGATTTGGAACCGTCCATTTACGTGTTGTACGATGCATTGAATGTTATGAATGTGGGATCAAGGCATAGTATTTTCAGGAAAGAAAATACCGTGTAAGATCGTGTGTAATGTGCATTGACTAGGGACTTGTCTAGAAGGAGATATCCTGACTCTCCTGATATAATGGAATCACATAGATGAAGTTATTCAGGCGTTGAGAGTCGAAGGAGGTTCATATGTATGGGTAAGTTGTTTGAAAGATAACTAACTTGACCTGTTGTATGGATTAACCCTGTCATACTGGGAGAGTGATGATATTGAGATTTATTTATGCGCATGGCTGTGTGGATTCACAGCGACCCTGTGTGGATTCACAGTGGTGTAGTATGACAGGTGCAGATCTCTGAGTCTAAGTCAACGCACGAGTCTTCCGGAAGTAGAGTCAAGTGTCTATGTGTTGTGAGTCAGTGGGAATTCTGACGTTAGAAAGATGAATATTGAAAATTTTTGATAGACACTTGATGGTTGTGTGATATGAATGAGAAAGTGATGGATTTTATGTGGGTGTTTAAAAGCTGATTTATGTTGATTTTAAAGTTTCGTATTTCAAGTTTTTTTTTTAATAGCTAGCTTACCCCCTGTGTTTTGTTTTGTGTTTGGTTTTTCTTAAAACTGTGATGATCGTGTGTAATTTACACGGAAGCAGATGATGTTGCAGGAAGTAGAGCTCCTCAGTGAGTGGTTGGACAAGGAGATCGCCTGTTCTTATGCTGTATTTTGTTTTATTTTGAAACACTGGATGATTATGTATTAAAATTCCCTAGAGAAGGGATATTATTTCGAAATACAATGTATGGGATGGATGTATTTTATTATATATACATATGCTAATTTTGATATTATTGTTTTATGTTTATTTTATGATATAAGTATGAATAAGATTTTAGGGGCGTTACAACTCGCACACCTCACGATCTTTGGGGTGCAAGTCTGAGAGGCCCCTAGGCTTTGCCGACGTGGGTTTCTCAACCCAGTACAAGGGAAACTCGTCTAAGAGGGTGGGGTTGTGTTTGTTGCAGCAAACCTTGAAGAATTTTCCTTTGAAACTCTTGTAGGATTGTTGGAAGAGAGTCAGCAGTGCTCTCCCACCAACCCCAATGGTGCTCACCCATAGGTTCTTCCCTGGACTCTTGGCCTCGAAGAAGTATAAGAAGACGTCCACGGAGGGAAGGTGGCCAAAGTGCTCACACAAGATGGCGAAGCCCCTGACAAAGGCCCAGCCATTGGGATGGAGCTGAGTAAGGGCGACATTCATCTCAGTTAGCAGCGCCCGCTCGAAGCCAGTAAGAGGGAGGCGCAGGAGGACCTTCCTAAAGATCGTCGAGTAAAAGAAGCAGAATGGGCCCTCCTGGCCGGATGCCTCGTCACAGCAAATGGGCTCACCTACCCTACAGGGAGCCACCCAGACGAACTTGTTGTGCTCTTTCGCAAAGATGTGGGATGGGTGATAGGTCTCGCTCTTCCTATAGTCCACTATGCTTTTGGAAGTAGTGAACATGGAGACCTCCTTCAGAAGTCCGCTGGAAGCCCAGGGGTATAGTGTTTGGTAATGAGCGGGAGGCAGGGCTAGGGTTGTTGTTGGTGGAGTCGCAAGTTGGGGTGAGTTGGATTCATCCATGGGTTGGGAAGAGTTAGACTGTTCCATTGAATGAGGAAACTGTTATAAAAGATGGCTTTAAACTAGAGGGGGGGTGAATTGTTTAAAGGGGTTTTCGCAAGCTTTTCAGAGCTAGAATGAATTTATTTCAGAAATCAAATGATTCAGCAATTTAGTTAGTCAAAACAGCAAGCAAAACTGTAACACTAGAAAAAACAATCGGTTGTTTATACCGGCAAACAACAAACAAACTGAATTTAAACAGATAAGGATAGAAAGATTGTACACAGCTGTTTATACTGGTTCACTCCAATCCAGAGCTACATCCAGTCTTCTCAGAAACCCTGAGGAAATCCACTAAGCAATCACACCTTGATCACTTACACAACAACCAAGAGAATGACCTTGAAAACCTCAAGAAACACACTCTCCTTGGCCAACACTAAGATTGCTGATCTTGAACACCTCAAGAACGCACAGCCAATCTCAGCAAAAACATACAAACGAATTGTTTCAGCAGTTTACAAAGATTACACTTGTTACAGATGAATATCTGAAATCAATACAAGTAGAATCCTATTCCAGCACCTTGATTAATCACAAAAGTCTTAAGCAATCACAGAACTTTGAAAAACTCTCTTAGAAAAACTTTCTCAAAAGATTCTCTTTCTTAAAAACATTTTTTCTGAATTTATACCAAGATATAGTCTGTTATCAAATCTTAACAAACTCTTAATTGCTTTAAAAAGATTGGTCAAAACATTTAATGACTGGAGCGTATTCAGTTTCAAATCATTTAAAGCTCAGTCAAAGAAAACAGTTATTCTGTTATGGTTCAAAAACAAACAATCGATTGTTTCCTCGAACCAATCAGTTGTTTTGTTACTTAACAGTTTTCACCATTCAAAAAACAGTTTTCAAACTTTCTCAAAACACCTAAGTGTAAACAATCGGGTGTTTCGATAGAACAATCGGTTGTTTCAACTTAGCTTGAAAAACATTTTTCTTTGTTAAAGATTGAGATGCTAATTGCTTTGAGATTTAATCTAAGAGTGGATTACAACTTTAAACTACCCCAGAACAAAACTTTAAACCAGCACAGCAGCAACAAGCAAAGCAGAGGCTTCAACATCCTTCAAAGGATTTGGATTCTTCAAAGGATTGAACATCACTTAGTTCAACAATCTCCCCCTATTGGATGAAGACAAATCCCTGGTGCTTGTGTTATACTGATTAAATCTGAAGCAGTTCCTACAATAGAACTTTGAGCAATACATTGAACTTCTGATATTCTGTTAGCATACAGATAAACAGTTTAAAGCTTAAAAATATTAATATCAGAGACAAAATACATATCACCCAAACTGTTTTTAACAACTTGAAAAACAGAAACTTAAAACAACTTGAAACACAACATATATCTCCCCCTATTTGTCTTCACAAATAGACAAAAATAAGAGATAAAACAAGATATTGTTTCCATTACATCAGAATAGAACAACAACAGCAGAAGGAAAGAAATATTAAAACCAGCAAAGAACAACCAAAAACAATAGATTGTTTCGATGACCAATCGGTTGTTTTTCCTTCATTCTTCTTCATCAGCAAACTGAAGATCAAAGATTTGATTTTGGACAGCTTCAATCTGTTCATCCAGAGTCATAAACCTTGCATCCATGTTGTTAAACCTGGTGTTAATCCTCTGGAAATTACTAACACAGAGATCATGAAGATTCCTTTGATTTTCCGCAAAGCTATCTAGCCTATTCACCATGAGTCTTTCAAAAGGAGACATGGTTTGTATTCTTTCTCCTTGATGTCCATCATTAGCACTAGATCCTGCATTTTGAAAATCTCCAGTTGGATCTTCATGTTGAACATCCATATCAGCAGGTTCTTCTTGTTCAAGATGAGCAGCACCACTAGATGAGGCACCATGATCACCATCCTTACTTATCCATTTTCCACCTACTTTTGTAAAGCCCATCTTGCTGAGTGATCCATTGTTCAACTCTTGAGTTGACTTGACTAGCTCAAAAGTTTCATTTTCAAGATTAACTTCAAAAAAGAGTAGAAACTTAGATATTAAAACAACATAGGGATAATGATAATCACTTAACCTCATGGCTTTTTGCATGTGTTCTTTGATTATATGAATCCAATTGACCTTGACTTTCTTGGTGATGCAGAAGATGTAAACTAGATCTTCTTCAGTTAACACAGAGTGGTTGCTCCCCCTTGGAGTTAGAATCCAAGTTATAATGAGAGCAAGCAACCTCTCATCAAGCTTCAAACCTCCAACCGAGCATGTGCTAACTTGAGATTGATTATTCTTCAAGCAACTTTTGTAGAACTGGATTTTGTTAAAATCCTCCACCACACCAAGGTTTCCTTTATTGATTCGCAGGCCAGAGAACTTAAGCCCAACAACAGCAGCCCAAACTTCATGAGTTATCTCCATTTCCACACCTTTCACATGAGAAACTAGATTGTTTCCCTCAAACTTCAAGTTAGTGTAGAAAACCTTCACCGAATCTGGATAGATGTTTCCCTTTATCTCTAGGAATTTTTTGAGAGATTGATCCTTGAGCAGCCTTCTCACATTATCAAGCTTTTGACTTTTCAGCCAATCAAAGCATACAACCTTAGGGTTGTTTATCTTCTTGATACTTGTCTCATATCTATACTTCTCAATGAGATCCTTATCTCTAGAAAACCAGCCTTCTAACCTTCCTCCAGACCTTATAGCCCTGGGTTTGACTCTTTTGGAGGTGGGAGGGGTTAGTTCCATGACAGCAGAGACGAAAACAGAAGAGAGCACACTTCCCAGATTTTTCAAGAGATGGTGCAAGAAATATTGCAAGAGATGTTGCAATTGGTTGTTCTTGTGGAAGAAATCTGCACTTGATTTTATAGCAATAAGAAAATCAATTTGAATTTAATTTCATTCAATGGGTACCTGATTTTCCAGAGAGAGAGGACTTGACTCTGTTCTGCATAGAAAATGTCAGAAAAAGAAACTAAAAATCACATGGTCTTCACATGTGATCTTTGACTAGTCATAAAGGCTCTTAAATTTCCAAGATTTTGGAATATATTCTTTTATGATAGTAGTAACTTCTTTCTGAGCATGTTCACCTTTCAACACAGATCTTTTGACCAGGATTCTCCCTTTTTAAAATTGATCTGCAACGAGAAAAAAAATTAAATCAATTTCTTCACAGTGTTTTCAGACTCAAAACAATCGGTTGTTTCGAAGAAACAATCAGTTGTTTTTCTGCAGCAGTTAAAAACTTGATTTTGAACTTTAGCCATTAACAAAAACAGATTAAAGCAGATGACATTGATTAAAAAGAAAATTAATCACAAGAAAGAACTTTGGAACAAAGATTGAGAACAATTAAAGGAAAGTCTTATCCTTGTGTTGTTTCTTCAATGATCCAATTGCTTGTTGATCAAGAAAACTTCTTTTCACAGTTTTGATCTTTTGCATAGCATTGATTCAGCTTCAATGATTGCCTTTTTCTTCAACAGCTTGATTAGATCGCTCAGTTCTTCTCTTTTGCTTTATTTTTCTTGCATAAACTAATTCAAGTAGCAAGATTTGGTCCCCTTACAAAATTGGGTCCATTTGACTTTACTTTGCTGTTAGAAACATCACATCCTTTAGGAATCCATTTCATAAGACCTTTAGGAACATAATACTTCCTAATTTTACAGAATCTAACAGAGTGGTCTTTCTTCATGCAGTAAAAGCATGTAACAACCGGTTGTTTCGTCTTAACAATCGGTTGTTTTTCTGATTTTCTTAAAAAGGATTTTGAAAACCTATCTTGCTTGTTCTGTGGATTGAAGCCTAAACTAGCCTTTCCAAAAACACAGCTTTGAGATGCCAAGACATTCTCAAAGTTTGACTTCCCTTTTGAAAGCTTGTCCACAGTTTCAACAAGATAGTGAACCTTTTTCTCAAGATTTTCACAATTTGTGCAAATGAGAGTATCACACTTGTAAGAGGCATTTTTGAAATGATTTTCCAATTTTTCAAAATCATTTTTTGCTTTTCTCAGATCCTCTTCAAGTGATTTAACTTTCTTTTCAAGCCCACTGTTAAGATCTTTCAATCGGTTGTTTGAAAGAACCAATCTACTAGTTTCATCATGTGTTTCTTGAAAAGCTTCAAGCAATTCACTATAATTTTGTTCATTTAAGGAAGCACATGAACTTACCTCACTTGAACTGCAAGAATCATCATCATCCTCAGCTACTAAACATATGTTGGCTTTTTCATCTTCACTTGATGAAGAACTTGATGATGACACCTCATTTTCATCCCAAGCTATGTAGGCTCTTTTTGTCTTGCCTTTCTTCTCCTTGTAGCTTGTCTTTTTCTCTTTGCTCTTGTTGGGACAATCTACCTTTCTGTGACCTTGCTCACCACAACCAAAACAAGTATATTTATTTAAATTCAATTCATTGGGTTTCTTGTTTCCATACCTATCCTTGTTGTTGTCTTTGTTACGGTTTTTCTTTAGGAATTTGCTGAATTTTCTTGATAGCAAACTAAGATTTTCCTCATCACTATCATCACTTGAATCTTGCTTTCCCTTATGTTTGGATGCTTTCAAGGCTATGCTCCTTGTGTGCTTATCTTCACTCTCTTGAACATTGAGTCTACTCATCTCTAGCTCATGTTCCCTAAGCTTTCCAAACAAAGAAGCAACACTTAAAGATGTTAGATCTTTAGATTCGGAAATAGCAGTTACCTTTGGTTGCCATGCTCTATCAAGAAATTTCAAGATCTTGATATTTAGCTCTTCTTTGTCAAATGTCTTGTCTAGGCTCATAAGGTGATTGATGATGTGTGTAAACCTTTTCTGCACCTCAGCTATTGTTTCACCTTTAAGCATTCTAAACATCTCATACTCTTGGATGAGAGCATGCTTTCTAGCTCTTTTAACCTCATTTGTTCCTTCATGAGTGACTTCCAATGTATCACACCTTTCTTTTGATGATTTACATTGTGAGACCCTGAAAAACTCATCAGAATTTAAAGCAGAGGTTATAATATTTTTGGCAATGCAATCGAATTTGGCCTTTTTGCTTTCTGTATCAGTCCATTGAGACCATGGCTTCTCAATGACATAACCATCTTTTCCAAACTTTGGGATAAAAGGACCATTTTCAATTGCATCCCAAATTCCTTTGTCAAGAGATTTCATAAATATTTTCATTCTAACTTTCCAAAACTGGTAATTCAAACCACAAAACAAGGGTGGTCTGTTTATTGATGCACCTTCCCCAAATGGTAGTCTATCAGCCATTTAAAAAGATTTTAGGATCAACTTGAATGACTTTCAAGAACCAAGCTCTTGATGCCAATTGTTAGAAAATATGGCTTTAAACTAGAAGGGGGGTGAATTGTTTAAAGGGGTTTTCGCAAACTTTTCAGAGCTAGAATGAATTTATTTCAGAAACCACAAGATTTAGCAGTTTAGTTAGTCAAAACAGCAAGCAAAATTGTAACACTAGAAAAAACAATCGGTTGTTTCTTCGAAACAATCGATTGTTTATACCAGCAAACAACAAAGAAACTGAATTTAAATAGATAAGGATAGAAAGATTGTACACAGCTCTTTATACTGGTTCACTCCAATCCAGAGCTACATCCAGTCTTCTCAGAAACCCTGAGGAAATCCACTAAGCAATCACACCTTGATCACTTACGCAACAATCAAGAGAATGACCTTGAAAACCTCAAGAAACACACTCTCCTTGGCCAACACTAAGATTGCTGATCTTGAACACCTTAAGAACACACAGCCAATCTCAGCAAAAACACACAGACGAATTGTTTCAGCAGTTTACAAAGATTACAATTGTTACAGATGAATATCTGAAATTAATACAAGTAGAATCCTATTCTAGCACCTTGATCAATCACAAAACTCTTAAGCAATCTCAGCACTTTGAAAAACTCTCTTAGAAAAACATTGTCAAAAGATTCTCTTTCTTAAAAACAGTTTTTCTGAATTTATACCAAGATATAGTTTGTTATCAAATCTTAACCAACTCTTAATTGCTTTAAAAAGATTGGTCAAAACATCTAATGACTGGAGCGTATTCAGTTTCAAATCATTTAAAGCTCAGTCAAAGAAAACAGTTATTCTGTTATGGTTCGAAAACAAACAACCGATTGTTTCCTCGAATCAATCAGTTGTTTTGTTACTTAACAATTTTCACCATTCAAAAAATAGTTTTCAAACTTTCTCAAAATACCTAAGTGTAAACAATCGGTTGTTTCGACAGAACAATCGGTTGTTTCAACTTAGCTTGAAAAACATTTTGCTTTGTTAAAGATTGAGATGCTAATTGCTTTGAGATTTAATCTAAGAGTGGATTACAACATTAAACTACCCCAGAACAAAACTTTAAACCAGCACAGCAGCAACAAGCAAAACAGAGGCTTCAACATCCTTCAAAGGATTTGGATTCTTCAAAGGATTGAACATCACTTGGTTCAACAGAAACGGCTAAAACAGAAAAAAGAAAAAGAAAGGCAAGGTTCAGAATGGGTAGAGCGCGTACGTTTCGAAGAACACAGCGATACAGAAAAACAGAGAACGGGAAAGCATTAAAGGCGAAAATCATAAACAGTCCCAGGCAGTTATAGTAGATTAAAAGACATCACAATAGTAGAAATATGTTTAGCATTATCATTGGGATAAGAAACTTAGAGATACTTTTTAGTCAAATCTAAGGATCTAAATCATGATAAACAAGCATTATAAATAAAATGACAATATCAATCATCAATCAAGAACAAAATATTATATTTAAATATCACCTCAATACATAAGAGTTTGAACAACTTACTCTGAATCCCAAAGGGTAGAATTAGCCACTCATTTTGGCCATTACAAGAATGGAAAGCAAGAAACACTACAAGAAAAAATGGTTTTAATGGTGGTTTATTTTTACATTATCCAGGGTTAAAACCTCTATTAAGTCATTTACCTAGGGTTGCAATTTCCCCCAATAAACCATCCCTAGGGAACTGTACTGACCAGTCCTCGGACATCAGCTGGGTCCCACACCATGAGTCAAAGCCACGTGGAATAGACCACAGAGAGGGGTGATGAGTCATCAGCCTACAGAGAAGGGTGATGAGTCATCAGCCTACAGAGAAGGGTGATTAGTCATCAGCCTACAGAGAGGGGTGACGAGTCATCAGCCTACAGAGAAGGGTGATTAGTCATCAGCCTATAGAGAGGGGTGATTAGTCATCAGCCTACAGAGAGGGGTGACGAGTCATCAGCCTACAGAGAAGGGTGATTAGTCATCAGCCTATAGAGAGGGGTGATTAGTCATCAGCCTACTGTGAGGGGTGATGAGTCATCGGCCTAGAGAGACGGGTGAGTAGTCGTCAGATTACCAGGATGGGCGGAGGTGTCATCGTCACTCAGCAGGTCGAGGAGTCCTCGGCGACAGAGTGTGGCGAGGTGACATCGGCCTTGGGTGATTTGAACAGCGTGAACAGAACAGCTAAGATTGGTTCCCAGAGTGGGCCAATGACCAGTTAAATACCCAGAGTTAGGGAGAGGCCTGGATCACGAAGTGCCTATGCGGGTAGTAGGGAGAGCACAGTTGGGTGTAGAGTCCTGAGGGGACGAGTACTCACCAGAGCTAGGATCTTCCCAGTAAAGCTACATGCATGGCACGTAAACAGTGAAGGCACTCCCAGAACAGGTGGCCCCAGAGACTATGTGCATAAGGAGGCATCCAGGTGGTCACCCTGTGAGAGTTTGCACTCCAGAGAAGGAAACCTTATGTGCTAGATTACCCTAAGATTGGGTGATAGCGGCGCAAGGGTATTCCAGTAAACCCTAAATATGGCTAGTAGCGCAGTGAACCCTAATTAGGGTTAGCGGTGCTGTAAACCCTAGACTATATAAGGGACAGTAAAAGACTTCACAAAGGTACGCAGTTTCTAGACCTAAACACATACAGAGAAACTTATACACTTGGTGTGCTTGCCCTATACTGACTTGAGCGTTGGAGTGCAAACGGCCTCTAGGGCGCCCCCTTTCTCTTTTGCAGGTGCAGATTGCTTCGAAAGGACCAAGCACATAACAACGTAAGGAAGGAGGCGTGTGAGTGTCGTGAGTCAACCGACAGGCGGGTCAACTGGCAAGAACATTTGGCGCCCACCGTGGGGCTCGAAGTAAAACAAGGTCCCATACACGAGAGTGAGAGAGAAAACCACAGAAGATGAGGAATACAAGACACGGATCTGTTCCACCGAATGGAGGCGACAGCGTTACCATGCAACAGCTGATGGAAACGATGCGCACCCTCCAAGAAACGGTGGCGGAGTCCCAAGCGCGTCAAGCGCGTATGCAGGAAGACCTGGCCGCCTCACAGGCCAGGAACGAAGAGTTACACCGAGCAAATGAGGAGCTGCGCTTGAATTTGCAGCACATACAACAAGCTGGAAATCGTGGGGAAGATGATCGAGCTCCACCAGTGCCTCCAAGGGCCTTTCCCATGCCTTTCTCCCAAGCAATCATGAACACGGTGGTTCCAGCTACCTTTGTAGGACCCAAAACCGTGTTCACCGGGAAGGAAGATCCTGAAACGCATCTCACTGCCTTTCACACGCAGATGATGTTGTCAGGAGGATCCGACGCAGTGCACTGTAAACTCTTTATGGCTACACTGACAGGGACTGCGCTAGAATGGTTCGTGAGTTTGCCAGAAGGACATATCACGTCTTTCGCTCAGTTCTCCGCGCTGTTCAGGGAACAATATCTTGTCAACAGGGCCCCCCCACCAGTGTCTTACGATCTTTTTGATGTGAGGCAGCATCAGAGGGAGTCCCTCAAAGATTACCTTAATAGGTTTGGGGCGATGGTGGTGAGGCTGCACACCAAGGATGAAGACATGGTGGTGCACGCCTTCAGGAAGGGCGTATTGCCAGGACCTTTCAGCGAGTCCCTAATACGCAGCCGCCCCAAAACCTTCAGTGACATAAAACGGCGTGCTGTGGCCCACATTGTCGCTGAGGGGGAGCTCAGCGAGAAGAGAGAAAGTGCGGTTTCGTTAAGGCCCCGAGTGCCTAGCCGGCCTCAACCGCTGAGGGTACATGAGGCGACCATGAAGAAAAAAGCTCAAGGGAAACAGAAGCCTTATGAGCCCCGAAAACCGCAGCCTAGGGGGCGAAACAAAGATGACATGCCCCCTAGGCATGAAATCGTGGTGGAGTTGAAGGAACTGATTGCCATTCCTAATGTGGCAGAAAGATTGAAAGTGCCCCCGCAGAGTGACAAGAGGTTGGGGCCCAATAAAAATGCATGGTGCGAGTTCCATCAGGCTTTTGGGCACCCCATTCGAAATTGCCTGGCTCTGGCTCATCAACTGGATGAGTTGGTGAAGAGTGGGTTTTTGAATGACTATCTGAAGGAGGCGTCGGAAGGTGAGACCGTTGCTGCGCCAAGAGCAGACCAGGGGCATGAAGTGCCCATTCATGGGGAGATCCACACCATATCAGGTGGGTTTTCAGGAGGGGGATGCACCTCTTCACAACGAAAGAAGTATGCGCGTTCAGTGATGGCAGTAGAGGCCTGCGAGGAAGATCACTTTCCGGACATTGACCTCGTCTTTACAAAAGCCGATCGCCGAGATGTTGTTCCCCATGACAACGATCCGGTGGTTATTTCAGTAGTCACTGCCGCGCGCAAGGTGCACCGGGTGCTGGTCGATCAGGGGAGCTCGGCCGATGTGATGTTCTGGTCGACCTTCAATAAACTACAGCTGTCCCCTGATCAGCTGCGACCCTACGTCGGCTGTTTATATGGGTTCGCAGGAGATCAGGTAGAAGTGCGGGGATACATAGAGTTGAGGACCACGTTCACCGACGGAATGGCGTCCCGCACAGAGAACATCAGGTACCTTGTGGTGAACGCTCCCTCTGCCTACAATATACTTCTGGGCAGACCGGCCCTGAACCGGTTGGGGGCCGTGGTGTCTACAAGGCACATGAAGATGAAGTTGCCATCGATGGAGGGGAAGGTGGTAACCATCAAGTCGGACCAAAAGGAGGCTAAAAGGTGCTACGAAAATAGCCTCAAAACGAAGAGGGGAGTCTGCATGGTGACCACCTCACCACCGGGAGGAGGAACCAATGAGACAGATATGCCTCGAGGTGATGTCGGGGTCACCCGAGCAGAGATCGCCCGGACGAGGCGACCAGAACCCGCGGAGGAGGTCGTAGAGAAGGAGATCGGAGGGAAGATCTTCAGGCTGGGTAAATCCCTATCTCAGGAGACCCAGGATCAAGTAGCGAAAGTTATCGGAAAGCATCTGGACGCTTTCGCTTGGTCCCCCTCAGACATGCCTGGCATAGACCCTGATTTCCTATGCCACCGCCTGGCGCTGAATCCCCAAGCCAGGCCGGTCCGCCAGAGGAGGCGGAAGTTCAATGATGAGCGAAGGCAGGTAGTCAAGGAGGAAACACACAAATTGCTGAAAGCAGGTCACATACGGGAAATACAATACCCTGAGTGGCTTGCGAATGTCGTCCTGGTGAAAAAGGCCAACGGGAAGTGGAGGATGTGCGTGGACTTTACAGATCTTAACAGGGCGTGTCCGAAAGACTCCTATCCTCTGCCCAGCATAGATGCGCTGGTGGACAGCGCTTCAGGCTGCAAATTGCTGAGTTTCTTAGACGCTTTCTCTGGGTACAATCAGATAAAGATGCACCCGATGGATGAGAGCAAGACGGCGTTCATGACAGAGTTGTCTTGTTACTGCTACACAGTCATGCCGTTCGGCTTGAAGAATGCGGGTGCCACATACCAGAGGCTAATGGACAAGGTCCTCGCACCCATGCTGGGACGCAACGTGCAGGCATATGTAGATGACATGGTAGTGACGTCCCAGGCCCGAGGTCAGCATATTGACGACTTGGAGGAGCTGTTCAACACCATAGCAAAGTACAGGTTAAAGTTGAACCCCAAAAAGTGCGTCTTTGGGGTGGAGGCAGGCAAGTTCCTTGGGTTTTTGCTCACGGAAAGAGGGATTGAGGCCAACCCAGACAAGTGTGCAGCAATCATAGCCATGAGGAGCCCGACATCGGTGAAAGAGGTGCAACAGTTGACAGGTCGAATGGCTGCACTCTCCCGGTTCGTGTCAGCCGGGGGAGATAAAGGTCATCCTTATTTCCAGTGCCTAAGGAGGAATAGCAGATTCACCTGGACAGCGGAATGTGAGCAGGCTTTCCTCAAGCTCAAAGAATACCTGGCCAGCCCACCAGTTTTGTGCAAGCCTCAACTTGGCACACCCCTGCGTTTGTACTTTGCGGTTACAGATAGGGCGGTGAGTTCTGTCTTGGTACAGGAACAACAACAGAGCCAGAAGCCCATCTATTTTGTCAGCAAGGTGCTACAGGGACCCGAGACGAGATACCAAGCCTTAGAGAAGGCAGCATTAGCAGTGGTGTTCTCAGCCAGGAGATTACGCCACTATTTCCAAAGCTTCACAGTGGTG
This sequence comes from Phaseolus lunatus, assembly GCA_013389735.1. NCBI lineage: Eukaryota > Viridiplantae > Streptophyta > Magnoliopsida > Fabales > Fabaceae > Phaseolus > Phaseolus lunatus. The sequence continues at coordinate 26,336,427 of CM023867.1, forward strand.
GTGATGACAGATCTGCCGATATGTAAGGTCTTGCAAAAGCCCGATGTGGCAGGAAGGATGGTGCGTTGGGCAGTTGAGTTGTCGGAATTTGACATCCAGTATGAACCCAGGGGCCCGATCAAAGGACAGGTCTACGTTGACTTTGTGGCAGAGATGTCTTCAACCGAAGCCCAGCAAGAGGTACCCAATTTCAAATGGGTATTGTCGGTAGATGGGTCCTCGAATCAGCAAGGCAGCAGAGCGGGGGTGATCTTAGAAGGACCCAAGGGGTTGTTAATAGAGCAGGCCCTGCGATTCGCCTTCAAAGCCAGTAATAACCAGGCGGAGTATGAGGCTTTGATTGCTGGGATGTTGTTGGCAAAGGAGATGGGAGCGCAGAGCCTTATGGCCAAGAGTGACTCATTGTTGGTCACCGGTCAGGTGGCAGGAGAATACCAGGCCAAAGACCCTCAGATGGCCTCTTACTTGGAGTATGTCCAAAGATTGAAGAGTTCATTTGAAATATTTGAACTAGTACACGTGCCCAGGGAGCAAAATGCCAGAGCTGACTTGTTGGCCAAACTCGCCAGCTCAGGCAAGGGGGGCAGACAGAGGACAGTTATCCAGGAGACCCTGAGGGCGCCTCGTACCTATACAGCTGATAACTTGGTGGGAGTCCATCAGATCAGCCAATCAGATGGCAGGAAGAGGAGTCATCGGTCGTTGACTCAAGAAACTTTGAGAAAGCCACGAGTCAACGCATGTATGCTGTTGGGGGTAGAAGCGCCACAGATCTGTCTATTGCAAGATGGTGAGACATGGATGACACCCTACAAGCGTTATATAGCGGATGGAATGCTCCCAGCAGAGCCGGAGGAGGCAAAAAAGATAAAGAAAAACTCGTCCAAGTACACGCTCATTGAAGGCGAGTTGTACAGACATGGGTTTACTCACCCCATCTTAGTCTGTGTGCATGGCGAGCAGTGCGTGAGGATAATGGCGGAACTCCATGAAGGTATCTGCAGTAGTCATATCGGAGGCCGAGCACTGGCCTCTAGGACCGTACGAGCAGGGTATTACTGGCCGACAATGAGGGAGGATTGTACCAAGTATGCACAGCAATGCAAGCAGTGCCAGTTGCATGCTGATTGGCCTAAGGCACCACCAGAAGAGCTCAGATCGATATACAGCCCTTGGCCGTTTCACACATGGGGAATCGACATCTTGGGGCCTTTCCCTTTGGCGATACGGCAGATGAAATACCTTGTGGTCGCCATAGAATATTTCACGAAGTGGATTGAAGCTGAGCCAGTAGCACAGATTACAGCACAAAAGATCCAACACTTCGTGTGGAAGAACATAGTTTGCCGTTTCGGCGTACCAAAGCGCTTGGTGTCTGACAATGGCACTCAGTTTGCGAGCCAACAGTTGGGAAAGCTATGTACAGAACTGGGAATCAAGCAGGTGTTTGCATCAGTCGAGCACCCACAGACCAATGGGCAGGTCGAGTTGGCCAATCGAGTCCTCCTCAGAGGATTGAAGAGAAGGCTGGAGAAAGCAAAGGGAAGGTGGGCTGAGGAGGTTCCCAGAATAGTATGGGCTTACCATACTACCCCCCAGTCCACTACTAAGGAGACTCCCTTTAGTTTGGTGTACGGTTCAGATGCCATGATCCCTGTGGAGATCCAGGAGAGCTCGCCACGTTTCCAGAACTTTGTGGCTGAGGAATCCAATGAAGAGAGGAAGGTGAATCTTGATCTTTTGGATGAAGCCAGGGAAGAAGCTGGAGTCAAGGCTGAGGCGATAAAGAGGAGGGTCGAGCTCAAACACAGTTCCAAGCTGAGAGCTCGGCGGTTCCAGGCGGCAGACCTTGTTATGCGGAAGGCATCTCCATACCAGATAGAGAACAAGCTATCCCCTAAGTGGACTGGTCCTTTCAGAGTGACAGAGGCCCTAGGGAATGGAGCATATAGACTTGAAACTTTAGAAGGAGGTCCGATTCCTCGAACATGGAATGCGACTCACTTGAAGTTTTATTTCAGTTAAAGCTATGTAATCATGTATGCAACACAATACAGGGGACACTCTTTTTTCCCTTCTAAGGGTTTTTAATGAGGTCACCCAATAAAATTCAGTTAAAGATATATGTTTTTTAGTGTGTTTGTACAATGATGTTAGAACCTGTCACGTGGAGTTAGAGGTCTCGTAAGTGGAGAGGTAGGTTCGTAGAGAACACCTCCACTTCGAGTGAGAACTTCCAATGTGAAAGAAGGGTTCGCCCAGAGAAATCCTCCTCGCCTGTGAGCGATGTGAGGTCAGTTCGAACCTGTCACGTGGAGTTAGAGGTCTCGTAAGTGGAGAGGTAGGTTCGTAGAGAACACCTCCACTTCGAGTGAGAACTTCCAATGTGAAAGAAGGGTTCGCCCAGAGAAATCCTCCTCGCCTGTGAGCGATGTGAGGTCAGTTCGAACCTGTCACGTGGAGTTAGAGGTCTCGTAAGTGGAGAGGTAGGTTCGTAGAGAACACCTCCACTTCGAGTGAGAACTTCCAATGTGAAAGAAGGGTTCGCCCAGAGAAATCCTCCTCGCCTGTGAGCGATGTGAGGTCAGTTCGAACCTGTCACGTGGAGGTAGAGGTCTCGCAAGTGGAGAGGTAGGTTCGTAGAGAACACCTCCACTTCGAGTGAGAACTTCCAATGTGAAAGAAAGGTTCGCTTGGTTAAATCCTCCATCGACCATGAACGATGACAGGTCAGTCAGAACCTACAAGTGGGGTTAGAGGTCTTGTGAGGGGAATGGGGGTTCATAAGGAATACTTTCCCCTCCAAGTGAGAACGCCCAAGTTAAGGTAAAGGTTCATTAATGAAGTTAGCGGAAAGGCATGTTACTTGAGGTTCATTTTGCAGGTGCATTATTTGTGATCGTGAGCCCATCAAATACAAAGCACGAAGAAAAGATGAACAATGCATAAACGAAATGTTATATTGCAAAGAGGATAATTACAAGAAGTTCAGCTAAAGTACAACTGTTTAAGAGGACCTATCTGGGCACTATTTGCCCGTCGACCACCTGCAGAGTTGCGGAGTATGGTGAGAGGTCCATCTCAGGATGCACGCAGGCAACCTGAGCAAGGGCATCACCAAAGCCTTCCCCATAGGCGTCGGCGGCGTCATCAATAAGCTCAGCCTCGGTCTTCTTCAACAGTTCGATCTGTTGGGCAAGTTCCTCCTCAACTTTGCCCAGCTGAACTTCTCGATTGGTCGCCCTTTCCTCCAGCTTGGCCATTTTAGCTTGAGCCCCCTCTGCTTGCTCTTCCAGTTCAATAATCCTGTTGCGGAGGGGGAGTATTTTAGCTTCAAGCTGGAGGGCCTCCTGCCCCTTAGAGAAGAGAAGCTTTTTGGTCTCCTTTTCGGATTGACGGAGACTACCCAGTTCTTGATTGAGGGCAGTCTCTCGCGTGGTCGCTTGACGAAGTTGGAGATCCTTTTGTTCCAGCTCCCTCTTCATTTGGGCGGCCTCCTCTAGCCTTTCTTCCAACTCCCTCTTCAACTGGGCGGTCTCCTCTAGTAGCTCCGCCTCAGCACTGCCCTTGACCAGCAAGGAGTTGGAAGCGGCCAAGAACTCCCCGAGACCATGGCTGAGGAGGTTCTCGAGAGAGTTTCTGTCCATGGCCTCCAAGACAGCTCTGCCAGGCATTTGAGCGAGCGACCTTTGGAGCAGAGAAGGCAGCTCTGGGGCAGAAGGCATCGGACCAGAAGAAGGAGCACTCTCCCCACCCCCCTCAAGTGTTAGGATTGGCTCAGGAGGGGAGGAGGCGCTGGGAGGGTGCTCCCTAAAGGAAGAAGGGTGCCCTTCTGTGGCAGAAGAGACCTCTGCAGCTGTCTCCACCCTTTTCCTTTTAAAGACGAGGCCGGAGCAGGTGTCCTCGTCGTCAGAAACCTCCACAGGGGCTGCCCTCTTGGAGTTTTCAGCGATGGGTTCCAGGGCAACCCCCGCGGGTGATGACGGACCTGCAGGGGCTGAACCGCTAGCATTGCGACGATTCAGCACATCTGCCAGCCTCTTCTTATCGGTGCTGAGCACCATGCCTGCAGTGAATTCGAAAGTGTTAGAAAGGCGAAGTATTGAACAGATAAATGCAAGATGAAGCAGATAAATGCAAGATGAAGCAGATAAATGCAAGATACCAAGGTATACGCTGAGAGTCTCAGCATCATACTCATGCCTAATCAGCTGGGTGGAGTCAAACACCACCCCCCAGCTGGAAATGGTTTGGCAGAGTTCTTGATCGGGAACCATCAACTCCTCGAGCTTGCGTGGCTTCTTGAACTTCAACTCCCCCACCCAGTATAAGGGAAACCCATCAAGCATGGTGGGGTCGTAGGAGCTGCAGCAGACTCTGAAGAACTTTCCCTTGAAGTTCTTGTATGATTGTGAGAAGAGCGTTAGCAGGACTCTCCCTGCCACCCCATTCAGGCTCACCCAAAGCCTCTTACCGGGGCTCTTCGCCTCGAAAAAGTAAAGGAAGACGTCGACGGAGGGGGTGAACCCTAGATTATTGCATAGAATGGAGAACGCCCTGATAAAGGCCCAACTGTTGGGGTGCAGTTGAGCGGGCGCCACGTTTAACTCTGTGAGCAAAGCCCTTTCAAATCCTGTGAAGGGAAGACGGACTTTGACTCTTTTGAAAATGGTGGCGTAGAAGAAGAAGAAGGGTTCCCCATTGCTGCAACGACTATCAGCGCATACGGGCTCATTTACTGTACAGGGGCGCACAGAGACGTACGCGTCTGTTTCCCTGCCGAAGACGCGTCCTTTAATCTCATTCTCATCATCCCGGTGCTTGCGGAGATCGTCGCAGGATGTGGGTTTGGAGGTCTCTGCAAGAAGATCCTCAGAAGCCCAGGGGTAGAGGGCTTTGTAATCAACCGCTACCGTTGGAGGAGGGTTGGAGGTGGTTTTGGTTCTGGCCATCTCGAATCTAAACAAATGAGAGGCAGGAAAAGAAGAAAGACTCAGAAGAAAGCAATGGCAGACGAAGACTCAAAGGTGGAATGAACCCAGGAAAGAAGAACAAAACCCTAGAATGTATAATCCGCACGCAGGCCCGTAAACAGTTACAGCATACCGTATGGATGATCAAGTTCACATTATAAAGAAGGAGAAGTCATAAAAATCATACCTTTGATTGATGAAGAACGGAGAAGTGTGAAGGATCTATTGGGAGGAAGAGAGCGTGCGCTGGAAGTTAGAATATGCAAAGGTGAGAATGCAAAGTGATGAAACAGTGAAGTGGCGCGAGGTTTTGAAGAGGTTTAACGTAGCCCTAGGGAGCGTAAACGTTATGAGTCTCCAACCGTTGATACGGCCACGTGTTAGCAGATGGGAGGGGGTTGGTGAAGCGTCTTCTCAGCGTACTGTTCATGTACTTGCGCGCAGAGCCACGTAGGCCACCCAAGACAATGACCTAGTCCCTACGCTGAAACAGGTTAACAGCTCGAGACTAGGGGGCTTGTGTACCGATCAGTCCTCGCCTATTACTTAGTCTCTTCGCTGAAACAAGTTAACAGCTCGAGACTGGGGGGCTTGTGTACTGACCAGTCCTTGCCTATTACTTAGTCTCTTCGCTGAAACAAGTTAACAGCTCGAGACTGGGGGGCTTGTGTACTGACCAGTCCTCGGACATCAGCTGGGTCCCACAGCATGAGTCAAAGCAACGTGGAATAGACCACAGAGAGGGGTGATGAGTCATCAGCCTACAGAGAAGGGTGATGAGTCATCAGCCTACAGAGAAGGGTGATTAGTCATCAGCCTACAGAGAGGGGTGACGAGTCATCAGCCTACAGAGAAGGGTGATTAGTCATCAGCCTATAGAGAGGGGTGATTAGTCATCAGCCTACAGAGAGGGGTGACGAGTCATCAGCCTACAGAGAAGGGTGATTAGTCATCAGCCTATAGAGAGGGGTGATTAGTCATCAGCCTACTGTGAGGGGTGATGAGTCATCGGCCTAGAGAGACGGGTGAGTAGTCGTCAGATTACCAGGATGGGCGGAGGTGTCATCGTCACTCAGCAGGTCGAGGAGTCCTCGGCGACAGAGTGTGGCGAGGTGACATCGGCCTTGGGTGATTTGAACAGCGTGAACAGAACAGCTAAGATTGGTTCCCAGAGTGGGCCAATGACCAGTTAAATACCCAGAGTTAGGGAGAGGCCTGGATCACGAAGTGCCTATGCGGGTAGCAGGGAGAGCACAGTTGGGTGTAGAGTCCTGAGGGGACGAGTACTCACCAGAGCTAGGATCTTCCCAGTAAAGCTACATGCATGGCACGTAAACAGTGAAGGCACTCCCAGAACAGGTGGCCCCAGAGACTAGGTGCATAAGGAGGCATCCAGGTGGTCACCCTGTGAGAGTTTGCACTCCAGAGAAGGAAACCTTATGTGCTAGATTACCCTAAGATTGGGTGATAGCGGCGCAAGGGTATTCCAGTAAACCCTAAATATGGCTAGTAGCGCAGTGAACCCTAATTAGGGTTAGCGGTGCTGTAAACCCTAGACTATATAAGGGACAGTAAAAGACTTCACAAAGGTACGCAGTTTCTAGACCTAAACACATACAGAGAAACTTATACACTTGGTGTGCTTGCCCTATACTGACTTGAGCGTCGGAGTGCAAACGGCCTCTAGGGCGCCCCCTTTCTCTTTTGCAGGTGCAGATTGCTTCGAAAGGACCAAGCACATAACAACGTGAGGAAGGAGGCGTGTGAGTGTCGTGAGTCAACCGACAGGCGGGTCAACCGGCAAGAACAGGAACATTTTCTCTGAGGTTTTTTTAAACCTCAAGAAAAATATTTCAAAACCATTGTTAAATACCATGGGTTTAAGAACCTCCGTAAAATACCATGGGTTTCAAAACCTCCTTAAAATACCATAGGTTTAAGAACCTCCGTAAAATACCATGAGTTTCAAATTTTTCGTAAAATGACCCTCCTGACTTCTCTCTTCCACGTAGACACACTACTCTCCGGCACAGGCTCAATGGCCACCGATGGCAGTCCTAACAAGGAATCACAATTCAGCCACATGTCTATTATATCTAAGGAGAAGAAATACTAAATAAAGCACTATCTTCTTTTTACTCCAATATTGCATCTTCGATCACCTTACTGCCCCAAGTTGGGTCACTAGCCACTGTTACCTAGCTCAGCAACAACTGATGTTTATCATTGCTTTATATATCCTAAATAATTGTATTGTTTGTCATATATGGGCTTTAAAGCCATGTGTGTTATTGGCTAAAGATTCCAATAACATATTACGAGGAGAAATTAACTTTATTACTTCTCACTTTCACAACGAATTAATTATTATATGTATTTTGAAATAAAAACCTTAATTTAAAATATTTCAAAATTATGAGAATGAAATATTAAAAATTATAACTAAAAATAAAATTGCACATAAAATATATGTACATTAAAAGCTAAAACAAAATAAGTCAGGTTTTTTGAAGTATGAGCTCGTAACAAAAAAAAACTAGAAATTATATAAACCCACTACCATCAATCATAAAAAGTAGGCAAATACTGTTGAAATACTTATTATCTAAGATTGGTTGTTGAAATACTTATTATCCCAGGTTATTTTGCTGAATTTTTAAAATAACATTTTGAAACTTTAGAAAACTTATTTTTAATGTAAAGATACACTTTCAAAATTTTAGAGAATTTAGTTATAAAATATATTAAAAATATATGGTTTTTAATTATTTATTTATAAATATATTTAATTATGTTTATTTATTGAAGTTTGAAAAGTCTGGAATGTTTTATTGAGGTTCTACAATAAATCTTTGGGATTTAACGAAGGTTTTAAAAAACTTCATTCTTTTGTTGAGATTTTAGAATAAACCTTTGAAGCTTGACAAAAGTTAAAAAGACTTCCGTTAATTTGCTGAGGTTGTAGAATAAACTTTTGGAACTTATTGAAAGTTAAAAAAAGCTCCATTATTTTGTTGAGATTTTAGAATAAACCTTTGGAATTTAACGAAGGTTAAAAAACCATCCGTTATTTTGCTGAGGGTTAAGAATAAACCTTTAAAATTTAACGAAGGTTACAAAAACCTCCATTATTTTGCTGAGGTTTTAAAATAAACATTTGGAATTTAACAAAGGTTAAAAAATCCTTCATTATTTTGCTGAGGTTTTAAAATAAACCTTTGAAATTTAGCAAAGGTTAAAAAAATCTCCGTTATTTTGGTAAGGTTTTAGAATAACCTTTGGAACATAACGAAGGTTAAAAAAATATCTGTTAATTAAATCAATTCCTAGTGTTATATTAACCTTTGCTAAATAACCTTCGTTAAAACCCTTTTTTCTTGTAGTGAAAAGAAGATTCGGGATGTTTCTCCTTGACGGTTGGCTCCTTTAAGGTTTTCTATCACCTTCTATTCTCCCAATGATGTCTAGGGTTGTGCCTCATGGCTCATATTTAACCTAGTTGGGTTTGGGCCAAGTTACTTCTCACCTAGGCGTGATTGGGCTCGCCTAGGCGAGTTAGTTTCATTTCAGTCAGCTATATTGTTGTACGCAGTTAAGGGGACACTCTTTTTCCCTTATCAGGGTTTTTTATTGAGGTCACCCAATAAAAAGCTAGTTGAAGAAAAACGTGTTTTCAATGTATCGTACAGTCAAAAGTAAGTGAACCTCTCCCTTGCCTTTATATGCTAAGGTCGAAAATAGTATGGTTCCAGAGAAAGACATCTCCCTTGCCTTTATACACCAAGGTCGAGAACAACAAGTGAACCTCTCCTTTGCCTTCATATGCCAAGGTCGAGAATAGTATGTTTCCCCAATAAAACTCTTCCTTGCCTTTATACGCCAAGGTCGAGAACAGTATGGTTCTACAGAAAGACATCTCCCTTGCCTTTATACGCCAAGGAAGAGAACAACAAGTGAACCTCTCCCTTGCCTTTATACGCCAAGGTCGAGAACAACAAGTGAACCTCTCTCTTGCCTTCATATGCCAAGGTCAAGAATAGTATGGTTCCCTAGTAAAACTCTTCCTTTCCTTTATACGCCAAGGTCAAAAACGGTAAATAAACCTCTCCGCTTGTAGGTGATAAGATCAGAAACAAGCCAAATGAGGATCACGCTACTTAAGTAAAGATGGTCATTAACACGTTGTTAGTTGGCAAGATTGTTCCAAAAATGGGCACAGAGTTAAGAGAAAAAAAGACTCCATCGATAAATACAGGTTCATCAAAGTTCACAAAGTATAGGGATAAAATCAATAATAGAGAGGAGTCACCACCGCTACTCAGCATCTACCAACTGTCCATCGACAATAGCCTTATTCAAACCGATTTAGGAAAGGTCCACCCCAGGATGCACACAAGAAACCTAGGCCATGGCATCCCCAAACCTCGCTCCGTAGGCCTCGGCAGCATCACTGGTGAGCTCGTCCTTCGTCTGCTGGAGGATCTCGTCCTTGCGGGCCATGTCCTCCTTCAACTTGGCCAGCTCCTCCCTCGCTTAGGCCACCTCTTCATCCTTGCCACCAAGTTCCTTCTTCAGGTTGTCCAACTTGGTGCGTAGGTCGCTATTTCTAGCGTATATCCTCAAGGTCTCTTGAGATTTCTCAAACAAGAGGCCCTTGGTTTCTTGATCAGCCTTGCAAAGCTCCTCCACCTCCAAGGTAAGCCCTGTCACTTGGCGCTTCAGCTCGGTGATTTTGAGGGCTTCTTTCTCAGCCAACCCCTTCGCCCTCTGCATCTTGGTGAGAAGAAGGCTGGACCTAACAAGGGTTTCCCCAAGGTGTCTGGACACGTGCTCCACCAAGGGGTCCACCTCCAAGCTTCCCAGTCTCTTTTTGACTTGAGTAGATTGCAACACTTTCAGGAGATAGGAAGACAAATCGACAACAAGATCCCACAGGTCACCCTCTGAAGCACTCTCCCCCCCACCTTCCTGCACCATGATGTCGCGAGGAGAGGAGGCGCTAGGAGGGCATTCCCTGTAGGAAGTTGCTTGGCCATCTGAGTCCGATGGCACGGGCATGGCGGCGTCAGCTTTGTGTTTCCTTGATAAAACAAGGCCTGAACATGTCTTCGTCTTCAAAAGGGGTAATCTCGGCAGGCTCCGTCATGCCTTTAGACCCCTTACCCTTAACAGAGGGGCCTAAGGCAGAAGAGGCAGAAGCGGAGGGGCTTGAAGCGGTTTTCTTTTGCATGGCCAAGGCGGCCAGTTGCCTCCTCTTCTCAGCATCTAGCACCATACCTACGTAGAAGAAAGGAAACGATAAGAAATCAAGTAAACAACACACATAGATGGGGCAACGCCAACAAATATATGGGGAAGGGGGTACCAATGTAGGCCTTAAGGGAGGTGGGGCTGTATTCGTGCTTAATCAGTTCGGTGGAGCTAAATGCTACTCGAAGATTGGAAAGGAAGTCGCACACCTCTCGTTCCCGTGGGGGTAAGTCCTCGAGGCATCTAGGTTTCTTGAGCCCATGTTTTTCTATCCAGTAAAGGGGAAACCCATCCAAGAGTTTGGGGTCATTCTTGTTGTAGCGAATCTTGAAGAATTTCCCCTTGAAGCCCTTGTATGATTGTTGGAAGAGGATTAGCAACACTCTCCCAGCCACCCCATTGAAGCTCACCCACAACTTTTTACCTGGGTTCTTGGCTTCGAAGAAGTAAAGGAACACGTCCACGGACAACAGATGGCCAAAGTGGTGGCACAAAATGGAGAAAGCCCTAACAAACGCCTAGCTATTGGGATGTAGCTGGGCAGGGGCAACATTGATTTCGGTCAGGAGAGCCCGCTCGAAGCTAGTAAAGGGTAGGCGAAGGAGGATTTTCTTAAAAATGGTGGAGTAGATGAAGCAAAATGGGCCCTCCGAGTCTGAGGACTCATCACAGCAAACAGGTTCGCCTACCCTACAAGGCACCACCCACATGAATTTGTCATGCTCTCTCCTAAAAATATGGGATTTGTGGCAAGACTCGCTCTTCCTATACGTCACTATGCTCGCGGAGGTGGTGAACTCGGAGGTTTCTTCTAAGAGGCCACTGGGAGCCCAGGGATATAGTGACTGGTAATCGGGGGAGGGTCGAGGTAGGGTTGTTCGATCCATCTTATGAAGAAGGGCTAAAACAAAGAAGAAGGAGAAACACAAAATGCGAAAATCATAAACAGTCCCAGGCAGTTATAGCAGATTAAAAGACATCACAATAGAAAAAATGAAGGCAAATGGAAAAAAGAACGTACCTTTGAGTGATTCTGGTTGTGAAGGATGAGGTATCAAGAACAGAAGCAGAGCGCTCGAGAAGCAGAAACGTTTGAAAAATTAGCAAGGGAGGGAATGAAATAGTGAAGGGTGTTTGGGGCAAAGGGTTTAACGTATAGGGGAAGCACGAAGTGACAATGCTTCCCAACCGTTAACATTACCACGTGTATGCTCCAGAAAAAGTGTGGTGAGACGTCACCTCATGGCACTGTGCGCGTCCAATCACTCAGAGCCACGTCAGTACCACATAGGTCGCCAAGAAGAGCAGTTAGGCTTTACGCTTAAGCATGTAAGGACCTAGAAAATTTTATTGGAATGAAAGTGCTATATTTTAAGTGAATTCTAAGTATGTTTTTATTTAAAATAAAAAGGAAGGAAAGTGTAGCTTAGAGGTCTACAAGATCGCCGTTGTTGAAGACGGAGGCGACCTCCGACTTCTCTGGTACATGATCGCCAATCGCCTATGGTGCACATTGTAACATCCCGCCAAAATACTATTCATATTTATATAATGAAAATAAAAGTAACAAATAGATTGAAGTGAACAAAATTATATATATGTAAATAAAGTTTCTCCTCACAGGGAGTTTAATACAAATACGATCACTTTTCCATTAAAACGTAAACAAAATACAATACAATAGAAAGATAGGCGATCTCCTGACAGAAGGGCGATCTCCTATTAGAAGGGCGATCTCCTATCATAAAGACGATCTCCTATCAGAAAGCAGCAAAAGGGGTGATCGCCCAACAGATATAGAAAACAGGCGATCTCCTTCCAGCGACAATTCACTAAGGAGCTCTACTTCCTGCAACATCATCTGCTCCCGTGTAAATTATACACGATCATTACAGGTTTAAGAAAAGGCCAAACGCAACACAAAAGAAACACAGGGTAAGCTAGACATTTAAAAAGAGTTAGATATGAACTTCAAAATCAAGGTAAAACAAATTCAAGATACCCACGTAAACCATCAATTAAACACATATTGCACGATTCCTCGAAGGTCATTAAAATCACAACATATATCAAGTGTCTATCAATTCAAAGTTTCTCATTTCTCACGTCAGACTTCACTGACTCATCACACAAGACACTTGACACCACTTCCGGAAGACTCGTGCGTTGAACCTAGCATCCAGAGACATGCACCTGTCATACTTCATTGGCTGGAATGTTTCCACAGCCATGCGCATCAACACAATCACGATCTCAATTCATCACTCTCACAGTATGAAAGGGTTAATCCATAAGACAGGCCGAGCTCGTTCTTTTTCACACGACTCACCCATTCATATGAACCTCCTTCGACTCTCACCAACTGGATAACTTCCTCTATATGATTCCATTACCTCAGCAGAGTCAGGATCGCCTCATTCACAGGATACTCACAGATCAATACACTTCACAACCAAATCTCAACATGGTATTTCCTTTCCTAAAAATACTATGTCTTGATCCACATTCACGACATTCCACACATCATACCACTCAAAAGAATGATTCCAACCACAGCAACAGTCATTTCAAAGGTTCAGATTTTCGAATATCACATGTATTTCACATTTAAATCTCAAACAGCTTCAAACAATACCAAAAACAGGGGAGTTCGAAATCCGTATTTAAAACCGGCGACCACGTCGCCCAACCACATAGAACAGAGCATTGCGAAAAGAAACAGGAAACTGGCGACCACGTCGCCCTTACTTCAGAAACAGCTAATCTATGGCTTGTATTGAAAATGAAGGCTAGCTTCCCTTACCTGGACTTGCGCAAAACACCGAGAGCTCAAAACCCACTGAGCTTGAAGGATGCCTTAGCTCTGTTTTCAGTGCCTGGTTTGTAGAACTTGCAGAGAACTTCTTAGGTGCTCTAAGGGCAAACGTCGCTTGTCGCACTGATGCTTGAGGTGGCCTGAGTCACAACGCAAAGGAGAGAAGAAGGGAGGGAGGAAGTTTGCACTCACTCTAACACTCTTGAGTCTGTAACGCTCTTTGCCTTCCCGCAGTGGCTTTTGAATCCAAGCCTACCTGTCCACGTATGCTGCTGCTGCCACCCCTTCTGCAGGAAAGCCTGACAACCACTGCCCTGAACAGTACGACCATTGTTGTCTCTTGTGCATGCCAACCACTGCCCTGAACAGTACGACCACTGTTGTCTCTGGTGCATGCACCCCACTGCCCTGAACAGTACGACCGCGAGTGTCTCCTGCGCATGCCAACATTCTGATGTCACCACTCTGAACCACCCTTTTTGTCTACGTGGCGCGCGTGCAGGACGTTTCATGCTGGGAGTCTGGGTCCCACTTTATCTGTGTGAAGCTCGTCATCGCGCGACAACTTTCCACCGCTGACTCATCCTAGAGAACGACCGATGTCTCCCTCGCCCTGGAAGACGATCGATGTCTCCCTCGCCCTGGAAGACGACCGATGTCTCCCTCTGGGAGACGACCGATGTCTATCCCTGGCGACGCCCTCATGCCTCGCGCCCTGGTAATGCCCGCATGCCTCTCGCGCCCTGGAAATGCCCGCATGCCTCTCGCGCCCTGGCAATGCCCGCATGCCTCGCGCCCTGGCAATGCCCGCATGCCTCTCGCGCCCTGGCAATGCCCGCATGCCTCGTGCCCTGGCAATGTCTGCATGCCTCGCGCCCTGGCGATGCCCGCATGCCTCTCGCCCGCGCGATGCCTGCATGCCTCGCGCCCTGACGCTCATGTGTAGCAGGCGACCGGCGATCATGCACTACTAGGCTACACTTTCCTTCCTTTTTATTTTAAATAAAACATACATAGAATTCATTTAAAATATAACTCTTTTTATTCCAATTCAAAAGTACAGGTCCTTACATTCTCCCCAACAAGAGAAATTTTCGTCCTCGAAAATGGAATTACAAGGAAAAGAGGTATGGATAGGCTTCTCTCATGGGTTCTTCTAACTCCCAAGTTGAATCACCCGATCGCTCATCCCACACCACTTTCACCATGTTGATGGTCTTGCCTCTGAGCTGTTTACTTTGACGATCGTCAATCCTGACTGGTTTCGCCTCAAAGGACAAGTCATCCCTGATCTGCACGTCGTCCACTTCCAGCACATGAACAGGGTCTGCCATGTACTTCCTCAGCTGTGATACGTGAAAGACATTGTGCAGATTCGCTAAATGGGGAGGCAGGGCAATCTCATAAGCTACTGGGCCAATCCTCCTTAAGATCTGATATGGTCCCACGAACTTAGGGGACAACTTCTTCGGTCTGATCGCCCGTCCTACACCCTTGGTTGGTGTCACTTTCATGAACACATGGTCTCCAGCAGCAAACTCCAAAGGCTTTCTCCTCTGGTCTGCATATGACTTCTGCCTACTTTGAGAAGCCTTCATTCTGCTTTGTATCTGTTGCACCTTCTCGGTCGTCTGCTGAATCAACTCTGGCCCAACCAAGACTGCTTCGCCCTCCTGGTACCAACATAAGGGAGTTCTGCATTTCCTCCCATACAGGGCTTCATATGGTGCCATCCCAATACTAGCGTGATAACTGTTATTATAGGTAAACTCCACCAGTGGCAACACCTCGTCCCAATTCCCCAATTGATCCAAGACACACGTCCTCAGCAGATCTTCCAAGGACTGGATCGTTCTCTCTGACTGACCATCTGTTTGGGGATGATATGCAGAGCTCATCCTCAACTTAGTTCCCAAGCAATCTTGTAAGGTTTGCCAAAACCGCGAAGTGAACCTGGGATCCCTATCCGAAACAATGCTGGAGGGCACTCCATGCAACCTCACTATTTCTTTGATGTATAACTGTGCCAACTTGGTCATAGGCATCCTCATGTTCACTGGGAGAAAGTAAGCACTCTTCGTCAGCCGATCAGTGATGACCCAGATTGCATCATGGCCCTTTACCGATCTGGGTAAATGGGTGACAAAATCCATGGCAATGCTGTCCCATTTCCACTCAGGGATATCCAATGGCTGTAACAATCCGCCAGGCCTTTGATGCTCTTCCTTTGCCTTCTGACACGTCAAACAGGTAGTAACATACTGGGCGATGTCTCTCTTCATGCCTGACCACCAAAATGACTCCTTCAAGTCATGGTACATCTTGTTCATGCCTGGATGTAGGCTAAGGCGACTCTTGTGACCTTCCTCTAGGACCATCTTCTTCAACTCTTCATTTGCAGGTATGCAAATCCTGCCCTCAAATCTCAAGATCCCATCATTGCCCATCACAAAGCCTTTAGCCTGGTCGGTCCCTAGTGACTCCACAGTACGCTTCAGACTAGGGTCCTCCAACTGCTTGTCCTTTATCATTCCAAGGAAGTCATTAGTTATAGCCAGCTTACTACAACTAATGTGATTTACGTGGAATTCTACCCCAAGGTTTAAGTCTCTGAATTGCTCGATCAGTTTCTGCTCTTCCATCATCATGGTGGCTACTTGTACTGATTTTCTACTCAAGGCATCTGCCACTACATTGGCCTTCCCTGGATGATACATGAGTTGAAAATCGTAGTCCTTTAGAAACTCCATCCACCTTCTTTGTCTCATGTTTAGTTCCTTCTGATCGAACAGGTATTTCAGGCTCTTATGGTCACTGAACACCTGGAACCGAGCTTCATATAAATAGTGTCTCCAGATCTTCAAGGCAAACACACAGCCGCCAACTCCAAATCATGCGTAGGGTAGTTCCTCTCATGAACCTTGAGTTGCCTTGAAGCATATGCAACCACTCTTTTCTCTTGCATCAAAACACATCCCAAACCCTGATGTGAAGCATCACAGTAGACCTTAAAAGGTCTTCCTACCTCTGGGATCACCAGCACTGGAGCACTAGTCAACCTTTCCTTTAGTTCCTTGAAGCTCTGCTCACATCGGTCGGTCCAAGCAAAAGGTTGATCCTTGCGGGTCAGCTGTGTTAAAGGAGCCACTACCTTGGAAAAGTCCTCAATAAACCGCCGATAGTAGCCAGCTAGGCCCACAAAACTCCTTATTTCAGTAACTGTCTTAGGACGTTCCCATTGAAGCACTGCCTCCACTTTGGCTGGATCCACCGAGATCCCCTGGGCAGATATCACGTGTCCCAAGAAGTTGACTTCCTTCAGCCAAAACTCACACTTAGAGAACTTGGCATAGAGTTGCTTCTCCCTCAGTATTTCCAATATTGTCCTCAGGTGTTCTTCATGTTCTTCCTCGGTCCTTGAATAAATGAGTATGTCGTCAATGAAGACCACCACAAACTTATCCAAGAAAGGGCGAAAAATCCTATTCATGTAGTCCATGAACAGAGCTGGAGCATTGGTTACTCCAAACGGCATCACCACATACTCATAGTGCCCATACCGAGACCTAAAAGCTGTCTTTTGCACATCTTCAGCTTTAACCAAAATTTGGTGGTACCCCGATCTCAGATCAATCTTGGAGAACACCAAGGCTCCATGTATTTGATCCATCAAATCATCAATCCTAGGTAGGGGGTACTTGTTCTTGATGGTCAACTTGTTCAACTGCCTGTAATCTATACACAGCCGAGACCCTCCATCCTTCTTCTTAACTAGGAGCACTGGAGCCCCCCATGGAGATACACTGGGTCTGATGAATTGTTTCTCCAATAATTCTTCCACTTGCTTCTTTAGTTCCACCAACTCGGCTCGTGCCATCCTGTAAGGTGCCATTGACACTGGTCCAGCTCCAGGCACTAAATCAATGGAGAATTCCACTTCTCTCTTAGGGGGTAACCCAGGTACTTCTTCTGGAAATACGTCCATGAATTCTTTCACCACATGGATTTTGCTTACGTCCCCTTCATTCTTCACTTCCAACCGAGCTAGCATCACGAAGCACCTCGCCCCTCTTTCCAACTCCGACAACCCGTGCTGAGCTGATATCACATCTGGCTCTTGGAGGTCTGGAAACGCTATTTTCTGACTACCGCAGTCTATGAGAACGTGATTGGCAGCTAGCCAATCCATTCCCAGGATAATATCCAGGTCCTGAAGAGGTAGACAGATCAAGTTCACTTTGAATCTGCGTCCCTCTACTATCACTGGACATTCAGGGCAAACTGTAGAGGTCAACACCTGTCCTGACGCAGGTGTAGAGACCAACAGTTCGAAAGGTAACTCCTTCACTAGAAGGCCCAACTCGGCTACACACATGCTTGACACAAAGGAGTGTGTCGCTCCAGAATCAAACAAAGCTTTTACACCTCTACCAGCTATAAAACAAACACCTTGCACGAGGTTACCTGACTGAGACGCTTCTGCTCCTGACATGGCAAACACTCTCCCTGTTGCCTGAGGTCTGCTGCCTTCGTTTCTCAACTGCTGAGAACTGCTGGGTTGAGTCGCACCATTCCTGCTTGGGCAATCTCTAGAAATGTGCCCCATCTTTTGGCACGTGAAGCATCTGGGTTTCCAAGGTTGTTGTTGCTGAAGCTGGGGTGACGCTGCTCCCGCCCGACGTGGTGGAGGTCTCGCATAAGGCTTGCTTTGTGGGTGCTGCACCTTAGCGTTCCCACTGGAAGAACTCCCTGGGTGTGACCTGATCACCCGAGAATCACCCTTTTCCAGGGTCTCAACCATCTTCGCCTTCTCTACTAAGGCGTGAAATTCCCTGATGCACATCGGGGCTATGGTCCTCTTCAGCCCATGCTTCAGTCCCTCTTCAAACTTCCTACACCTCCAAGCCTCAGAGGTCGCCTGGGTGTAGAATCGGGCGAGATACTCAAACCGAGCAGCATAGGCGTTCACAGACATATCCCCCTGCTCCAACTTTAGGAACTCAGCTTCCCTCGCAAACCTTGCGCTGTCTGGAAAGTATTTCTCCAGGAACTTCACCCTGAAGCTCTCCCAGTCCAACACATCCTCTCGGCCTCCATCATCTGCTGAGCTCCCATCCACCAGAACTCAGCTTCCCCAGATAGCAAAAAGGTGGCGAACACCAAATTCTTCTCTTCAGGGCAGGAGGTCGCCCTAAAGATTTTCTCCAACTCTCTGACCCATTGATCTGCCTGATCAGGGGTAGCATTCCCACTAAACTTGGGTGGGTTGTGCCTCATGAACTCAGTCAGTCCCATCTGTTTTTGAGGCTGACTGGCGTGAGAATTTGTTTCAGCCGACCGAGCAGTTTCCCAGTGGTGCATTGTAGCTTGATGGTTCTGAGCCATCGCTGCATTCTGTTGTTGGATGGCAGTTGCCATCATCTCGATAGCCTTAGCAATCTGGCTCATCTCCGAAGAAGGTTGGGGAGGGGTAGAAGGTCTACGTGCCATCTCTCTTCGTTTCAGATTTGAAACTACAGGTTTCTATATTCCCTACAACTACAAGAATGAGATCGATAAGAAATCAATTCATTCAGGAGGTAACATCTTGACCTTACAAAGGTCAACATCTCAAAGTCATCAAGAATTTGAGCTCATCAACAGAATCATAACGCTTATAAACTTAAGCAAAACACCAGAATAGCTACTGGTATACAATCATCAATCCAAACAACCACTTTCAATCAATACGAAAATACTCAATAAAATGAAGTAAATCACACCAGAATTCAAGGTATGCTAAACATCAAACCTTTGGAATTAAGATTGAGAATCATCTCGATCCAGTTATGAGTGTGCACCCTCACTACTTTATCAAGACCTTCTCATTCTTAATACTAAGATTTTCAGTTAGAGCATATATTCACCAAAGCACACACAAAATTTCAATACAAAAACGTTTGAAAACCTTTCACTATAGTTGTTATTTTAAACTCAAATAAATTTCATGAGCAGAAGAAACACAATGGATCCACAGCCCTCAAGTCATCCTAAGGACGAACTGCTCTGATACCATTAATGTAACATCCCGCCAAAATACTATTCATATTTATATAATGAAAATAAAAGTAACAAATAGATTGAAGTGAACAAAATTATATATATGTAAATAAAGTTTCTCCTCACAGGGAGTTTAATACAAATACGATCACTTTTCCATTAAAACGTAAACAAAATACAATACAATAGAAAGATAGGCGATCTCCTGACAAAAGGGCGATCTCCTATTAGAAGGGCGATCTCCTATCATAAAGGCGATCTCCTATCAGAAAGCAGCAAAAGGGGTGATGGCCCAACAGATATAGAAAACAGGCGATCTCCTTCCAGCGACAATTCACTAAGGAGCTCTACTTCCTGCAACATCATCTGCTCCCGTGTAAATTATACACGATCATTACAGGTTTAAGAAAAGGCCAAACGCAACACAAAAGAAACACAGGGTAAGCTAGACATTTAGAAAGAGTTAGATATGAACTTTAAAATCAAGGTAAAACAAATTCAAGATACCCACGTAAACCATCAATTAAACACATATTGCACGATTCCTCGAAGGTCATTAAAATCACAACATATATCAAGTGTCTATCAATTCAAAGTTTCTCATTTCTCACGTCAGACTTCACTGACTCATCACACAAGACACTTGACACCACTTCCGGAAGACTCGTGCGTTGAACCTAGCATCCAGAGACATGCACCTGTCATACTTCATTGGCTGGAATGTTTCCACAGCCATGCGCATCAACACAATCACGATCTCAATTCATCACTCTCACAGTATGAAAGGGTTAATCCATAAGACAGGCCGAGCTCGTTCTTTTTCACACGACTCACCCATTCATATGAACCTCCTTCGACTCTCACCAACTGAGTAACTTCCTCTATATGATTCCATTACCTCAGCAGAGTCAGGATCGCCTCATTCACAGGATACTCACAGATCAATACACTTCACAACCAAATCTCAACACGGTATTTCCTTTCCTGAAAATACTATGTCTTGATCCACATTCACGACATTCCACACATCATACCACTCAAAAGAATGATTCCAACCACAGCAACAGTCATTTCAAAGGTTCAGATTTTCGAATATCACATGTATTTCACATTTAAATCTCAAACAGCTTCAAACAATACCAAAAACAGGGGAGTTCGAAATCCGTATTTAAAACCGGCGACCACGTCGCCCAACCACAAAGAACAGAGCATTGCGAAAAGAAACAGGAAACTGGCGACCACGTCGCCCTTACTTCAGAAACAGCTAATCTATGGCTTGTATTGAAAATGAAGGCTAGCTTCCCTTACCTGGACTTGCGCAAAACACCGAGAGCTCAAAACCCACCGAGCTTGAAGGATGCCTTAGCTCTGTTTTCAGTGCCTGGTTTGTAGAACTTGCAGAGAACTTCTTAGGTGCTCTAAGGGCAAACGTCGCTTGTCGCACTGATGCTTGAGGTGGCCTGAGTCACAACGCAAAGGAGAGAAGAAGGGAGGGAGGAAGTTTGCACTCACTCTAACACTCTTGAGTCTGTAACGCTCTTTGCCTTCCCGCAGTGGCTTTTGAATCCAAGCCTACCTGTCCACGTATGCTGCTGCTGCCACCCCTTCTGCAGGAAAGCCTGACAACCACTGCCCTGAACAGTACGACCATTGTTGTCTCTTGTGCATGCCAACCACTGCCCTGAACAGTACGACCACTGTTGTCTCTGGTGCATGCACCCCACTGCCCTGAACAGTACGACCGCGAGTGTCTCCTGCGCATGCCAACATTCTGATGTCACCACTCTGAACCACCCTTTTTGTCTACGTGGCGCGCGTGCAGGACGTTTCATGCTGGGAGTCTGGGTCCCACTTTATCTGTGTGAAGCTCGTCATCGCGTGACAACTTTCCACCGCTGACTCATCCTGGAGAACGACCGATGTCTCCCTCGCCCTGGAAGACGACCGATGTCTCCCTCGCCCTGGAAGACGACCGATGTCTCCCTCTGGGAGACGACCGATGTCTATCCCTGGCGACGCCCTCATGCCTCGCGCCCTGGTAATGCCCGCATGCCTCTCGCGCCCTAGAAATGCCCGCATGCCTCTCGCGCCCTGGCAATGCCCGCATGCCTCGCGCCCTGGCGATGCCCGCATGCCTCTCGCGCCCTGGCAATGCCCGCATGCCTCGCGCCCTGGCGATGCCCGCATGCCTCTCGCCCTCGCGATGCCTGCATACCTCGCGCCCTGGCGCTCATGTGTAGCAGGCGACCGGCGATCATGCACTACTAGGCTACACTTTCCTTCCTTTTTATTTTAAATAAAACATACATAGAATTCATTTAAAATATAACTCTTTTTATTCCAATTCAAAAGTACAGGTCCTTACACACATGATCGCCAATCGCCTATGGTGTACATGATCGCCGAAAGTGCACTTAGTATGTGGTCAAGATGCTGGATCAACCATAGTGGGTTCCAAAAACCACGCGTATCAAGGTGTGGGTTAAGCCTTAGATACGCTGTGCATGCGAAGCTCCATGCTTGAGCATAAGAAATCGTCCTTAGTGTTGCATGCATAGGCGCACGAGGAGTAGTGCTGATCTATTTGATCCGGTCGGTCATCGGTAGTCGATGACATCAGCAGTAGTTGACCACGTGGACCATTCACAGAGTAACACGTGGTAGACGATAGCAGGCGAATCAGGGAGGCGATCACTCAGAATGGTAATCGCCTATCGCCTATGATGTTGAGTAATCGCCTATCGCCTTGAAGATGGGTAATCGCCTATCGCCTTGAGGATGAGTAATCGCCTATCGCCGGTATGTATAGTTCAGCGAAGCCAGAAGCGCGATGACTGATCGGTGGTACGCTAACATGCTAGTCGGTGGTCGGTGGTAGAAGCAAGTTCTGCTGCGTGAAGCCGAAGCGTTTAGGCCCGTTAGGTCAGTCATCCAGCACGAAGTTATGTTGAAGGCAATGCTAAGGTAACAGTTAGCCGCGATCAAGTCAGAGGCCAAGTGTGAGGGGTTGCAGTTAGATCGCGCTAAAGCCTAAGCTAGTTAACAGTTAGTCACATGCAGAGAGTTAAAGAGAAGAAACGCAGCGAACCTTAGCGCGTTTGAGAAGAAGAAAACAGGGAAGGTGAATCTCTAGATGATCCAGAGAGATGCTTTGAATGCTTGAAGGCGAAGAACAAGGAATGAAACAGTGTTAGTACCAGAGTGTGCGCTCCTGTAGACCGTCAAAAGATGATTTCTTAGTCTCTTCGCTGAGAACAAGTTCACAGCTCGAGACTGGGGGGCTTGTGATCCGGTCGATCATCGGTAGTCGATGACATCAGCAGCAGTTGACCACGTGGACCATTCACAGAGTAACACGTGGTAGAGGATAGCAGGCGAATCAGGGAGGCGATCACTCAGAATGGTAATCGCCTATCGCCTGTGATGTTGAGTAATCGCCTATCGCCTTGAAGATGGGTAATCGCCTATCGCCTTGAGGATGAGTAATCGCCTATCGCCGGTATGGATCAGTAATTGCCCAGATTGCACATGATCGCCGTGTGTTAAGGTTAGGAGATCAGGTGGTCAGCAAGTTGCCGAAAGAGCACATCGCCGGGTGTTTGAGAAGACTTGGCAAACACTTGTTGTATGGTCTAAGTACAGAGGATAAGTGGCATATCTGCCACCATGTGTAATGTGAGCTGCAATGCCCAGGGTTAACCAGCTCGCCATGTTAAGGTTGCGCCCAGAGTAGCCTGTGTACTAAGCTACTCCCTGTGTGGATAACTTAGTCGCAGGGGCACAGTGGAAGTAACGTTTCAGCTGCAGATACTCCAGATGGTGACACGTGTATGACCAGATGTTATCCACGTGTCAGGAAGAATAACCGTCAGGAGAGAGAAAGACTCAGGTATATATACAAACTCTTAACGAAATTGAGGGAGGTTTTTTGAGATTCTCACAGCTTACACATTTGAGAGTTTACAGTTACACATGAGTCTCACAGAGAGATTCAGATATAGTTTTGGTGTTCCTGTTGCCTGACTTGAGCGTCGGAGCTACAACGGCCGCCAGAGGCGCCGTCTGTGTGTTTTGCAGGCAGCGTTTGGAGTTCCGGTGGTGGTTCTTGGAGCGTTCCTGCAGAACAGAGGGCTAGACGAAGGAGTGACGAGGCAATCCTCCACGTTCGAGTTAAGCGGCCGGATCATTTGGCACCCACCGTGGGGCCCCTGTGAATTTTGCTCCCATCCACGTCGCAGTTTCTTGAGGTTCTTGCAGTTTCTTGGAGCTTCTTGATCTTTTCGTCGAGGTTTCTTGAAGTTACGTCGAAGTGTTGAGAAGATGAGAAGAAGAACCAGGCAAACCTCACCTGCGCCATCTGCTGAAGAAGGAGCTGTTACCGTGGCGCAGGCAGTGGAGATGATGCGCGCGCTGCAAGATAGCGTCGCGGAATCGAGAGCTGAGCAATAGAAAATGCGTGCAGAGCTGACTGCATCGCAGAGAAGAAACGAAGAGCTGAGCGGTATGAATGAAGAGCTGCGTAGGGAATTGCAGGCGCAGAAGGAGCGCGCAGTTGAAGAGAGGACGTCGACGCCGCAATCGCCTCCTAGAGTATTCCCTATGCCTTTCTCCCCCGAGATCATGAACACGGTGGTGCCTCCCAATCTGGTGGGACTGAAAGCGTCGTTCACAGGGGTGGAAGATCCAGAAGCACACCTGACAACCTTCCACACTCAGATGATGCTGACTGGAGGTTTAGATGTTGTGTACTGCAAGATGTTCATGAGTACACTGAGCGGAGTAGCTATGGAGTGGTTCGTGAGCCTGCCAGAGGGCCACGTCACTTCCTTCCATCAGTTTGCGAAGCTGTTCACAGAGCAGTACATCATTAACCAACCTGCGCCATTAGTGTCCTTCGACCTGTTTGACGTGCGCCAGTATCAGGGGGAGCCGTTGAGGGACTACCTCAATCGCTTTGGGGCGCAGGTGGTGAGATTGCCCGTCAAGGATGAAGACATGCTGGTGCATGCGTTCAAGAGAGGTGTCCTCCCTGGTCCTTTCAGTGAATCGCTCATCAGGAGCCACCCTGCCACCTTCACCGAGATACGGCGACGTGCGATGGCACACATAGTAGTAGAGACAGAGGTCTCTGAGAAGAGAGGAAGTGCTGCACCGTCGAAGCCACGTGGAGGTCAGGGGAATCATCAGCAACAGGCGCGGGTGCATGAGATCAAGGAAGGGAGGAAGGAGCAGAGAAGGTCTCGCCCTTATGCACCAAGGAAGGACCAGACCAGGGGGCGTGCAAGCAACGCACCCCCCAGGTATGATTTCATGATAAGTTTGGCGGAGCTGATCGCCATCCCTGTTGTGGCAGCAAGACTCCATATGCCAGAGAAAACCGATAGGGTACTTGGAGGGAGGAAGGATGAGTGGTGTGAATTCCATCAAGCTTATGGACATACACTCCGTAACTGCCTGGCATTGGGGCGTCAGCTTGCCGAGTTGGTGGAGACAGGGTTCCTGACCGATTACCTGCAGAAGACACAAGGTGATCGCGCTTCGGGGTCCCAGGAAGGCGACCAGCAGCATGAACTCCTTGTGTTTGGGGAGGTGAGGTGATGGAAGAGGCTACACTGGGGGGGCTCCCAGAGCTGAAGCGGAAGGTATGATCGCCCCACGTGTGTGCATCGCTAGGGCGGTCATCGCCGGTTAAAGGAGACCCCATCCAGAGTGGTTGAGACGTTGAAGAATGGAGCTTGTCGGCTGGTGACTCTGGACGGAACGACTATTCCCAAAACCCAGGACGCTACATGTTTCTTTCTTACTTTCGTTAAGTTGTAAAGTAGATGCGCTATCGCGTTGTACACACACTTAGTGTATTAAATAGTTGAGCAGATCAGGGGCACTCTTTTTTATGATGCCACCCAATAAAAGATTTTCAGTACATAAAGTGTGCGAGTGTTCCCAGTTTAAAGTTCTCCTTGCCCCAGGTGCAAGACCAGGTGATCGGTGGTGAGTTACCAAATGGCCACCACCCGCAGATCAGCCCCTAGGTAAGCACTGGGATGTAGAGCGTGATCAGCCGTCAATGCATGCAGACCACGATCAGCCGTCGGTGCATGTAGAGAGTGAGTACTCGGTCGGTGCACGGTCATCGGGGTCTTGCTAACACGTGTTAAGCTGGGACCCAAGTTCCCAGCGAGAGCGTTAAGCATGCACCTCGTATGATTCCAGAAGAAGAGGTCCTTGCCGGTCGGGACGTCAGTGAACGCGCGATGAGGCAATGCAGGCAGGGCGCGCCCAGTGTGTGCGCTTAGACAGCCACGCCTGGCGCCCCCCTGGGAGCGTGCACCCAGAGAAAGTCCTCACCTCTGCTTTATACAGCAAGGTTGAGGCAAGAGAAAGTCCTCTTCCTTTGCTTTTTACAGCAAGGTTGAGGCAACAGAGAAAGTCCTCACCTCTGCTTTATACAGCAAGGTTTAGGCAAGAGAAAGTCCTCTTCCTTTGCTTTTTACAGCAAGGTTGAGGCAACAGAGAAAGTCCTCACCTCTGCTTTATACAGCAAGGTTGAGGCAAGAGGAAGTCCTCCTTGCCTTTGAGCAAGTGCAGGCGAGAACAGAGGAAGTCCTCCTTGCCTTTGAGCAAGTGCAGGCACCAGAGGAAGTCCTCCTTGCCTTTGAGCAAGTGCAGGCGAGAACAGAGGAAGTCCTCCTTGCCTTTGAGCAAGTGCAGGCACCAGAGGAAGTCCTCCTTGCCTTTGAGCAAGTGCAGGCACCAGAGGAAGTCCTCCTTGCCTTTGAGCAAGTGCAGGCACCAGAGGAAGTCCTCTTTGCCTTTGAGCGAGTGCAGGCGAGAGAACCAAGTCCTCACCTCGACTTTGTACAGCGAGGCTGAGGCATGAGGAAAAGTTCTCTTCCCTTTGCTTTTTGCAGCAAGGTTGAGGCAAGAGAACCAAGTCCTCTTCCTCTGCTTTTCACAGCAAGGTTAAGGCGAGAGAAAAGTCCTCTTCCTCTGCTTCTTATAGCAAGGTTGAGGCAAGAGAACCAAGTCCCTTCCCTCTGCTTTTTACAGCGAGGCTGAGGTGAGAGAGGCAAGACCTCACCTACAACTTCTTACAGCGAGGTTGAGGCAGGAGGGGTCGTCGAGAAGCACTTTTCTTCCCAAAAACACAGGCGTCATAGTTGGTGTTCAGACCCTCTACGCACTCAGCGCTGGTGTGGCAGAGAAGTGCAGCGAAGCCAGAAGCGTGATGACTGATCAGTGGTACGCTAACATGCTAGTCGGTGGTCGGTGGTAGAAGCAAGTTCTGCTGCGTGAAGCCGAAGCGTTTAGTGTAAGGACCTGGAAAATTAAATTGGAATAAAAATGGTATATTTAAATAATTTCGGAAGGTGTCATTATCTAAAATACAAAGTTGGTAAATGAAGTTTCGTAGTGGCAGACATCGGACGTCGCCCTTGACCTGGGACATGATCGCCTGTCGAGTAGGTTGTACATGATCACCGAAAATGCACGTAGTAGGTGGTCACCATCCTGGATCAACCAGAGTGGGTTTCAACAGCCACGCGTATCAAGGTGTGGGTTAAACCTTAGATGCGCTGTGCATGCGAACTCTATGCTTGAGCGAAAGAGATCACCCTTAGTGTAGCATGCATGGAAGAACGAAGAGAAGTGCTGATCTACTCTTGGAAATATGAAGCCACCGACGTCACCGAGTCATGTGGAGAAGATACCTTAGACGTAACATAGTGGAATGAAGGACCTCAAGGAAGGCGTGGCGATGTGTCATCGAGCATCGCCAGGGCGCAAGGCATGCAGGATCGCCTGGGCGCGAGGGGCATGCGGGCATCATCGGGCGAGAGGTCATCGGTTGTTAGCCTTCGCGCGAGAGGTCATCGGTTGTTAGCCTTCGCGCGAGAGGTCATCGGTTGTTAACCTTCGCGCGAGAGGTCATCGGTTGTTAGCCTTCGCGCGAGAGGTCATCGGTGGATAGTCTTCGCGCCTGTGGTCATCGGTGAAAAGGTCATCGCGCTACGTTAAGTTATACACAGAGAACGTGGGACCCAGACATCCAGCATGAGACGTTCTGCATGCGCGCCACGTAGACAAAAGAGTGGTTCAGAATAGTGACCTCAGAGTGTTAGCCTGCGCAGAGGCACGCTTAGGTGTACTGTTCAGCGAAGCGTACACGCAAACTCCCTGCAGAGTGGGTGGTGGCAGCGGTTTTTATGGAGAAGTCAGCTTAAGATGCAAAAACCCATTTCTGAGGGAGAAGGAAAGAAACGTTGCTGTGGTTCCAGAGCTAAAGGGTGCGTTTATCTCCCTTCTCCTCCATTCTCTCCTTCGCACTGCGATTCTAGTACACCTTCACGCGGGAATACGACGAGCGACAGCCACCATTGGAGCACTTGGGTGGTTCTCTGCAAGCTCTTCAAAACCAGACTCAAGAACAGAGCCAAGGTTCTGCAAGCTTCGTTGGATTTCGGAGCCCCTGGTATTTGCGCAAAATCCAGGTAAGGGAAGCTAGCCTTCATCTTTAATACGAACCATCGTTTAGCCTTTTCTGAAGGGTGGGCGACGTGGTCGCCGTTTTCGCTTTCGTCTTCATGAAATGCTTTGTGTTATGTGTTTGGGCGACGTGGTCGCCGGTTTTAAACATAGCCTTTGAAATACCATGTTTTTGAACTAGATCGCCGGTTTTGGCGCTGTTTTGCGAAATCTCTGTTTTTGATGTTGTTTTGAAACTACTTGAGATTTACATGAGATATTCGAAGATCTGAAGCTTTGAAATGTTTGTTGATGTGATTTGAATCATTTACTTGAATGGTATGATGTGTTTGGATGTGGGATCGAGGCATAGTATTTTCAGGAAAGGAAATACCGTGTTGAGATTGGTTAGGAAGTGCATTGATCAGTGAGTAACCTGTTAATGAGACGATCCTGACTCTGCTGAGATAATGGAATCACGTAGATGAAGTTATTCAGTTGGTGAGAGTCGAAGGAGGTTCATACGTATGGGCGAGTTGTTCAAATGGGAACGAGCTCGAGCTGTTGTATGGATTAACCTTGTCATACCAGGAGAATGGTAACAATGAGATGGTATATGCGCATGCTGTGTGGATTCACAGTGGTAGGTATGACAGGTGCAAATCTCTGGGCCTGAGTCAACACACGAGTCAAATTGGAAGTAGTGTCATGTGTCTATGCATGGTGGGTCAGTGGAAAGTCTGACATGTGAAATGAGAAACTTGAATATTGATAGACACTTGATGCTGTATTGTGAAATGGAATGACTATGGGTGAATGTTGTGAAGTTTGTGATTTTGGGCGATCAGCTGAATGCTATGAGCAGCTCTACGTTTTACATGGATATTTTGGAACTTGGTTTACTTGGATTTTCATGTTCTTGATTTAAACTTCTTTTAAATTATCTAGCTTACCCTTTTATCTGTTATTGTGGTTGTTTTTCTCAAAACTGTGATGATCGTGTAATTGTTACACGGGAGCAGATGATCTTCCAGGAAGAAGAGCCCTCTAGTGAGTGATCGCCGAGGAGGAGATCGCCGGTTTTCTGTCTCTATCGGGTGATCGCCTGTGTCTGCCTCCATCGGGTGATCGCCTGTTTTTTTTCTGTCTTGATAGGTGATCGGTCTCGTCCGATAGGAGATCGGTTTCTTCCGATAGGAGATCGCCTTCTTTGTTTTTTTTACTGTATTTTGTTTATGTTTCTGGAAAATTTGACCGAATTTGTATTAAACTCCCTAAGAGGAGCAACTTCATTTCATATATATATTATTTTGTTCATAGAATCTATTTGTTACCTTTATTTTCATTATATACATTTGTATAGTATTTTGGCGGGATGTTACATTAATGGTATCAGAGCAGTTCGCCTTAGGATGACCTGAGGGCTGTGGATCCATTGTGTTTCTTCTGCTCATAAAATTTATTTGAGTTTTAAATAACCACTATAGTGGGAGGTTTTCAAACGTTTTTGTATTGAACTCTTGCGTGTGCTTTGGTGAATGTATGCCTAACTGAAAATCTTAGTATTAAGAATAAGAAGGTCTTGATAAAGTGGTGAGGGTGCACACTCATAACTGGATCAAGATGATTCTTAATCTTAATTCCAAAGGTTTGATGTTTAGCCTACATTGAATTCTGGTGTGATTTTTGAGTGTTCTTGAATTTGACTGAGGTGGTAGTTGGATTGATGTTTGCACACCAGTAACTGTTCTGGTGTTTTGTTTGGGATTATAAGTCTTGTGATTCTGTTGATGAACTCAAATTCTAGATGACTTTGAGATGCTGACCTTTGTAAGGTCTAGCTGTTACCCCTTGAATGAATTGATTCTTATCGATTTCATTCTTATAGTTGTAGGGAATATAGAAGTCAATAGATTCAGAAGATGGCACGTAGACCTGCTACCCCACCTCAACCTTCCTCAGAGATGAGTCAGATCGCCAAGGCCATAGAGATGATGGCGACTGCCATTCAGCAGCAGAATGCGGCGATGGCTCAGAACCATCAAGCCACAATGCAGCACTGGGAGACTGCTCGGTCGGCTGAAACAAACTCCCACGTCGGTCAGCCCCAAGAACAGATGGGACTGGCTGAGTTCATGAGGCACAACCCACCTAAGTTCAGTGGGAATGCTACCCCTGATCAGGCAGATCAGTGGGTCAGGGAGCTGGAGAAAATCTTTAGGGCGACCTCCTGCCCTGAAGAGAAGAAGCTGTTGTTTGCCACGTATCTGCTATCAGGAGAAGCTGAGTTCTGGTGGATGGGAGCTCAGCAAATGATGGAGGCCCGAGAGGATGTTCTGGATTGGGAGAGCTTCAGGGTGAAGTTCTTAGAGAAGTACTTCCCAGACAGCGCCAAGTTTGCGAGGGAAGCCGAGTTCTTAAAATTGGAGCAGGGGGATATGTCAGTAAACGCCTATGCTGCTCGTTTTGAGTACCTCGCCCGGTTCTATACCCAGGCGACCTCCGAGGCCTGGAGATGTAGGAAATTCGAAGAGGGGCTGAAGCATGGACTGAAGAGGACCATAGCCCCGATGTGCATCAGGGAATTTCACGCCTTAGTAGAGAAGGCAAAGATGGTAGAGACCCTGGAAAGGGGTGATCCTCGAGTGATCAGGTCACACCAAGGAGGCTCTTCCAGTGGGAAGGCGAAGGTGCAGCACCCACACAGCAAGCCATATGTGAGATCTCCACCACATCGGGTGGGAACAGCTTCGTCCCAATTTCAGCAACAACAAACATGGAGACCCAGGTGTTTCACATGCCAAGAGATAGGGCACCTTTCTAGAGATTGTCCCAACAGAAAAAGGATGACTCAACCCGTTAATTCACAGCAGTTGAGGAACGAAGGCAGCAGACCTCAGACAGGAGGGAGAGTGTTTGCCATGTCTGGAGCGGAAGCCTCTCAATCAGGTAATCTAGTACAAGATACTTGTTTATAGCTGATAGATACGTTATAGTTTTGTTTGATTCTGGAGAGACACACTCTTTTGTGTCAAATCGGTGTGCAACCGAGCTTGGGCCATATAGTGGAGGAGCTGTCGTTTGAACGATTGGCCTCTGCACCTGCTTCAAAAACAGGTTTTGACCTCCCTAGGTTGCTCTGAATGCCCTGTGGTAGTAGATGGAATGAAAGGAACAAGTGTGAGTTAGATTTGGTAGTACCAAGGTTTAGTCCCAGTTACGTATAAGTCATGGAGAGTAAATAAGCAAGAGGCTGGGGGTTTAAAGCTTAAGCATGTGTAACCATGGGAAGTACCAGAGTTAAATTCCAAGGAAGGAATTTTCTTTTGAAGCGTAGAAGATGCTCATGTCAATGAAACAGCATGAGATGGTTCTAGCTTAGGCTTCACGCAGAATGGATGCTGTTTGGCTGACCGGGATTTGAAAGAGGATTATGGAAATGGTGGGTTGAGATAAAAGGCTTCCGAAAATGTAAGCCTCCGAAGTTTTTGGCAAATAAGATGTAGATCGACCTGTGAATGTAGAAGGGAAGGAGGATATGGCTGTGGATAAAAATGAGGGTAGGCCGTGTTATGATGATGTTGAGTCTTTCTAGAGATGTAGTAAATTTCAGAATGATGGGTGTGGAAGGGATTGTGAGTGGAAATAGCCTGTGGTATCTGGGACAGAAGGAGAATAGAGTTATCCTTAGGCAAGAGATTCTGGAGGCAGAGGTGCGTTCGTTCTCGTATGCCTTCTGGATAGGCACCTGAAACCGACGTCAATGCATCCAACGTATACATTGAAGCAGAAGGTCGTAATGGGAACAGGAAGTCGAGATTGGCAAAAGGGGTCATAATAGTAATTTGGAAGGTAACAGCAACAGAAACCTTGTCTTTGTAAGGTACAGAATTATGCAGCGGAGTAATGAATAAAAAGTGTCCCTTTTGGGAGCGTGGGAATTTGATCAGCAGTTGAGAAGTCGGTGAATGATTTGATCAAGATGCAGGAGTTGATTCCTAGAAGGACACTTCGGACCCTAGTTTGAGTTCGCTAGGGGGTGGCATGAGTTGTGGACAGCTGTCCCCTTTCCTCCCAATGAAGGGATCTTGCCCGCTTTCTCTAAAGGGGCTAGTCCTGGTTACGTTAAGGACCTAGTTCTAGACTTGTTCAACAAAGTCTTCAAGGTTAGAAGTAGAGTGTGAATGCTGGAGTTGGCACTCTATGGGGCAGCATATCCCATGTACAGGGATGTAAAATGGATTTTGATGAAGTATTGAGGTAGGAAGAGTTGGTTCAATAGATCACCGAGAGGGTGAATCTGATACAGGACAGAATAAAAGTTTCTTAAGGTCAGCAAATGTCCTAGGCAGAGCAGAGGAGAAGACCTTTGGAGGTTGCTGCTGGGGTCATGTCTTTATGAAGGGGGACACCAGCCAAGGGTGTAGGGTAGGCGATCAGATCAAAGAAGCTGTCCCCTAAGTTTGTTGGGCCATATCGGATCTTAAGGAGGATAAGTCTAGTGGCTTATGAGATCGCCCCACCTCCCCAATTAGCAAGTCTACATAATGTATTCCACGTATCATAGCTAAGGAAGTCCCTTGCAGACCCCACTCACGTGTTGGGAGTGGACAACGTGAAGATCGGGTGATTCACCATGGGAATTTGAAGAAACCATGAGAGAAGCATATCCTTACCTCCTTCCTTGTAACCCAATTTTCGAGGACGAAAATTTTTCTTGATGGGGAGAATGTAAGGACCTGGAAAATTAAATTGGAATAAAAATGGTATATTTAAATAATTTCGGAAGGTGTCATTATCTAAAATACAAAGTTGGTAAATGAAGTTTCGTAGTGGCAGACATCGGACGTCGCCCTTGACCTGGGACATGATCGCCTGTCGAGTAGGTTGTACATGATCACCGAAAATGCACGTAGTAGGTGGTCACCATCCTGGATCAACCAGAGTGGGTTTCAACAGCCACGCGTATCAAGGTGTGGGTTAAACCTTAGATGCGCTGTGCATGCGAACTCTATGCTTGAGCGAAAGAGATCACCCTTAGTGTAGCATGCATGGAAGAACGAAGAGAAGTGCTGATCTACTCTTGGAAATATGAAGCCACCGACGTCACCGAGTCATGTGGAGAAGATACCTTAGACGTAACATAGTGGAATGAAGGACCTCAAGGAAAGCGTGGCGATGTGTCATCGAGCATCGCCAGGGCGCAAGGCATGCAGGATCGCCTGGGCGCGAGGGGCATGCGGGCATCATCGGGCGAGAGGTCATCGGTTGTTAGCCTTCGCGCGAGAGGTCATCGGTTGTTAGCCTTCGCGCGAGAGGTCATCGGTTGTTAACCTTCGCGCGAGAGGTCATCGGTTGTTAGCCTTCGCGCGAGAGGTCATCGGTGGATAGTCTTCGCGCCTGTGGTCATCGGTGAAAAGGTCATCGCGCTACGTTAAGTTATACACAGAGAACGTGGGACCCAGACATCCAGCATGAGACGTTCTGCATGCGCGCCACGTAGACAAAAGAGTGGTTCAGAATAGTGACCTCAGAGTGTTAGCCTGCGCAGAGGCACGCTTAGGTGTACTGTTCAGCGAAGCGTACACGCAAACTCCCTGCAGAGTGGGTGGTGGCAGCGGTTTTTATGGAGAAGTCAGCTTAAGATGCAAAAACCCATTTCTGAGGGAGAAGGAAAGAAACGTTGCTGTGGTTCCAGAGCTAAAGGGTGCGTTTATCTCCCTTCTCCTCCATTCTCTCCTTCGCACTGCGATTCTAGTACACCTTCACGCGGGAATACGACGAGCGACAGCCACCATTGGAGCACTTGGGTGGTTCTCTGCAAGCTCTTCAAAACCAGACTCAAGAACAGAGCCAAGGTTCTGCAAGCTTCGTTGGATTTCGGAGCCCCTGGTATTTGCGCAAAATCCAGGTAAGGGAAGCTAGCCTTCATCTTTAATACGAACCATCGTTTAGCCTTTTCTGAAGGGTGGGCGACGTGGTCGCCGTTTTCGCTTTCGTCTTCATGAAATGCTTTGTGTTATGTGTTTGGGCGACGTGGTCGCCGGTTTTAAACATAGCCTTTGAAATACCATGTTTTTGAACTAGATCGCCGGTTTTGGCGCTGTTTTGCGAAATCTCTGTTTTTGATGTTGTTTTGAAACTACTTGAGATTTACATGAGATATTCGAAGATCTGAAGCTTTGAAATGTTTGTTGATGTGATTTGAATCATTTACTTGAATGGTATGATGTGTTTGGATGTGGGATCGAGGCATAGTATTTTCAGGAAAGGAAATACCGTGTTGAGATTGGTTAGGAAGTGCATTGATCAGTGAGTAACCTGTTAATGAGACGATCCTGACTCTGCTGAGATAATGGAATCACGTAGATGAAGTTATTCAGTTGGTGAGAGTCGAAGGAGGTTCATACGTATGGGCGAGTTGTTCAAATGGGAACGAGCTCGAGCTGTTGTATGGATTAACCTTGTCATACCAGGAGAATGGTAACAATGAGATGGTATATGCGCATGCTGTGTGGATTCACAGTGGTAGGTATGACAAGTGCAAATCTCTGGGCCTGAGTCAACACACGAGTCAAATTGGAAGTAGTGTCATGTGTCTATGCATGGTGGGTCAGTGGAAAGTCTGACATGTGAAATGAGAAACTTGAATATTGATAGACACTTGATGCTGTATTGTGAAATGGAATGACTATGGGTGAATGTTGTGAAGTTTGTGATTTTGGGCGATCAGCTGAATGCTATGAGCAGCTCTACGTTTTACATGGATATTTTGGAACTTGGTTTACTTGAATTTTCATGTTCTTGATTTAAACTTCTTTTAAATTATCTAGCTTACCCTTTTATCTGTTATTGTGGTTGTTTTTCTCAAAACTGTGATGATCGTGTAATTGTTACACGGGAGCAGATGATCTTCCAGGAAGAAGAGCCCTCTAGTGAGTGATCGCCGAGGAGGAGATCGCCGGTTTTCTGTCTCTATCGGGTGATCGCCTGTGTCTGCCTCCATCGGGTGATCGCCTGTTTTTTTTCTGTCTTGATAGGTGATCGGTCTCGTCCGATAGGAGATCGGTTTCTTCCGATAGGAGATCGCCTTCTTTGTTTTTTTTACTGTATTTTGTTTATGTTTCTGGAAAATTTGACCGAATTTGTATTAAACTCCCTAAGAGGAGCAACTTCATTTCATATATATATTATTTTGTTCATAGAATCTATTTGTTACCTTTATTTTCATTATATACATTTGTATAGTATTTTGGCGGGATGTTACATTTAGGCCCGTTAGGTCAGTCATCCAGCACGAAGTTATGTTGAAGGCAATGCTAAGGTAACAGTTAGCCGCGATCAAGTCAGAGGCCAAGTGTGAGGGGTTGCAGTTAGATCGCGCTAAAGCCTAAGCTAGTTAACAGTTAGTCACATGCAGAGAGTTAAAGAGAAGAAACGCAGCGAACCTTAGCGCGTTTGAGAAGAAGAAAACAGGGAAGGTGAATCTCTAGATGATCCAGAGAGATGCTTTGAATGCTTGAAGGCGAAGAACAAGGAATGAAACAGTGTTAGTACCAGAGTGTGCGCTCCTGTAGACCGTCAAAAGATGATTTCTTAGTCTCTTCGCTGAGAACAAGTTCACAGCTCGAGACTGGGGGGCTTGTGATCCGGTCGATCATCGGTAGTCGATGACATCAGCAGCAGTTGACCACGTGGACCATTCACAGAGTAACACGTGGTAGAGGATAGCAGGCGAATCAGGGAGGCGATCACTCAGAATGGTAATCGCCTATCGCCTGTGATGTTGAGTAATCGCCTATCGCCTTGAAGATGGGTAATCGCCTATCGCCTTGAGGATGAGTAATCGCCTATCGCCGGTATGGATCAGTAATCGCCCAGATTGCACATGATCGCCGTGTGTTAAGGTTAGGAGATCAGGTGGTCAGCAAGTTGCCGAAAGAGCACATCGCCGGGTGTTTGAGAAGACTTGGCAAACACTTGTTGTATGGTCTAAGTACAGAGGATAAGTGGCATATCTGCCACCATGTGTAATGTGAGCTGCAATGCCCAGGGTTAACCAGCTCGCCATGTTAAGGTTGCGCCCAGAGTAGCCTGTGTACTAAGCTACTCCCTGTGTGGATAACTTAGTCGCAGGGGCACAGTGGAAGTAACGTTTCAGCTGCAGATACTCCAGATGGTGACACGTGTATGACCAGATGTTATCCACGTGTCAGGAAGAATAACCGTCAGGAGAGAGAAAGACTCAGGTATATATACAAACTCTTAACGAAATTGAGGGAGGTTTTTTGAGATTCTCACAGCTTACACATTTGAGAGTTTACAGTTACACACGAGTCTCACAGAGAGATTCAGATATAGTTTTGGTGTTCCTGTTGCCTGACTTGAGCGTCGGAGCTACAACGGCCGCCAGAGGCGCCGTCTGTGTGTTTTGCAGGCAGCGTTTGGAGTTCCGGTGGTGGTTCTTGGAGCGTTCCTGCAGAACAGAGGGCTAGACGAAGGAGTGACGAGGCAATCCTCCACGTTCGAGTTAAGCGGCCGGATCATTTAGCACCCACCGTGGGGCCCCTGTGAATTTTGCTCCCATCCACGTCGCAGTTTCTTGAGGTTCTTGCAGTTTCTTGGAGCTTCTTGATCTTTTCGTCGAGGTTTCTTGAAGTTACGTCGAAGTGTTGAGAAGATGAGAAGAAGAACCAGGCAAACCTCACCTGCGCCATCTGCTGAAGAAGGAGCTGTTACCGTGGCGCAGGCAGTGGAGATGATGCGCGCGCTGCAAGATAGCGTCGCAGAATC
The DNA here is from genome assembly GCA_013389735.1 of Phaseolus lunatus. Classification (NCBI taxonomy): domain Eukaryota; kingdom Viridiplantae; phylum Streptophyta; class Magnoliopsida; order Fabales; family Fabaceae; genus Phaseolus; species Phaseolus lunatus. The sequence goes on from CM023867.1 coordinate 26,372,763, forward strand.
GAGAGCTGAGCAATAGAAAATGCGTGCAGAGCTGACTGCATCGCAGAGAAGAAACGAAGAGCTGAGCGGTATGAATGAAGAGCTGCGTAGGGAATTGCAGGCGCAGAAGGAGCGCGCAGTTGAAGAGAGGACGTCGACGCCGCAATCGCCTCCTAGAGTATTCCCTATGCCTTTCTCCCCCGAGATCATGAACACGGTGGTGCCTCCCAATCTGGTGGGACTGAAAGCGTCGTTCACAGGGGTGGAAGATCCAGAAGCACACCTGACAACCTTCCACACTCAGATGATGCTGACTGGAGGTTTAGATGCTGTGTACTGCAAGATGTTCATGAGTACACTGAGCGGAGTAGCTATGGAGTGGTTCGTGAGCCTGCCAGAGGGCCACGTCACTTCCTTCCATCAGTTTGCGAAGCTGTTCACAGAGCAGTACATCATTAACCAACCTGCGCCATTAGTGTCCTTCGACCTGTTTGACGTGCGCCAGTATCAGGGGGAGCCGTTGAGGGACTACCTCAATCGCTTTGGGGCGCAGGTGGTGAGATTGCCCGTCAAGGATGAAGACATGCTGGTGCATGCGTTCAAGAGAGGTGTCCTCCCTGGTCCTTTCAGTGAATCGCTCATCAGGAGCCACCCTGCCACCTTCACCGAGATACGGCGACGTGCGATGGCACACATATTATTGTTTTACCTTTATTTCACTATATAAATATGAAAAGGATTTGGCGGGATGTTACAAAGCAAACTCCAGCTTAAGCCTGAAGGGCTTGTGTAGTGGCCAGACCTCGAACGTCGGTAGTGTACAGTAGAAGTCGACGTGGCAAAGGTCAACACAATAGGGTCCACCAAGCGACCCCCAGAAGTACCTTGTGTGGTGGCCAGACCTTGGATGTTGGCAGTGTACAGTAGAGGTCGACGTGGCCAAGGTCAACATAGTAGGGTCCACAAAGGGACGCCCAGAGATTACATGTTATAGTGGCCAGACCTTGGACGTCGGCAGTGTACAGTAGAGGTCGACGTAGCAGAGGTCGGCACAGTAATGTATTACATTAGTGATAGCCTGATTCACAAAGATACCTTGCATGCGGAACGTGTATAAGACATTTGGGTCTGGCACAAGCAGATTACCCCTAGGGGTGCCAAAGCCCAAGAGCGCTAGGGTTTTCAGAGAAAGCCGCATGCAAGGTGCGTGAGAAATTAGGGCATATATAAGAACGGATTGGTCTCGTGGCGCTGATACACACATTGTAATCCTAGTGGCCATACCGTTAGATACGCACACCAGAAAGGAATGTTGCCACGAGTGTTGCACTCTAAGAAAGGAATGTTGCCATGGGAGTTGCACTAAGACTATGCGATAGTATCCCGAAAAGGTAACCCTAAATTCGCTTGAGGCAAGGCTTTGGCAAGAGAATATTAGCGGGAGGTTAACCTAGAAACAATTATATAAGAGGAGAAAACCCCAAGGTAAAGACACATAGTCTTCTACGCAAGACATAGTTTTTACACACACACATTATAAACTTAAGCACTTTTGCTTATTTGATGTTTCTTGCCCTGTATTGACTTGAGCGTCAGAGTGCAGTTACAGGTAGGGCCCCCCTCTGTCTCAACGGAGCCACACCTTGGAGAACCACCGTAAAGATAGAAGGAGCCACTCCTTGCCTCAAAGTCAACAATAGCCGAGTCAACCGGCTAGAACATTTTTCTTCAATGATAAACACATTAAAAAAACATTGTATTTACTTGCAATTACCAATCTCGTATCAAGCATAATAATCCAGTCTACACTAGCCTATAAAGACATTAATATTTGTTAGAGAATTATAATTGTAGTGTAAAAGTTGGATAAAAGTGTGTAACGTGTGCTATAACTTACGGCTGACACCCCATCCACCAATAATGACCTACTTAGTTGGTCTACCCATTCATAACCACCCAACGATGTAGCATATTGATCATGAATGATAGCTTGAAACCTCCATGGATTGAATTGTTTCTTGGCTTGATGGAGTGATTGGTAGAAGCAATGAAGAATGGAGGTTAAGGAAGAGTTGCAAAGAACTCTTGGCTCCTAGGAGTGCCGTGAGGAGTGTAAAGAGTGTTAGAAAAGATGGCTTTAAACTAGAGGGGGGGTGAATTGTTTAAAAGGTTTTTTGCAAACTTTTCAGGGCTAGAATGAATTTATTTAAGAAACCAATTGATTCAGCAATTCAGTTAGCCAAAACAGCAAGCAAAACTGTAATACAAAAAAAAAAAAAATCGGTTGTTTCTTCGAAACAATCGGTTGTTTATATCAGCAAACAACAAAAAAACTGAATTTAAAGAGTTAAGGATAGAAAGATTGTACACAGCTGTTTATACTGGTTCACTCCAATCCAGAGCTACATCCAGTCTTCTCAGAAACCCTGAGGAAATCCACTAAGCAATCACACCTTGATAACTTACACAACAACCAAGAGAATGACCTTGAAAAACCTCAAGAATCACACTCTCCTTGGCCAACACTAAGATTGTTGATCTTGAACACCTCAAGAACACACAGCCAATCTCAGCAAAAACACATAAACGAATTGTTTCAGCAGTTTACAAAGATTACACTTGTTACAGATGAATATCTGAAATCAATACAAGTAGAATCCTATTCCAGCACCTTGATCAATCACAAAAACTCTTAAGATATCTCAGCACTTTGAAAAACTCTCTTAGCAAAACTTTGTCAAAAGATTCTCTTTCTTAAAAACAGTTTTTCTAAATTTATACCAAGATATAGTTTGTTATCAAATCTTAACAAACTCTTAATTGCTTTAAAAAGATTGGTAAAAGCATTTAATGACTGGAGTGTATTCAGTTTTAAAGCATTTAAAGCTCAGTCAAAGAAAATAGTTATTCTGTTATGGTTCCAAAACAAACAATCGATTGTTTCCTCGAATCAATCGGTTGTTTTGTTACTTAACAGATTTCTTCATTCAAAAACAGTTTTCAAACTTTCTCAAAACACCTAAGTGTAAACAATCGGTTGTTTCGACAGAATAATCGGTTGTTTCGACAGAATAATCGGTTGTTTCAACTTAGCTTAAAAAACATTTTGCTTTGTTACAGGTTGAGATGCTAATTGCTTTGAGATTTAATCTAAGGATGGATTACAACATTAAACTACCCCAGAACAAACTTTAAACCAGCACAGCAGCAACAAGCAAAGCAGAGGCTTCAACATCCTTCAAAGGATTTGGATTCTTCAAAACATTGAACACCACTTGGTTCAACAAAGAGTGATACGTTAGACCTAATCACTTGAGAATTTTAGAGAGAGATCAAAGAAGGAGTCTACCCTAGAGAGAGGAGATAAGAAGAACTTTGCTAACAATGTTAGAAGCATAAATTTATGTATTTTTTATGTGATTTCTACCATGCCCTGTACCTTATTTATAGGTGTTTTTGTCGGTCAAGTTACAACCAAAAAGAGTGGGAGATTTGAATTCAAAATGATTCAAAAGTGGTGCCTATTCTAACTCATACTTGCCATGTGAAGGCAATGTGATTCATGTGCACCTTCTAGGTTTGAAGATCGGCCTAGGATTTAAGATGGATCATAATTGAGCCCAATTAAACCCTAGGTAGATTTAGAAATCCTAATCCTAAACCTAGTCTAGTTGAAGGTAAATACAACCCAAAATTCTACACTACTTAACCTAATTGTGTAGGTCAAAAACTATTTTACAAGGAATGAAATAATATTCTAATTTTAATAGCTAGAACAAAATCTAAGATATGTAAGAATGTCCCTATGATAGTCTCTGCTGAGTCTTAGATAGTCTATACTGAGTTCCATTCTCTTTGGAGTCTTCATATCCTTGTTATAGTAGAACTTGTGGCTTGGGGATTTGCCATCAATGATACTATCCAACTTCTTTAAACAAATTCATTCTAACAAGCAACCATGAATCTTCCCCCACCCCAAAAGTGCAACTATAGATCGATAACCGTAATGACAATCAACATTCACATCAATAACGTTAAGTATGTAAGGGTAAGTGTAAGGACCCAGAAAATTGTATTGGAATAAAAAGGGGTTATATTTTAAAGGAATTCTGTGTATGTTTTACTTAAAATAAAAAGGAAGAAAAGTTAAGTTTAGAAGGGTATGAGATCGCCAGGGCGCGAGGACGTCGCCAGGGCGCGAGGACGTCGCCAGGGCGCGAAGACGTCGCCAGGGCGCGAAGACGTCGCCAGGGCGCGAGGTATGCAGGCATCGCGCGGGCGCGAGGCATGCGGGCATCGCGCGGGCACGAGAGGCATGCGGGCATTGCCAGGGCGCGAGGCATGTGGACGTGGCCAAGGCGCGAGAGTTATGAGGGCGTCGCCAGGGAAGACATCGGTCGTCTCCCAGGGGAAGACATCGGTCGTCTCCCAGAGGAAGACATCGGTCGTCTCCCAGAGGAAGACATCGGTCGTCTTCCAGGGCGAAGGAGACATCGGTCGTTCTCCAGGATGAGTCAGCGTTGGAAAGTTGTCGCGATGGCGAGCCTCACACAGATAAAGTGGGACCCAGACTCTCAGCATGAGACGTCCTGCACGCGCGCCACGTAGGCAAAAAGGATGATTCAGAGTGGTGACATCAGAATGTTGGCATGCGCAGGAGACACTCGCGGTTGTAATGTTCAGAGCAGTGGCTGGCATGCACAAGCGACAACAGTGGCAGTACTGTTCAGAGCAGTGGTTGGCATGCACCAGAGACAACGGTGGTCGTACTGTTCAGGGCAGTGGTTCTCAGACTTCTCTGCAGAGTGGGTGTGGCAGCTGCTTTTGATGGGTGAGTTGGTTTAAGATGCAGAGACCCACTGCTGAGAGAAACAAGAAACGTCGCAGCCTTCAAAGAGAGAAAGAGTGAGTTACCTCCCTTCTCCTCCAGTTGCCTCCTTCGCGCTGCGATCCTAGCACCTTCACACGAGAGTACGACGAGCGACAGCCACCATTAGAGCACCTGGGCAGTTCTCTGCAAGTCCTTCAACCAGACGCAAAAACAGAGCCAAGGCGTTCTTCAAGTTTTGTTGGGTTTCGGAACTCTAGGTGTTTGCGCAAGTCCAGGTAAGGGAAGCTAGACTTCATTTTCAATACAAGCCATAGTTTAGCTATTTTCTGAAGTGAGGGCGACGTGGTCGCCGGTTTTCGTTTTCATCCTTGTAAAATGCTCTGTGCTATGGGTTGGGCGACGTGGTCGCCGGTTTTAAATGCAGACTTCGAAATACTCTGTTTTTGAACTAGATCGCCGGTTTGGGCGCTGTTTTACGAACTCCCCTGTTTTTGGTGTTGCTTTGAAACTGTTTGAGGCTTAAATGTGATATTCGAAAACCTGAACCTTTGAAATGATTGTTGCTGTGATTGAATCATTTATTTGAGTGGAATGAATGTCTTGAATGCTGTGAATGTGAGATCAAAGCATAGTATTTTCAGGAAAGAAAATACCGTGTAAGATCGTATGTAATGTGTATTGACCTGGGGCTTGCCTAGAAGGAGATATCCTGACTCTGCTGATATAATGGAATCACGTAGATGAAGTTATTCAGTTGTGGAGAGTCGAAGGAGGTTCATACGTATGGGTGAGTTGTTCAAAAGGGAACGAGCTCAACCTGTTGTGTGGATTAACCCTGTCATGCTTGGATGGTGATGGTATTGAGATTATTTTATGCGCATAGCTGTGTGGATTCACAGCGACCCTGTGTGGATTTCACAGGGGTATGGTATGACAGGTGCAAATCTCTGGGCCTGAGTCAACGCACAAGTAAATCCGGAAGTAGTGTCAAGTGTCTTGTGTGATGAGTCAGTAGAAGTCTGACGTGTGAATGAGGAACATTGAAATTTGTTAGACACTTGATGCTTTACGTGAAAATGAATGACTCTGGAAAATATTGTGAACTGTATGATTTCTTGGTGGTCATATGAAGGGAACGAGGAACTGATAGTTGCTACGTGGGTGATTTTGATTTGTTTCATCTTTATGATTTTTAAGTTTCCTATCTAACTCTTTTTAAATGTCCAGCTTACCCTGTGTTTTTCTGTTGTATTGTGGCCTTTTCTTAAACCTGTAATGATCGTGTATAATTTACACGGGAGCAGATGATGTTGCAGGAAGTAGAGCTCTTTAGAAAATTGTCGCTGGAAGGAGATCGCCTGTTTTCTTTTCTGTTGGGTGATCGCCCCTCTTGCTGCTTTATAATAGGAGATCGCCCTTCTTATAGGAGATCGCCCTTTTTGCCAGGAGATCGCCTATCGGTCTTTTGTATTGTATTTCGTTTACGTTTTTAATGTAGAAGTGATCGTTTGTATTAAACTCCCTGCGAGGAGAAACTTATTTATTTTATATAAAGAATTTGCTCACTTCAATCTATTTGTCACCTTTATTTTCGTTTTATATTTATTTTCAAAGTAATTTGGCGGGATGTTACATTAATGGTATCAGAGCAGTTCGTCCTTAGGATGACCTGAGGGCTGTGGATCCATTGTGTTTCTTCTGCTCATGAAAGTTATTTGAGTTTAAAATAACAACTATAGTGAAAGGTTTTCGAACGTTTTTGTATTGAAATTTTGTGTGTGCTTTGGTGAATATATGTTCTAACTGAAAATCTTAGTATTAAGAATGAGAAGGTCTTGATAAAGTAGTGAGGGTGCACACTCATAACTGGATCGAGATGAGTCTCAATCTTAATTCCAAAGGTTTGATGTTTAGCATATATTGAATTCTGGTGTGAGCTATCTCATTCTCTTGAGTGTCCTTGTAATTGATTGAAAATGGTTGATTGGAATGATGACTGCATACCAGTAGTTGTACTGGTGTTATGCTTGATGTTATAAGCATTATGATTCTGTTGATGAGCTCAATTTCTTAATGATTTTGAGATGCTGACCTTTGTAAGGTCTAGCTGTTACCCCTTGAATGAATTGATTTCTTATCGATCTCATTCTTGTAGTTGTAGGGAATATAGGAATCTTATAGTTTCAAATCTGAAACGAAGAGAGATGGCACGTAGACCTTCTACCCCTCCCCAATCTCCTTCGGAGATGAGCCAGATTGCCAAGGCTATCGAGATGATGGCAACTGCCATCCAACAGCAGAATACGGTAATGGCCCAGATTCATCAGGCTGTAATGAATCATTTGGGAACTGCTGGATCGGCTGCAACAGCTTCCCAGGTCAATCAGCCTTGGGAGCAGGTAGGGATGACCGAGTTCATGAGGCACAACCCACCCAAGCTCAGTGGGAGTGCTACCCCTGATCAAGCAGATCCGTGGACCAGGGAGTTACATGCCTTAGTAAGGAAGGCAAAGGTAGTGGAGACCCTGGAGAGGAGTGATTCCAGGATAATCAGATCACACCCAGGGGGTCCCTCCAGTGGGAAGGCCAAGGTGCAGCACCCACAAAGCAAGCCTTATACGAGACCTCCACCACGTCGGGCAGGAGCAGTTCCGCTCCAGTTTCAGCGGCAACAACCATGGAAACCAAAGTGTTTCCGTTGTGGTGGGTTACATAACGTCAAGGTGTGCTCCAAGAGGAATTCAGAGAAAGGGTGTTTCACATGCCAAGAAATGGGGCACATTTCTAGAGATTGTCCTAACAGAAAAAGGATGACTCAACCCATTGGTTCTCGGCAGTTGAGGAATGAAGGCAGCAGACCTCAGGCAACAGGGAGAGTGTTTGCCATGTCAGGAGCAGAGGCGTCTCAGTCAGGTAACTTAGTACAGAGTGTTGCTCTATAGCTGGTAGATGCGTTAGAATTTTGGTTGATTCTGGAGCGACACACTCCTTTGTGTCAAGCTTGTGTGTAGCCGAGTTGGGCCTTCTAGTGAAGGAGTTACCTTTCGAACTGTTGGTCTCTACACCTGCGTCAGGACAGGTGTTGACCTCTACAGTTTGCCCTGAATGTCCAGTGATAGTAGAGGGACGCAGATTCAAAGTGAACTTGATCTGTCTACCTCTTCAGGATCTGGATGTTATCTTAGGAATGGATTGGCTAGCTGCCAATCACATTCTCATAGGTCGCGGTAGGCAGGAAATTAGCGTTTCCAGATCTCCAAGAGTCGGATGTGATATCTGCTCAGCATGGGTAGTCGGAGTTGGGAGAAAGGAGCGAGGTGCTTCATGATCCTAGCTCGGTTGGGAGTGAAGAATGAAGAGGACGTAAGCAAGATACCTTGGTGAAAGAATTCATGGGAGTATTTCCAGAAGAAATACCTGGATTACCTCCTAAGAGAGAGGCGGAACTTTCTATTGTTTTGGTGCCTGGAGCTGGACCGGTGGCAATGGCTCCAGCTGAGTTGATGGAATTAAAGAAGGAAGTGTACGTTAGATTTAGTGTACCAAGGTTTAGTTTCAGCTACATATAAGTTACGGAGAGTATATAAGCTGAATGTTGAGGGTTTAAGGACTTAAGCATGTGTATCCATGGGAAGTACCGGGGTTAAGTTCCAAAAATGAAAGAATGAGCTTTCTTTTATTTGAAGCTTGGGAGATGTTTATGTCGATGAAACAGCATGAGATGACTCTAGCTTAACCACAAGCTTAAAAGGAAAGAGGAGATATTGCATTTATGTCTAAAGTCCAATTAGACAGAGAAGTTTGCTGAAAAATACCAAGTAGAGAAGTTACTGGGAGAAGAGATGAAGCTTCACGCAGAATGGATGCTGTTATGTGGATCGTGATTTGGAAGATGAGTATGGAAATGGTGGATGAGGAGTGATGAGAAAGGGGAAATGGAAAGATATTCTTGTATGACTCGGAACTTGGGAGAAGCCGAGCTCATTCGAAATATCAATCGTGGTGGTGGAGAGATGTACGTAAGGTGTGCGAGGAGGGTGAAGATGATGGGTTATTCCAAAAAGTCATTGTTTGGAAAGTTGGAGGCAGAAGGGATGTGAGATTCCAGGAGGATGCGTGAGCCACTAACTTTAGCTTTAAAGCAACGTGGCTGGTCTATGTGCTTCAAGTGGATAAGTGTTCTATTTGTTCGACATAAGGGTTTGAGGTCCCACCTTGAGAACTTTTATCTTATACGTATGTCATCCAAGTAGAATCAGGTGTGGAAGGGAATGTGGTTGGCAACAGTCTGTTGTATCTTGGAGAAGAGGAATAGAGTTGTCCTTAAGCAAGAAATTCTGGATGCAGAGGAAATCTTCCAATCGGCTCCACTACTTACATGATTGTGGTTGAGATATATGGTGCGTTCGTTCTTGTATATCTTTTCAGATAGGCACCTGAACCCAAATCAATGCATCCAATGTATACATTGAGCAAGGAGGAAATGATGGGGACAGGAAGCCGAGTTGGCAAAAGAAGTCATAGTGAAGATTTGGAAAGTAACAACAACAAGAATTTTGTCTTTATAAGGTGCAGAGTTATGTAGCATAGTGGTGAACCAAAGGTATTCCTTTAGGGAGCGTGAGAATTAGATTAGCATTGGGAAGTCGATGGATGGTTTTGATCAAGAGGCGGAAGTTGATTCCTAGAAGGATATTTCGGATCCTAGTTTGAATTGGCTAGGGGGCATGAGCAGTAGTCAGCTGCCTTTTTTTTTTCCTTCCGATGAAGAGACCTTGCTCACTTTTCTCTACAGGGGACTAGTCCTGGTTCTGTTAAGGGCTTAGTTCTGGACTTGCTCGACCAAGTCTTCAGGGTTGGAAGTAAAGTGTGAGTACTGGAGTTGGCGCTTAATGGAGCAGCACACTCCATATGCAGGGATGGAGAATGGAATTTGATGAAGTATTGGAGTAGTAAGAGTTGGTTCAACAGACAACCGAGAAGGTGAAACTGATGCAAGGCAGAATGAAAGCTTCTCAAAGTCGACAGATGTCCTATGCAGATCAGAGGAGAAGACCTTTGGAGTTGCTGCTGGGGACCATGTCTTTATGAGGGCGACACCAGCCAAGGGTGTAGGACGAGCTATCAGATCAAAGAAGCTGTCCCCTAAGTTTGTTGGGCCATATCAGATCCTCAGGAGGATCGGTCCGGTGGCTTGAGATCGCCCCACCTCCCCATTTAGCAAACCTGCATAATGTATTTCACGTATTACAGCCAAGGAAGTACCTTGCAGACCCTAGTCACGTATTAAAAGTGGACAACATGCAGATCGGATGATCTAACATGGGAAATAAAAGGAACCACGAGAGAAGCCCATCCATACCTTCTTTCCTTATAATTCAATTTTCGGGGACGAAAATTTTTCTTCTTGGGGAGATTGTAAGGACCCAGAAAATTGTATTGGAATAAAAAGGGGTTATATTTTAAAGGAATTCTGTGTATGTTTTACTTAAAATAAAAAGGAAGAAAAGTTAAGTTTAGAAGGGTATGAGATCGCCAGGGCGCGAGGACGTCGCCAGGGCGCGAGGACGTCGCCAGGGCGCGAAGAAGTCGCCAGGGCGCGAAGACGTCGCCAGGGCGCGAGGTATGCAGGCATCGCGCGGGCGCGAGGCATGCGGGCATCGCGCGGGCACGAGAGGCATGCGGGCATTGCCAGGGCGCGAGGCATGTGGACGTGGCCAAGGCGCGAGAGTTATGAGGGCGTCGCCAGGGAAGACATCGGTCGTCTCCCAGGGGAAGACATCGGTCGTCTCCCAGAGGAAGACATCGGTCGTCTCCCAGAGGAAGGACATCGGTCGTCTCCCAGAGGAAGACATCGGTCGTCTCCCAGAGGAAGACATCGGTCGTCTCCCAGAGGAAGGACATCGGTCGTCTCCCAGAGGAAGACATCGGTCGTCTTCCAGGGCGAAGGAGACATCGGTCGTTCTCCAGGATGAGTCAGCGTTGGAAAGTTGTCGCGATGGCGAGCCTCACACAGATAAAGTGGGACCCAGACTCTCAGCATGAGACGTCCTGCACGCGCGCCACGTAGGCAAAAAGGATGATTCAGAGTGGTGACATCAGAATGTTGGCATGCGCAGGAGACACTCGCGGTCGTACTGTTCAGAGCAGTGGCTGGCATGCACAAGCGACAACAGTGGCAGTACTGTTCAGAGCAGTGGTTGGCATGCACCAGAGACAACGGTGGTCGTACTGTTCAGGGCAGTGGTTCTCAGACTTCTCTGCAGAGTGGGTGTGGCAGCTGCTTTTGATGGGTGAGTTGGTTTAAGATGCAGAGACCCACTGCTGAGAGAAACAAGAAACGTCGCAGCCTTCAAAGAGAGAAAGAGTGAGTTACCTCCCTTCTCCTCCAGTTGCCTCCTTCGCGCTGCGATCCTAGCACCTTCACACGAGAGTACGACGAGCGACAGCCACCATTAGAGCACCTGGGCAGTTCTCTGCAAGTCCTTCAACCAGACGCAAAAACAGAGCCAAGGCGTTCTTCAAGTTTTGTTGGGTTTCGGAACTCTAGGTGTTTGCGCAAGTCCAGGTAAGGGAAGCTAGACTTCATTTTCAATACAAGCCATAGTTTAGCTATTTTCTGAAGTGAGGGCGACGTGGTCGCCGGTTTTAAATGCAGACTTCGAAATACTCTGTTTTTGAACTAGATCGCCGGTTTGGGCGCTGTTTTACGAACTCCCCTGTTTTTGGTGTTGCTTTGAAACTGTTTGAGGCTTAAATGTGATATTCGAAAACCTGAACCTTTGAAATGATTGTTGCTGTGATTGAATCATTTATTTGAGTGGAATGAATGTCTTGAATGCTGTGAATGTGAGATCAAAGCATAGTATTTTCAGGAAAGAAAATACCGTGTAAGATCGTATGTAATGTGTATTGACCTGGGGCTTGCCTAGAAGGAGATATCCTGACTCTGCTGATATAATGGAATCACGTAGATGAAGTTATTCAGTTGTGGAGAGTCGAAGGAGGTTCATACGTATGGGTGAGTTGTTCAAAAGGGAACGAGCTCAACCTGTTGTGTGGATTAACCCTGTCATGCTTGGATGGTGATGGTATTGAGATTATTTTATGCGCATAGCTGTGTGGATTCACAGCGACCCTGTGTGGATTTCACAGGGGTATGGTATGACAGGTGCAAATCTCTGGGCCTGAGTCAACGCACAAGTAAATCCGGAAGTAGTGTCAAGTGTCTTGTGTGATGAGTCAGTAGAAGTCTGACGTGTGAATGAGGAACATTGAAATTTGTTAGACACTTGATGCTTTACGTGAAAATGAATGACTCTGGAAAATATTGTGAACTGTATGATTTCTTGGTGGTCATATGAAGGGAACGAGGAACTGATAGTTGCTACGTGGGTGATTTTGATTTGTTTCATCTTTATGATTTTTAAGTTTCCTATCTAACTCTTTTTAAATGTCCAGCTTACCCTGTGTTTTTCTGTTGTATTGTGGCCTTTTCTTAAACCTGTAATGATCGTGTATAATTTACACGGGAGCAGATGATGTTGCAGGAAGTAGAGCTCTTTAGAAAATTGTCGCTGGAAGGAGATCGCCTGTTTTCTTTTCTGTTGGGTGATCGCCCCTCTTGCTGCTTTATAATAGGAGATCGCCCTTCTTATAGGAGGTCGCCCTTTTTGCCAGGAGATCGCCTATCGGTCTTTTGTATTGTATTTCGTTTACGTTTTTAATGGAGAAGTGATCGTTTGTATTAAACTCCCTGCGAGGAGAAACTTATTTATTTTATATAAAGAATTTGCTCACTTCAATCTATTTGTCACCTTTATTTTCGTTTTATATTTATTTTCAAAGTAATTTGGCGGGATGTTACAGTAAGCACTAGGATGAAACTGCTTTAGTGTTCATGTGGACCATCATTTTTCCCTTCTCCTTGCCTGACTTCTATGTAGAAGAACTATCATGTTAGAATAAATGATATCAACATGCTCAAAATAAAAGGGCTCACGCATGTAGATACAACAAACTTATTTCCTAGACTATTTTGGGATCCTTTGGTTTTGACCTTATCCATTAGTGCACACAAGGATGTTATATCTAGGTATGTAATTTCACGTAACCTGCTATTGATTATCAGTTTACCTGCAATGTCAACTTCTTTAAAATCATTTAAAATAACATCAAAATCTTGTTGAAAAGACAAATCAAACGATGTATCACATGATTACATATAAAATAAATTGAGTTTGGTCCACATAACATGCGCTAAATTTAGTGGTATTCTATCAAGGTCATATCTTGTTAATTCACATGCATAAGGTGAATTGTGAGTACACATGAGTATACAACCACAATGTTTGTAACATCCCACCAAATACATTTCATATTTATATAATATAATTGAAGATAAACAAGTATTTTGAAATAAACATAATCATATATATATAATGGAGTTTCTCCTCATCGGGAGTTTAATACATAAACTGTGAATCTTTCCAAAAAAAAACTTAACCAAAAATACAACAAAAGACAAATCGGGCGATATGCTAACAAAAGGGCGATCTCCTAGTCAATCAGGTGATCTCCTATCATCCAGGCGATCTCCTATCAGACCGGCGATCTCACTTTCCTGCAACGTCATCTGCTCCCGTGTAAATCATACACGATCATCACAAGTTTTAAGAAGAACATCCACAAACGAAAACGCAGGGTAAGCTAGACAGTTTTAAAAGAGAATTTAGATATGAACTTTAAAATCAAGATAAATTAATTTAAGGCACCCACGTAAAAACATCAGCTTTCTCATTCTTCCCACATACCATCAAGTACAAACCCACATTTCACAATTCCTCAAGAGTAGTTCATATCACCCAGTGCAGCAAGTGTCTATCCACATACAGTGTTCCTCATTTCTCACGTCAGGTTTTCCACTGACTCACAATACATAGACACAAGACACTAATTCCGGAATACTCGTGCATTGATTAGACTCAGAGATTTGCACCTGTCATATTGCCCACTGTGGAATCTCACACATCCACAGGGTCGCCGTGAAATCTCTCACATTCATCAGCGTATAATGAATCTCACACATCACCATACAGCATGACAGGGTTAATCCACGCAAAACAGGTCGGTTTGTTCTCTTTCAAACAACCCACCCATACAGGTGAACCTCCTTCGACTCTCAACAACTGAGTAACTTCCTCTACGTGAGTCCATTACCTCAGCAGAATCAGGATATCTCGTTCTTAATCACCGATCAATGCACCTACTACAAGATCTTACACGGTATTTTCTTTCCTGAAAATACTATGCCTCGACCTCACACTCACTACATCCAACACATCATACCATTTAAATAAATCATTCAAATCACATCAACAACCATTTCAAAGCTTCAGATCTTCGAATATCTCATGTAAATCTCAAGTAGTTTCAAAACAGTATCAAAAACAGAGGAGTTCGTAAAACAGCGCCAAAACCGGCGATCTAGTTCAAAAACAGAGTATTTCGAAGATTGTATATAAAACCGGCGACCTCGTCGCCCAAGCACACAAACAGAGCATTTTACGCAGATGAAAACGAAAATGGCGACCACGTCGCCCTCACTTCAGAAGATAGCTAAACTATGGCTCGTATGGAAAAGAGGTCTAGCTTCCCTTACCTGGACTTGCGCAAACACTTAGAGTTCCGAAACCCAACAAAGCTTGAAGAACGCCTTGGCTCTGTTTTTGCGTCTGGTTGAAGGACTTGCAGAGGACTGCCCAGGTGCTCTAATGGTGGCCGTCGCTCGTCGTACTCTCGTGTGAAGGTGCTAGAACCGCAGCGCGAAGGATATATCTGGAGGAGAAGGGAGGTAACTCACTCTTTCTCTCTTCGAAGGCTGCAACGTTTCTTCCCCTTCAGTAGTGGATTTCAGTGACTTAAACCAACTTATCCCTCCAAAAGCAGCTGCCACCACCTACTCTGCAGGGAAGTTTGCGTGCACGCTTCCCTGAACAGCACGACCACTGTTGCCTCTGGTGCATGCCAACCACTGCTCTGAACAGTACTGCCACTGTTGTCGCTTGTGCATGCCAGCCACTGCTCTGAACAGTACGACCGCGAGTGTCTCCCGCGCATGCCAACATTCTGATGTCACTATTCTGAACCACCCTTTTCGTCTACGTGGCGCGCGTGCAGAACGTCTCATGCTGGATGTCTGGGTCCCACGTTCTCTGTGTATAACTTAACGTAGCGCGATGACCTTTTCACCGATGACCACAGGCGCGAAGACTAACAACCGATGACCTCTCGCGCGAAGGCTAACAACCGATGACCTCTCGCGCGAAGGCTAACAACCGATGACCTCTCGCGCGAAGGCTAACAACCGATGACCTCTCGCGCGAAGGCTAACAACTGATGACCTCTCGCGCGAAGGCTAACAACCGATGACCTCTCGCGCGAAGGCTAACAACCGATGACCTCTCGCGCGAAGGCTAACAACCGATGACCTCTCGCGCGAAGGCTAACAACCGATGACCTCTCGCGCGAAGGCTAACAACCGATGACCTCTCCCCCCTGATGATGCCCGCATGCCCCTCGCGCCCAGGCGATCCTGCATGCCTTGCGCCCTGGCGATGCTCGATGACACATCGCCACGCCTTCCTGGAGGTTCTTCATTCCACTATGTTACATCCAAGGTATTCTCTCCACAAGGCTTGGTGACGTCGGTAGCTTCACACTTCCAAGAGTTGATTAGCACAAGTCCTCGTGCGCCCAAGCGTGTAACGTTAAGGATGATTCTCTTATGCTCAAGTATAGAGCTTCGCCTGCCCAGCGTATCCAAGGTTTAACCCACACCTTGATACGCGTGGCTTTTGGGACGTACCAGGGTTGATCCAACATTTTGGCTACACACTAAGTGTAGTTTCGGCGATTAGGTGTACTCTAGGCGACAGGCTACTAGGTACACACAGGCGATAGGCGTTCAAGCATAAGCTAGGCGATAGGCGTTCAAGCATAAGCTAGGCGATAGGCGTTCAAGTGCCAGAGAAGTTGGAGATCGCCTACCCGCTTAATAACGGCGATCTCGTAGGCTTCTCAGCTATACATTCCTTCCTTTATATTTAAATAAACACGTGCTTCGAATTTATTTATAATATAACACTTTTATTCCAATATAAACTTCTAGGTTCTTACAATGTTCACTATTAATACCAATATGTCTAACCTGATCAAACTCCTCAACAATGTGCACAAAGCATATTTATATACAAACCTTTCCAGTCTTTTATATAAACTCACATTGAAAGTGTGACCCACATGTGTAAATCTTTCTCAAAGATGCCTTAATTTCATTATGTTGCAATTTTATGATGTCGTTGACTATGACCTAATAGGGACCGAATTGAAACAAGAATACAAAACAAGAACAAAACATATTTTGGAATTGAAATTAGGAATGGAAATGGAAGGGAAAAGAGATGAGTGAAAAGAAACTTAGGAGTAGTGGAAATTTAAATAAGCACGCCACTTGGATGGTGAATTGAATCCAAGTGTAGATGTCCCCACTTCAGAGCTTCACAACACTCACAAGATAAGACCAATTTAGGAGGAGCTCACTCACTCAATAATCACACAAGAGTTTGTGTATAGTAACTTTACTCTAATTTTAAACTTGAAAATACATGAGGTAGGCCTCCTTATTCTAGCCTATATTTGTTATTTGGACCCCCAAAGTGAGCCCAAATTATTTACAATATTTTCTAATCATTTAAGAAGACTAGTTGTAAGGACTTAGAAACTTTAATTGGAATAAAAGTGTTATATTTAAGCAATTTCAGAAGATGTTATTATTTAAAACACAAAGAGTTGGTAAATGAAGTTTCGTAGTAGTCGGACATCGGACGTCGCCCAAGGTCTAGGGTAAGCTGGTAGGGGTCGGTCGGCTGACATGTGGATCAAGAAGAGAAAAGGAAGGAAAGTGTAGCTTAGAAGTACGAGACCGCCGTTCTTGAAGGCGGAGGCGATCTCCGACTTCTCTGGCACATAATCGCCTGTCGCCTAGAGGAGACATGATCGCCGAAAGTGCACTCAGTATGTGGTCAAGATACTGGATCAACTAGAGTGGGTTCCAACAACCACGCGTATCAAGGTGAGGGTTAGGCCTTAGATACGCTGTGCATGCAAAGCTCTATGCTTGAGCATAAGAAGTCATCCTTAGTGTTGCATGCATGGGAGCACGAGGAGTAGTGCTGATCTACTTTTGGAAATGTGAAGCTACCGATGTCAGCAAGCCATGTGGAGGTAATACCTTGGACGTAACATAGTGGGATGGAGAACCTTCAGCAAGGTATGACGATATGACATCGGTGAGCAGAGTAAGGCGATGTGTTCTCGTCACGCACAAGGGCGATAAGAGATCGCCAGCAGGATGAGAGGAACATCGGTCATCAACCAGGATAGGAGACACATCGGTTGTCTTCCAGGGTGAGAGATCAGTGGTCTGCCAGGGTGAGACATCGGTTGTCTGCCAGTGTGAGGAAAATCATCACCGAGATGAGGCACATCAGTCATCGCCGATATGAGAGACACATCGGTCGTCTCCCAGAGAGAGACATCGGTCGTCCTCCAGGATGAGGTCTCGGTGGATAGTCATCGCGCGAGAGGTCATCGGTGGAAGGTTATCGCGCGATGTCAAGTTTCACACAGATGAGGTGGGACCCAGGCTCCCAGCATGACACGTCCTGCACGCGCGCCACGTAGAAAAAAAGGGTGGTTCAGAATAGTGACCTCAGAGTGTTAGCCTGCGCAGAGGCACGCGTAGACGTACTGTTCAGGGCAGCGTGCACGCAAGCTTCCTGCAGAGTGGGTGATGGCAGCGGCTTTTGTGGACAAGTTAGTTTAAGATGCAAAAACCCACTTCTGAGAGAAAGAAACGTTGCAGTGGTTCAAGAGCAAAAGAGTGTGTTTACCTCCCTTCTTCTCCTTTTCTCTCCTTCGCACTGCGATTCAGGCCCTATCACGTTCCTGCTTGGCTATCGACGACTGCCATAGAGCACCTGGGAGGTTCTCTGCAAGTTCTACAAACCAGACGCTAAACCAGAGCCAAGGCATCCTTTAAGCTCGGTGGGTTTTGGAGCTCTTGGTGTTTTGCGCAAGTCCAGGTAAGGGAAGCTAGCTTTATTTTCAATAAAAGCCATAGATTTGCTGTTTTCTGAAGTGAGGGCGACGTGGTCGCCGGTTTCATATTCCTTTTCGTGATGCTCTGTTCTATGTGTTTGGGCGACGTGATCGCCGGCTTTAAACCCAGATTTCGAATCCCCTGTTTTGGACCAGATCGCCGGTTTTGGCGTTGTTTCTCGAACTCCCCTGTTTTTGGTGTTGTTTGAAAACTTTTTGAGATTTAAATGTGATGTTCGAAAATCTGAACCTTGGAATGAGTTTTGCTGTGATTGGAATCGGTCATTTAAGTGTTATATGATGTGTTGAATGTTGTGAATGTGGGATCAAGACATAGTATTTTCAGGAAAGGAAATACCGTGTTGAGATTTGGTTATGAGGGTGTATTGATCTGTGAGTATCCTGTGAATGAGACGATCCTGACTCTGCTGAGATAATGGAATCACATAGAGGAAGTTATTCAGTTGGTGAGAGTCGAAGGAGGTTCATATGAATGGGTGAGTCGTGTGAAAAAGAACGAGCTCGGCCTGTTATATGGATTAACCCTGTCATACTGTGAGAGTGATGAAATTGAGATCGAGATTGTGTTGATGCGCATGGCTGTGGAAACATTACAGCCAATGAAGTATGACAGGTGCAGGTCTCTGGATGCTAAGTTCAATGCACGAGTCTTCCGGAAGTAGTGTCAAGTGTCTATGATGTGATGAGTCAGTGGAAGTCTGACGTGAATAATGTTGAGAAATTGTTGATAGACACTTGATGGTTGTGTGATATGAATGAGAAAGTGATGGACTCTTGTGAATGTTTAAAAAGGCTGATCTACGTTGGTTGTCCAGTTTATAATTTAAAGTTTTAAAAATATCTAGCTTACCCTTTGTATTGTTATGTGGCTGTTTTCTCTTAAAACTGTGATGATCGTGTAAAATTTACACGGGAGCAGATGATCTTCCAGGAAGTAGAGCTCCTTAGTGAGTGGTCGCCGGAAGGAGATCGCCTGTTTCTGTCTCTATGTGGTGATCGCCTAATTTCTGTTCTGATAGCAGATCGGCTATTTTGGGTATTCTGATCGGAGATTGCCGGTTTATGTAGGGAGACCGCCGGTTTCAATTTATTTGGCTGTATTTTGTTTAAGTTTTGGAAAAATTGACCGGTTATGTATTAAACTCCCTGTGAGGAGCAACTTCATTTTATATAAATACGTATGTTTACTTAAATATTTTTATTTTACCTTTATTTCATTTTATATTTATGAAAACCAATTTGGCGGGATGTTACATTAATGGTATCAGAGCAGTTCGTAGTTAGGATGACCTGAGGGCTGTGGATCCATTGTGTTTCTTCTGCTCATAAAATTTATTTGAGTTTTAAATAACAACTATAGTGAAAGGTTTTCAAACGTTTTTGTATTGAAATTTTGTGTGTGCTTTAGTGAATGTATGCCCTAACTGAAAATCTTAGTATTAAGAATGAGAGGATCTTGATAAAGTAGTGAGGGTGCACACTCATAACTGGATCAAGATGATTCTCAATCTTAATTCCAAAGGTTTGATGTTTAGCATACATTGAATTCTGGTGTGATTTATTTCATTTTATTGAGTGTCCTTGTGATTGACCGAAAGTGGTTGTTTGGATTGACGGATTGTATACCAGTAGCTGTTCTGGTGTTTTGCTTGAGATTATAAGTATCACGATTCTGTTGATGAGCTCAAATTCTTAATGAATTTGAGATGCTGGCCTTTGTAAGGTCTAGATGTTACCTCCTGAATGAATTGATTTCTTATCGATCTCATTCTTGTAGTTGTAGGGAATATAGAAAACCTATAGTTTCAAAATCTGAAACGAAGAGAGATGGCACGTAGACCTCCTACCCCTCCCCAACCTTCTTCGGAAATGAGCCAAATTGCCAAGGCTATTGGGATGATGGCAACTACCATCCAACAACAGAATGCGGCGATGGCTCAGAACCATCAAGCTACAATGCACCACTGGGAGACTGCTCGGTCGGCTGAAACAGCCTCCCACGTTAGTCAACCCCAGGAGCAGATGGGACTGACCGAGTTCCTCAGGCACAGCCCACCTAAGCTCAGTGGGAACGCTACCCCTGATCAAGCAGATCAGTGGGTCAGGGGGTTAGAGAAAATCTTCAGGGCGACCTCCTGCCCTGAAGATAAGAAGCTGGTGTTTGCCACATACCTACTATCTGGAGAAGCTGAGTTCTGGTGGATGGGAACTCAGCAGATGATGGAGGCCCAAGAGGAAGTGTTGGACTGGGAGAGCTTCAGGGTGAAGTTTCTGGAGAAATACTTCCCAGATAGTGCAAGGTTTGCCAAGGAAGCTGAATTCCTCAGGTTGGAGCAGGGAGAGATGTCAGTGAATGCTTATGCTGCTCGGTTTGAGTACCTCGCCCGGTTTTATACCCAAGCTACCTCTGAGGCTTGGAGGTGTAGGAAATTTGAAGAAGGACTGAGGCATGGGCTGAAGAGGACCATAGCCCCGATGTGCATCAAGGAATTTCACGCCTTAGTGGAGAAGGCGAAGATGGTAGAGACTCTGGAAAAGAGTGATTCGCGGGTGATCAGGTCCCACCCAGGGGGTTCCTCCAGTGGGAAGGTAAAGGTGCAGCAGCAGCAGAATAAGCCTTATGCGAGACCTCCACAGCATAGGGCAGGAGCAGCGCCGCCCCAGTTTCAGCAACAACAAACATGGAGACCCAGGTGTTTCACATGCCAAGAGATGGGGCACATTTCTAGAGATTGTCCTAACAGAAAAAGGATGACTCAACCCGTTGGTTCCCAGCAGTTGAGGAACGAAGGCAGCAGACCTCAGGCAGGAGGGAGAGTGTTTGCCATGTCTGGAGCGGAGGCATCTCAGTCAGGTAACCTAGTACAAGGTACTTGTTTATAGCTGGTAGATACGTTAGAGTTTTGTTTGATTCTGGAGAGACACACTCTTTTGTGTCAAATCGGTGTGCAACCGAACTGGGCTTTCTAGTGGAGGAGCTGTCGTTTGAACGGTTGGCCTCTACACCTGCATCAAAACAGGTTTTGACCTCCCCAGTTTGCTCTGAATGCCCAGTGATAGTAGAGGGACCCCAGTTCAAGGTGAATTTGATCTGTCTACCTCTTCAGGACCTGGATGTTATCCTGGGAATGGATTGGCTATCTGCCAATCACGTTCTCATAGATTGCAGTAGGCAGAACGTGGTGTTTCCAGGCCCCCGAGAGTCAGATATGAGATCTGCTCAGTGCGTATGGTCGGGGTTGATAGAAGGGGCGCCGTACCTTGTGATCCTAGCTCAAGGGGGGAGTGAAGAGTGATGAAGATATGGGTTGTATACATGTGGTGAAGGATTTCATGGATGTAGTTCCAGAAGAAATACCTGGACTACCTCCTAAGAGAGAGATGGAATTCTCTATTGTTTTGGTACCTGGGGCTGGACCAGTGTCCATGGCTCCCTACATAATGGCTCCAGCTGAGTAGATGGAATTAAAGAAGCAAGTGTAAGTTAGATTTGGTGGTACCAAGGTTTAGTTTCAGCTACGTATAAGTTATGGAGAGTAAATAAGCAGTATGTTGGGGGTTTAAAGCTTAAGCATGAGTATCCATGGGAAGTACCAGAGTTAAGTTCCAAGAATGAAAGAATGAATTTTTCTTTTGAAGCTTGGAAGATGTTCATGTCGATGAAACAGCATGAGATGGTTCTAGCCTAAGCTTCACGCAGAATGAATGTTGTTTTGTTGATCGTGATTTGAAAGATGATTATGGAAATGGTGGATGAGGAGTGATGAGAAAGGGAAATGGAAATATATTCTTGTATCCAAATATGGCTCAGAACTTGGGAGAAGCCGAGCTCATTTGAAATATCAATCGTGGTGGTGGAGAGATGTACGTAAGGTGTGCGAGGAGGGTGAAGATGATGGTTAGTTCCAAAAAGTCATTGTTTGGAAAGTTGGATGCGGAAGGGATGTGAGATTTCAGGAGGATGCGTGGGCCACTAACTTTAACTTTAAAGCAACGTGGCTGGTCTATGTGCTTCAAGTGGATAAGTGTTCTATTTGTTTGACATAAGGATTTGAGGCCCCACCTTGAGAACTTTTATCTTATACGTATGTCATCCAAGTAGAATCAGGTGTGGAAAGGAATGTGGGTGGCAATAGTCTGTTGTATCTTGGAGAAGAGGAATAGAGTTGTCCCTAAGCAAGAAATTCTGGATGCAGAGGAAATTTTCCAATCGGCTCCACTACTTACATGGTTGTGGTTGAGATATATGGTGCGTTCGTTCTCATATGCTTTTTCAGATAGGCACCTGAACCCAAATCAATGCATCCAATGTATACATTGAACAAGGAGGAAATGATGGGAACAGGAAGCCGAGCTGGCAAAAGAAGTCATAATGATGATTTAGAAAGTAACAGCAACAGGAACTTTGTCTTTATAAGGTACAAAATTATGTAGCATAGTGGTAAACAAAAGGTGTCCCTTTAGGGAGCGTGAGAATTAGATCAGCAGTTGGGAAGTCGATGGATGGTTTTGATCAAGATGCAGAAGTTGATCCCTAGAAGGATATTTCGGATCCTAGTTTGAATTAGCTAGGGGGCATGAGTAGTGGGTAGCTGTCCCCTTTCCTTCCGATGAAGGGATCTTGCTCGCTTTTCTCTAAAGGGGCTAGTCCTGGTTCTGTTAAGGGCCTAGTTCTGGACTTGCTCAACCAAGTCTTCAAGGTTGGAAGTAGAGTGTGAATGCTGGAGTTGGCGCTCAATGGAGCAGCATATTCCATATGCAGGGATGTAAAATGGAATTTGATGAAGTATTGGAGTAGTAAGAGTTGGTTCAGCAGACAACCGAGAGGGTGAAACTGATACAGGGCAGAATGAAAGCTTCTCAAGTCAGCAGATGTCCTAGGCAGATTCGAGGAGAAGACCTTTGGAGTTTGCTGCTGGGGATCATGTCTTTATGAGGGGGGACACCAGCCAAGGGTGTAGGACGAGCTATCAGATCAAAGAAGCTATTCCCTATGTTTGTCGGGCCATATCAGATCCTAAGGGGGGGATCAGTCCAGTGGCTTATGAGATCACCCCACCTCCCCAATTAGCAAACCTGCATAATGTATTTCACGTATCACAGCTAAGGAAGTATCTTGCAGACCCTAGTCACGTGTTGGAAGTGGACGACGTGCAGATCGGGTGATTCACCATGGGAATTTGAAGAAACCATGAGAGAAGCATATCCCTACCTCTTTTCCTTATAATTCAATTTTCGAGGACGAAAATTTTTCTTGTTGGGGAGATTGTAAGGACCTAGAAACTTTAATTGGAATAAAAGTGTTATATTTAAGCAATTTCAGAAGATGTTATTATTTAAAACACAAAGAGTTGGTAAATGAAGTTTCGTAGTAGTCGGACATCGGACGTCGCCCAAGGTCTAGGGTAAGCTGGTAGGGGTCGGTCGGCTGACATGTGGATCAAGAAGAGAAAAGGAAGGAAAGTGTAGCTTAGAAGTACGAGACCGCCGTTCTTGAAGGCGGAGGCGATCTCCGACTTCTCTGGCACATAATCGCCTGTCGCCTAGAGGAGACATGATCGCCGAAAGTGCACTCAGTATGTGGTCAAGATACTGGATCAACTAGAGTGGGTTCCAACAACCACGCGTATCAAGGTGAGGGTTAAGCCTTAGATACGCTGTGCATGCAAAGCTCTATGCTTGAGCATAAGAAGTCATCCTTAGTGTTGCATGCATGGGAGCACGAGGAGTAGTGCTGATCTACTTTTGGAAATGTGAAGCTACCGATGTTAGCAAGCCATGTGGAGGTAATACCTTGGACGTAACATAGTGGGATGGAGAACCTTCAGCAAGGTATGACGATATGACATCGGTGAGCAGAGTAAGGCGATGTGTTCTCGTCACGCACAAGGGCGATAAGAGATCGCCAGCAGGATGAGAGGAACATCGGTCATCAACCAGGATGGGAGACACATCGGTTGTCTTCCAGGGTGAGACATCGGTGGTCTGCCAGGGTGAGACATCGGTTGTCTGCCAGTGTGAGGAATCAGTCATCACCGGGATGAGGCACATCAGTCATCACCGATATGAGAGACACATCGGTCGTCTCCCAGGGAGAGACATCGGTCGTCCTCCAGGATGAGGTCTCGGTGGATAGTCATCGCGCGAGAGGTCATCGGTGGAAGGTTATCGCGCGATGTCGAGTTTCACACAGATGAGGTGGGACCCAGGCTCCCAGCATGACACGTCCTGCACGCGCGCCACGTAGACAAAAAGGGTGGTTCAGAATAGTGACCTCAGAGTGTTAGCCTGCGCAGAGGCACGCGTAGACGTACTGTTCAGGGCAGCGTGCACGCAAGCTTCCTGCAGAGTGGGTGATGGCAGCGGCTTTTGTGGACAAGTTAGTTTAAGATGCAAAAACCCACTTCTGAGAGAAAGAAACGTTGCAGTGGTTCAAGAGTGAAAGAGTGTGTTTACCTCCCTTCTTCTCCTTTTCTCTCCTTCGCACTGCGATTCAGGCCCTATCACGTTCCTGCTTGGCTATCGACGACTGCCATAGAGCACCTGGGAGGTTCTCTGCAAGTTCTACAAACCAGACGCTAAAACAGAGCCAAGGCATCCTTTAAGCTCGGTGGGTTTTGGAGCTCTTGGTGTTTAGCGCAAGTCCAGGTAGGGGAAGCTAGCTTTATTTTCAATAAAAGCCGTAGATTTGCTGTTTTCTGAAGTGAGGGCGACGTGGTCGCCGGTTTCATATTCTTTTTCGTGATGCTCTGTTCTATGTGTTTAGGCTACGTGATCGCCGGCTTTAAACCCAGATTTCGAATCCCCTGTTTTGGACCAGATCGCCGGTTTTGGCGTTGTTTCTCGAACTCCCCTGTTTTTGGTGTTGTTTGAAAACTGTTTGAGATTTAAATGTGATATTCGAAAATCTGAACCTTGGAATGAGTTTTGCTGTGATTGGAATCGGTCATTTAAGTGTTATATGATGTGTTGAATGTTGTGAATGTGGGATCAAGACATAGTATTTTCAGGAAAGGAAATACCGTGTTGAGATTTGGTTATGAGGGTGTATTGATCTGTGAGTATCCTGTGAATGAGACGATCCTGACTCTGCTGAGATAATGGAATCACATAGAGGAAGTTATTCAGTTGGTGAGAGTCGAAGGAGGTTCATATGAATGGGTGAGTCGTGTGAAAAAGAACGAGCTCAGCCTGTTATATGGATTAACCCTGTCATACTGTGAGAGTGATGAAATTGAGATCGAGATTGTGTTGATGCGCATGGCTGTGGAAACATTACAGCCAATGAAGTATGACAGGTGCAGGTCTCTGGATGCTAAGTTCAACGCACGAGTCTTCCGGAAGTAGTGTCAAGTGTCTATGATGTGATGAGTCAGTGGAAGTCTGACGTGAATAATGTTGAGAAATTGTTGATAGACACTTGATGGTTGTGTGATATGAATGAGAAAGTGATGGACTCTTGTGAATGTTTAAAAAGGCTGATCTACGTTGGTTGTCCAGTTTATAATTTAAAGTTTTAAAAATATCTAGCTTACCCTTTGTATTGTTATGTGGCTGTTTTCTCTTAAAACTGTGATGATCGTGTAAAATTTACACGGGAGCAGATGATCTTCCAGGAAGTAGAGCTCCTTAGTGAGTGGTCGCCGGAAGGAGATCGCCTGTTTCTGTCTCTATGTGGTGATCGCCTAATTTCTGTTCTGATAGCAGATCGGCTATTTTGGGTATTCTGATCGGAGATTGCCGGTTTATGTAGGGAGACCGCCGGTTTCAATTTATTTGGCTGTATTTTGTTTAAGTTTTGGAAAAATTGACCGGTTATGTATTAAACTCCCTGTGAGGAGCAACTTCATTTTATATAAATACGTATGTTTACTTAAATATTTTTGTTTTACCTTTATTTCATTTTATATTTATGAAAACCAATTTGGCGGGATGTTACACTAGTAGGAAGAACTTTAGGTGCTCCGGTCCTTGTCCATTTCTCCTACTGATGAGATCTTCCCATGATTGTTGAGATGAACCTTGATAGTTGGCATCCTTGGTCATCTTCTTGTGGATTTGGGTCGTATCATGCCCCCTAAGTTGGAGAGAATTCGACCTCGAATTTATAACTCCTGCAAATAACATAGTGAGTTTGTACACAGAGAAGATATTTCTAAGTTTAGGCTGTGAAACAAACTTATGTTTATGAAGCTTGGGGAGTTCACATGGGTGAATTCTAGATACAGGCCATGTTTGTAGAGAATGTTTAGGGAATAGATGATGTGTTTGTGAAAATCCTCTTAGAAGGGTAAAACCTTTGGGAGGTTTCGAAAGATCATCCTTAAACTTCTTTATCAAAGATGTCAAGTATTTAGAATTTTTGAGGAATGAAAAAGATAAGGAAGAAAAATACCTTTGGGGTGGAGGGATGAGACCCATGTTATATTGTCCTTCTTTTTCTCTTTCATGTTTTGATGGAGAGAGGCAAAGCTCACCCCACCATGAAAGCCAAGGGCCAAGACTAGACCGTCTAGAACCACATGGAGAGCGTCTAGCACAAGACAAGAGGGAGCTACATGAGGAGCGTCTAGGAGGGAGCCTAGACCGTCTAGGACCTCTCACAAGGTCCATGGCCAAGTACATTCACGCCCAAACAAGTCAAGCCACGGATGGGAGGGAGAAGACCTTGTACATGCTACTTGGAGGCCTACTAGGGGTAGCTTAGTAGATTAGTGTAGTGTAGAAAGCAAAACTTGCTCACTTTTTGATGTACCCTAGCTTGGTGCTCACGTTGGAACTTTCTAGCACCTAGGGCCGGCCATGTGTGAGTGTGTGACCAAAATTACATTACATTTGTGGCACATTTCATTTGAATTAGGTTAAGCTTGGTGGTCACCCTTTAGCTTATAAAAAGGGTAGCCTACACCTTGTATTTTCAAGATTAATATGAGTAAAGTTATGCTGCCAAATTTGTGCCCAGCTTTGCTCTCTCCTAGCTTCTAGGAATTGATCTTCATTTTTCTTCACCTCACCAAGGGTTGGCCGAACCTCCCTACTCTCATACACTTCATGCACCTTCAAGATCACCATCACTCCTAGGAGGGTCTTGCTCATTTCAACCATTGCTTCCACACCATCTTCACATCCAAGGAGAGCTCAACATGTGAAGGCCATAATGTTTACTTTTGGTTTTTGTTTTAAGTTGGTCTTGTGTTACCTCGTGTAACATTATGGTTCGTTTAATTACACAATTGGCAGCTATGTGCCCAAAACTTAAACATTTAAAACATTTTGTTTTTGAAATTTTGGTGGGTGACTTAGGTGTAGAGGTAGAAGGAGTATGTTTAGAAACTCTGTGGGGAGAAGTGGTTTCTTTTGAAAAATTGGAAGGAAAAGTTTTTGTAGAAATTATGTTTGTATCCTTCCAAGAAGATTTGTAGAAACCATCATTATGAGTATTTTTGAAAGTTGTTTTCTTCAAAAGTTGTGATTCCACCTTGATGGCTAGGTGAACCACTTTCTTTAAAGAGGAGTTGTAAGGACCTGTAAAATTGAATTGGAATGAAAGTGGTGTATTTAAATAATTTCAGAAGATGTTATTATTTAAAATACAAAGAACTGGTAAACGAAGTTTCATAGTAGTCGGACCTCGGACGTCGCCCAAGATCTGGGGTCCGCTGGTGGAGGTCGGTCGGATGACGTGTGGATAAAGAAGAGTAAAGGAAGAAAAGTTAAGTTTAGAAGGGTATGAGATCGCCGGTCGTCTACTACACATGATCGCCAGGGCGCGAGAGACATGTGGACGTCGCCAGGGCGCGATGCATGCGGACATCATCAAGGCGCGAGGCATGCGGGCATCTTCCAGGGGGAGACATCGGTCGTCCACCAGGAGAGGTCATCGGTGGATAGTCTTCGCGCGAGATGTCATCGGTGGATTATCTTCGCGCGAGAGGTCATCGGTGGATAGCCTTCGCGCGATAGGTCATCGGTGGATAGCCTTCGCGCGAGATGTCATTCGGTGGATTGTTTTCGCGCGAGGGGTCATCGACGAAAGGTTATCGCGCGATGTCGAGTTGCACACAGAGAAGGTAAGACCCAGACTCCCAGCATGAAGCGTAGTGCACGCACGCCACGTAGACAAAAAGGGTGGTTCAGAGTGGTGACATCAGAATGTTGGCATGCGCAGGAGACACTCGCGGTCGTACTGTTCAGAGCAGTGGTTGGCATGCACAAGCGACAACAGTGGCAGTACTGTTCAGAGCAGTGGTTGGCATGCACCAGAGACAACAGTGGTCGTACTGTTCAGGGCAGTGGTTCTCAGACTTCTCTGCAGAGTGGGTGTAGCAGCTGCTTTTGATGGATAAGTTGGTTTAAGATGCAGAGACCCACTGCTGAGAGAAACAAAAAAACGTTGCAGCTTTCAAAGAGAGAAAGAGTGAGTTACCTCCCTTCTCCTCCAGATATCTCCTTCGCGCCGCGATTCTAGCATCTTCACGCAAGAGTACGACGAGAGGCAGCACCATTAGAGCACCTGGGAGGTTCTCTGCAAGTCCTTCAACCAGACGCAAAAATAGAGCCAAGGCGTTGTTCAAGCTTCGTTGGGTTTCGGAGCTCCTGGTGTCTTGCGCAAGTCCAGGTAAGGGAAGCTAGCCTTCATTTTCAATACAAGCCATAGATTAGCTGTTTCTGAAGTGAGGGCGACGTGGTCGCCGGTTTCGTTTTCATCTTCGTGAATGCTCTGTTTCTATGTGTTTGGGCGACGTGGTCGCCGGTTTTATATACAGACTTCGAAATACCTTGTTTTTGAACCAGATCGCCGGTTTTGGCGTTGTTTGCGAAACTCTCTGTTTTTGGTGTTGCTTTGAAACTGTTGAGATTTAAATGAGATATTCGAAAATAAGAACCTTGGATTGAGTTTTGCTGTGATTGAAATCATTCCTTTAAGTGTTATGTGATGTGTTGAATGCTGTGAATGTGGGATCGAGGCATAGTATTTTCAGGAAAGGAAATACCGTGTAAGATCGTATGTAATGTGTATTGACCTGGGGCTTGTCTAGAAGGAGATATCCTGACTCTGCTGATATAATGGAATCACGTAGATGAAGTTATTCAGTTGTGGAGAGTCGAAGGAGGTTCATACGTATGGGTGAGTTGTTCAAAAGGGAACGAGCTCGGCCTGTTATATGAATTAACCTTGTCATACCGGGGGAGTTATTGACATTGAGACTATATGCGCATGGCTGTGTGGATTTCACAGCGACCCTGTGTGGATTTCACAGTGGTATGGTATGACAGGTGCAAATCTCTGGCCTGAGTCAACGCACGAGTCAATCCGGAAGTAGTGTCAAGTGTCTTGTGTGATGAGTCAGTGGAAGTCTGACGTGAGAAATGAGGAACTTTGAATTGATAGACACTTGATGAATGTTGAGATTTTAATGACCTTTGAGGAATCGTGCAATATGTGTTTAGTTGATGGTTCACGTGGGTATCTTGAATTTGTTTTACCTTGATTTTAAAGTTCATATCCAACTCTTTTTAAATGTCTAGCTTACCCTGTGTTTTCTTTTGTGTTGTGGCCTCTTCTTAAACCTGTAATGATCGTGTATAATTTACACGGGAGCAGATGATGTTGCAGGTTGTAGAGCTCCTTAGTGAATTGTCGCTGGAAGGAGATCGCCTGTTTCCTATTCCCGATAGGCGATCACCCTTTTGCTGCTTTCTGATAGGAGATCACCTTTCTGATAGGAGATCGCCCTCCTAGCAGGAGATCGCCCTTTCTATCAGGAGATCGCCTGTCTTTCTATTGTATTGAATTTTGTTTATGTTTCTGGAAAATTTGACCGAATTTGTATTAAACTCCCTGTGAGGAGAAACTATATTTCATATATATAATATTTTGTTCACTTCAATCTATTTGTTACCTTTATTTTCATTATATACATTTGTATAGTATTTTGGCGGGATGTTACATTAATGGTATCAGAGCAGTTTGTCCTTAGGATGACCTGAGGGCTGTGGATCCATTGTGTTTCTTCTGCTCATGAAAATTATTTGAGTTTAAAATAACAACTATAGTGAAAGGTTTTCAAACGTTTTTGTATTGAAAGTTTGTGTGTGCTTTGGTGAATATATGTTCTAACTGAAAATCTTAGTATTAAGAATGAGAAGGTCTTGATAAAGTAGTGAGGGTGCACACTCATAACTGGATCGAGATGAGTCTCAATCTTAATTCCAAAGGTTTGATGTTTAGCATATATTGAATTCTGGTGTGAATTATTTCATTCTCTTGAGTGTCTTTGTAATTGATTGAAAATGGTTGATTGGATTGATGATTGTATACCAGTAGCTGTTCTGGTGTTTTGTTTATCAGCACTATGACTCTGTTGATGAGCTCAAATTCTTAATGACTTTGAGATGCTGACCTTTGTAAGGTCTAGCTGTTACCTCCTGAATGAATTGATTTCTTATCGATCTCATTCTTGTAGTTGTAGGGAATATAGAAACCTATAGTTCCAAATCTGAAACGAAGAGAGATGGCACGTAGACCTTCTACCCCTCCCCAACCTTCTTCGGAGATGAGCCAGATTGCTAAAGCTATCGAGATGATGGCAACTGCCATCCAACAACAGAATGCAGCGATGGCTCAGAACCATCAAGCTACAATGCACCACTGGGAAACTGCTCGGTCGGCTGAGACAAACTCCCACGGCGGTCAGCCTCAAGAACAGATGGGACTGACTGAGTTCATGAGGCACAACCCACCCAAGTTTAGTGGGAATGCTACCCCTGATCAGGCAGATCAGTGGGTCAGAGAGCTGGAGAAAATCTTTAGGGCGACCTCCTGCCCTGAAGAGAAGAAATTGGTGTTCGCAACCTTTTTGCTATCTGGGGAAGCTGAGTTCTGGTGGATGGGAGCTCAGCAGATGATGGAGGCCCGAGAGAATGTGTTGGACTGGGAGAGCTTCAGGGTGAAGTTCCTGGAGAAATACTTCCCAGACAGCGCAAGGTTTGCGAGGGAAGCTGAATTCCTAAAGTTGGAGCAGGGGGATATGTCTGTGAACGCCTATGCTGCTCAGTTTGAGTATCTCGCCAGATTCTACACCCAGGCGACCTCTGAGGCTTGGAGGTGTAGGAAGTTTGAAGAGGGACTGAAGCATGGGCTGAAGAGGACCATAGCCCCGATGTGCATCAGGGAATTTCACGCCTTGGTAGAGAAGGCGAAGATGGTTGAGACCCTGGAAAAGGGTGATTCTCGGGTGATCAGGTCACACCCAGGGAGTTCTTCCAGTGGGAAGGCTAAGGTGCAGCACCCACAAGGCAAGCCTTATACGAGACCTCCACCACGTCGGGCGGAAGCAGCGCCATCCCAGTTTCAGCAGCAACAACCTTGGAAACCCAAGTGTTTCCATTGTGGTGGACCTCACACGTCCCATGTGTGCCCCAAGAAGGCTTTTGAGAGAAGGTGTTTTGTCTGCCAAAGGACGGGGCACGTTGCTAGAGATTGCCCAAGCAAGAATGGGGCGACTGAACCTAGTGGCTCTCAGCAGTTGAGGAGCGAAGGCAGCAGACCTCAGGCAACAGGGAGAGTGTTTGCCATGTCTGGAGCGGAGGCATCTTAGTCAGGTAACCTAGTACAAGGTGCTTATTTATAGCTGGTAGATGCGTTAGAATTTTGGTTGATTCTGGAGCGACACACTCCTTTGTGTCAAGCTTGTGTGTAGCCGAGTTGGGCCTTCTAGTGAAGGAGTTGCCTTTCGAACTGTTGGTCTCTACACCTGCGTCAGGACAGGTGTTGACCTCTACAGTTTGCCCTGAATGTCCAGTGATGGTAGAGGGACGCAGATTCAAAGTAAACTTGATCTGCCTACCTCTTCAGGATCTGGATGTTATCCTGGGAATGGATTGGCTAGCTGCCAATCACGTTCTCGTAGTCTGCGGTAATCAGAAGTTAGCGTTTCCAGATCTCCAAGAGCCAGATGGCGAGGTGCTTCGTGATGCTAGCTCGGTTGGAAGTGAAAAATGAAGAGGACGTAAGCAAGGTACCTTGGTGAAAGATTTCATGGATGTATTTCCAGAAGAGATACCTGAATTACCTCCTAAGAGAGAGGTGGAACTCTCTATTGTTTTGGGTGCCTGGAGCTGGACCGGTGGCAATGGCTCCAGCTGAGTTGATGGAATTAAAGAAAGAAGTGTAATTTAGATTTAGTGTACCAAAGTTTAGTTTCAGCTACATATAAGTTATGGAGAGTATATAAGCAGAATGTTGAGGGTTTAAAGACTTAAGCATGTGTATCCATGGGAAGTACCGGGGTTAAGTTCCAAGAATGAAAGAATGAATTTTCTTTTATTTGAAGCTTGGGAGATGTTTATGTCGATGAAACAACATGAGATGACTCTAGCTTAACCACAAGCTTAAAAGGAAAGAGGAGATATTGTATTTATGTCTAAAGTTCAATTAGACAGAGAAATTTGCTGAAAAATACCAAGTAGAGAAGTTACTGGGAGAAGAGAGAAAGCTTCACGCAGAATGGATGCTGTTTTGTGGATCGTGAATTGGAAGATGAGTATGGAAATGGTGGATGAGGAGTGATGAGAAAGGGAAATGGAAAGATATTCTTGTATCCAAATATGACTCGGAACTTGGGAGAAGCCGAGCTCATTCGAAATATCAATCGTGGTGGTGGAGAGACGTACGTAAGATGTGCGAGGAGGGTGAAGATGATGGTTAGTTCCAAAAAGTCATTGTTTGGAAAGTTGGAGGCGGAGGGGATGTGAGATTTCAGGAGGATGCGTGGGCCACTAACTCTAACTTTAAAGCAACGTGGCTGGTCTATGTGCTTCAAGTGGATAAGTGTTCTATTTGTTCGACATAAGGATTTGAGGTCCCACCTTGAGAACTTTTATCTTATACGTATGTCATCCAAGTAGAATCAGGTGTGGAAGGGAATGTGGGTGGCAATAGTCTGTTGTATCTTGGAGAAGAGGAATAGAGTTGTCCTTAAGAAAGAAAATCCTGGATGCAGAGGAAATTTTTTTCCAATCGGCTCCACTACTTACATGATTGTGGTTGAGATATATGGTGCGTTCGTTCTTGTATACCTTTTCAGATAGGCACCTGAACCCAAATCAATGCATCCAATGTATACATTGAACAAGGAGGAAATGATGGGAACAGGAAGCCGAGTTGGCAAAAGAAGTCATGATGATGATTTAGAAAGTAACAGCAACAAGAACTTTGTCTTTATAAGGTGCAGAATTATGTGGTATAGTGGTGAACCAAAGGTGTTCCTTTAGGGAGCGTGAGAATTAGATCAGCAGTTGGGAAGTCGATGGATGGTTTTGATCAAGATGCGGAAGTTGATTCCTAGAAGGATATTTCGGATCCTAGTTTGAATTGGCTGGGGGACATGAGCAGTAGTCAGCGGTCCTCTTTCCTTCCGATGAAGGGATCTTGCTCACTTTTTCTCTACAGGGGGCTAGTCCTGGTTCTGTTAAGGGCTTAGTTCTGGACTTGCTCGACCAAGTCTTCAGGGTTGGAAGTAGAGTGTGAGTACTGGAGTTGGCGCTTAATGGAGCAGCATACTCCATATGCAGGGATGGAGAATGGAATTTGATGAAGTATTGGAGTAGTAAGAGTTGGTTCAACAGACAACCGAGAAGGTGAAACTGATGCAAGGCAGAATGAAAGCTTCTCAAAGTCGACAGATGTCCTAGGCAGCTCAGAGGCAAGACCATCAATATGGTGAAAGTGGTGTGGGATGAGAGATCGGGTGATACAACTTGGGAATTAGAAGGAACCATGAGAGAAGCCCATCCATACCTTTTTTCCTTATAATTCAATTTTCGAGGACGAAAATTTTTCTTGTTGGGGAGAATGTAAGGACCTGTAAAATTGAATTGGAATGAAAGTGGTGTATTTAAATAATTTCAGAAGATGTTATTATTTAAAATACAAAGAACTGGTAAACGAAGTTTCATAGTAGTCGGACCTCGGACGTCGCCCAAGATCTGGGGTCCGCTGGTGGAGGTCGGTCGGATGACGTGTGGATAAAGAAGAGTAAAGGAAGAAAAGTTAAGTTTAGAAGGGTATGAGATCGCCGGTCGTCTACTACACATGATCGCCAGGGCGCGAGAGACATGTGGACGTCGCCAGGGCGCGATGCATGCGGACATCATCAAGGCGCGAGGCATGCGGGCATCTTCCAGGGGGAGACATCGGTCGTCCACCAGGAGAGGTCATCGGTGGATAGTCTTCGCGCGAGATGTCATCGGTGGATTATCTTCGCGCGAGAGGTCATCGGTGGATAGCCTTCGCGCGATAGGTCATCGGTGGATAGCCTTCGCGCGAGATGTCATTCGGTGGATTGTTTTCGCGCGAGGGGTCATCGACGAAAGGTTATCGCGCGATGTCGAGTTGCACACAGAGAAGGTAAGACCCAGACTCCCAGCATGAAGCGTAGTGCACGCACGCCACGTAGACAAAAAGGGTGGTTCAGAGTGGTGACATCAGAATGTTGGCATGCGCAGGAGACACTCGCGGTCGTACTGTTCAGAGCAGTGGTTGGCATGCACAAGCGACAACAGTGGCAGTACTGTTCAGAGCAGTGGTTGGCATGCACCAGAGACAACAGTGGTCGTACTGTTCAGGGCAGTGGTTCTCAGACTTCTCTGCAGAGTGGGTGTAGCAGCTGCTTTTGATGGATAAGTTGGTTTAAGATGCAGAGACCCACTGCTGAGAGAAACAAAAAAACGTTGCAGCTTTCAAAGAGAGAAAGAGTGAGTTACCTCCCTTCTCCTCCAGATATCTCCTTCGCGCCGCGATTCTAGCATCTTCACGCAAGAGTACGACGAGAGGCAGCACCATTAGAGCACCTGGGAGGTTCTCTGCAAGTCCTTCAACCAGACGCAAAAATAGAGCCAAGGCGTTGTTCAAGCTTCGTTGGGTTTCGGAGCTCCTGGTGTCTTGCGCAAGTCCAGGTAAGGGAAGCTAGCCTTCATTTTCAATACAAGCCATAGATTAGCTGTTTCTGAAGTGAGGGCGACGTGGTCGCCGGTTTCGTTTTCATCTTCGTGAATGCTCTGTTTCTATGTGTTTGGGCGACGTGGTCGCCGGTTTTATATACAGACTTCGAAATACCTTGTTTTTGAACCAGATCGCCGGTTTTGGCGTTGTTTGCGAAACTCTCTGTTTTTGGTGTTGCTTTGAAACTGTTGAGATTTAAATGAGATATTCGAAAATAAGAACCTTGGATTGAGTTTTGCTGTGATTGAAATCATTCCTTTAAGTGTTATGTGATGTGTTGAATGCTGTGAATGTGGGATCGAGGCATAGTATTTTCAGGAAAGGAAATACCGTGTAAGATCGTATGTAATGTGTATTGACCTGGGGCTTGTCTAGAAGGAGATATCCTGACTCTGCTGATATAATGGAATCACGTAGATGAAGTTATTCAGTTGTGGAGAGTCGAAGGAGGTTCATACGTATGGGTGAGTTGTTCAAAAGGGAACGAGCTCGGCCTGTTATATGAATTAACCTTGTCATACCGGGGGAGTTATTGACATTGAGACTATATGCGCATGGCTGTGTGTGTAAGGACGTGTAAAATTGAATTGGAATAAAAAGGGGTTATATTTTAAAAGAATTCTATGTATGTTTTATTTAAAATAAAAAGGGAGGCAAAGTTAAGTTTAGAAGGCTATGAGATCGCCGGTCGCCTGCTACACATGAGCGCCAGGTGGACGTCGCCAAGGCGCGAGAGGCATGCAGGCATCGCGCGGGCGTGAGGGGCATGCAGGCATCGCGCGGGCGCGAGGGGCATGCAGGCATCGCGCGGGCGCGAGAGGCATGCGGGCATCGCGCGGGCGCGAGGCATGCGGGCATTGCCAGGGCGCGAGGCATGTGGACGTGGCCAAGGCGCGAGAGGCATGCGGGCTTTGCCAGGGCGCGAGGCATGTGGACGTGGCCAAGGCGCGAGAGGCATGCGGGCTTTGCCAGGGCGCGATGCATGTGGACGTGGCCAAGGCGCGAGAGGCATGCGAGCTTTGCCAAGGAAGACATCGGTCGTCTCCCAGAGGAAGACATCGGTCGTCTTCCAGGGAGAAGGAGACATCGGTCGTTCGCCAGGATGAGTCAGCAGTGGAAAGTTATCGCGCGACGTCGAGTTTCACACAGAGTAAAGTGGGACCCAGACTCCCAGCATGAAACGTCCTGCACACACGCCACGTAGACAAAAAGGGTGGTTTAGAGTGGTGACATCAGAATGTTGGCATGCACAGGAGACACTCGCGGTCGTACTGTTCAGAGCAGTGGTTGGCATGCACAAGCGACAACAGTGGTAGTACTGTTCAGAGCAGTGGTTGGCATGCACCAGAGACAACAGTGGTCGTACTGTTCAGGGCAGTGGTTCTCAGACTTTCCTGCAGAAGGGGTGGCAGCAGCAGCATGCGTGGACAGGTAAGTTGGGATTCAAAAGCCACTGCGGGAAGGCAAAGAACGTTACAGACTCAAGAGTGTTAGAGTGAGTGCAAAACTTCCTCCCTCCCTTCTTCCCTTCCTTGCGTTGAGACTCAAGCAACCTCCAGCATCAGTACGACAAGCGACGTTGTCCTTAGAGCACCTAAGAGGTTCTCTGCAAGTTCTACAGACCAGGTGCTGAAAACAGAGCTAAGGCATCCTTCAGGCTCGGTGGGTTTTGAGCTCGCGGTATTTTACGCAAGTCCAGGTAAGGGAAGCTAGACTTCATTTTCAATACAAGCCATAGTTTAGCTATTTCTGAAGTGAGGGCGACGTGGTCGCCGGGTTTTCGTTTCATCTTTGTAAAATGCTCTGTTCTTATGTGTTTGGGCGACGTGGTCGCCGGTTTTATATACAGACTTCGAAATACCTTGTTTTTGAACCAGATCGCCGGTTTTGGCGCTATTTTACGAACTCCCCTGTTTTTGGTGTTGTTTTGAAACTGTTTGAGATGTAAATGTGATATTCGAAAACATGAACCTTGGAGTGAGTTTTGCTGTGATTGGAATCATTCATTTAAGTGTGTCATGATGTGTTGAATGTTGTGAATGTGGATCGAGGCATAGTATTTTCAGGAAAGGAAATACCGTGTAAGATCGTGTAGGATGTGCATTGATCGGTGATTCCTCAGGGGATATCCTGACTCTGCTGAGATAATGGAATCACATAGAGGAAGTTACTCAGTTGGTGAGAGTCGAAGGAGGTTCATATGAATGGGCGTCTCGTGTGAAAAAGAACGAGCTCCGCCTGTTCTATGGATTAACCCTGTCATACCGGGAGAACTATTGACATTGAGATTATATATGCGCATGCTGTGTGGATTCACAGCAACCCTGTGTGGATTTCACAGTGGTATGGTATGACAGGTGCAGATCTCTGAGTCTAATCAATGCATGAGTCTTCCGGAAGTAGTGTCAAGTGTCTTGTGTGATGAGTCAGTGGAAGTCTGACGTGAGAAATGAGAAACATTGAATTGATAGACACTTGATGCAGTTTTGTGAAATAGAATGACTCTTGAGAATATTGTGAAATGTGTGATTTCTGGGTGATCAGGTGAAGAGTATGAGAAACTTGATAACTTACGTGAATATCTTGAAATTGTTTACCTTGATTTTATTTTAATTATCCTTATTTAAACTCTCTTTAAAATGTCTAGCTTACCCTGCGTGTTTTGGTTCTGTGGCTGTTCTCTTAAAACTGTGATGATCGTGTATAACTTACACGGGAGCAGATGATCTTCCAGGAAGTAGAGCTCCTTAGTGAGTGGTCGCCGGAAGCAGATCGGCTGTTTTTGGGTCCCCCGATGGGCGATCGGCCTCGTCCGATAGGAGATCGGTCTCTTCCGATAGGAGATCGCCTGCTTCGTTTTTTACTGTATTTTGTTTATGTTTCTGAAAAAAAAAAAATTGACCGAATTTGTATTAAACTCCCTGTGAGGAGAAACTACATTTCATATATATAATATTTTGTTCACTTCAATCTATTTGTTACCTTTATTTTCATTATATACATTTGTATGGTATTTTGGCGGGATGTTACAGTGTGGATTTCACAGCGACCCTGTGTGGATTTCACAGTGGTATGGTATGACAGGTGCAAATCTCTGGGCCTGAGTCAACGCACGAGTCAATCCGGAAGTAGTGTCAAGTGTCTTGTGTGATGAGTCAGTGGAAGTCTGATGTGAGAAATGAGGAACTTTGAATTGATAGACACTTGATGAATGTTGAGATTTTAATGACCTTTGAGGAATCGTGCAATATGTGTTTAGTTGATGGTTCACGTGGGTATCTTGAATTTGTTTTACCTTGATTTTAAAGTTCATATCCAACTCTTTTTAAATGTCTAGCTTACCCTGTGTTTTCTTTTGTGTTGTGGCCTCTTCTTAAACCTGTAATGATCGTGTATAATTTACACGGGAGCAGATGATGTTGCAGGTTGTAGAGCTCCTTAGTGAATTGTCGCTGGAAGGAGATCGCCCTTTCTGTCAGGAGATCGCCTGTCTTTCTATTGTATTGAATTTTGTTTATGTTTCTGGAAAATTTGACCGAATTTGTATTAAACTCCCTGTGAGGAGAAACTATATTTCATATATATAATATTTTGTTCACTTCAATCTATTTGTTACCTTTATTTTCATTATATACATTTGTATAGTATTTTGGCGGGATGTTACAGGAGTACTCATATAATTCTACAATATCTTTAATTTCTCTTCTTAAACCACTTCAAACCTAGCTATCTTTGACTCTTCATTATCATGCATATTAATTTTAGTCAAAGTTGTTTCTAAGTTGTGAAAGTATTCATCTACCATCCTAGGTCCTTGATGAAGCCATTGGAGCTTCAACAAGTGTTCCTTCCTATAAGGAGGAGTAACAAACCGCTCACGCATTCATGCTTTCAAATCATACCAAGAGACCACGGTTGGCCTCTTGTTTAGCCCAATGTCCATTACAGTTCGATGCCACCATTGGTTGGCATAGTCGACAAAACCTAGGGAAGCTAACCTAACCTTTTGGTCCTCAGTGACCTTATACACATTAAAAAGATGTTCAACCTTAGCTTCTCATGCTAAATACAAAGAAGGGTCATTGGACCCACTAAAACTAGGTAACTTTACAAAAACAAAAGAATGTTGTGGATGGTGTTGATGGTGTTGTGCATCAAAATTGGGCAATCTCCATTCATCCTCATCTTCTTGAATTTGCCTTGCATGAGCTTCTTCTAGTCTTTGCAATCGTTTTGCAAATTGGCTAAGTTTTTCTTCTTTGTGGACAAGGTGCTTCTTGACCTCTACAAGTTCTCCCAAAAGGTGGGCTTTGTGATAGGATTGCAGTTTGGAAGATGCACCACTTGAAATATGAGCCATCACACCATGCAAACACAAAACACAAAAACAAACAATTAGAGAAAACAAGTTAAGAAGAAAACAAAGCTTGTGACAATTGAATAAAAATCACTCAACCACTCTAAGAAAATTTTCTTTCCTTAGCCAAAGTCTCTCTTGTGGATTGAATAACTCTCAAGTGAAAGATTCCAAAGCAAATAACACTTGCTCAAAGTAACTCACCACAAAACTTGAGGAAAAAAAGAAAAGGTGATGTGAGTTGATTTTAGGTTCATTATATTTGTGACACTTTCTTAGAATTAGGATCAAGATTCTTAGCAATTTAGAGTGAGTCACCTAAGGAAAATCCCCACTGGACATTAACTTAACAAGTGTTAAGTAGATGTGAAGGTTCATTTCCAAAGGTCCAAGGTTAAAACACAATTAATGGTGATGAATGAATGAAGAACAAGGTGCTGAACTCAAAAAAAGAATAGGTGCAGAATTTAAACACAAAAAACAGAATGGAAACACAAATTGAAACAAAAGAACCGATTGAAATTCAAGAACAAGACATAGAATCAAAACTACCGATTGAAATGACTATGGAAGATGAAAGAAGATGAAACTTATGTGGTTGTAGCCATGGATTGGGAATGGACACGCCACTTAGAGGTGATGATCCAAGATAAGTGCAGATTTGCCGCCACTTGAGAGCTCCCAAAACTCACAAGATGAGACTAGAAAGGAGAAAGCAATTCTCACACTCACACAAATTTGTGTATAGTAACTTTACTCTAAATTCAATCTTATTTTACATGAGCATAGCACCTCTATTTATAGTGTGAGAGGGCTGAAATTAAAGTGGGAAAATTCAAATGAGAAGCATTTGAATTTGGAGCCAAAACACATGTCACAAGGGAGGTGTGACTTGATTTCTACTTCGGCACCTCCTAAAACTACACCTACACCTACTTTTTATGTCACATGGAAGGTGTGACTTGTTTTTGTACATTAGCACCCCTTATTTTAATATCTACACCTTCCTTTAATGTTCTACTAAAAACTACACAAAAGAGATACATCCATTCATGCTTATTTCCCAAAGCTTTAGCCTTGCTCCTATTGATGCTCATGGATTGGGCTTGGGCCCCACTTGACTTGGGCTTGGGCTTCTTGGGCTTGGGCCCTCTTTATTTATACTACTACTTGGATTCTTCAAGCGAACCCAATTATTTACAAAAATGTTCTATTCTTTAAGAAGACTAGTAAGAAGAACTTCAAGTGCTTTGGAATATGGCCCTTTCTTATTTTTGTGAAGTCTTCTTTTGATTGTTGAGATGACCCTTTATATATAGCATCTTTGGTCATCCTTAAGTGGTCTTGACTTGCATCAAAAGACAAGCAAGAAAAGGTGGAAACAAGAAAGAGCTAAACCCAAGTTTGGAAAAGAGATTATGACAAAACTTAAGAAAGGAAGACAAGCAAGAAAAGCACAAAATAAGACTCTAAGAAACTTACTAAACTTTTAACTAAGAAACTCTTTTGAATTCTTTAGAACTTGTAAAAGCAAAAGGATAAAAAATTCCACAATGTTGATAACAATTTGCCAATCAAGTTGAATCCAAGTTTGGAAAAGGAATTTGAAGTGCAATTGAAAGATATAAGTGCAGTTTGGAATTTGCTTGCTGTTTTTTTTTTATATACTAGATGGAAATATGGAAAGAGAGATCCATAGGATGCATCATGAACAGATTTGAAGAACATTCAATTTGCACAAAACTTTTGGTGGTGGATTCAATATAATTGAACACTTAAAATCATATGTTTGGAACTTGAAATCAACTCTTACTAAAACAAGTGTCTAAATACTTTGCAAAACTTTCAAAATTAAAAACTGATCCTGCCGCTTGACTCGAACGTGGAGGATTGCCTCATCACTCCTTCTTCTAGCCTTCTGTTCTGCAGGAACGCTCCAAGAACCACCACCGGAACTCCAAACGCTGCCTGCAAAACACACAGACGGCGCCTCTAGCGGCCGTTGTAGCTCCGACGCTCAAGTCAGGCAACAGGAACACCAAAACTATATCTGAATCTCTCTGTGAGACTCGTGTGTAACTGTAAACTCTCAAATGTGTAAGCTGTAAGAATCTGTAAACCCCCCCAATTTCGTTAAGAGTTTTGTATATATACCTGAGTCTTTCTCTCTCCTGACGGTTATTCCTCTTGACACGTGGATAACATCTGGTCATACACGTGTCACCATCTGGAGTACCTGCAGCTGAAATGTTACTTCCACTGTGCTCCTGCGACTAAGTTATCCACACAGGGAGTAGCTTAGTACACAGGCTACTCTGGGCGCAACCAAGTCTTCTCAAACACCCGGCGATGTGCTCT
Source organism: Phaseolus lunatus (assembly GCA_013389735.1). Classification (NCBI taxonomy): domain Eukaryota; kingdom Viridiplantae; phylum Streptophyta; class Magnoliopsida; order Fabales; family Fabaceae; genus Phaseolus; species Phaseolus lunatus. The sequence continues at coordinate 26,414,475 of CM023867.1, forward strand.
TTCGGCGACTTGCTGACCACCTGATCTCCTAACCTTCACACACGGCGATCATGTGCAATCTAGGCGATTACTGATCCATACCGGCGATGCGCGATTACTCATCCTCAAGGCGATAGGCGATTACTCATCCTTAAGGCGATAGGCGATTACCATTCTGAGTGATCGCCTCCTTGATTCACTTACTATCCTCTACCACGTGTCACCCTGTGAATGGTCCACATGGTCAACTGCTGCTGATGTCATCGACTACCGATGACCGACCGGATCAAAAACAAGTAAGTAGAATCAAAAGAAGGACTCCTAGAACACTAATGAACATAAGACTCAAAGTAAAAGGCAAGATCAATAAAAGACATAACAACAAACATATTCAAAATGAAAAATGCTAAGAATATGATAAAATGGCCGGAAAAAAAACTGCACCAAAATAAAGGGCTGGAAAATAAAAGCAAGAAACTAAATGACAAGAAATTAAAGGTTTTTGAATTCAAAGACAAGAATTAAAGGTGCTAGAATTTAAATTGCTTGAATGTAAAGTGCCAAATCAACTCAAAACGATAAACAAAACCATTGCTTCGAATACCACATGATGTGAGTTGATTTTATGATTGTTCATTTTTATGGTGACACTTTACTTAGGATTGGATTTTTATGAGACAAGTATGGTGAGAACCTAAGGAAATTCCCCACTAGACATTAACTTAACAAGTGTTAAGTAGATGTGAAGGTTCATTTCCATAAGGCCAAAGGAAAAACACATTTAATGGTGAAGAATGAATGACTATTAGGTGCGGAATTTAAGCAAACACAAGGTGACCAACACATATAGACCGAATTGAAACAAGAATACAAAACAAGAACAAAACATATTTTAGAATTGAAACTAGGAATGGAAATGGAAGGGAAAAGAGATGAGTGAAAAGAAACTTAGGAGTGGTGGAATTGTGAATGAGCGCGCCACTTGGATGGTGAATTGAATCCAATATAAGTGTAGATGTCGCCACTTGAGAGCTTCACAATACTCACATGATAAGACCAATTTAGGAGGAGCTCACTCACTCAGTAATCACACAAGAATTTGTGTATAGTAACTGTACTCTAATTTTCAACTTGAAAATACATGAGGTAGGCCTCCTTATCCTAGCCTATATTTACTATTTGGACCCCCAAAGTGAGCCCAAATTATTTACAACATTTTTTAATCATTTAAGAAGACTACTAGGAAGAACTTTAGTTGCTCAGGTCCTTGTCCATTTCTCCTACTGATGAGATCTTCCCATGATTGTTGAGATGACCCTTCATAGCTGGCATCCTTGGTCATCTTCTTGTGGATTTGGGTCGTATCACTGTGGGAGCCACGTCGGGGGACGAGCTCTCTCATTGAAAGTTGTTCGAGCAGGGTATTATTGGCCGACTATGAAGGAGGATTGCATGAAATATGCATAGCGGTGCACACAATGCCAAAAACACGCCGATTGGCATCATGCACCTCCAAAGGAGTTGTGATCAATCCACAGCCCGTGGCCCTTCCACACATGGGGAATTGATATTATGGGTCCTTTCCCATTAGCATTTCGACAGATGAAGTACCTGGTCATGGCCATCGAGTGCTTCAACAAGTGGATAGAAGTTGAGCCTGTTGCGCAGATAACTGCCTATAAGGTTCAACACTTTTTATGGAAGAATATTGTTTCGTTTTGGGGTTCCAAAATGTTTGGTATCTGATAACGACACCCAATTTGCAAGTCAGCAACTCGGCAAGTTGTGCATGAAACTTGGCATCAAATAGGTGTTTGTCTTAGTAGAGCATCCTTAGACTAATAGGCAGGTTGAGTCTGCCAATAGAGTCTTGCTCAGAGGCTTGGAGAACAAATTGTCTCCCAAATGGATTGGCCCATTCCGCGTGGTAGAGGCACTTGGAAACGGAGCTTATAGGCTCGAGACTCTGGAAGGTGGAGCTATACCCCGAACGTGGAAGGGGGCTAATCTTAAATTCTATTTCAGTTAATGTATAATGTCATTCATGAATATTTAAGGGGACACTCCTTTTCCCTCGCTAGGGTTTTTTAATGAGGTCACCCAATGAGAAATTATTTATTAAATATGATTTGTCATTATACTTTGTTGAAACGCAGGAAGAAGACGTCCCTTTGTAAAGGTTCCAAGTTTGGGAGTGTACAGATTCATAGTGATTCAGGCGTGAGGACCTCCCGCTCAGTGAGATTCTGAGTATGGGTACCCCTGAATCATAGCTCGCCACCATTGTGGCTTGAGCTAAGAAAGACGACCTTCCCTTGGAAAGATTCCAAGTCTAGGAGTGTGCTCACCATTGTTGTGGCTTGAGCTAAGAAAGACGACCTCCCCTTGGAAAGATTCCAAGTCTGTGAGCGTGCTCACCACCGTTGTGGCTTGAGTTAAGAAAGACAACCTCCCCTTGGAAAGATTCCAAGTTTAGGAGCGTGCTCGCCACCGTTGTGGCTTGAGCTAAGAAAAGATTGTTAAAATAGATGGCTTAAAACAAGAGGGGGGGTGAATTTTTTTTTCAAAGATTTTCGCAAATCCAAAATAAGAATGAAGTTCTTTATCAAATTACAGAAAGAAAGATTAAGGAGATAAAATGAAACAAGATTAATAAAGCTGTGGACAGAATTTTAACCTGTTAAAATTTCAATTTAACCGGTTGTTTATGTTATAGAAGCAAGAACCAAGATGTAAGCAATGTAATCAGCAAAAATATAACCGATTGATATTTCAAATTAACCGGTTGTTTATGAGCACAAAGAATAAAAACAAGTTCAATCAGTTAACACAACAGAATTTTAACCGATTGATATTTCGTATTAACCGGTTATTTATGACAGAATCAAAAAATATCAAACAGTTTATACAAGAGAAAGATAGAGAGATTAACACAAATCAATTATACTGATTCACTCACCTCTGAGCTACATCCAGTTCCCAGAACCACACTGGGTAATCCACTATTTGTAATGCACAACAGATTACAAGTTTTTACAATTACAAAGATAAGATCTTCTCTCTTAAGATCACACACACACAACCTTTGTAATACAAACCAAACTAGAACAGCCCTCTACTTTCGCAGATTAACTATTTTCACACCCTATTACAATTGAACAAATACAAGAAATGAATTAGGAATAGAGTACACCTGAATCACGAATTCTAAAAGCACTTCTTGATCATAACAGAAGCTATTGAGCAATCTTGAAAACTTTCTTTGCAAACTTTCTCAACACAGACTTTCAAATCTCTCTCTCTAATTTCTGTAAAAGATTTGTGTATTTCGTCGTTCTCAAAGAGAAGAGAGAATCTCAATTTATAAGACTTTAGAAGGGGCCCGTTAAGGATGAACTAAGACAGTTAAAGAGCCAACTGTAATTGGCCATAACTGATTTTCAAAAAAACAGTTTGAAATTCAAATTTCAACCGACTAAAATATCGAGATAACCGATTGAATTAGTTACAGCTGTTTATGAAGTTAGTTTGAAAACCTCTCAGACAGTCCATGATTAGAACAATCAGTTAAACCGAGATTATAACCGGTTGTTTTATCATAGTTTTTCAAAAACACATTTACTCTTTAAAAAACAGATTGCTTAGCTTAGGTTTATGATCCAAAAGTGAACTTACAAATTTTAAAACACACTAAAAAGGGCTAAATTATAGCAGCAACTTCAGCAACCAAGCTTATCACAAAATCTTCAGGATTATGGGTTCATCAAAGCCTTGATTCAACAAAGATAACTTCCCTTTGGAAAGATTCCAAGTTTGGGAGCATGCAGGTTCATAGCGATTCAGATGTAAGGACTTTTCGCTCAGTAAGACTCTGAGCACGAGTACCCCAGAATCGCAACTCACCATCGGTTGGTTTGAGCAAAGAAAGATGACCTATGTCTCAGTAAGACTCTAAGCTCAGATGTGTCAAAAGGATTTATTTACCGTGACTGAGATTGTCTGGCGTAAACTAGGGAAGTCGGTCTGTCTTGGTAAAATTCCACGCTCAAGCACCCTGGGTATGCAGTTACGTGTGTGCAGAGTAACCCACATAGGCACAGGAGGAATCCACCAAGCTTAGGACCTCGATCGGGATAGATAGAGGTCAACCCTGTAGGGAACCAAGACACCATGAAGGTGTTCAAAATAGACTTGAGGCCAAGTCAGCCATCCTTGTCCTCGAGGAAGGATGTGTGAAGGAAAGTGTATGAGTTTTGCATAACCAAGCTAAAGGTAAGCTGAGACAGCTATCCCACTCATAAGGTGTAAGTCGACCTGTGAATGACTTTGTCAAGAGCACAATAACTCACCATGCTTAATTAGAACAGGTATTTTGTTGAGATGGGTAGTTACATCAATCATTTGAAATACATTACAAATTACCTTGTTATGGTTAAGGTTTATCATTAGTCAATTTGGTCATGATACCCATATTACTTAAGCATGAGTTAATCGAGTGCATTGTCATTAATTGGTAGAGCCATGATTGTTGTGTCTATTAAAAGCATGCATTATCATGTACTAGCTGAAGTATGGAAAAGAAAAGTGCAAATAACATAAATAAAATGTTCATACGCATATACAGGGATTTGGAAATTGTTTTGAATGCTACATGAGGAAATTGATTACAAGGAAGCCTAAAGGCACTACCTCTGCTCAACTACTAAGTGTCCATCTACCACAATCTTGTCTAAGCCCACTGGGGAGAAGTCTGATTCAGGGTACAGGCAGGTGGCTTGGGCAACAGCATCGTCAAAACCTGCCAGGTAGGAGTTGGCAGTGTCATTGGTTAAGTCTTCCTTGGTCTTCTCTAGGAGCTCATCCTTTTGCAGCAGTTCTTTGCCTCTTAAGGACAACTCCTCTTTCAATTTCTCCACCTCAGCATGAAGTTTGACATTCTTCACAGATAAATCCAAGGCCTCCTTGGACTTTTCAGTTAGAAAGACCTTGGTCTCTTAGTGCGATGAGTGAAGATCCTCAACCTGCTGGGCGAGCTTGGTAGCCTTATCTGCTTCCTCCTTGGCCACATCTTTTCGTCTCCTGAGCTTGGAGAGGACAAGGCAGTTTGCAGCCAAGGCTTGCCCCAGCTGCCTAGATGTTTGTTCCATCAGTCGATCCTCTCCAAGACATTCAGTTCCTCTTTGGTTTCAAAGGGAAGCAGGGTCTTCTCGAGAAAAGAAAGTGAATTGAGGTAGAGATCCCACAGTCCTCTCCTCTGCAATTTTTCTCCCCTACTTTCCTGAACTGTGATATTGCAAAAAGGAGAGGGGTTGGGTTGAAGGGCTTGTTGAGAGGGAGCCCGACCATCTGAAGTTGAATGCTCAGAGACAGTCTTTCGTCTCCTCTTGAAGACAGGCCCTGAGCATGTGTCCTCGTCGTTAGTGGAGGCCACCTCGGCCACTACTTTTAGTTTTGAGTCCTTAGTAGAAGGAGCTTGAGCAGCAACCTTCAACAAAATGTCTCTGGCAGCCAAGTCTCTCTTGTTCAGCGTGCCCAGCACACTCTCTGCATGAGAAAAAGAGAGAATTCAATAAAACACACATGCAATTCAACATTCGCAAGGGTAGGGAAGAGAAGAATACCAATGTAAGCTTTGAGCCCTACTAGGGAGAACTTTTTCTTTATCAAGGTGGTGGTGTCGAAAACCACCTTGAGGTTGGAGAGGAAGAGGCACACCTCACGTTCTCACTGGGGCATGTCTTCTAAACGCCTGGGCCCTTGGAATCTGGTTTCCTCAGTCCAGTACAAAGGAAACCCATCCAGAAGGGTTGGGTCCCTTTTGTTTCTGCGGATTTTGAAGAACTTGCCTTTGAAGCCTTTGTAGGATTGTTGGAAGAGGGACATTAAAGCTCTCCCCGACAACCCCGTTAAAGCTTACCCACAACTGAAGACCCAAGTGTTTGGCTTCGAAGAAATATAAGAAAACTTCCACTGATGGCAAATGGCCAAAGTGATTGCAAAGAATGGAAAAACCTCGAACAAATGCCCAGCTATTTAGATGTCGTTGGGCAGGGGCAACATTGATCTCGGTGAGGAGGGCTATCTCGAAGTGATATAAGGGAAGGCGCAGGAGAACCTTCTTAAACACAGTTGAATAGAAAAAACAAAAAAGAACCTCTAGGTCCGACAGATCATCACAGCAAACTGGTTCATCTACTCTACACGACACTACTTTGACATATTTGTCATCCTCTCTACCAAAAAGACACTTTTTCTTGGGGTGTTCACTCTTTCTATATAGCACTATTTTCTCACGTGTGGTATATTCAGAGGTTTCACCTAAAAGGTTATCGAGGGCCCAGGGATATAAGGTTTTGTAATCCATCATACAGAGAATCTAAAGACAAGAAAATCAAACAAGCAGACACAAGCAAATGTTCAGATAAAGAAAGCGCATGCGATTCAAAAAAGAAGAAAACAATGAAGCAAAAACAGAGACAATGATCCCAACCACTTGAAAGATAAATAGTCCTAGCGCAATTGATATAAATAGACTAAAAACATTAAAATGAAATAGGCAAGCATTCATGAGCTAAAGGACGTACCTTGATTCGTTTGATGAGCTGAGGCGAGGAGTTCGTTTGCGTTGAAGGAGAAGGAGTAGAGCGTACAAGAAGAGGCGCGAAGTCTTTGAATGCGTAATGAAACAATGAAGAAGGGTTTTGGGTTTTCAAGGTTTTAACGTACGAGGGAAGCGCAAGCGACAACATTTTCTGGCCGTTGATGATGGTCACGTGTACGCTTGCGATAGAGTGTGGTGAGACATCACCTCAAGGTATTGTGCGCATCGCGCTATTCATATGGCACGTAGGTCGTCGTGGACGAGCAATTAGTCTCTTTACTAAACTCACTGAAGCAAGCTCAGCTCCAGACTGGGGGGCTTGTGTATTAGACCAGAGCACATAAAGCTCGGGACGTGGTGGTCGGACATCAGCGTCTGCGACAAACAGGTTAGCTTGGCTGTTGGGTTGAGTTGATGGGTCACATGACTGGGCTCAGGTATGTGTTTATTAACTCTCATGCATACATTTAATGTAATCATTCACTTACAAGGCCTGGTAGGTCTTGCAAAACATATGCTATTGGGCCTAGGAGTGCATTTAGTGCATTTGGGTCTAGTACAATTAAAACGTTCTTTATCAGCCTAAGCCCAAGTGCACTAGGGTTTGCTAGAATAGTTTGCATACATGATATGTAAGAGCATATGCATGATGCGCAAAGGCACGTCTGCCTGCATGGAACAAATTGGACCTCGGGAATTGGTAGATGAATTGGTACCCAGGCGGTTATTCTGTTAAGATTTTATGCACTCCAAGGAGATAAGATTCTGTGTAGTTGCGGCATTAAGATTGTGCACACTGTAACAGGATCTTCTCCTATTGAATATGCTCTCACTCGAGATAAGATTCTCATGAGGGAAGGTTGTTAAAAGAGGTAGCCTAGCGCTAGTCTATAAAAGGGACTTGAGTTCCTAGGTGAAGATACGCTGTTTTTAAGCCTGAAACTAGATACTTCTTGTTTCTTATAAGCCCTGTACTGACTTGATCGTCGGTGATGTAGCCAAGCTTGAGTGCTTTCTTCCATGAGTTGAAAACGAATTTGAAGGTGGAGGAAGCTATGGTTGAAGATGTGCAAGGAGCTCCTAGGAGTTGTGGTTTCCTTGAAGGTGAAGTGTTAGGTGTGGAGAGTAAGTGGTGAGGCCATCTCACTTGACCATATGAAAAATGAAGACTAAAGGTGTCTATCCTAGAGGAAGGAGACAAGAGTGATAATTGGCACAAAGTTGGCAGCAATTTCACTCAAATTAATCTTTTATTTACATGTGCCAAGAACCTTTCTATATAGGAGAGAGGGCTGGACATTTTGGAGCCAAAATTTGAAAATTCAAAATACAACTCTCCAATTAGAAGGTGCCATGTTTAGCTCACACCTTCCATGCTAAATCCTCTCCACTCCTAAGCTGCCATGTGGACGTCCATGTGCTTCATGCCAAGGTGATTTTCATCCTCCAAAATACCCTAGACATTTTAGGGTTACATTGGGCTCAAAGAAGCCCAACTGTTACCCTAACTAGTCACCTTTAACCCTAACTAGTCATATTTTACTATTGGCCTAAATACAAGCCCAAAAATCTATGCTACTTGGCCCAAATATTTAGTCCAATTATTTTATGCTACTAGGCCCAATACATGGCTCATGAAATCCTAAACAAATTTATACAATTTATTTAAGCTAAAGCTTGGCCCAAAAATAATGTTAACTAGTCCGCAGGAACTTAATCTTCTTGTGTTCTTCTGACCAAAGCTTTAGTTTATGTTTTGATGACTTGGAGGTCTTCTTGGATATGTTTGTACATAACTTCACCCTAGAGTTGTCCTCTTGATTGGGCCTACAAAAGGAAACAAAAGCCCAATTAGACCCATATTTGCAAATAAATCCCTAAACAACCTCTAGGTCTTTATCCTCCTTATTATGTGATTGTGTGTGGCTGGATGGTTTTCATCATCCCCTCCCTCTTGAGAGGATTTGTCCTCAGATTTACAGGGTTGATCTCGAACAACAGCCTTATTCCTGCTTTTAAAACTATGCTCCTTCAGGATCAAATGTCCATTTGTTGGAGTCATCAAACATATCAAATGAGTTAGTTTCAGTATTTGTATAAAAATCACTCTTTTTAAGTTGCCATTCGTCTTGTTTTTCTATTGATTTTGGCAACTTTTCACAAGATTTCTTTAGAGAGGAGTACATAATTTTCTTTTCTAAGTTTTTCCTCCCTTGTTCTAGATTTTTATTACTAGACTCTTTAGACCCTACCTTTTGTTCTAGAAGAGCTAGCAATTTTTCACTTTTTATTTTCTTTTTGAATCTTTTTTTACCATTTAACACCTGAGAAGGTGTTAAAGGATAAAAAAGATATTTATTTTTTTCATGTGTGAAGGTAATCTCGTTGGTACGACCATTATGCATGGAGTTTTTAACAAATTGCCATGGTCGTCTCAATAAGATATGACAAGTTTCTATAGGCACTACATCACATAAAATTTTATCTTTATAGATGCCTATAGATAACTTGACCTTCACTTGTTGGTGATATCTTAGCATATATTCAAAATAAACTACTATATATTTACCTATACAATCTCTCAAGACATGATTCATGAGCCTCATGAACGTACTGGGTGCAATAATGAGTCCAAAAGGCATCACTAACCACTCATATAATCCAAATTTGGTTTTAAAAGCAGTTTTCCATTCATCAACTTCTTTAATTCTGCTTTTTTGATATCTGCTTTTAAGATCAATCTTCGAAAATATAAGGGACCTATGCAGTTCATCAAGCATGTCATCTAGTCTTGGGATTGGATGCCTGTACTTGATGGTGATGTTATTGATGGCTCTACAATCATAGCACATTCTCCACTTGCCATCTTTTTTTGGCACCAACAAGACAGGTACAACACAAGGACTTAGGCTCTTTTGAACCCAACCCTTCTCCAACAAATCGTGTACTTGTGTCTCTATCTCCTTAGTTTCTTCTAGATTAGTTCTATAAGCTGGTCTATTGGGTAGACTAGCTCCTGGAACTAAATCTATTTGGTGTTCTATTCCTTTAAAAGGTGGAAGTCCAATGAGGCCTTCCTTAGGGAATACATCATTAAATTCTTCTAAAAGTTCTTTTACTGAAGGAGTCACAAGTCTCAATAAATGTGGCAGTGCATGTAAGTGTTCCTTTACAAAGCAGGAGGTCTGAAGGTTGTTCAGAAAGAAGTACTTTTTTAACTTTGTTTTCAAATTTTTCTTCTTTTTGAATGACCTGGTGGGAAGGAACACTCTTCTCCCACACCTCAGATTGGTCCCTAAGGACTTTCTCTTGATTTTTTATTTCTATTTTTATATTTTGATCACTCTCACTAGTTTCTTCTTCTTGGCTACTATTTTCATCTTTGTCCCTTAAGATCATAGTTTTTTCATTGGGACATTGAGATGCTAAATAACCCTTATCAAGACATTTAAAACACTGAATTTCTCTAGTTTGAGTGTGTGAGATGTGCTCATTTTTAGTTAGCTTTTGGGAAGGTTCTAGAGATGTTTCTTTTATATGCTCTTCCCCTCTTTGGAACTCATTCTTGTCATAAGGTACAAAGTATGAACTTTGTTTTTGACTTGATTCTTTTTTCAAAATTTCTTTGTCAACTTTAATGCAAAGTTGAATCAAGTCATTTAAATCTTTATAAGGTGATCCGGTCGGTCATCGGTAGTCGATGACATCAGCAGCAGTTGACCACGTGGACCATTCACAGGGTGACACGTGGTAGAGGATAGTAGGTGAATCAAGGAGGCGATCACTCAGAATGGTAATCGCCTATCGCCTTGAGGATGAGTAATTGCCTATCGCCTTGAGGATGAGTAATCGCCTATCGCCTTGAGGATGAGTAATCGCTCATCGTCGGTATGGATCACTAATCGCCTAGATTGCACATGATCGCCGTGTGTGAAGGTTAGGAGATCAGGTGGTCAGCAACTCGCCGAAAGAGCACATCGCCGGGTGTTTGAGAAGACTTGGTTGCGCCCAGAGTAGCCTGTGTACTAAGCTACTCCCTGTGTGGATAACTTAGTCGCAGGAGCACAGTGGAAGTAACGTTTCAGCTGCAGGTACTCCAGATGGTGACACGTGTATGACCAGATGTTATCCACGTGTCAAGAGGAATAACCGTCAGGAGAGAGAAAGACTCAGGTATATATACGAAACTCTTAACGAAATTAGGGGGTTTTTACAGATTCTTACAGCTTACACATTTGAGAGTTTACAGTTACACACGAGTCTCACAGAGAGATTCAGATATAGTTTTGGTGTTCCTGTTGCCTGACTTGAGCGTCGGAGCTACAACAGCCGCCAGAGGCGCCGTCTGTGTGTTTTGCAGGCAGCGTTTGGAGTTCCAGTGGTGGTTCTTGGAGCGTTCCTGCAGAACAGAAGGCTAGACGAAGGAGTGACGAGGCAATCCTCCACGTTCGAGTCAAGTGGCAGGATCATAAGGTAAAAGTTCAACTTTGTTTCTTATCTCAAGTTTGAGATCATTTAAAAACCCTGAAATGGTGGTATTAATTTCTTCCTTAATCCTTGCCCTTATAATATATAACACCATCTTTTGCCAATATTCTTCTGCACTCAGATTTTTTTGATGAAGTCTTTGGAGCTTATCCATCAACTTCCTATTGTAGTTTGAGGGAATATGGCGACATCTCAAGGCTCCCCTAAGATCATTCCAACACGTATTGGGAGAGTCCTTGTGGAGATGTCTCTTTCTTTTTAGGGCAATCCACCAATTCATAGCATTACCTTGAAAGCTTAGGATGGCTAAGGCTAATTTTCTTTCCTCACCTACTTGATGACAAGCAAACAATTGTTCTACCTTCATTTCCCAATCTAGGTAGGTTTCTACGTTTTCTTTCCCATAGAAATAAGGTAGATCTACCCTAACCTCCTTAGTACTTTCTTTTCTCTCTTTTCTAGGTCTTCTAGGGGGTGGTTGGTAGTACTCATTAATCCTAAGGCTTTGTTCACCAAGAGAATCACTACCCCTAGAACTAGATGCATGTGAGCTTCTTTTTGATTTATGGGTGTATTCATATTTTTCTTTAACCATCCTCAACTCGTTCTCCAACAAAGCAACATGAGCATCCCTCTCTTTGAGTTGGGTCTCATGTTGGAGTTGTCTATATGAAAGTGATTGAAAGTCTTGTGCTAATTGTTTTAAAAGATATTTGATTGACTTTCTATCATCTTCACTAGAGTTAGGAGAATGAGTAGACATGATTAAAGCTATGTGTTAAAAGCAATTTACCACAAGAAAGATAGGTGGAGTAATGTAGGTAGATTCCCCGGAAAGGGAGGTGGATCACTTAGATCACTTAAGTACCAAGCCTTTCCTAGCCAGATTCTATCCTTCAAGACTTTCACAAACCTTTCTCTAAGTAATTCACTTAGAGCACAATCAAGAATGAAAACACAAGCTTTAATACAAGAAAACGAAATTACTTAAACACAATTAATCACAATGAACAATTAACTCTAATTCAAAAGCATTTAAACTAGGCAAATTCCTAAGGTGAGGCTTCTTTGGCACTTAGAACCTTTGAAGACACACTCACCATCTAATTGGCGTGATTAGTTCCACTAGTTATTGAATGTTTAACAACTTACAACTCAAAGGGAATACAATGGAAATTTTGAATTACAAAAGTTTAGAATCCTATTCTATGCTTCCTTTTCTTTTTGGTACTCCTCCTTTTTGCTTTGCACTCCTCTGTTTGATGTATGTTTGTATATTTTTGTTGCTGCACTCTTGCTTTACCTCTTTTAGGATAGTCACTAAAGTAATCAATTCAGCACCTACTAAGTAAAAATGGCACTCACCATAAAGGTTAGCTCCAAACTTAACAAGCACCTTTTGAAAACTTTCACCCCTTAAGAGGTCAACAAAAAATTAAAGCAACAAAAGCTCAATTTAAACTTGGACAACAACAAAGGGATTTAAATGTGACAAAACTAGAAGGAATATCTAATACAAATTGACAATCAAGCAAAATAAGGTAATTAACAAAGCTAGCACACAAAATGAACGTAGGGAAAGATACTAGAATTGGATTACAAAAACCAAAACCGAACTACTGGAATTTAAGTGTCAAAAAGCGTGACTTACACAATTTATGCTGAGCTGTATTTTTCAAATTTGAATTTGAATTTTTAAACATAGATACTTCAAGATGTTAACCCAAATTTTGGCGCTGAAATCACTCAAAACACATGCACCAATCAATTACAATAAAATTTTCAAATCTGGTGCCAGATTACTGCTTTTTTTTCGCGCCAGTTTTGAACACTGATTTTGTTTGATTTATCATTTTTTTTTCACTTCGAATTTTGATTTAATTTTTTTAAAATTTTTTTCTAAGACATCAAACTTCTCAAATCCAGATTTCCAGAATTTTTCTCCACCGGAATAAAATTTCACAATGAAAAACAGCCAGCACAGTTTCAGAAATCCTAATCTGGAATTAAAAACAGAGTTGAAAACTTGCAAAGACACAATAGAATGATTGTATAAGAATTTGTGTGGATCTATCACACAAATATGAACTCAAATCTAAAAGAAAAATGCACCAAAGGATCAAAAAATTCAGATTAAAAACTGGACTCAAGAGCAAATCAAGAAACAAAATCAATCAAGAAAAGTACTACTAGGATTTGATGACATTTCTTTGAGAAACATGACTTGACAAAACATGTATAGATTTCAAAATCAAAATGACTCAAATTAAAACAAATTGAACCAATTAAAATGTGCAAGAAAGACTCAAAATCCTAATAAAATCAAACAGCACACCAAAACACACAAGAATCTTACACAAAATTGAAATTAGAAGCTCAAGAACAAGTTGAACACATTCTACCGATTGGATTCATCCAAACAGCATTCAAATCAAAATTAAATTGCAAAAAACAGCAAGACATTCAAGGATCAAATGAAGAACAACACAGAAATATGAAGAACAACACAAAATCAAAAAAAATTAGAAGAAGACACTTAGCTCTTGAAGAACCATGGCTCTAGATACCACTTGATGTAGCCTAGCTTGAGTGCTTTCTTCCATGAGTTGAAAACAAATTTGAAGGTGGAGGAAGCTATGGTTGAAGACGTGCAAGGAGCTCCTAGGAGTTGTGTTTTCCTTGAAGGTGAAGTGTTAGGTGTGGAGAGTGAGTGGTGAGGCCATCTCACTTGACCAGATGAAAAATGAAGACTAAAGGTCTCTATCCTAGAGGTAGGAGACAAGAGTGATAATTGGCACAAAGTTGGCAGCAATTTCACTCAAATTAATCTTTTATTTACATGTGCCAAGAACCTCTCTATATAGGAGAGAGGGCTGGACATTTTGGAGCCAAAATTTGAAAATTCAAAATACAACTCTCCAGTCAGAAGGTGCCATGTGGAGTCATGCTTTCCATGTTTAGCTCACACCTTCCATGCTAAATCCTCTCCACTCCTAAGCTGCCATGTGAATGTCCATGTGCTTCATGCCAAGGTGATTTTCGTCCTCCAAAATACCCTAGACGTTTTAGGGTTACATTGGGCTCAAAGAAGCCCAATTGTTACCCTAACTAGTCACCTTTAACCCTAACTAGTCATATTTTACTATTGGCCTAAATACAAGCCCAAAAACCTATGCTACTTGGCCCAAATATTTAGTCCAATTATTTTATGCTACTAGGCCCAATACATGGCCCATGAAATCCTAAACAAATTTATACAATTTATTTAAGCTAAAGCTTGGCCCAAAATTAATGTTGACTAGTCCGCAGGAACTCAATCTTCTTGTGTTCTTCTGACCAAAGCTTTAGTTTATGTTTTGATGACTTGGAGGTCTTCTTGGATATGTTTGTACATTCCTTCACCCTAGAGTTGTCCTCTTGATTGGGCCTACAAAAGGAAACAAAAGCCCAATTAGACCCATATTTGCAAATAAATCCCTAAACAACCTCTAGGTCTTTATCCTCCTTATTATGTGATTGTGTGTGGCTGGATGGTTTCCATCAGTCAGAGTGCAATAAGCAGGTAGGGCGCCCTCTATCTCAGCAGAGCCACATCCAAACAACTAAGGAAGTGTGGATTCCAGTAGAGACAGACGGGGTCAGAGCTCACCTTCAAAGTCAACCAGCGACCAAGTCAACCGACAAGAACATAAACTATTTAACAATAATAGAAACTAAATTAGAAACCAAAATTTTTTTTAGTCTCTAAAATGGTCTCTAATTTAGTCAGTATAGAAACTAATTATTTTTTGTCTCTAAAATTAGTTTCTATTTAGTGATTTTCTTGTAGTGTATGTTATTATTTGGCCAATTACGTCTTTATTCGAACCCAATACAATTCACATAAATATTTGTATAGTAACATCAAAGTAATGTTAATCAAATCAATTTCACAGTAGATGTTTCTTTAGCAACATATTGTATCAATAAATTTAAAACATTACTAGACAAAAAAAAAAAAATGGGAAGGTGGTTTGTGCCCAACCATGTTCATATTTCAGCAAACCTAATATTACTATAAGTGATTTAGCGTTTCACAATAAATTTTAAAACATAATTGATCCGGTCGGTCATCGGTAGTCAATGACGTCAGCAGCAGTTGACCACGTGGACCGTTCATGGGGTGACACGTGGTAGAGGATAGCAGGTGAATCAAGGAGGCGATCACTCAGAATGGTGATCGGTGGTCGGTGGCTAAGGGACCACCACCCGCAGATCAGTGTCAGGTGAGCGCCTGGAAGCAGAGCGCGAGAAGTAAAGAAGCACTGATCAGTCATCGGGGGTTTCCTGTTAACACACAATTAAGCTGGGACCTAGGCTCCCAGCGAGAGCGTTACGCAAGAAGCACAGATCAGTGATCGCCTATCACCGTGTGTGAGGATGAATAATCGCCTATCGCCGTGTGTGAGGATGAATAATCGCCTATCGTCATGTGTGAGGATCAGTAATCGCCTATCGTCGTGTGTGAGGATCAGTAATTGCCTATCGCCGTGTGTGAAGATCAGTAATCGCCTAGATTTCACATGATCGCCGTGTGTGAAGGTTAGGAGATCAGGTGGTCAGTAAGTCGCCGAAAGGAGCACATCGCCGGGTATTTGAGAAGACTTGGCAAGCACTTGTTATATGGTCTAAATACAGAGGATAAGTGGCATATCTGCCACCATGTGTAGTGTGAGTCGTGATACCCAGTGTTAATCAGTTCATCATGTTAAGGTTGCGCCCAGGGTAGCCTGTGCACTAAGCTACTCCCTATGTGGATAACATAGTCGCAAGAGCAAAGTGGAAGTAACGTTTCAGCTGCTGCAGGTACTCCAGATGGTGACACGTGTATGACCAGATGTTATCCACGTGTCAAGAGGAATAACCGTCAGGAGAGAGAAAGACTCAGGTATATATATTGAATTCTTAACGGAATTTAGGGGGGATTCATTTTTTGGTTGTGATTCACTTGTACACGGTTCTAAGTTTTCTTTGAAGTTCTTTGTTGATTCAATCACTGACTTGAGCGTCGGAGCGCAACCGGCCGCAGAGGCGCCATACTGTTCTTTCAGGTTTCTTGGAGGATTGTAAACTGAAGGTCTTTGGTGTGCTTGGCGTGAAGCTGGTGAGGACGAGGTTCGGGAAGGAGAAGTTCTGACGCTTTGGTCAAGAGGCTGGATCAATAATAAAGTATCTATTTTGAAGTATAAGATCTCTACAAACGCAACTACTTTATCTGAAAGCCACAAACAGAAAATAGCTTGCAATATATCTTCGTCCGATAAGTTCGTGTTTAGGTAGAAGATAAGATATGTAGTATTCAAAATTACATAGTACAACTCAATACTTATAAATGTTTATACTATGTTTTTGTAGAGAATATTTTTTCGTTTGATTAGCAAGAAGATCTTGCAAGATATGTCAACATTAAAGATTTCTCGAATAGTATGTTAAAGTTATCAAACACCAATAACCCCTTAGAAAATATTGTGAGTATATAAGGGTGGACATGTCGACTCTCCTGTCCCATTTTGATCCATATTGCATTTATCCCGCTAAAGACAAACATGTTGGCTCGTATAAGACAAACAGGGAGTTGATCCACACAAATTCAAAATCACTAAAAAAGTGTAAAGTACTTTGTAATTTTTTAATCTTAAATTTGATATCTTATAAAAACAAAGTTTTTACTGCAAGTATTACAATTACAACAAAAAAAAGCTTAAAGACTAATTATTTACTATTTATTACAACTAGATAAGGAAGCATGCTACGAAAAAAATATTACACTGGACCATGAAATAAAATATTGATTTATATTAATAAATATATGATATTGATGAAATAATGAATGAAAGTACTTAGTCATATTCATCACATAAATCATACTACATCATAATAAAATATTAAAAATAATTAATGTAGGTTGTGGGACGGTGCAAGGTGGGTTAACTTGCACTTTGGTCTGTGTGGGCTATGTGTTATGCAGAGCAAGCCTATGTTGGTGGACGGGCTTAAATGTTCAACCTAAAAAGCTCATTTTGATCCCTATCTGCATGATTATTGGTTTGTACGATCCTAACCTTTAGAAGTTATCTAACCCAGGCTTGATAAGTCATGTTGAATATTAGAGATATCTTCAAGAATAAATTTGCATTTAATGTTGCAAGGAGAATATTTTTTGCAACTCTCTTGGTCTAAAGGGAAGACACACTTTGAAGAACAAAGAACCTTTCAAGACTACACAATGACTTGAAAGGAATTACAACGACTACTTTCTCAAGTCCTCTATAAATAAAAGACATATAGGAGAAGAAATGTTACTAAGCCTAAAAGCTTTTAAGTGAAAAGCTTATGACAATCTTGTACTCTTGCTTGTGAAATTCTTTTGATAAAACTTTCTAGTGTTCTTTAATAATTTAAATAGGTGAACTTAACCTTGTACTCATCTAAGAACATAAACCCTCTAAATTATCATCCTTGTGATCTTTTGATCACTTTCTCTATAATCTTGTCTTATCCAAGAGTGGTTGTTTGTCCAAACAATACTTTATTTAGTCAGGAGTGCCTGCTTGTCTAAAAAATATTCAATTTTTAGCTAGGAGTGATTGAGGTTTAAAAAATACTTAACTTGTATCTTGTAGCGTGAGTTTGCATAGTGAAAGTTTATCAAGAAATAGACGTAGTCTCATTTATAAATGGACCAAATATAAAAATTTAAAGTGTAAATCTTTCTTTCTCCTTTAACTCTTTCAAGTTACATTTTATTTAATTGTTGTCTAATGCTTTAAAGAAGAAAAGGAGATCCTTTTAGAAGGTTTACGAATTTGTTAACACTAAGTCTGTCAACAAAAAGCATGGTTATTCAATCATAAGACCTAAAACCTCTTTTTGACCATATCAAAGGTGTTCTTGTTATCTTTGGCAAAAAAAAAAACACCATTCAACACTTCCTTGTGTAATTGAGCTATTTTATCACATAACCTTTTTCAATAAGTGTACCAAGTCAAAAGTAATAATTTGTCTCAAGAGACGGATGTTAAACCCACAAGGAAAAATTATTTAAAATCTTAACCATAACATTCACTAAGTATAAGAATATGTACAATAATTGTGATCCAGTCGGTCAGCTAGTCGATGACGTCAACAGCAGATGACCACGTGGACCATTCACAGGGTGACACGTGGTAGAAGATAGCAGGTGAATCAGAGGGGAGATCACTCAGAACGGTGATTGGTGGTCAGTTTCTAAAGTGACCACCACCAGCAGATCAGTGCCTAGATGAGCGCCTGACAGCAGAGCGCGAGAAGTAATGAAGCACCGATCAGTCATCGGTGCAAGGTCATCAGGAAGAAGGGTGATTAACACCTCTTTGTCGAGAAAGAAGTCCTCAATTCGAGCAGAGAGCTCACCAATGAAGTCCTCAGAGGGTAAGAGATGTGGGCGATGACAAGGTGGTGAGATGTCCCTTCAATGTGTAAGGACCTTTAAAATTAAATTGGAATAAAAGGGTATATTTTAAATGAATTCTAAGTATGTTTTCATTTGAAATAAAAAGGAAGGAAAGTGTAGCTTAGAAGACTATAAGATCGCCTGGTTAGTACATAATCGCCGGTCGCCTACTACACATGATCGCCAGGGCGCGAGAGGCATGCGGGCATCGCCAGGGCACGAGGCATGTGGACGTCGCCAGGGCGCGAGAGGCATGCGGGCAACGCCGGGGCGCGAGGCATGCGGGCAACGCTGGAGCGCGAGAGGCATGCGGGCGTCGTCGGGGCGCGAGAGGCATGCAGGCGTTGTCGGGGCGCGGGAGGCATGCGGGCGTCGCCAGGGAGAGACATCGGTCGTCTCCAGGGAGAGACATCGGTCGTCTTCCAGGGAGAGACATCGGTTGTCTTCCAGGGAGAGACATCGGTCGTTTGCCAGTATGAGACCTCAGTGGATAGTCATCGCGCGAGCGGTCATAAGTGGAAGGTTATCGTGCGATGTCGAGTTTCACACAGATAAGGTGGGACCCAGACTCCCAGCATGACACGTCCTGCACGCGCGCCACGTGGACAAAAAGGGTGGTTCAGAATAGTGACATCAGAAGGTTGGCATGCGCAAGAGACACTCGCGGTCGTATTGTTCAGGGAAGTGGTTGGCATGCACAAGAAGGCAACCATGGCCGTACTGTTCAGTGAAACGTACACTCTGGCTTTCTTGCAGAGGGGGGTGGTGGCAGCAGCATGCGTGGACTAGTAGGCTTGGATTCAAAAACCCACTGCGAGGAGGCAAAGAACGTTGCAGTGACTCAAGAGTGAAAGAGTGAGTGCATCTTCATCCCTCTCTTTTCTCTCCTTCGCGCTGCGATTCAGGCACCCTCAAGCACCAGTACGACGAGCGAAGACTACCATTAGAGCACCTGGGAAGTTCGCTGCAAGTTCTACAAACCAGACGCTAAAACAGAGCCAAGGCATCCTTTAAGCTCGGTGGGTTTTGGAGCTCTTGGTGTTTTGCGCAAGTCCAGGTAAGGGAAGCTAGCCTTATTTCCAACGAAAATCCTTATATTCGATGATTAAGATGATGGGGGCGACGTGGTCGCCGGTTTTTCAACTGTTATTGTACAATCCTCTGTTTTTGAACGAGATCGCCGGTTTTGGCGTTGTTTTTCGAACTCCCCTGTTTTGTGTTGTTTGAAGCTGTTTGAGATTTAAATGTGGTATTCGAAAATATGAACCATGAAATGATTGTTGTTGTGATTGGAATTATTCATTTTAGTGTTATATGATGTGTGGAATGTCGTGAATGTGGGATCAAGACATAGTATTTTCAGGAAAGGAAATACCGTGTTGAGATTTGGTTATGAAGTGTATTGATCTGTGAGTATCCTGTGAATGAGGCGATCCTGACTCTGCTGAGATAATGGAATCACATAGAGGAAGTTATCCAGTTGGTGAGAGTCGAAGGAGGTTCATATGAATGGGTGAGTCGTGTGAAAAAGAACGAGCTCGGCCTGTTATATGGATTAACCCTGTCATACTGTGAGAGTGATGAATTGAGATCGAGTTTGTGTTGATGCGCATGGCTGTGGAAACATTACAGCAAATGAAGTATGACAGGTGCATGTCTCTGGATGCTAAGTTCAATGCACGAGTCTTCCGGAAGTAGTGTCAAGTGTCTTGTGTGATGAGTCAGTGGAAGTCTGACGTGAGAAATGTGAAACATTGAATTGATAGACACTTGATGAATTATGTGATTTGAACGACTCTTGATGGAAATATGTGATTACTTGATGGCTGTGTGATATGAATGAGAAAGTGATGGACTTTTGTGAATGTTTAAAAAGGCTGATCTATGTTGGTTGTCCAGTTCATAATTTAAAGTTTAAAAATATCTAGCTTACCCTTTGTATTGTTATGTGGCTGTTTTCTCTTAAAACTGTGATGATCGTGTATTTTACACGGGAGCAGATGATCTTCCAGGGAGTAGATCTCCTCAGTGAGTGGTCACCGGGAGGAGATCGCCTGTTTCTGTCTCTACGTGGTGATCGCTTGTTTTCTGTTCTGATAGCAGATCGGCTGTTCTGGGTCTTCTGATAGGAGATCGCCTGTTTTGTCCTTTTCATGCTGTATTTGGTTTTTATTTCGAAACAATTGATGGAATGTATTAAAACCCTATAAGAGGGACGTCTCTTTTTGAATACGATGTACGGGATGATGTATTTTCAATATCTAATACATATGTTGATTTTAGAAATTTAATATCTACGCTTTATTCTATTATATAAATATGAATAGCATTTTGGCGGGATGTTACACAATGCACTACTTATGTCCATATGCGCAGAGCCACGTAGGTCGCCCGGGCCAATGACTTAGTCTCTTCGCTGAAACAAGTTAACAGCTTGAGACTGGGGGGCTTGTGTACCGACCAGTCCTCGGACACCGAGAACAGGTAGTAAAGGGCGAACCACGTCAGATGGGTCCCACAGCATGGGCCAAAGCCACGTGAGGAATGGACCCCATTAGAGGGTGATCAGTCATCGGTGTGTTCCCTCAGAGTAGAGTGATCAGTCGTCGGTGTGTCCCCTGAGAGAAGGGTGATTAGTCATCAGTGCGTCCCCACAGGGAAGGGTGAGTAGTCGTCAGACCACCAGGATGGGCTGAGGTGTCATCGCCACTCAGAGTGTGGCGAGGTGACATCGGCCTTGGGTGGAGACGAGGTGACATCGGCCTTGGGGGAAGACCAGCTATCAGTAAACATGCCCAGATGTAAGGAGAGGCCTGGATCACGAAGTGCCTATGCGGGTAGCAGGGAGAGCACAGTTGGGTGTAGAGTCCTGAGGGGACGAGTACTCACCAGAGCTAGGGTTTTCCCAGTGGAGCTACATGCATGGCACGTAAACAGTGAAGGCACTCCCAGAACAGGTGGCCCCAGAGACTAGGTGCACAAGGAGGCACCCAGGTCGTCACCCTGTGAGAGTTTGCACTCCAGAGAAGGAAACCTTATACGCTAGATTACCCTAAGATTGGGTGATAGCGGCGCAAGGGTATTCCAGTAAACCCTAAATATGGCTAGCAGCGCAGTAAACCCTAATTAGGGCTAGCGGCGCAGTAAACCCTAGACTATATAAGGGACAGTAAAATACTTCACAAAGGTACGCAGTTTCTAGACCTAAACACACAGAGAGAAACTCAATACACTTGGTGTTCCTTGCCCTACACTGACTTGAGCGTCGGAGTGCAAACGGCCTCTAGGGCGCCCCCTTTCTCTTTTGCAGGTGCAGATTGCTTCAAAAGAACCAAGCCCGTATCAACGTGAGGAAGGAGGCGTGTGAGTGTCGTGGAGTCAACCGATAGGCGAGTCAACCGGCAAGAACAAATTGGAATTGAAAAGTTTGCATGATAATTAAATGAAAACAAAATAAATGATTAAGATAATTCAATTGAGAAAATTGGGAATGGGGTTAATCCTTTTCACTCGTATGTATTTTGGATGAATAAAAGCATACAATATTCTAACATGATTAACATTGATGCACATATAAAAGTCATTTATATTAATTCTTCGCATATAAAATTATTAAGATTGTCTCCTAAATGTTGATTCCTCACATTTATAAAAACATTCTTATCATTAAGAACAAATTTTATAAAGCAATTAACATTTCAAATTTATTCCTAGCATTCAAATATGTCAAGCATTATCATTTAGGTCAGATCCTCAAAAGTACTTTCCAGTCAAATCCAAGGATCATGTTCATGAATAAAAATTCAAGCTTTAAGCACAAAATACAAGATCCATTAATCAAGTTCATGAATTACAAACTCAAGCTTTAAGCACAAAATGACAATATATCAAAAAGGAACAAAAATTCATATATTTATATACTTGAGAATTTGAACAGATTACTCTCAATCCTATAATAAAGAATTAACCACTCATGGTGGTCATTACATTCACAAAAGCCAAAGAAAAATATCTAGAATGTTTCTCCTTGATGGCTGCCTTTTTTAGGGTTTCCTTCCTTTGGTTTCCCTTTCGGGTCACCCTTTTCTCTCTACCTTACATCATTATTTAACCTAATTGGGCTTGGGATAAGTGACATCTCTATTCATAATATATTCATTTGCTTCATCTCTCTTTAAATTCCTGAAAAATAACACAAAATTAGGAATAAATAGTTCTATTAATCTCACAACTTCAAAATATGTTATTAAATTTTAATTTTTCAAACTAGGGTTGAGTCATAGGTTAATCAACAAATAAAATCAATAAATGTCTAACTTTTTTCATGAAATTTCACTAAATAATGACACTTATCAAATGTTTGCCCAAACAATACTTGGTTTAGTCAGGAGTGACTACTTGTCTAAAAAATATTCAATTTTTAGCCAGGAGTGATTGAGGTTTAAAAAAATACTTAGCTTATATCTTGCAGCATGAATTTGCATAGTGAAAGTTTATCAAGAAATAGGCGTAGTCTCATTTATAAATGGACCAATATAAAAATTTAAAGCGTAATTTTTTCTTTCTCCTTTAACTCTTTCAAGTTACATTTTATTTAATTGTTGTCTAATGATTTAAAGAAGGAAAGCAGATCTTTTTACAAGGTTTACGAATTTTTTTACACTAAGTCTCTACACAAAAAGCGTGGTTATTCAATCATAAGACTTAAAACCTCTTTTTGTGTAATGGACCTGTTTTATCATATTTCTTTTGAATAAAAACTAAGAATCATATAACCTTTTAGAAACTGAACAAGACTAACTTAGTTTTACAAGATTGACTTGTAAGATAAGATTTGTACTGTCTTATATAACATAATTTTTCTTTATCTCTAGTTGAGGTGAAATATTAAACATGATCAATATGATTTAAACATTATACGTTTGAATCCCATTAATCTAACAATAATGGGGTTATAATAGCATTTGTAGGAAATAAAAATTTGATGAAAAATCACCAAATGAGAAAAACAAATATTACTTCATATTATTAAGAGAGTTTAAGAAAAATACATGGACTAATGGAATGAGAACAAAATTGCATAAAAATGTACAAAAAGTAGTGAGCATAAAATACACCATTTCCTCAATCAAATTTTATAACCTCCTCGATTAAATCACCAATTTTCGAAAAGACACCTTTGATTATCTCTTTAGATAGAAAGATGAGAAAATTGTTTCTTTGATTTGGTGTATTAGAGACCATAATCATGCCTCATGTTTTAACTTTTTAGAGTTCCCACTATTCCCTAATGGACCAAACACTACAAGAAAAACATTTTTAGTGGAGGTTATATTTAGCGTTTCTGAGTGTTTTAACCCTCACTAAGTGCATTACCCGCAGTTTGTTTTTCCCCTAGAAGATCCAGCATCGTTAACGAATTACCGACGGTGTTGAGAAACCCCTAAAAGATCAATCCTTTTCTGGCAGTTCTAAAAACCCCCATTACTTCCAGGGATTTCCAAACCCCCATTACTTCTGTAAGGACCTGAAAAATTTATTGGAATAAAAGAGTTATATTTTAAATAAATTCTAAGTATGTTTTTATTTAGAATAGAAAGGGAGGAAAAAGTTAAGTTTAGAAGGCTACGAGGTCGCCGGTCGTCTGCTACACATGAGCGCCAGGTGGACATCGCGCGGGCGCGAGAGGCATGCAGGCATCGCGCGGACGCGAGGGGCATGCGGGCATCGCGCGGACGCGAGGCACGCGGGCATTGCCAGGGCGCGATGCATGTGGACGTGGCCAAGGCGCGAGAGTTATGAGGGCGTCGCCAGAGGAAGACATCGGTCGAGAGTCTTCGCGCGAGAGGTCATCGGTCGAGAGTCTTCGCGCGAGAGGTCATCGGTCGAGAGTCTTCGCGCGAGAGGTCATCGGTCGAGAGTCTTCGCGCGAGAGGTCATCGGTCGAGAGTCTTCGCGCGAAAGGTCATCGCGCTACGTTAAGTTATACACAGAGAACGTGGGACCCAGACATCCAGCATGAGACGTTCTGCACGCGCGCCACGTAGACGAAAAGGGTGGTTCAGAATAGTGACATCAGAATGTTGGCATGCGCGGGAGACACTCACGGTCGTACTGTTCAGAGCAGTGGCTGGCATGCACAAGCGACAAACAGTGGCAGTACTGTTCAGAGCAGTGGTTTGCATGCACAAAAGACAACCGGGGTCGTACTGTTCAGAGGAACGTACGCCCAGGCTTTTGCAGAAAAAGGGGAGGGCAGCAGTATACGAGGACAGGTATGGTTGGGATCAAAACCCACTGAGAGGAGGCAAAGAGCGTTACAAGTGACCCAAGAGTGAAAGAGCGAGACTATCTCCATCCTCCTCCTTTCTCCCCTTCACGCTGCGTTTTCCAGGCATCCTCAAGCACCAGTTCGACGTTTGCCCTTGGAGCACTTGGGTGGTTCTCTGCAAGCTCTTCAAAACCAGACACAAGAACAGAGTCAAAGCGTTCTTCAAGCTTCGTTGGATTTCGGAACTCCTGGTGTTTGCGCAAGTCCAGGTAAGGGAAGCTAGACCTCTTTTCCATACGAGCCATAGTTTAGCTATCTTCTGAAGTGAGGGCGACGTGGTCGCCATTTTCGTTTTCATCTGCGTAAAATGCTCTGTTTGTGTGCTTGGGCGACGAGGTCGCCGGTTTTATATACAATCTTCGAAACACTCTGTTTTTGAACTAGATCGCCGGTTTTGGCGCTGTTTTACGAACTCCTCTGTTTTTGATACTGTTTTGAAACTACTTGAGATTTACATGAGGTATTCGAAGATCTGAAGCTTTGAAATGGTTGTTGATGTGATTTGAATGATTTATTTGAATGGTATGATGTGTTGGATGTGGTGAGTGTGAGGTCGAGGCATAGTATTTTCAGGAAAGAAAATACCGTGTAAGATCTTGTAGTAGGTGCATTGATCGGTGATTAAGAACGAGATATCCTGACTCTGCTGAGGTAATGGACTCACGTAGAGGAAGTTACTCAGTTGTTGAGAGTCGAAGGAGGTTCACCTGTATGGGTGGGTTGTTTGAAAGAGAACAAACCGACCTGTTTCGCGTGGATTAACCCTGTCATGCTGTATGGTGATGTGTGAGATTCATTATACGCTGATGAATGTGAGAGATTTCACGGCGACCCTGTGGATGTGAGAGATTCCACAGTGGGCAATATGGCAGGTGCAGATCTCTGAGTCTAATCAATGCACGAGTATTCCGGAATTAGTGTCTTGTGTCTATGTATTGTGAGTCAGTGGAAAACCTGACGTGAGAAATGAGGAACACTGTATGTGGATAGACACTTGCTGCACTGTGTGATATGAACTACTCTTGAGGAATTGTGAAATGTGGGTTTTTACTTGATGGTATGTGGGAAGAATGAGAAAGCTGATGTTTTTACGTGGGTGCCTTAAATTAATTTATCTTGATTTTAAAGTTCATATCTAAATTCTCTTTTAAAACTGTCTAGCTTACCCTGCGTTTTCGTTTGTGGATGTTCTTCTTAAAACTTGTGATGATCGTGTATGATTTACACGGGAGCAGATGACGTTGCAGGAAAGTGAGATCGCCGGTCTGATAGGAGATCGCCGGTCTGATAGGAGATCGCCTGGCTGATAGGAGATCACCTGATTGACTAGGAGATCGCCCTTTTTTTTTTTTTAGCATATCGCCCGATTTGTCTTTTGTTGTATTTTTTGGTTAAGTGCTTTTGGAAAGATTCACAGTTTGTGTATTAAACTCCCGATGAGGAGAAACTCCATTATATATATATATGATTATGTTTATTTCAAAATACTTGTTTATCTTCATTTATATTATATAAATATGAAATGTATTTGGTGGGATGTTACATTAATGGTATCAGAGCAGTTCGTCCTTAGGATGACCTGAGGGCTGTGGATCCATTGTGTTTCTTCTGCTCATAAAAGTTATTTGAGTTTTTAAATAACAACTATAGTGAAAGGTTTTCAAACGTTTTGTATTGAAAAGTTTGTGTGTGCTTCTGTGCTTTAGTGAACGTATACTCTAGCTGAAAATCTTAGTATTAAGGGTGAGAAGATCTTGATGAAGTAATGAGGGTGCACACTCATAACTGGATCGAGATGATTCTCAATCTTAATTCCAAAGATTTGATGTTTAGTATACATTGAATGCTGGTGTGATCTAGTTTAGCTTATTGAGTGTTTCTGCAATTGACTGAAAATGGTTGTTTGAACTGATGGTGATGATATCAGTAGCTGTTCTAATACCTTGCTTGAGATTCTAAGTATTACGAGTATGTTGTTAAGCTCAAATTCTTGATGACTTTGAGATGCTGACCTTTGTAAGGTCTAGTTATTACCTCCTGAATGAATTGATTTCTTATCAATCTCATTCCTGTAGTTGTAGGGAATATAGAAAACTCATAGCTTCAAGATCCGAAACAAGAGAGATGGCACGTAGACCCTCTACCCCTCCCCAACCTTCTTCTGAAATGGGTCAGATTGCCAAGGCCATCGAGATGATGGCAAGTGCCATCCAGCAGCAGAATGCGGCGATGTCTCAAAATCACCAAGCTACAATGCAACAGTGGGAGACCGCCAGATCGGCCGCAACAAACCCCGACGTCGGTCAGCCTCAGGAGCATATGGGACTGACTGAGTTCCTCAGGCACAACCCACCTAAGTTCAGTGGGAACGTTACCCCTGATCAAGCAGATCAGTGGGTCAGGGGGTTAGAGAAGATATTCAGGGCGACTTCCTGCCCTGAAGACAAGAAGCTGGTGTTTGCCACATACCTCCTGTCTGGGGAAGCTGAGTTCTGGTGGATGGGAACTCAACAGATGATGGAGGCCCGAGAGGAAGTGATGGATTGGGAAAGCTTCAGAGTGAGGTTCTTGGAGAAGTACTTCCCAGACAGCGCAAGATTTGCGAAGGAAGCTGAGTTCCTGAGGTTGGAGCAGGGGGATATGTCTGTGAATGCCTATGCTGCTCGGTTCGAGTACCTCGCCAGGTTTTATACCCAAGCCACCTCTGAGGCTTGGAGGTGTAGGAAATTCGAAGAAGGACTGAAGCATGGGCTGAAGAGGACCATAGCCCCGATGTGCATTAGAGAATTTCATGCCTTAGTGGAGAAGGCGAAAATGGTGGAGACTCTAGAGAAGGGTGAGTCTCGGGTGAGCAGGTCCCACCCAGGCGGTCCCTCCAATGGGAAGGCAAGGGTACAGCAACAGCAGTTTAAGCCCTACGCGAGGCCTCCACAGCATAGGGCGAGAGCAGCACCACCCCAGTCTCATCAGCAACAAACCAGGAAATTTCAATGCTTCCTTTGCGGTGGGCCACACGCAGCCAATGTGTGCCCCAAGAAAGACTCAGAGAGGAGATGCTTTACCTGCCAGAAGACGGGGCACGTTGCCAAGTATTGTCCTACTCAGCACAGAATGACTCAACCCAGTGGTTCCCAGCAGATGAGGAACGAAGGCAACAGACCTCAGGCAACCGGGAGGGTGTTTGCCATGTCAGGAGCTGAGGCGTCCCAATCAGGTAACCTTGTGCAGAATGTTTGCTTTATAGCTGGTAGAGGTGTAAAAACTTTGTTTGATTCTGGAGCGACACACTCCTTTGTGTCAAGCATGTGTGTAGCCGAGTTGGGCCTTGTGGTGAGAGAGTTACCCTTCGAACTGTTGGTCTCTACACCTGCGTCAGGACAGGTGTTGACCTCCACAGTTTGCCCTGAATGTCCAGTGATAGTAGAGGGACGTAGATTCAAAGTGAACTTGATCTGCCTACCTCTTCAGGACCTGGATGTTATCCTGGGAATGGATTGGCTAGCTGCCAATCATGTTCTCATAGACTGTGGTAGGCAGGAGGTAGCATTTCCAGACCCCCAAGAATCAGAGGTGTGGCCAGTTCAAAGAGGGCGATCAGAGTTGGAGGAAGGGGCGAGGTGCTTCGTGATGCTAGCTCGGTTGGAAGTGAGGAATGAAGGGGACGTAAGCAGAATACACGTGGTGAGGGATTTCACGGATGTATTTCCAGAAGAGGTGCCTGGGTTACCCCCTAAGAGAGAATTGGAATTCTCTATTGACTTGGTACCTGGAGCTGGACCAATATCAATGGCACCTTACAGGATGGCACCAGCCGAGTTAGTAGAGTTAAAGAAGCAGTTGGAAGAGCTGCTGGAGAAACAGTTCATCAGGCCCAGTGTATCTCCGTGGGGAGCTCCAGTGCTCCTAGTCAAGAAGAAGGATGGAGGGTCTCGGTTGTGTATAGACTACGGGCAATTGAACAAATTGACCATCAAGAACAAGTACCCCCTACCTCGGATTGACGATTTGATGGACCAGATTCAGGGGGCCTCGGTGTTCTCCAAGATTGACCTGAGATCGGGGTATCACCAAATCTTGGTAAAAGCTGAAGATGTTCAGAAGACAGCTTTTAGGTCTAGATATGGGCACTACGAGTATGTAGTGATGCCATTTGGAGTCACCAATGCTCCAGCTCTATTCATGGACTACATGAATAGGATTTTTCGCCCTTTCTTGGACAAGTTTGTGGTGGTCTTCATAGATGACATCCTCATTTATTCAAGGACCGAGGAAGAGCATGAGGAACACCTGAGGACAGTATTGGAAATACTGAGGGAGAAGCAGCTCTATGCCAAGTTCTCTAAGTGTGAGTTCTGGCTAAGGGAAGTCAACTTCTTAGGACACGTGATATCTGCCCAGGGGATCTCGGTAGATCCAGCCAAGGTAGAGGCAGTGCTGCAATGGGAACGTCCTAAGACAGTGACTGAGATAAGGAGCTTTGTGGGGTTGGCGGGCTACTATCGGAGGTTCATTGAGGATTTTTCCAAAGTTGTGGCTCCTTTAACACAACTGACCCGCAAGGACCAACCCTTTGCTTGGACCGACCGATGTGAGCAGAGCTTCAGGGAACTAAAGGAGAGGTTGACCAGTGCTCCAGTGCTGGTGATTCCAGAAGTAGGAAGACCTTTTGATGTCTTCTGTGATGCCTCACATCAAGGCTTGGGATGCGTCTTGATGCAAGAGAAGAGGGTGGTTGCATATGCTTCAAGGCAACTCAAGGTGCATGAGAGAAACTACCCTACTCATGATTTGGAGTTGGCAGCGGTAGTGTTTGCCTTGAAGATCTGGAGGCATTGTCTGTATGGAGCTCGGTTCCAGGTGTTCAGTGACCACAAGAGCTTGAAGTACCTGTTCGATCAGAAGGAGCTAAACATGAGACAAAGAAGGTGGATGGAATTCCTAAAGGACTACGACTTTCAACTCATGTATCACCCAGGGAAGGCCAATGTAGTGGCAGATGCCTTGAGTAGGAAGTCTATACAAGTCGCCACCATGATGATGGAAGAGCAGAAACTGATCGAGCAGTTCAGGGACTTAAACCTGGGAGTAGAGTTTCACGTGAATCACATTAGTTGTAGTAAGCTGACTATAACTAATGACTTCCTGGGAATGTTGAAGGATAAGCAATTGGAGGACCCTAGCCTGAAGCGCACTATGGAGTCGCTAGGAACAGATCAGGTGAGAGGCTTTGAGATGGGCGATGATGGGATCTTGAGGTTTGATGGCAGGATTTGCATACCCGCAAATGATGAGTTGAAGAAGATGATCCTAGAGGAAGGTCATAAGAGTCGCCTTAACCTCCACCCAGGCATGAACAAGATGTACCATGACTTGAAGGAGTCATTTTGGTGGTCAGGCATGAAGAGGGACGTCGCCCAGTACGTGGCAACCTGCTTAACGTGTCAAAAGGCGAAGGTGGAGCATCAAAAACCTGGCGGACTGTTGCAGCAACTGGATATCCCCGAGTGGAAGTGGGACAGCATTGCCATGGATTTTGTCACCCATTTACCCAGATCGGTAAAGGGTCATGATGCAATCTGGGTCATCATTGATAGGCTGACGAAGAGTGCCCACTTCCTCCCAGTAAATATGAAGATGCCCATGGCCAAGTTGGCACAGCTGTACATCAAGGAGATTGTGAGGTTGCATGGAGTGCCTTCCAGCATCATTTCAGATAGGGATCCCAGGTTCACTTCACGGTTTTGGCAGACCTTGCAAGAGTGTTTGGGAACCAAGTTGAGGATGAGCTCTGCATATCATCCCCAAACAGATGGTCAGTCAGAGAGGACGATCCAATCTTTGGAAGATCTGCTGAGGGCATGCGTTTTGGATCAATTGGGAGGTTGGGAGGAGGTGTTGCCACTAGTGGAGTTTACCTATAACAATAGCTACCACGCCAGCATTGGGATGGCACCATATGAAGCCCTGTATGGGAGGAAATGCAGAACTCCCTTATGTTGGTACCAGGAGGGCGAGGCAGTCTTGGTTGGGCCAGAGTTGATTCAGCAGACGACCGAGAAGGTGAAGCAGATACAAAGCAGAATGAAAGCCTCTCAGAGTAGGCAGAAATCCTATGCAGATCAGAGGAGAAAGCCTTTGGAGTTTGCTGCTGGAGATCACGTGTTCATGAAAGTGACACCAACCAAGGGTGTAGGGCGGGCGATCAGGTCGAAGAAGTTGTCCACTAAGTTCGTGGGACCATATCAGATCTTAAGAAGGATTGGCCCAGTGGCGTATGAGATCGCCCTACCTCCCCATCTGGCGAATCTGCACAATGTGTTTCACGTGTCACAGCTGAGGAAGTACATGGCAGACCCTAGTCATGTGCTGGATGTAGACGACGTGCAGATTAGGGATGACTTGTCCTTTGAAGCAAAACCAGTCAAGATTGACGATCGGCAATGTAAACAGCTCAGAGGTAAGACCATCGACATGGTGAAAGTGGTGTGGGATGAGAAATCGGGGGATTCTACTTGGGAGTTAGAAGAACCCATGAGGGAGGCTTATCCATACCTCTTTTCCTTGTAATCCAATTTTCGAGGACGAAAAATTTTCTTGTTGGGGAGAATGTAAGGACCTGAAAAATTTATTGGAATAAAAGAGTTATATTTTAAATAAATTCTAAGTATGTTTTTATTTAGAATAGAAAGGGAGGAAAAAGTTAAGTTTAGAAGGCTACGAGGTCGCCGGTCGTCTGCTACACATGAGCGCCAGGTGGACATCGCGCGGGCGCGAGAGGCATGCAGGCATCGCGCGGACGCGAGGGGCATGCGGGCATCGCGCGGACGCGAGGCACGCGGGCATTGCCAGGGCGCGATGCATGTGGACGTGGCCAAGGCGCGAGAGTTATGAGGGCGTCGCCAGAGGAAGACATCGGTCGAGAGTCTTCGCGCGAGAGGTCATCGGTCGAGAGTCTTCGCGCGAGAGGTCATCGGTCGAGAGTCTTCGCGCGAGAGGTCATCGGTCGAGAGTCTTCGCGCGAGAGGTCATCGGTCGAGAGTCTTCGCGCGAAAGGTCATCGCGCTACGTTAAGTTATACACAGAGAACGTGGGACCCAGACATCCAGCATGAGACGTTCTGCACGCGCGCCACGTAGACGAAAAGGGTGGTTCAGAATAGTGACATCAGAATGTTGGCATGCGCGGGAGACACTCACGGTCGTACTGTTCAGAGCAGTGGCTGGCATGCACAAGCGACAAACAGTGGCAGTACTGTTCAGAGCAGTGGTTTGCATGCACAAAAGACAACCGGGGTCGTACTGTTCAGAGGAACGTACGCCCAGGCTTTTGCAGAAAAAGGGGAGGGCAGCAGTATACGAGGACAGGTATGGTTGGGATCAAAACCCACTGAGAGGAGGCAAAGAGCGTTACAAGTGACCCAAGAGTGAAAGAGCGAGACTATCTCCATCCTCCTCCTTTCTCCCCTTCGCGCTGCGTTTTCCAGGCATCCTCAAGCACCAGTTCGACGTTTGCCCTTGGAGCACTTGGGTGGTTCTCTGCAAGCTCTTCAAAACCAGACACAAGAACAGAGTCAAAGCGTTCTTCAAGCTTCGTTGGATTTCGGAACTCCTGGTGTTTGCGCAAGTCCAGGTAAGGGAAGCTAGACCTCTTTTCCATACGAGCCATAGTTTAGCTATCTTCTGAAGTGAGGGCGACGTGGTCGCCATTTTCGTTTTCATCTGCGTAAAATGCTCTGTTTGTGTGCTTGGGCGACGAGGTCGCCGGTTTTATATACAATCTTCGAAACACTCTGTTTTTGAACTAGATCGCCGGTTTTGGCGCTGTTTTACGAACTCCTCTGTTTTTGATACTGTTTTGAAACTACTTGAGATTTACATGAGGTATTCGAAGATCTGAAGCTTTGAAATGGTTGTTGATGTGATTTGAATGATTTATTTGAATGGTATGATGTGTTGGATGTGGTGAGTGTGAGGTCGAGGCATAGTATTTTCAGGAAAGAAAATACCGTGTAAGATCTTGTAGTAGGTGCATTGATCGGTGATTAAGAACGAGATATCCTGACTCTGCTGAGGTAATGGACTCACGTAGAGGAAGTTACTCAGTTGTTGAGAGTCGAAGGAGGTTCACCTGTATGGGTGGGTTGTTTGAAAGAGAACAAACCGACCTGTTTCGCGTGGATTAACCCTGTCATGCTGTATGGTGATGTGTGAGATTCATTATACGCTGATGAATGTGAGAGATTTCACGGCGACCCTGTGGATGTGAGAGATTCCACAGTGGGCAATATGGCAGGTGCAGATCTCTGAGTCTAATCAATGCACGAGTATTCCGGAATTAGTGTCTTGTGTCTATGTATTGTGAGTCAGTGGAAAACCTGACGTGAGAAATGAGGAACACTGTATGTGGATAGACACTTGCTGCACTGTGTGATATGAACTACTCTTGAGGAATTGTGAAATGTGGGTTTTTACTTGATGGTATGTGGGAAGAATGAGAAAGCTGATGTTTTTACGTGGGTGCCTTAAATTAATTTATCTTGATTTTAAAGTTCATATCTAAATTCTCTTTTAAAACTGTCTAGCTTACCCTGCGTTTTCGTTTGTGGATGTTCTTCTTAAAACTTGTGATGATCGTGTATGATTTACACGGGAGCAGATGACGTTGCAGGAAAGTGAGATCGCCGGTCTGATAGGAGATCGCCGGTCTGATAGGAGATCGCCTGGCTGATAGGAGATCACCTGATTGACTAGGAGATCGCCTTTTTTTTTTTTTTAGCATATCGCCCGATTTGTCTTTTGTTGTATTTTTTGGTTAAGTGCTTTTGGAAAGATTCACAGTTTGTGTATTAAACTCCCGATGAGGAGAAACTCCATTATATATATATATGATTATGTTTATTTCAAAATACTTGTTTATCTTCATTTATATTATATAAATATGAAATGTATTTGGTGGGATGTTACAACTTCTAGGGGTTGTCCAAACCCCGTCACTGCTAGGGGTTTTCCCAAACCTCGTTACTTCCAGGGTTTCCAAACCCGCGTTATTTCCAGGGGTATTTGTAACATCCCGCCAAATTTCTTTGAAAATAAATATAAAACGAAAATAAAGTGACAAATAGATTGAAGTGAGCAAAATCGTTATATAAAATAAATAAGTTTCTCCTCATAGGGAGTTTAATACAAACGATCACTTCTCCATTAAAAACGTAAACGAAATACAATACAAAAGACAGATAGGCGATCTCCTGGCAAAAAGGGCGATCTCCTATAAGAAGGGCGATCTCCTTTCATAAAGGCGATCTCCTATTATAAAGCAGCAAGAGGGGCGATCACCCAACAGAAAAGAAAACAGGCGATCTCCTTCCAGCGACAATTTTCTAAAGAGCTCTACTTCCTGCAACATCATCTGCTCCCGTGTAAATTATACACGATCATTACAGGTTTAAGAAAAGGCCACAACACAAACGAAAACACAGGGTAAGCTAGACATTTAAAAAGAGTTTAAATAAGGATACTTAAAATAAAATCAAGGTAAACAATTTCAAGATATTCACGTAAGTTATCAAGTTTTCTCATACTCTTCACCTGATCACCCAGAAATCACACATTTCACAATATTCTCAAGAGTCATTCTATTTCACAAAACTGCATCAAGTGTCTATCAATTCAATGTTTCTCATTTCTCACGTCAGACCACCACTGACTCAACACACAAGACACTTGACACTACTTCCGGATTGACTCGTGCGTTGATTAGACTCAGAGATCTGCACCTGTCATACCACACCACTGTGAAGTCCACACAGGGTCGCTGTGAATCCACACAGCATGCGCATATATCATCTCAATGTCAATAGTTCTCCTGGTATGACAGGGTTAATCCATAGGACAGGCGGAGCTCGTTCTTTTTCACACGAGACGCCCATCATATAGACCTCCTTCGACTCTCAACAACTGAGTAACTTCCTCTACGTGATTCCATTACCTCAGCAGAGTCAGGATATCCCCTTAGGAATCACCGATCAATGCACCTACTACAAGATCTTACACGGTATTTTCTTTCCTGAAAATACTATGCCTCGATCCCACATTCACAGCATTCAAAAACATCATACCACTCGAGTAATTGATTTAAGTCACAGCAACGAATCATTTCAAGGTTCAGATCTTCGAATATTTCATTTAAATCTCAAGTAGTTTCAAAACAACACCCAAAAACAGAGAGTTCACAAACAACGCCAAGACCGGCGATCTAGTTCAAAAACAGGGTGTTTCGAAGACTGTATATAAAACCGGCGACCACGTCGCCTAAGCACACAAACAGAGCATTTTACGCAGATGAAAACAAAAATGGCGACCACGTCGCCCTCACTTCAGAGATAGCTACACTATGGCTTGTATGGAAAAAGAGGTCTAGCTTCCCTTACCTGGACTTGCGTAAAATACCGCGAGCTCAAAACCCACCGAGGCTTGAACCCCGCCTTGTCTCTGTTTTCAGCGCCTGGTCTGTAGAACTTGCAGAGAACCTCTTAGGTGCTCTAAGGGCAACGTCGCGTGTCGCACTGATGCTGGAGGTTTCCTGAGTCTCAACGCAAGGAAGGGAAGAAGGGAGGGAGGAAGTTTGTACTCACTCTAACACTCTTGAGTCTGTAACACTCTTTGCCTTCCCGCAGTGGCTTTTGAATCCCAGCTTACCTGTCCACGTTTGCTGCTGCTGCCACCCCTTCTGCAGGAAAGTCTGAGAACCACTGCCCTGAACAGTACGACCACTGCTGTCGTTTATGCATGCCAACCACTGCTCTGAACAGTACGACCACTGTTGTCGTTTATGCATGCCAACCACTGCTCTGAACAGTACGACCACTGTTGTCGTTTATGCATGCCAACATTCTGATGTCACCACTCTGAATCATCCTTTTTGTCTACGTGGCGCGCGTGCAGGACGTTTCATGCTGAGAGTCTGGGTCCCACTTTATCTGTGTGAGGCTCGCCATCGCGACAACTTTCCAATGCTGACTCATCCTGGCGAACGACCGATGTCTCCTTCGCCCTAGAAGACGACCGATGTCTTCCTCTGGGAGACGACCGATGTCTTCCCTGGCGACGCCCTCATAACTCTCGCGCCTTGGCCACGTCCACATGCCTCACGCCCTGGCAATGCCCGCATGCCTCGCGCCCGCGCGATGCCTGCATGCCTCTCGGGCCCGCGCGTTGCCTGCATGCCTCTCGCGCCCGCGCGATGCCTGCATGCCTCTCGCGTCCGCGCGATGCCTGCATGCCTCTCGCGCCCGCGCGATGCCTGCATGCCTCTCGCGCTCGCGCGACGTCCACCTGGCGCTCATGTGTAGCAGGCGACCGGCGATCTCATAGCCCTTCTAAACTTAACTTTTTCCTCCCTTTCTATTCTAAATAAAACATACATAGAATTCTTTTAAAATATATCTCTTTTTATTCCAATTCAATTTTTCAGGTCCTTACATTCTCCCCAACAAGAAAAATTTTCGTCCTCGAAAATTGAATTACAAGGAAAAGAGGTATGGATAGGCCTCTCTCATGGTTGCTTCTAACTCCCAAGTTGAGTCACCCGATCGTTCATCCCACACCACTTTCACCATGTTAATGGTCTTGCCTCTGAGCTGTTTACTTTGACGATCTTCAATCCTGACTGGTTTCGCTTCAAAGGACAAGTCATCCCTGATCTGCACGTTGTCCACTTCCAGCACATGACTAGGGTCTGCCATGTACTTCCTCAGCTGTGAAACGTGAAAGACATTGTGCAGATTCGCTAAATGGGGAGGCAGGGCGATCTCATAAGCTACTGGGCCAATCCTCCTTAAGATCTGATATGGTCCCACGAACTTAGGGGACAACTTCTTTGACCTGATCGCTCTTCCTACACCCTTGGTTGGTGTCACTTTCATGAACACGTGGTCTCCAGCAGCAAACTCCAAAGGCTTCCTCCTCTGGTCTGCATATGACTTCTGCCTACTTTGAGAAGCCTTCATTCTGCTTTGTATCAGTTTCACCTTCTCGGTTGTCTGTTGAACCAACTCTTACTACTCCAATACTTCATCAATTTCCATTCTCCATCTGCTGGTATGCAAATTCTGCCATTAATCTCAATATTCCATCTTTACCCGTTACAAAGCCTTTAGCCTGATCGGTGCCTAGCAAATTCCACAATACGTTTCAGACTAGGATCCTCTCACTGTTCAATCAAAACTGATTCGCCCTCCTGGTTCCAACAATAAGGGAATTCTGCATTTCCTCCCATACAAAGCTTCACACAATCACTGTCTTCAAATCTCCATAACAACACTACCACTGCCGATTCTAAATCATAAGTAGAATAATTTCTCTCATGAAATTTGAGTTGCATTGAACATATGCAACTCCTGTCTTCTCTTGTATTCAGACACAATTCAAACTTTGATGTGAGGCATCATACTAAACCTCAAAAGGCTTGTCTTCTGCACATCTTCTGTCTTAGCAAAATCTGGTTTTATCCAGATTTCCGATAAAACTTTAAGGACACTGAAGTTCCATCTAACTGATCCCTCAACTCATCAATTACGGGTAGAGGGTAGTTGTCCTGGATGGTCAACTTATTCAACTTCCTGTAGTCCCTACACAGTTGAGGTCCTTCCTCTTCCTTTTTAACCAACAATGCTGGAAACTCCAAGGAGATGTATTGGGCTTGACTAACTGCGTCTCTAACAACTCTTCCACTTATTTTCTTCAATTTAATCAACTCGGCTGAACTTTGGAAACACTATCTTTCGTTGAGCTTAACCTTTGGAAACGTGATTGACAGATCACTAATCCCTTTTCTGGAATAACATCCAATTCATCTCCTACATACTCAACATAAACTAGTGTCCAATTTCGAATCACATACAGCTTTCAAATCCAAATTAATTAAACAACATCCATCCCACGTGAGACTTTCTCTCTCATCCAAGCAATTTCTCCGCCTGTTGCTTTTCAACAATTTTCTTTGCCTAACTGTAACTTTAAACACAATTAAGATATTTCATCTTTCCTCTTTCCCGAAATCATTGATACATCTCAAGATGATATAATCATCTTGTAAACTTATTCTCTACCAAAT
Organism: Phaseolus lunatus; assembly: GCA_013389735.1. Classification (NCBI taxonomy): domain Eukaryota; kingdom Viridiplantae; phylum Streptophyta; class Magnoliopsida; order Fabales; family Fabaceae; genus Phaseolus; species Phaseolus lunatus. Next base: position 26,452,458 of record CM023867.1, read on the forward strand.
CACAAATTTCCATTTCAAGCCTTGTGTCCAGCTAGAGGTCATCACCAAGCTCCAGATCAAAGAAAGATTCCTACTTTCATCTTGGAATTTAACTCCAGTACTTCCCATGGATACACATGCTTAAGTCTTTAAACCCTCAACATTCTGCTTACATACCCTCCATAACTTATATGTAGCTGAACCTACACCTTGGTACACTAAATCTAACTTACACTTCCTTCTCTAATTCCATCAACTCAGCTGGAGCCGTTGACACTGGTCCAGCTCCAGGTACCAAAACAATAGAGAGTTCCACCTCTCTCTTAGGAGGTAACCCAGGTACCTCTTCTGGAAATACATCCGTGAAATCTTTCACCACGGGTATTCTGATTACGTCCCCTTTATTCTCCACCTCCGACCGAGTGAGTATCACGAAGCACCCCGCCCCTTCTTCCAACGCTGACTGCCCTTGCTGAGCAGATATTACATCTGATCCTTGGAGGTCTGGAAATGCAATCCTCTGACCACCGCAGTCAATGAGAACGTGATTGGCAGCTAACCAATCCATTCCCAGGATAACATCTAGGTCCCGAAGAGGTAGGCAGATCAAGTTCACCTTGAATCTGCGTCCCTCTACTATCACTGGACATTCGGGGTAAACTGTAGAGGTCATCACCTGCCCTGACGCAGGTGTAGAGACCAACAGTTCGAAAGGTAACTCCTTCACTAGAAGGCCCAACTCGGCTACACACAGGCTTGACACAAAGGAGTGTGTCGCTCCAGAATCAAACAAAACCTTTACACTCCTACCAGCTATAAAACATATACTCTGCACGAGGTTACCTGACTGAGACGCCTCTGCTCCTGACATGGCCAACACTCTCCCTGTTGCCTGAGGTCTGCTGCCTTCATTCCTCAACTGCCGAGAACCACTGGGTTGAGTCATCCTTTTTCTGTTAGGACAATCTCTAGAAATGTGCCCCATTTCTTGGCATGTGAAACACCCTTTCTCTGAATTCCTCTTGGAGCACACCTTGACGTTATGTAACCCACCACAACGGAAACACTTTGGTTTCCATGGTTGTTGCCGCTGAAACTGGAGCGGAACTGCTCCTGCCCGACGTGGTGGAGGTCTCGCATAAGGCTTGCTTTGTGGGTGCTGCACCTTGGCCTTCCCACTGGAGGGACCCCCTGGGTGTGATCTGATTATTCTGGAATCACTCCTCTCCAGGGTCTCCACTACCTTTGCCTTCCTTACTAAGGCATGTAACTCCCTGGTCCACGGATCTGCTTGATCAGGGGTAGCACTCCCACTGAGCTTGGGTGGGTTGTGCCTCATGAACTCGGTCATCCCTACCTGCTCCCGAGGCTGACTGACCTGGGAAGCTGTTGCAGCCGATCCAGCAGTTCCCAAATGATTCATTACAGCCAGATGAATCTGGGCCATTACCGTATTCTGCTGTTGGATGGCAGTTGCCATCATCTCGATAGCCTTGGCAATCTGGCTCATCTCCGAAGGAGGTTGGGGAGGGGTAGAAGGTCTACGTGCCATCTCCTTCGTTTTCAGATTTTGAAACTATAAGATTCCTATATTCCCTACAACTACAAGAATGAGATCGATAAGAAATCAATTCATTCAAGGGGGTAACAGCTAGACCTTACAAAGGTCAGCATCTCAAAATCATTAAGAATTTGAGCTCATCAACAGAATCATAATGCTTATAACATCAAGCATAACACCAGCACAACTACTGGTATGCAGTCACCAATCCAATCAACCATTTTCAATCAATTACAAAGACACTCAAGAGAATGAGATAGCTCACACCAGAATTCAATATATGCTAAACATCAAACCTTTGAAATTAAGATTGAGACTCATCTCGATCCAGTTATGAGTGTGCACCCTCACTACTTTATCAAGACCTTCTCATTCTTAATACTAAGATTTTCAATTAGAACATATATTCACCAAAGCACACACAAAATTTCAATACAAAAACGTTTGAAAACCTTTCACTATAGTTATTATTTTAAACTCAAATAACTTTCATGAGCAGAAGAAACACAATGGATCCACAGCCCTCAGGTCATCCTAAGGACAAACTGCTCTGATACCATTAATGTAACATCCCGCCAAATTTCTTTGAAAATAAATATAAAACGAAAATAAAGTGACAAATAGATTGAAGTGAGCAAAATCGTTATATAAAATAAATAAGTTTCTCCTCACAGGGAGTTTAATACAAACGATCACTTCTCCATTAAAAACGTAAACGAAATACAATACAAAAGACAGATAGGCGATCTCCTGGCAAAAAGGGCGATCTCCTATAAGAAGGGCGATCTCCTTTCATAAAGGCGATCTCCTATTATAAAGCAGCAAGAGGGGCGATCACCCAACAGAAAAGAAAACAGGCGATCTCCTTCCAGCGACAATTTTCTAAAGAGCTCTACTTCCTGCAACATCATCTGCTCCCGTGTAAATTATACACGATCATTACAGGTTTAAGAAAAGGCCACAACACAAACGAAAACACAGGGTAAGCTAGACATTTAAAAAGAGTTTAAATAAGGATACTTAAAATAAAATAAAGGTAAACAATTTCAAGATATTCACGTAAGTTATCAAGTTTTCTCATACTCTTCACCTGATCACCCAGAAATCACACATTTCACAATATTCTCAAGAGTCATTCTATTTCACAAAACTGCATCAAGTGTCTATCAATTCAATGTTTCTCATTTCTCACGTCAGACCACCACTGACTCAACACACAAGACACTTGACACTACTTCCGGATTGACTCGTGCGTTGATTAGACTCAGAGATCTGCACCTGTCATACCACACCACTGTGAAATCCACACAGGGTCGCTGTGAATCCACACAGCATGCGCATATATCATCTCAATGTCAATAGTTCTCCTGGTATGACAGGGTTAATCCATAGGACAGGCGGAGCTCGTTCTTTTTCACACGAGACGCCCATCATATAGACCTCCTTCGACTCTCAACAACTGAGTAACTTCCTCTACGTGATTCCATTACCTCAGCAGAGTCAGGATATCCCCTTAGGAATCACCGATCAATGCACCTACTACAAGATCTTACACGGTATTTTCTTTCCTGAAAATACTATGCCTCGATCCCACATTCACAGCATTCAAAAACATCATACCACTCGAGTAATTGATTTAAGTCACAGCAACGAATCATTTCAAGGTTCAGATCTTCGAATATTTCATTTAAATCTCAAGTAGTTTCAAAACAACACCCAAAAACAGAGAGTTCACAAACAACGCCAAGACCGGCGATCTAGTTCAAAAACAGGGTGTTTCGAAGACTGTATATAAAACCGGCGACCACGTCGCCCAAGCACACAAACAGAGCATTTTACGCAGATGAAAACAAAAATGGCGACCACGTCGCCCTCACTTCAGAGATAGCTACACTATGGCTTGTATGGAAAAAGAGGTCTAGCACGACCTCGGCTGGCTAATTCAGGACAACCACCCCATTCGATTGCCCAGCCAGGTACTATACATTTGCAAGAAAACTTAGGGTGTCAATTATAAATATAGTGGCATGCACAACAACCGAAAGTCTTAGATATAGACCCAACTATTTGGATGAAGTTGCGATGGCGCTACATTCAAAGCCCGCAAGATACCCACTAAAAACTCATCAAAGGGAAAACGAATATGCATGTCGGTTATTAAACACGAATAAAAGAAAAAAGAATTACAAATTCTGGATCCCTACCTAAACATACAACGTCAGATGGTAAACACCTTCGGAGGGAAATGATTTCGTCCGGTGCTTCCAGATCCAGCATGTCTATACTAGCGCTGAACGACTTAGCGAGGCAGTTGTGCCAAACCGAGACGTATGTTCTTGGATGCTAAAGTCAACCTACTCATACCCAACAACTCGGGTTGGAGGGGCGTCCTTTTCAGTAGTGTCGACAATAGGGTCAACCGAAAGACAAACGTCCTCGGCAACCTCACCCGCGACAACATTACCGCTGACACGAGAGGAGTCTGAAGAACTCTCAGAACTGGCCGAATCAATATCCAAAAGGTGGACAACCTCATGAGACATTACAATACCGACAAGATTAGACACCCTCAAGGTAGAACTATCAAAAAAAGAATAAGATATTGTTGGTTACCTCAACTTGGGTTGTGAAGTTAATTGGAGAAGAGGAGAAATAGGGAAGAAAAAAAACAAATGAGGGGACCACCCTTCGCTATTTATAGCATTAGGAAAGAGAGGGAAGTACAAACATTGCATGAATCTTGAGTGCCAGATTCAAGTGAGGGCAATGACTCAGATTCTTTGACTGTTCACGACATGACGTGACACATTAGCCACGCGTCAAATCGCAAACAGTGAAAGATAAGGCACTCTGCCTCACAACCAAATGACAATATTCGGCAACAAGATGAACAATGTCTAACACTCCTGCAAGTCATTGTGTGAGACGGTGAGAATGATAACTCTTTACGACTTTTCACTTCCCAACAAAAGCTCAAGCATGGGGGCAAGTGTTCTACCAGTAATTGGAAGGCCAAGTGACTAGTAACCCTTACAGCCTAACGGTTTATCGACAAAAGACAATAGGCACATCAAATTACAGGTTAAGGACACTAATCTTAATCAAAGGTTAGAAAACATAATTAAATGACCACTGGGCTTACACTAATCCTTCTGAGAGAATAAGGTCCCAGTAGAAAAGTATAAATAAGAGGGGACCCTCATGGTGAAAGGTAATATTTTTTTAACTCTAAACTAAACCAATTGAATATACCTCATTTGACTTGAGCGTCTAAGTATCATTACAGATACCCCACCCTCTCAAACTTTGAAGGAAGACAACTGGAACTGAAGAGAAGATAGGAACAGCCCGATAGGAGACATTCAGTCTCGGATAAGTTATAAGAACAACAACATATAAAAATTCAATTTTAAAAGATATTAAAAGTAATTATGCAGGCCAAACAATATTTTAGTAATTCAATTATGGAAGATTTGAGGATGATAAAATAATAAATAAAATATTTCAGTTTTTTACATACGCTTATGCATGAATGTGGAACTTTAGTTTTCTAAGTGGTGGACCCCAAATGCATATTGGTATAGCCAGAGTAATTAGTTTTGTATGGGCACCACCTAAAGTTAAAATCAAATTATACTGCTTGCTTTAGAAAACCAAAATTTTCATATATAAAATATAATATTGGTGAAGTAAATGACACAAAAATATAAATTAGTATAATATTTTATTTTGTTTATCTTCTCTTTCATAGATCACATACCATAAAAATTACCGTGATGCTTTTACGGAAGCACGTCTTGTGCTTCTTTTGACTTTCTAAGCATCACGCAGAAGCACTTCTTCTTCTGCATTTTTTTGACTTTCTATTCCTTTCAGACAACTCGTGATCCGAATCCAAACATCACTTAACCTAACCCCTAACCCCTAAGCATCACCAAACCAAATTGGAATTGAGTTTTTTGGGTGTTGAATTCCAACTTGTTTTTTTAAAGATAATAGCCTTTGAAAACTGAAAATAATTATTATAAAATAAAAATTACAAAATTTGGAGCAGGAATTTTTTAATAAATACTTTTTTAATTAATAATAAATTATTTGTAAAATGATAAATATCTTAACATTTACATTTTTTCGGATTAAACCTGTTTTTTAAGTCAAAATTTGAGCCTTAATAAACCAATTTTGAACCTAATCCTGCCGCTGACTCGAATGTGGAGGATCTGCCTCGTCACTCCTTCGTCTAGCCTTCTGTCTAAGGACCTAGAAACTTTAATTGGAATGAAAGTGTTATATTTAAATAATTTCAGAAGATGTTATTATTTAAAATACAAAGAGCTGGTAATAGAAGTTTCGTAGTAGTCGGACCTCGGACGTCGCCCAAGGTCTGGGGTCAGCTGGTAGAGGTTGGTCGGCTGACCATTGTATTAACCAAGTAGTCAGGTGCGATGACTTTATCGTGAGGTAATCACGTGGGTGTGCTCGAGGAAGACATGCGGATCAAGAAGAGTAAAGGAAGGAAAGTGTAGCTTAGAAGTCTACGAGATCGCCGTTGTTGAAGACGGAGGCGATCTCCGACTTCTCTGGTACATAATCGCCTGTCGCCTAGAGTACACATGATCGCCAATCGCCTATGGTGTACATGATCGCCGAAAGTGCACTTAGTATGTGGTCAAGATACTGGATCGACCATAGTTGGTTCAAAAAACCACGCGTAATCAAGGTGTGGGTTGAGCCTTAGATACGCTGGGCATGCGAAGCTCTATGCTTGAGCATAAGAAATCGTCCTTAGTGTTGCATGCATGGGCGCACGAGGAGTAGTGCTGATCTATTCTTGGAAATGTGAAGCTACCGACGTCTCCAAGCCATGTGGAGGTGATACCTTGGACGTAACATAATGGGAGGATGAACCTTGAGCAAGGTGTGACGATGTGACATCGGTGACCAGAGTAAGGCGATGTGTTCTCGTCACACACAAGGGCGACAAGAGATCGCCAACAGGATGAGAGGAGCATCGGTCATCAACCAGGATGGGAGACACATCGGTGGTCTGCCAGGGTGAGACATCGGTGGTCTGCCAGGGTGAGACATCGGTTGTCTGCCAGGGTGGAACATCGGTGGTCTGCCAGGGTGAGACATCGGTGGTCTGCCAGGGGTGAGACATCGGTTGTCTGCCAAGGTGGGACATCGGTGGTCCTCCAGGGTGAGACATCGGTTGTCTGCCAGAATGAGGAATCAGTCGTCCGTCAGGAAGAGGAACCAGTCATCGCCGGGATGAGAAGGACATCAGTCGTCGCCGGGATGGGAGGCACATCAGTCATCGCCGGGATGAGAAGGACATCAGTCATCGCCGGGATGAGAAGGACATCAGTCATCGCCGGGATGAAAGGCACATCAGTCATCACCGAGATGAGAAGGACATCAGTCATCGCCGGAATGAGAGGCACATCAGTCGTCGGTGGATAGTCATCGCGCGAGTAGTCATCGGTGGAAGGTTATCGCGCGATGTCGTGTTTCACACAGATAAGGTGGGACCCAGGCTCCCAGTATGAACGTTCTGCATGCGCGACACGTAGAGATTAGGAGTGTTTCAGAATAGTAGGATCAGAGAGTTGGTATGCGCAGAGACCCACGTGGTCATACTCTTCAAGGAAGTGTGCACGCAAGCTTTCCTGCAGAGTGGGTGGTGGCAGCGGCATTTCTGGGCAAGTTGGCTTAGATTCAAAACTCACTCCTGAGAGGCAGTAAACGTTGCTGTGGTTCGAAAGTGATTGAGTGAGTTAACTTTGGTTCCCTGTTTCTTCCCTCTCCTTCTCCATACGTTCAGACGTCCTAGCGCACCAGTTGGCTATCGGCGACTACCATAGAGCACCTGGGAGGTTCTCTGCAAGTTCTCCAAACCGGACGCTAAAACAGAGTAAGTCGTTTCGCTCTGTTCTTCGAGTCGATCCTGCACTTGAGAGGGTTGCCTCTACGTAGGCGTTGCATGCAGCTCTCTTGGCTTCAGGAATCATCTCTGTTAACGTAGAAATGAGTGGTATATGTAAGGACCTAGAAACTTTAATTGGAATGAAAGTGTTATATTTAAATAATTTCAGAAGATGTTATTATTTAAAATACAAAGAATTGGTAATAGAAGTTTCGTAGTAGTCGGACCTCGGACGCCGCTCAAGGTCTGGGGTCAGCTGGTAGAGGTCGGTCGGCTGACCATTGTATTAACCAAGTAGTCAGGTGCGATGACTTTATCGTGAGGTAATCACGTGGGTGTGCTCGAGGAAGACATGTGGATCAAGAAGAGTAAAGGAAGAAAAGTGTAGCTTAGAAGTCTACGAGATCGCCGTTATTGAAGACGGAGGCGATCTCCGACTTCTCTGGCACATAATCGCCTGTCGCCTAGAGGACACATGATCGCCAATCGCCTAGGGTGTACGTGATCGACGGGAGTGCACTTAGTATGTGGTCAAGATGCTGGATCAACCATAGTGGGTTCCAAAAACCACGCGTATCAAGGTGTGGGTTAAGCCTTAGATACGCTGTGCATGCGAAGCTCTATGCTTGAGCATAAGAAATCGTCCTTAGTGTTGCATGCATGGGCACACGAGGAGTAGTGCTGATCTATTCTTGGAAATGTGAAGCTACCGACGTCACCAAGCCATGTGGAGGTGATACCTTGGATGTAACATAGTGGGATGAAGAACCTTCAGCAAGGCGTGGCGATGTGTCATAAGTCATCGCCGGGATGAGAGACATGCGGGCATCGCCAGGGCGAGAGACATGCGGGCATCGCCAGGGCGAGAGACACGCGGGGATCGCCAGGGCAAGAGACAGACGGTCATCGCCAGGATGAGGGACGCATCGGTCGTCTTCCAAGGAGAGACATCGGTCGTCTCCCAGGGAGAGACATCGGTCGTCTCCCAGGGAGAGACATCGGTCGTCTCCCAGGGAGAGACATCGGTCGTCTTCCAAGGAGAGACATCGGTCGTCTTCCAGGGAGAGACATCGGTCATCTTCTAGGGAGAGACATCGTTCGTCCGCCAGGATGAGACATCGGTGGATAGTCATCGGTGGAAGGTTATCGCGCGATGTCATGTTTCACACAGATAAGGTGGGACCCAGGCTCCCAGCATGAGACGTCTTGCATGCGCGACACGTAGACAAAAAGGGTGTTTCAGAATAGTTAGCATCAGAGAGTTGGTATGGAAAGTGACCCAGAGTTGGTGCGCAGAGACCCACGTGGTCATACTGTTAGAGGAAATGTATACGCAAGCTTCCCTGCAGAGTGGGTGGTGGCAGCGGCATGCCTGGGAAGGGTGGCTTAAGTTCAAACTTCAGTTTGGATAGGCGGGGTTCGAACACTGCTTGAGTAGAGAGAAATTAAGTGAGTTGGTTTTAGCTCCCTGTTTCTTCTTCTCCTTCTCCATACGTTCAGACGTCCTAGCGCATCAGTTGGCTATCGGCGACTACCATAGAGCACCTGGGAGGTTCTCTGCAAGTTCTCCAAGCCGGACGCTAAAACAGAGTTAAGGCATCCTTGAATCGCGTTGTAAGGACCTGTAAAATTGAATTGGAATGAAAGTGGTATATTTAAATAATTCCAGAAGATGTTATTATTTAAAATACAAAGAGCTGGTAAATGAAGTTTCGTAGTAGTCGGACCTCGGACGTCACCCAAGATCTGGGGTCAGCTGGTAGAGGTCGGTCGGATGATGTGTGGATCAAGAAGAGTAAAGGAAGAAAAGTTAAGTTTAGAAGGCTATGGGATCGCCGGTCGCCTGCTAAACGTGAGCGCCAGGTGGACGTCGCCAGGGCGCGAGGCATGCAGGCATCGTGCGGGCGCGAGAGGCATGCAGGCATCGCGCGGGCGCGAGGCATGCGGGCATTGCCAGGGCGCGAGGCATGTGGACGTGGCCAAGGCATGCGGGCATCGCCAGGGCGCGATGCATGTGGATGTAGCCAGGGCGCGAGAGTTATGAGGGCGTCGCCAGGGAAGACATCGGTCGTCTTCCAGGGCGAAGGAGACATCGGTCGTCTTCCAGGGCGAAGGAGACATCGGTCGTCTTCCAAGGCGAAGGTGACATCGGTCGTCTTCCAGGGCGAAGGAGACATCGGTCGTTCGCCAGGATGAGTCAGCAGTGGAAGGTTATCGCGCGATGTCGAGTTGCACACAGAGAAGGTAAGACCCAGACTCCCAGCATGAAGCGTAGTGCACGCACGCCACGTAGACAAAAAGGGTGATTCAGAGTGGTGACATCAGAATGTTGGCATGCGCAGGAGACACTCGCGGTCGTACTGTTCAGAGCAGTGACTGGCATGCACAAGCGACAACAGAAGTCGTACTGTTCAGAGCAGTGGTTGGCATGCACAAGCGACAACAGTGGTCGTACTATTCCGGGCAGTGGTTCTCAGACTTCTCTGCAGAGTGGGTGGTGGCAGCAGCAGCATGCGTGGACAGGTAAGTTGAGATTCAAAAGCCACTGCGTGAAGGCAAAGAGCATTACAGACTCAAGAGTGTGAGAGTGAGTGCAAACTCCCTCCCCCCTTCTTCTCTCCTTTGCGCTGTAACTCAGGCAAACTCCAGCACCTGTGCGACGAGCGACGACAGCCCTTAGAGCACCTGGGAGTTTCTCTGCAAGTTCTACCAACCAGGCACTGAAAACAGAGCTAAGGCATCCTTCAAGCTCGGTGGGTTTGAGCTCTCGGTGTTTTGCGCAAGTCCAGGTAAGGGAAGCTAGCCTTCATTTTCAATACAAGCCATAGATAAGCTGTTTCTGAAGTGAGGGCGACGTGGTCGCCGGTTTCGTTTTCATCTTCGTGAATGCTCTGTTCTATGTGTTTGGGCGACGTGGTCGCCGGTTTTATATACAGACTTCGAAATACCTTGTTTTTGAACCAGATCGCCGGTTTTGGCGTTATTTGCGAACTCCCTGTTTTTGATGTTGCTTTGAAACTGTTTGAGATTTAAATGAGATATTCGAAAATAAGAACCTTGGATTGAGTTTTGCTGTGATTGAAATCATTCCTTTAAGTGTTATGTGATGTGTTGAATGCTGTGAATGTGGGATCGAGGCATAGTATTTTCAGGAAAGGAAATACCGTGTAAGATCGTATGTAATGTGTATTGACCTGGGGCTTGTCTAGAAGGACATATCCTGACTCTGCTGATATAATGGAATCACGTAGATGAAGTTATTCAGTTGTGGAGAGTCGAAGGAGGTTCATACGTATGGGTGAGTTGTGTAACATCCCGCCAAAATAATACACACATCCATGTATAATTGAAATTAAGTGTAACCAAATAATATTGAAGAGTGCAAAATAATATGTATTTATATATATCAGAAATGAAGTTACTCCTCTTAGGGAGTTTAATACATAACCAAATCCAATGTTTGCAAGATTTTACGAAAATAAAAGAAATGCAGTAAGACAGGCGGTCTCAAAAGAAAACGGCGATCTCCAACAGAAGACCTCAAAAACGGGCGATCTTCTATCAGGACACGAAAACCGGCGATCACCCGATGGAGGCATAAACCGGCGATCACCTGGTAGAGACGGAGATAGGCGATCTCCTTCCGGCGACCACTCGCTAGAGGGCTCTTCTTCCTGGAAGATCATCTGCTCCCGTGTAACAATTACACGATCATCACAGTTTGAGAAAAACAACCACAATAACAGATAAAAGGGTAAGCTAGATAATTAAAAGAAGTTAAATCATGAACATGAAAATCCAAGTAAACCAAGTTCCAAAATATCCATGTAAACGTAAAGCTGCTCATAGCATTCAGCTGATCGCCCAAAATCACAAACTTCACAACATTTCCCATAGTCATTCCATTTCACAACACAGCATCAAGTGTCTATCAATATTCAAGTTTCTCATTTCACATGTCAGACTTCCACTGACTCACCACACAAGACACTTGACAATACTTCCAAATTTGACTCGTGCGTTGAACTTAGTATCCAGAGACATGCACCTGTCATACTGCCCACTGTGGAATCTCACACATCCACAGGGTCGCCGCGAAATCTCACACATTCACAAGCATACGATGAATCTCAACACATCACCATACAGCATGACAAGGTTAATTCGTATAACAGTCGAGCCCATTCTTTTTCAAACTACTCGCCCATTCATACGAACCTCCTTCGACTCCACCAAACTGAATAACTTCATCTACGTGATTCCATTATCTCAGCAGAGTCAGGATCGTCTCATTAACAGGTTACTCACTGATCAATGCACTTCCTAACCAATCTCAACACGGTATTTCCTTTCCTGAAAATACTATGCCTCGATCCCACATTCACAGCATTCAACACATCATACCACTCAAGTAAATGATTCAAATCACATCAACAAAACATTTCAAAGCTTCAGATCTTCGAATATCTCATGTAAATCTCAAGTAGTTTCAAAACAACATCAAAAACAGAGATTTCGTAAACAGCGCCAAACCGGCGACCTGGTTCAAAAACAAGGTATTTCGAAGGCTTTATATAAAACGGCGACCACGTCGCAAAAACACATAGAACAGAGCATTTTACACAGATGAAACGAAAACCGGCGACCACGTCGCACTCATTCAGAAATAGCTAAACTATGGCTTTTATTGAAAATGGAGTCTAGCTTCCCTTACTGGACTTGCGCAACCACCAGGAGCTTCGAAATCCAACGAAGCTTGCAGAATACCTTGGCTCTGTTTTTCGCGTCTGGTTGAAGGACTTGCAGAGAACTGCCCAGGTGCTCTAATGGTGGCTGTCGCTCGTCGTACTCTCGTGTGAAGGTGTTAGAATCGCAGCGCGAAGGATATATCTGGAGGAGAAGGGAGGTAACTCACTCTCTCTCTCTTCGAAGGCTGCAACGTTTCTTCCTCTTCAGTAGTGGATTTCAGTGACTTAAACCAACTTATCCCTCCAAAAGCAGCTGCCACCACCTACTCTGCAGGGAAGTTTGCGTGCAGCTTCCCTGAACAGTACGACCACTGTTGCCTCTGGTGCATGCCAACCACTGCTCTGAACAGGTACTGCCACTGTTTGTCGCTTGTGCATGCCAGCCACTGCGATGAACAGTACGACCGCGAGTGTCTCCCGCGCATGCCAACATTCTGATGTGTCACTATTCTGAACCACCCTTTTCGTCTACGTGGCGCGCGTGCAGAACGTCTCATGCTGATGTCTGGGTCCCACGTTCTCTGTGGTAACTTAACGTAGCCCGATGACCTTTTCACCGATGACCCAGGGCGCGAAGACTATCCACCGATGACCTCTCGCGCGAAGGCTAACAACCGATGACCTCTCGCGCGAAGGTTAACAACCGATGACCTCTCGCGCGAAGGCTAACAACCGATGACCTCTCGCGCGAAGGTTAAACAACCGATGACCACATCCTGGCGAACGACCGATGTCTTCCTCTGGGAGACAACCGAGGTCTTCCCTGGCGACGCCCTCATAACTCTCGCGCCTTGGCCACGTCCACATGCATCGCGCCCTGGCAATGCCCGCGTGCCTCGCGTCCGCGCGATGCCCGCATGCCCCTCGCGCCCCGCGCGATGCCTGCATGCCTCTCACGCCCGCGCGATGCCTGCATGCCTCTCGCGCCCGCGCGATGTCCACCTGGCGCTCATGTGTAGCAGGCGACCGGCGACCTCGTAGCCTTCTAAACTTAACTTTTTCCTCCCTTTCTATTCTAAATAAAAACATACTTAGAATTTATTTAAAATATAACTCTTTTATTCCAATAAATTTTTCAGGTCCTTACATTCTCCCCAACAAGAAAAATTTTCGTCCTCGAAAATTGGATTACAAGGAAAAGAGGTATGGATAAGCCTCCCTCATGGGTTCTTCTAACTCCCAAGTAGAATCCCCCGATTTCTCATCCCACACCACTTTCACCATGTCGATGGTCTTGCCTCTGAGCTGTTTACATTGCCGATCGTCAATCCTGACTGGTTTTGCTTCAAAGGACAAGTCATCCCTAATCTGCACGTCGTCTACATCCAGCACATGACTAGGGTCTGCCATGTACTTCCTCAGCTGTGACACGTGAAATACATTATGTAGACTTGCTAATTGGGGAGGTGGGGCGATCTCATAAGCCACTAGACTTATCCTCCTTAAGATCCGATATGGCCCAACAAACTTAGGGGACAGCTTCTTTGATCTGATCGCCTACCCTACACCCTTGGCTGGTGTCCCCCTTCATAAAGACATGACCCCAGCAGCAACCTCCAAAGGTCTTCTCCTCTGCTCTGCCTAGGACATTTGCTGACCTTAAGAAACTTTTATTCTGTCCTGTATCAGATTCACCCTCTCGGTGATCTATTGAACCAACTCTTCCTACCTCAATACTTCATCAAAATCCATTTTACATCCCTGTACATGGGATATGCTGCCCCATAGAGTGCCAACTCCAGCATTCACACTCTACTTCCAACCTTGAAGACTTTGTTGAACAAGTCTAGAACTAGGTCCTTAACGTAACCAGGACTAGCCCCTTTAGAGAAAGCGGGCAAGATCCCTTCATTGGGAGAAAAGGGGACAGCTGTCCACAACTCATGCCACCCCCCTAGCGAACTCAAACTAGGGTCCGAAGTGTCCTTCTAGGAATCAACTCCTGTATCTTGATCAAATCATTCACCGACTTCTCAACTGCTGATCAAATTCCCGCGCTCCCAAAAGGGACACTTTTTATTCATACTCCGCTGATAATTCTGTACCTTACAAAGACAAGGTTTCTGTTGCTGTTACCTTCCAAATTATTATTATGACCCCTTTGCCACTCGACTTCCTGTTCCCATTACGAACTTCTTCTTCAATGTATACGTAGATGCATTGACGTCGGTTTCAGGTGCCTATCCAGAAGGCATACGAGACGAACGCACCTCTGCCTCCAGAATCTCTTGCCTAAGGATAACTCTATTCTCCTTCTGTCCCAGATACCACAGGCTATTTCCACTCACAATCCCTTCCACACCCATCATTCTGAAATTTACTACATCTCTAGAAAGACTCAACATCATCATAAAACGGCCTACCCTCATTTTTATCCACAGTCATATCCTCCTTCCCTTCTACATTCACAGGTCGATCTACATCTTATTTGCCAAGAACTTCGGAGGCTTACATTTTCGGAAGCCTTTTATCTCAACCCACCATTTCCATAATCCTCTTTCAAATCCCGGTCAGCCAAACAGCATCCATTCTGCGTGAAGCCTAAGCTAGAACCATCTCATGCTGTTTCATTGACATGAGCATCTCTACGCTTCAAAAGAAAATTCCTTCCTTGGGAATTTAACTCTGGTTTGGTACTTCCCATGGTTACACATGCTTAAGCTTTAAAACCCCAGCCTCTTGCTTATTTACTCTCCATGACTTATACGTAACTGGGACTAAACCTTGGTACTACCAAATCTAACTCACACTTGTTCCTTTCATTCCATCTACTACCACTGGGCATTCAGAGCAACCTAGGGAGGTCAAAACCTGTTTTGAAGCAGGTGCAGAGGCCAATCGTTCAAAACGACGCTCCTCCACTATATGGCCCAAGCTCGGTTGCACACCGATTTGACACAAAAGAGTGTGTCTCTCCAGAATCAAAACAAAACTATAACGTATCTATCAGCTATAAACAAGTATCTTGTACTAGATTACCTGATTGAGGGGCTTCGTTCCAGACATGGCAAACACTCTCCCTCCTGTCTGAGGTCTGCTGCCTTCGTTCCTCAACTGCTGTGAATTAACGGGGTGAGTCATCCTTTTTTGTTGGGACAATCTCTAGAAAGGTGCCCTATCTCTTGGCATGTGAAACACCTGGGTCTCCATGTTTGTTGTTGCTGAATTGGGACGAAGCTGTTCCCACCCGATGTGGTGGAGATCTCACATATGGCTTGCTGTGTGGGTGCTGCACCTTCGCCTTCCCACTGGAAGAGCTCCTTGGTGTGACCTGATCACTCGAGGATCACCCTTTCCAGGGTCTCTACCATCTTTGCCTTCTCTACTAAGGCGTGAAATTCCCTGATGGCACATCGGGGCTATGGTCCTCTTCAGTCCATGCTTCAGCCCCTCTTCGAATTTTCTACACCTCCGGCCTCGGAGGTCGCCTGGGGATAAAACCGGGCGAGTTACTCAAAAACGAGCAGCATAGGCGTTCACTGACATCTCCCCTGCTCCAACTTCAGGAACTCAGTCCCTTGCAAACTGGCACTGTCAGGGAAGTATTTCTCCAAGAACTTCAACCTGAAGCTCTCCCAATCCAGTACATCCTCTCGTGCCTCCATCATATTGCTGAGCTCCCATCCACCAGAACTCAGCTTCTCCTGATAACAGATACGTGGCAAACAACAGCTTCTTCTCTTCAGGGCAGGAGGTCGCCCTAAAG